>CAJQZJ010003646.1:9184836-9203964 GCA_907164525.1 Lophiomys imhausi
GTATGTATGTATATATATGTATACATATGTATATCTATATATGTATACATATGTATATCTATATATGTATGTATGTATAGATATATGTCTCTCACCAACAATGCTATCTACTTGGCTTTTGTGAATCAGCTATTGTCTCACAAGTTAGTATCAGCTCTTGGCTGTTTTCTCAGAGCTTTGTAGGCATTATGGATACTTCTTTAAAAAAAAAAAAAAAGACCAGAAAAAAAACTTTAAAATTACATTTATTTGTGTTGTTTGTATAAAACAGGTGGATGGTGCCTGAGGAAAGATAGCCAGAGTTAATCCTTTGGCCTCCACATGCATGTGTGACCACACATGCATGAACACACATATAGTCATATACAAAAAAAAATACTGATGACACACTCTATATTTTTAAACGATTAGAAATTTTGAATATCCAGAACTATTAAACTAATAGGAAGGAGCTTGAGTCCCAAACTGAAGGTGTATAATGCGGTACACGTGTGTGTACGTGAATGGCCACAGGATACCATTTAGTTCTGTTCTCTTCCTACATAACTGCATGCTTCTCTGATTACTAAGTGGAAAAAGACACTTATTCACCCGTCCGCACTTCAGAGCAGGCAGTTTAATGCGACTCAATTATTTTAAAGTTCCATGATGAACGGCGATTGGACCCATCAGCACCGCAGCAGTTATTCAAAGCTCAGAAAATATACTCAAAAGACGTGGCCCTGAAGCTTTAAAGGTATTGATTCTGAAGTGGAGTAAACCTGCTCACATGCCTCTCTTTTTACATAAATCATTCTCTGGGCAGGTTTTGTACAACAGGTCCTATTGGATTCATGGCTGGGACCATCACTCAGGGTTAATGATATCCACCTCAGCATCCTTCTGCTGCCGTCTCTCAGTGGGGTCATGGAGCTATTGTGTTTTTAAGGTTATTTAGAGATTCTGGAAAGGAAAGCTGGGAATACATCTTCAGCCCTGCCTGCAGACACAGCAGCCAGCAGGAGGAAGACAGACACGGTAGAGCAAGAGAGATTTTAAATAGGTCATTACTGGTGAAAGCATTGCTAAGGTAAGTAAATATCTCAAGAACGCAGAGGAATCCAGAGTAGAATCAGAAGAAGTGTTCCAGAAGGACGTGAGAGGAAGTGCAAAGGCCCTGCGGTGCAGTCTGCCTGACCTGGACAGTCAATAGCAGCACAGCCAGTGGGGCTTCCAAACCAAGTCAAGGAAATGGGCAATGAAGAGGACGGGGTCACACAATGGAGAGTTTCTGACAGCAAGGTCTAGATTTCATTCCACAGGGAAAGGGGGACATTAGGACTTTTTTTTTAGGTGGGTTTGGCAGTCTCTTTCAAACCTCCATGTTCAGAGAACTGGGAAGAATAGAAACCCACATCCCAGCCACCGGAGTCAACAGCTGCTCACATCTGTGAGCTTCTCCTTTGTTGATGTACACAAACACTCACAAACACACCCACCCTCGTGTTTTCCCTGAAACATCAAATCGCAGAGCTCTTAAATATGTCAGGATGCATCTCTTGGAATCTGGACACTATCTAGTGGCCACCTTTCATAAAGTTGATGGAGTTCCACAGACCTGCCCACATTCAGACTCCCCGACTGCTCAACCCATTAACAGGCTGGTAGCTAAGTGCTTTCATTGCTTCTGTCATTCCTGAATAAAATATCTGGCAAAAGCTACTTAAGAGGGGCCGGGTTTATTTTGGTTCACAGTTTGAGGGAACAGAGCATCAGGCATGGCAGAAGGGGCATGAGGCAGTTCACGCTGTGTCCACAGTCAGGAGGCAGGGAGGGGTGAGCGCTGGTGCTCAGCTTAGTTTCTTCCTTTTATTCAGTATGGGATCCCTGGTCATGGGGTGGCACCAAGAACATCCAGTGTTGGTCTTTTCACCACAGCTAACCCAATCTAGAAAATCCTTCATAGACATGCCAGAGGTTTGTCACCAAGGTGCTTCTAGATCCTGTCAAATTTGACAACCAACAGTATTACCCTATGACACGCAGTTTCTTTCAACAATAAGGATCTCCTCCATTCTTCCCCATAACACCAAAACCTCATTCCCTCTACATTTGCAGCAGATGTTCTCCTCAATCCCTTCTTGTACTTGAAATATTTAAAGATTGTATTCACAATTATGTATGTGTGTAAATGTGTGTCTATGCCTGTATATGTGCAGTGCTCTTAGCGACCAGAGGAGGGCGCTGAATTCCCATGGAACTGGAGTTGCAGGTGACTCTGAGCTGCCACACGGGTGCTGGGAACCAGACCCAGGTCCTCTACAAGAGCAGCAGCTGGTCTTGCTTAACTGCTATGCCTTCTCTCCAGCCCTGCACTTTAGAGACACATAGACCATCTTTCTCACTCCAGACAGCATTAAATATGACCATTCTTATCATTTGGCACAGCCCACACAATTCTCTGGACACCTCCCAACTTTCTGGGTCTACACAATGTCCCAGACTCCATCTCTGCTTTCTCTTGTTGCACCCTGGACTCAGCCATCTGAGCATGGTAGGGTTAAATAAGAAAAATCCAAACTGTGATCCATCTACACAATGGAATACTACTCAGCCATCAGAAACAACGAAATCATGCAATTTGCAGCCCAATGGGTGGAACTAGAGAAGCTCATCCTGAGTGAGCTAACCCAGACTCAGAAGGATGCTCATGGCATCTATTCACTTATAATCAGATTTTACACATATAGTACAGGATAACTATACTACAACCAACACACCAAAGGTAGCAGGAACATAGACTTTGTTACCTGTCAATGAGACACTTTGCCCTAATGGTGCTGCCTTGTAGATCCCCAGTGTATGAGGAGGCTCTTGGCCCTCATATGACTGAACTGGGGCGGGGACTGTTATGTAGGGACACTCCACTCCAGAGGAGTGGGATGAAAGGGATGGGGGTAGAGGGTGGGAGGGGTGGAAAGAGGACACTGTGATGGAGATATAACCTGAAGTAATAAATATTTTAAAAAAGAGAGAGAAAGAATCGCTCTCTCCCTTAAGTGGCTTTTCTTCAGGCATTTGGTCACCATAACAAGAAAAGTAACTAATACATTCCCAAAGTTGTTTTGTTGTTTTTTCTTTTGAAACAAGGCCATATAATGTAGCCCTGCCTGGAAGTCACTATGTAACCCAAGCTGACCTCAGTATTACAGGAATCCTCCTCCTTTTTCTGCCCCCTGGGTGCCAGGATCACAGTTTTGTGGGACTTGTGAGTCCCGGGTATGCACTCAACAAAGGCGCATCATGAGTCACTCCTGAGTAATTATGAGCAAGCTGACTATCATCTACACAAAATTCCTCTGTGTCTGTACCACAGACGACAGGATCCAGCTGCTGATTACTATATGCTTGACAGGGGATACAGGGTACAAGATGAAGAGGTGGCCTGGTGAGTCCTGTGACATTCTCCTCCCAACCATGAACACAGATGACCCCAAGCACAAAAGTTTCTTGCAAATGACACATCAAAACCTGAAATTTGACATTTAGAAGTTCTTACCACCCCATGCCACTTGGTGCCCCTTACAAAGAACATGAAATCACACTCACCCACCATATATAACCTGTACATATGCTGGGCAAAGGGGGTGTATATCCCTCAAGTCAGGCTGAACACAGAAGACCCACAGCATGTATCTCAAGATGGCACAAGAGACAGCCAATTTGGCTAAACCTTTTCTAATGTCGCACTCGACCTAGGCCACATGGCACAGAATCCCTGTGCTGACTGACACAAAGATCTGGGCATTCGTAACCCATAAACTACACATAAACATTCACAACAGCGTAAATTCTTGGGGAAGATCATCAGACGTCTACCCTAATGTATGTTAATCATGATACCAGAGTCTAGTGCAAACACAAGTTTTTACTGGCATATGTGTATACTCCCTAAGGCTGGAGAGATGGCTCAGGGATTAAGAGCACTCTGGGCTGCTCTCCCAGAGGACTAGGATTTGATTCCCAGTACCCACAAGATATAACTGCAGTTCCAAGGATCTAACACCCTCTTCTGACCTCCATATATCACTGCATGTTTGTGATACACATACATACATGCAGGCGAAACACCTATACACATAATATAAAAAAATGAATCATAAAAGAATAAGAAAGGAGTGAGCATGCTCCAAAAGTAACACCATAGAAAATATGACAGTTACCTAAGGTGACATCAAAGATAATACCTATTTCTTTAGCCAATTCACTATCTCCACGGTTTCCCACAACCCTCTCCATTCACAAACCAACATAAGGGGGCAGAAATACTTTCCTAGTCCTTCTGCCTCTTCTCCATCCTGTCTTCTCTTGGGTCATCCATACCTCCCGTGAACTCCCAGGCAGAACGGGAAGGCAAACACTTTGCCGGTTTTCTCTCTGCCTAAAATAGCTCTGGTGACAGACACCACCAGCATCACAGCCTCAGCTCGGCGGAAGCTGTCAGGGCGGCAATCAAGCACCCGTTTGTAAGACTCCAGCAGCATAACTTATGCCAAAAGTTACCGTCTACGGAGGATTTTTTCCAAGTTTCTACAATAGGATATAATGCAGTCAGCAATGACTGTATGATCAAATCACCACTTGTACAGCAAGGCTGCTGGGCTTTCACGCTCTGTGGGCTTCAGTGAAGAGGGGAAAATGCCAGGGAGTGCTCCAGGAGCCCAAGTGCTGCCTTTGTGAAAAGAGAGCAGCTTACAAGCTGAGCCGCCTCTACCCGTGGTCTTCTAAAACAAACGAAAACTGGTTTAAAAGTAAATCCATACTCATGAGAAATAACAGTGAAATGTTGCCCCTTTCTTCTTAAGTCAGAGCTTATCAAGCTCGACTCCACTGACACTTAGGGACAGTTTGTCACAGCAGGACACTGTGAGGGCACCAGTGAGGCATTCTCTAGGGTGCTCTATCATCTGTCAATCAGCAGGGGCCTCCGTCATTGTCAGATGCCTTGGGCATGACAGCCTGACCCTGGTGGCCACTACCGAGTGAGGATTCAGACCCAAAGCATCCTAACACAGGAACAGGAAGTCACTTGCATGGCTTCTCCTGGGGAAAGGTGAACAAATGTCTGATCACCCCAGGTAGGGCAGAACAGAAACTGAAGAAACGACTGCTCAAGTCTCACTCCGTGAGCCAACAAACTTAACCAGGGTCACATACAGGAGCATGGGCGGATAAAAAAAACAAGTGGTTTTTGGCCATCACCTGGCCAGCACAGGTGACGACCAGTGAAAGCTGCACCCTGGAGCCCCCGTCCAGTGTGTGGGCAGCTCCACCAAAGAGCTCCTCCTCCCCAGCCGTCATTTATTATATATATAGTCTTGTGAATCTTATAAACTTGTGACCTTCTGGAGCCTTCTGGGTTTCCTTCATTTGATTCTTCTGAGCCTTCTTTTCCCCTCCAGAGAGGAATGACTCGCCAGACGTGGGCCAGGCTAACCTCTTCCCCCCAGCTCCCTCAGAAGTGCTGTCTCCTACTCTGGCACAGGCTCCTTCAGAGCCCAGCAACCTTCACAGAGGATGCAGGGTTCAGAGGGGACCTCAAGCTGTATGTACAAAGGAAAGGGGAGCTGATAAACGGGCCCCAGGCACCTGGGTGGAAGTCTCCCTTTGCTCTGTGATGTTTTAAAGCCACTGACATGAAGGGTCATCGACCTCGTGTGTCAGCAAAGCAAAGACACATCAAGGGGCTGAATGGGATGACTCGTGTAAACTATTTAACCTCCCTGATGCCCAGGGCCCAGGAGAGAAGATGCAGTTGGGCCTTTTAATCTGAGAGGGCATTTCCACTTCTCCAAGTGAAAATTTTTGCAGACCCTAACCGCCACATAAAAGCATGGTTCAGTGGGTGAAGGTGTTCAGTGTCAAGGCTTATAACCTGAGTGACCCCTGCAATACCCATCAGGAGAGGACTGATTCCCACAAGTTGCTCTCTGACCTTCACACACACTATGTTCACACCCACACCAGAATTCACACACAATGAATAAATAAGACGTAGTAAGAAGAAAATTAAGTAAACACACAAACACCACACACACACACACACACACACACACGCACGCACGCACACACACTGCCCCAGCTTTTAACCAATTCCCAGCACAATAAAAAACAAAAACCTCACATGGCTGATGATCCACACACCTGTGATGCCTGCACTGGAGAGGCTGAGGTAGAAGAAACACAACTTTAAGCAAAGGCCAACCTGAGCTACACAGAGAACCAAGGGCTTAGGATGCAGTTCAGTGGCAGAGCACTTGCCTACCATGTGCCACGTCTTGGGTTCCAGTCTCAGCAATACAAAATAAAAGCAAAGGAAAAAAAATGTAGCCCTTCATAAGAACTATGCAACGCACGGTCACTTCCCTGTCATTCTGGGTCTGTGTCTTGGCAATGCTGGTCGATGACTCTCTGTGTGACTGTCCACTCATTCACCTAGGAAATGAGATGCCACAGCTATGGCCCTGCTGAGCATCATCTGGAGTCTGTGTGTCACTGAACCAAGAAAACGGTGGCTTTGACTCGTGCTGTTATCATTATCAGTGTACACAGACTGTTCTCTTTCATCGTGGGGTTTCCACTGTGCTTTGAACATACCCACCCGTGCTAGTTACTGCTCTCATTGCTGGGACAGAGAAGCTTAAGGAAGGAAAGTTTATCAGGCTCATGGCTTGAAGGACAGCCCATCACAGCAGAGAAGGAATGTGGCAGGAACTTAAGGCCATTGGCCACACACTTTATTTTTGTTCATTTTTTTTTTCTTGAGATGAAGTCTTACTGGGTAGCGCTGGATGCCTGGAGCTTGCTCGGTCAAACAGGTTGCCTTGAACTTACCGGCCTCTGCCTCCCAAGTGCTGGGCTAGGATTAAAGGTGAACATCACCATGCCCAGCCCAGGTCCCAGACTCTAGTAACTATGTCAACTACCTCATCACCACATCTTAATCTGTGAATGCTGGAGGTTACTGTTTCTGAGGCTTGAGCCCATGTAGAGGCACTCAGAGCCAGGAGGCTTGCCAAATGGCAGCCAGGAAGAGGAAAGAAAAGCCTAACATAGCAGGTATTCCACATTTTCCCTTTTAATCCACTCAGGCCCCAGTTTATAGGAACTGGTGAAGCCCACATTCAGGAGGCCCACCCCAGCAGTTAATGCTGGGGCCTTTAGACCCACCCCCAAGGCAAGCTCCACTAACTGTCCCGGCTAAGTGGTATCAAGCTGACAGCAAGACCACCTATCACATTTGTAAAAGCACAGCTCCCCTGAGCTGGCATCTGGTCACACACAGCAGAGCTGTTTCTATGCTAGAAGAAAGGGGATTTATATCTGAGTAAGGTGGTCTTTGTGCCAACGGCAACCTGGGCCACCAACTACTACAGCTCCCCCAACCCCTCCTGAACTGACAAATTTAAAAACTTAAGCCAATAGGTCATCAACTCAAAATGAATTCTCCACCTAAGAAGCACTTTTTTTCTTATCCTCTCTCTCAAACACACACACACACACACACAAAATCTTTTTGAAAAAAAGAAACCAACCAAGCAAAAGACTTCTGTTTCCAAGAATGAACAATTACCATCTAAGCACCGAAGGAAGACTTTCAGTGAACCGAATTTGTGGGTCAGGTTAAAATTCAGAACCATGCCATGAAATTCAATATGCTATAAAAAACTTACTGTATGCACTTGAGTTTTATTCTGAAAAGCCCTACTGACAACAGTGAAGGAGACACAGGGACTACATGAGGCTAGAATATGAAAATGTCATTGCTGTAATTCAGTTCCTCGTGCCGTTTGGCTTTTCTTGCACGGCTTCCTGAGAGGAACCCTAGAACAACTGTGTCTCGGACTTTATCAATTTTCTTCTATTTTAACTCAGCAACAAAGGAACCCTTTAGGGTTCTCCTAACCAAAATAATAATAACCATCATCATCATCGTCATCATCTTGGCTGGGGAGATGGCTCAGTGGGCAAATTACTTGCTGCACAAAAGTGTGCAGACCTGAATTTGGACACCCCTCACCCCCACCTTCAGCACCCATGTAAAAAGCTGGACATAGTGGCATGTGGCTGCAGCAGCAGCATTGAAGGCAAAGTCAGGCAGGTCCCTAGGGCTCGCTGGCTGGCCAGCCTAGCAAAAATGGTGAGTTCTGGGTCCAGTGAGAGATCCTATCTTAACATATAAGACCAAGAGCAATAGAAGAAGATACCCACAGTCAACCTCTGGCTCCCACGCACACATACACAAACAAGCAGACCCTTACACACACATATGTTCCACATGCATATTAAACACACACATACAACTACACATTCACCAAAATAAATGTTAATCTTTTATTTTATTTATTGGTATTAATTGGTATTGTCATGTGTGCATGTGAAGGTCCAAAGACGATTTTGTGACTAGAGTTGCTCGCACAGCAAGCGCCTTTGCTCACCTCCAAATAAATCTCTCCAACGGGTTCTTCTTTGTAAGGCTGATCAGACCGTCGTCATAGCTAGGCTACCTCTAGGAGGGAAATGGGGAAGCCGAGGCCAGCCACTGGGGCTTCTTGTGGATGCCCAGATAGATGTTCAGTAAAGATTTGACAGCCACTTTCTTTGAGCACGAAATGGGGCCTCTCTTCACAAAGACCGAATCTCTTCCTGTGATGCGGTCACATGACTGCTGTGGTACCCAGATATTATCATTTAAGTCTGCAGTATCTGCCACAGGCTCATGTGGTGAACACTTGTGTTTGGGGGAGGCCATGGAACCTTTATGAAGTAGGGCCTGGTTAGTGGGGGTAGGTCACTATGCGTGAACCTTTGCAGGATACAACTCTCTGGTTCCCATACTGCCACCTGCACTTTGGTTTGCTCCGATGTGAAGAGTCCAGTGCAACACACCTGCTGCCACAGACACACTGTCCCACCACACCTCCCCACCATGATGGACTGGAAACCCATGAAATCATGAGTTAATCTTTTCTCTCCTGAGGTCTGTCAGGAGTCGTGATCAGAGCAATGTAAAAGTGGCTAATTCCCTTAGCCTATAACATTCTCACAAATGACTCCAACTTTTAACATATGACATTGTCATCTACAAAATTCATACTCACACAATTCAGTTTAAAAAGTTCAATTTTAAAAGTAAGCATATAGGCTGGGCATGGTGGCAAACATCTTTAATCCCATCACTCAAGAAGCAGAGACAAGAGGAACTCTGAGTTTGATACCAGCCTGGTCCACAGAGTGAGTGAGCCCCAGGACAGCTACAGCTATACAGAGAAGCCCTGTCTCAAAACCAAACAAATGTAAATTTATGCTTGTATGTTGGGCTGCACTCATGGCTATCCTCAACCACATGTAGCCTATGGGTCATGAACATGCTTGCATGAAACAACTACAATACACCAAGGTCAGAAGGCCTGAACGATGAGAAAAGTTGACCCTACTCCATGAGAGAGATTTCAATCCCCTGCTACCTTCCCCTACTGGGCTCCTCACCCGCCCCTGCTTCCCAGGTATAGACTCACTTCTGGTCACCTCTAAGTGTCTCAAAATGAGGAGTTCAAAGGGCAATTTCTGAGGAGAAAGCTCCCATGGCAGGCCCCAACCATGCAGGGTTAGTCTGACCCATGAGATGAGCATCTGAGTCCTAACACCCTTCTCAGAGTGAACACAGAAGGCAGCACTAGGTGATGCCCATCTGGGCTGATTACAGCACAGACATCTTCAATCTGACCCTTCTGCAAAGTCTAGACTGGTGACCTCCACATTATCCCTAGAGCCCACTTTTGCCAGAATACCAAAGAGAGGATGTGTTGTGCCGTCACACTGGTAGCATATGTCGCTATGCCAACCAGTGGTGTTAACCTTCATCTCTTGGTGGCTACACATGCTGGGTTTCTCCACTATCCTGTTTCCCTGCATCCCAGAGCAAGACACTCCAAATTTTCTGTTCTTCAACAGACTCTAAAACACTGACTTCTGTATTAATGGCTGTGACCTACAACAATCATTATTGCCATGTTGGCCCTCTGGTGAGGGGTCTACGTCCCTACTCTATCATTAGCTCATCATTTTCTGTAAGGAGTACTTGTTTATTTGTTTTATTTGATTATTTATTTAGATCAACATTTACTCACACACACTATTTCTAGGGGTTTTAACACAATACTCTCAAACACATTGGATTCTTATTCCCTATAACATAAGTTTAAAACCCTGCCTGAACTCACACAGCGTTTCGACAGCTGAGATGTAAACCCAGTACAGTGGATTTGTCTGTCTGTCCATCTGTGCTCCCTAGTTTGTGTCAGCTTGCCACAAGCTAAAGTCACCTGAGAGGAGGGAGCCTCAATTGAGAAAATGCCTCCTTAAGGTCAGGCTGTAGGCAAGCCTCTGGGACATTTCTTAGTGATCTGTCGGGGAGAGCCCAGCTCATTGTGGGTAGTGCCCTCCCTTGGCTGGTGGTCCTGGGTTCTAGTAAAAATCATATTGAGCAAGCCAGTAAGCAGAACCCCTCCATGGCCTTTCCATCAGCTCCTGCCTCCAGGTTCCTGCCCAGTTTGAGTTCCCACCTTGGCTTCCCTCAGTAAAGCGAGACTCTGGACATAAAAGCCAAATAAAGCCTTTCTCTCCAAGTTGTTTTTGATCATGGTATTTCATCACAGCCATAGTAATCCTAACTAGGACACCGTCCAACCACCATTTATTTATCTTTTTTTGTTTTTTGTTTTTTTTAAGTCAGGGTCTCGAGTAGTCCAGGATGGTCTTTATCTCTCTATCCACTCACCTATGTATTTTAAAAGTTAAATTATTTATTATTGCTGTGTGTGTTCATGATGTATGTGTATGGGGAAATGTGCTACAGTATGTGTGTGGATATTAGAAGCCAACGGTGTGTGTATAATGGCTGTGTGTGTTCATGATGTATGTGTATGGGAACATAGTATGTGTGTGATCAGAGGACAACTGTGTGTGCATAATTGCTGTGTGTGCTCATGATGTGTGTGTATGGGAACATAGCATATGTGTAGAGGTCAGAGAGCAACTGTGTGTAGCTGGTTCTCTCCTTCCACTTTTATGTGGGTACCAGCATATCAAACTCAGACCACCACGATTGCCCAGAAAGCAGCCTACTCACTGAGCTATCTTGCCAGCCCCAATTTTGTTGTTTTGGTTTTTGAGATAAGATCTTACATAACACAGGCTGGCCTTCAATATACTATGCAGTCGAGGACCTTGAATTTCTCCTGCTTCCACCCCTAAAGGAGAAGATGACAGACGTGTGCACCTGCATGGAACTGAATTTCAGCTTTTAGTCAGCACAAGATTCACCCCCCAGGGTCAACAAAGTGGCATCATCACCAATTAGCAAAAACTGCAGACTATCATCCACCATGTGGGCATGTATCAGGGCAGAAGAAAACCAAATCCTTCCAAATCCTGGAAGCTCTCCGTCATAACCGGAACTGACTACATCAAATAACTTGCCCTCTTCCCACAGCTTAGAGTTCCCAGCTCCATGGTGGGAGCTCCACACAGGGACTCTAGAAAGATCCACCATCCATAAAGTAATGACTCCTAGAAGCAATAAACAGCAAGATTAGTGACATCAATGAGGCTTAAGAAATCAAGTGGCTTCAGGTCACTCCATTTTTTTTTTTTTTTTGGAGCTATAATGTTTACTCATTGTACCTAAACACAGTCCCTTCTCTACAAGTGACATTTTGTAAGCATGAGGCATTGTTCTTCTCTCTATTCCCAACCCCTAATAACCTCTGATTCTTAGACTTTCTGTGCTGAGTGAACTACACCAAGCAAGAACTGAGGGCTCCTGAGAATTCTTTCCCCTGGCGCTAAACAACACGAACGCCATTTCCCCATATTTTTAGTCCTCATGTTTTGTTGTTCAGAACAAGTACAACCAAGTACTTTTTAAAGAAAGAACAACAGAAGTCAAACCTCACTGTTGAAGGCAGCAATATTTCAATATGCTGTATTCCTTTGGTATGTCATTTCTTAGTTTTGGAAGCTGCAGGCCCTGCACTTCCTATATAATCAGATATATTTATCCCTCTCCCTATATAATCAGATATATTTATCCCTCTCAGGTCTCTGAGGTGATTTGAAGAATAGATAGCTAGAGTCTCATAGTTAAATTTTGAGTTGTTTAGGAATCAAGAGGGTGTTCTGGATCTAAGAAGATATTTTTAAAATTATGCGGCAAGTTAGTATGAAAGCTGAGTTAGATATAGAACTTTAAACTCATGGAGATGGTTAGATAGTAGAATGTTAAAGTCAGGTGCCAAATACATATGGACTGGTCATTGGGAATGTATGCTAAGCCATATAACTCTTATAATTGTGTCCTATTTATTTCTGTTGTTTTGTATTGTATTTATAGTTATAAGAAAAAGAACCATTTTTTGGACTGAAAGGGAGAGCTGGTGGGGGGAAAAAGAAATACCTTAAACTAAAAAAAAAAAAAAAAAAATAAGAAGGGAAGAGGATGGGGGTGTTGAGGGGGAGGAGGGTGGAAGGGTGGGACTGGAGGGGGGAGTAGGGAGGGGATTGTGATTGAGATGTAACTTGAAGAAATAAAAAATAAATTATTAAAAAAAAAGGTCACTCCATTTTAATATGCCTTTGCTGTCCCAACTCTTAAACTTGCTTTGTCTACAATTTATTTATGCAGAGTAAGTGATGGAGGTTCATGCTGTCTGTCAATGGGAGTGGTGTGAATTGTAATTCCAATGTGAAGCCCTTCCCTTCTGTACCTCTATGTTCTCCAAACCGTGCCTGGCTTTCCTTCTGGTTCACATCATTCACAAAACATTGTAACGATGGGGCAGAAAGATGGCTCAGTGCCTAAGGGCACTTGCCACCCAGACCTGAGTTAGACTTCTATCCCACACAGCAAAGGAGAGAAATGACAACCTCCCACAAGCTGTCTTCTGACCTCCACACATGGGCCACAGTGGCACACGCATGCCCAGACACAAGAAATGTAAAAAGAAAACAACCTCATGATGGTCACTGTGCTCTTCAACTCGGCACACCCAGCTTTGAGGCATGTCTCTCAATCTCACTTCAGATAAATTAGCACGGGACTGCTGCCGCTTCACAGATGAACTACAAAACTAATTGCATGCAAGGTATTTCAACCCCCACCCCCTTTATGATGACTGTTTAAGACAAGTCATCCTTCTCCAAGACAGCACAGACCTCACAGACAGCCCCTGAGCTTCCTACTGGAGATGCCTGCAGCGCTTCATACAGAAGACAGCTTTTATATTGCACTGGGAAAAACTTGGCCAGTATACCCACAAAATGCCTTGCATCTATTTCCTATTCTCCCACCTTCACCCGTGTTCGTTCATGGGAATTGTTATGTGATATGAAATAACTAAAGGCTGTGTTTCCTGGTCTATACATTCTCCTGTACCAACAGAGCCCTTTGCTCTTCTGGGTGAGACACTAGGAACCACAGCCTACATTGCATACCAATGTATGTAGTGTGTTACCAATGTTAACGTGTTCGAGTGCTGAATGCCAAGTGCTGACGGAGTCCCAAGTTTTCAGGCATGCACACTGCCTCATGCAACAGACAAGAAGTTCACGCACAGGTGAGCTCACCTGCACACACACACACACACACACACACACACACCAAAAGGAGAAGAGCTAGAAATAAAAGAGCTCTCTGGGAGGGAAGCTTCAGGCAGAAGTCTAGAAGG
Source organism: Lophiomys imhausi (assembly GCA_907164525.1). Classification (NCBI taxonomy): domain Eukaryota; kingdom Metazoa; phylum Chordata; class Mammalia; order Rodentia; family Muridae; genus Lophiomys; species Lophiomys imhausi. The sequence goes on from CAJQZJ010003646.1 coordinate 9,198,603, forward strand.
AGCGAGACAGTGAGTCACATGAGGTAGGGAGAGCAGGTACAATGGGCCCGAGGTGGGGGTCTCTGGTAATGTAGAGGAGCATCAGGGCCCAGTGGCTAGAACCCAGGAAATAGAGATATGAGGGGTATCTAAGAAGTCAGAGACAAGGCAGATGGCCCAATCATAAAAAGCCTGCAATCCAGAGGAGATGTGGGGTTTAGTATAAATAAAACAGAAATATCCACCAGAGCTTTTTAACCACTATCTGGTCAGATACGGCCATCGGAACATGCCCTCTGCTTGCTGTGATGGAGAACACAGGGTGAGGCTGCAGAGGGGGGACTTTAATGTGGAAGAGAGTGACAGTGGTGATGGATGCTCTTTGTGCCTTATCCATGAAAGCAAGAGGGCTTGATTGTCCACTAGGGTGTGGACAGTCCAAGGGATCCATTCCAGAGTCATTAGCTTAGAACTTACCATCTCTAGGGATGTGAGATACAAGTCAATGGCTACATAGAAGCTAGCTCTGCTTTCTTCCCAAATGTCCTATATACTTGGTCCTGGGATCTCCACTGAAACATAGGCTTCACCTCCAAATTATCACACAATGGTTTCTGCTCTTAGTTACTGTTCTATTCCCATGAAGAGACACCATGACCAAGGCAACTTTTAAAAGAAAGCAAGTAACTGGGGATTTACTTACAGTGGGGAGGGGGCTGGTTTGGGCATTTGAAACCTCAAAACCCACCCATAGTGACACATCTCCTCCAATAAGGCCACACCTAACCCCAACAAGGCTACACCTCCTAATCCTTCTCAAACAGTTCCATTAACTGGGGACTAAGTATTCAAACATATGAGCCTATTACATTCTCATTCAAACCACCATAGCCTCTTAGAGCCTCTTTGTGGGAACTCTGACCCTGCCACACATTACCTGGCTTTGGCTGTCCTCCATGACTAAGTCCTTCATCTTTCATGACTTCAAAACTGGTATCACATGAACGACACTGCCAAGGTCTGCCACCAGCTTAGGGTGCAGCCTATCATCCCACTTCCCACTCCCAACACAGCTGCCTCAACTTCTAGAGGAACACTTTCCAAGGTTGCTTTCGGGAGACAGAGAACCCCTTCAGCTTAAGCTTTCTTCCTTTAAAAGAATTGAAAAATATTTAGGGATAAGAATATGTGTGATGGGCCATTTATAAAAATGCATTAATAGGGCTGGAGAGATGGCTCAGAGGTTAAGAGCATTGGTTGCTCTTCCAGAGGTCCTGAGTTTGATTCCCAGCAACCACATGGTGGCTCACAACCATCTATAGTGAGATCTGGTGCCCTCTTCTGGTCTACAGGCATACATGCAGACAGAACACTGTATCCATAATAAATAAATAAATCCTTTAAAAATGCATTAATAATGGTTGAGGGGTTTTATATTCTCAAACCCCAGCAGGTTTGACTGGAAACTGGAGATGAAGAGGTGGAAAGGGAGCAAAGGCAGACACGTCACAAAGAAGTTGCCCAGACTAGCCAGATAATGTTCAAGGAGAAGACACAGAGAACAAGTGGAATGAGGCCGTGACCCTGTCAGGTGTCATGCTTGGAGACTGTGGTCCAAGGATGCAGCCAGTTGCCTTAGCAACAGTGTCTCTATCCACGGTGACAAATTACCCTGCTGTCTGACAAATTCAGTTCAGTTCGTAAGCAATGAGTGTCCTGGAAATAATCAGGAATGCATACACGGCAAGTGGCTGGCTGGAGGGCAGATGAGTCAGTTGGCGATCTTAAAACCTGCAGCTTTCGAAAAGGCTAGAGACTGGGACTAGCAAGCAGGGAAGGGTGCGCACAAGAGAGCTAAAATATGCAAAACTTCAATGAGATACAAAGAAAAGAGAGTACTATGGAGATGAGAGACAGCTTAGTGGGCACAAATATAGGCTGTCTTGCAGAGGACCGGAATTCAGGATCCACTTTAGACAGCTCACAACTGCTTGTGACTCCAACCCTTGGCCATGGAGCTTTTACAATAAAAGTTACTTAAAAGTGCCACACCCTGCCCGAACATTTCCGCAAAGCTACCCCATTGCTCTATGTGGCTCTTGCTTGACTCTTTAGACCCCTGTATGCATTAAGTTTGCCTTATGCTCTTGTCTATCCTGCCTCACAGGCAGCTTCTCCATTTCCAGGTGTGTGCTGTTTCATTTTTCACTGTTGCCTGAAGCCCAGTGATCCTCCCAGAACAGCACCAGTCTGCAATCCTATCTAGGGAAGGAAAAAAGCCCTCTCTTTCCTGGATTCTGGAAATGTATTAATCAAGTAATTCAGATAAAATATCAACCCAGGGCTGGTAGATGGCTCAGCAGCTAAGAGCACTGGGAGCTCTTCCAAAGGACCTGGGTACAGGTCCCAGCACCAATGTGTTGCCTCACAACTGCCAAAAAGCCTGATGGCCTGAGTTCTATCCCCAGGCCTCACATGGTGAAGGGAGAAAACTGACTCCTCAAATGTCCTCTCACCTCCACATAGCCCACACCCACTCCCCGCTAACAAAAATCAACAGGTAAATACAATGGAAGCCCCAGCAAACAAACACATTTCTTTTCTTTTCTTTCTTTTTTTTTTTTGACTGGGTCTCATGTAGCCAAGTCTGGCTTCAAACTTTCTCTGTAGTCGATTCCAATTCTCCTGCCTCCGCCTTCCAAGTGCTGAGACGACCAGCATGAGCTACTACATCAAGCTCAGAAGTTCCAAAGCAACAAAGGGACAAAATCCTTAACAACTGAGAGGACATAGTGGAGGGTCCATAGGCTTTCAGGTGTCCCAAGGGACACAAAGGAACCAAGGGTGACAGGTGCACAGCCAAGTCCCTGTTCTTGGAAAGGCTCCATCTTTGACCTCAATTCCTAAGTAACACATGAAATCAACAGTCCTAATAAGAGCAGCAGCCATGGTCTAAGAACCTAACAGAATATGGGTTAAGGTTCTGTGGAGGAAAAACTTCCCAACAGCTGAGGAGAAGCCTCAGTGGGTAAGGCGTATGCCAAGCAAGTGCAAGGACCTGAGGGCAAAGGCCCAGCACCCAACTGAAAAGTTGAAGACAGGAATGTGTGCACATCTGTTATTCTCAGGCTCCTAGGGTGAGACCCAAAGGGGACACAGCAGATTCTCTAGAAGCAGTCTGCTGTGCACAGCAGCTGACAAGGGACCCCGTCTCAAACAGTGTAGAAAACACGGGCAACCCCCAAGGTTGCCCTTTGACCTCCACTTTCGTGCATAGCAGGGTGCACATGAGTATGTTGGTACACACACACACCCCCCAGAAACACTCAGAAATGGATGACCAAATCTGGCGCAGGTCAATAGGGTATGCTGGCCTTAAAGTATGAACACATGATCTAAAATTACATGTTGATATATTAGCATGATAGTGCAGGCTGTGTCCAGCACCAAGAGTCAGTGAGAAACCAGAGAGGGGGCTTGGAGATGGACCCAAATACTGAATTTAATATGCAACCTAGGATTGTTAAGTGCTGTGCCCCAGAGTGGAGCTACTAGGATGTGGTGGAAACTTTTAAAGAGGTGGAGACTAGTGGGAGGGAGGTTCTAGGTCACTGGGGTGTGCCATTTAAAGGGATTATCAGATTCAGTTCCTTTCTGTTTCTCTGACTTTCATATTTGGGCCATGAGATAGTCTCCCTCTGTGAAGTGCTGTCCCACACGGCAGGAGCCCCTGGGTGAGCCTGCTCAAAACTGACACTTCTCAAACTGTGGATCTCAAATGAGACTTTCCTCTTTGTTCGTACGCTTTTATCTTGGGTGTTTGTTACAGAAATAGAAAGCTGGTTAACACAATGGTGGAGTCAGAAGGGGGGGGGGGGACAAGCTATGCAATAAACAGCAATGGAAAACAAGCAGAAGAGAATGTAAGTGGATAACCTTTCTTAAAAGATTTGTTTATTTATGAGGACATGTGTGTGCAGTATGCTCAGAGGCTAGAAGAGGGCACTGGTTCTCCCGGTGAACTTATAGGTGATTGTGAGCTGTCCCATGTAGGTGTTGGAAACCCAGGTCCTCTGCAAGAGCAGCAAGCATTCACTCATGGAGCTGCTACCTCTCCAATCACAAATATCCTTCTAATGTCTTATACCAGATCAATCCTACACCAAACAAAACACTAAACAAAAATAATACCATAGTGATTGAAGTACCCTAGACCAGTTTTGGTACAATTATAAAAGCTCACCAAGACTGAGATGAAGGTCTAGTACAGTGGAGGATGCAAGCTTGGCATATGTGAGGCTCAGTATTTGATCCCTAACATGCACACACAACCACGCGCACACACGAATGAACTTTACTGGAACTCACTGAACTGTGAACTTTATGGAGTTTTACAGTATGTGATACATCTCAATAAAGCTGTTTAATAGAAAACCATAAAAGCCTTTGAAATAAGGATGATGTCTTCTTACAAGTAGAATCCCAAAGCAAGGATGGATGGAAGACTCAATCGGTAAAATGCTTTCTGTGAAATCATGAGGTGCTGAATGTGGATCCCTGGCCCCACATAAAAAGTCAGACATGATTGCACATGCTGTAATCCCAGTGCTGGAAGTTGGGGACAGAGACGCAGATACACAGATCTCAGGAGCTCACTGACCAGTCAGTCCACCAGAATCACTGAGCCCCAGGCTCAGTAAGAGACCCTGACACAAAACATAAGGGGGGGGGGGACTGAGGAAGACACTCAACATAGACCTCTGTCCTCCACATGCACACACAAGTAAATACACGCATACAAGTACACACACAAATGTGTATGCACACACACATACACAGACACCACAAAAATTAAATAACTTTTATAGAGAAATTTAAGTCTCTAAAATTGGCAATTAGACTATATAAAAATTTTAAATTGCACTAAAAAGATACCCTGTATCAAAAGGCAACTGGCAACTCAGGAAAAATGAACAATTAAGATAAAAAACAAATAAACAAACAAAAACCCCTCCTAGGCTTTAGTTAGAAAGAGAACACGCCAGGTGGGAGTGGGAGGCAGTTTTCAGAAAAGGGTAATATGCCAGCTGCCATGGAAAACATGAAATAATAAACCTGGCCTAAAGTAAGTTTGAAAGGGCAACTCGGTTGGTCCAGTGCTCACCTAACATCCTTGAAGCCCTGGTTTCTGACCCCCGTACCACATAAACCAACCATGATGGTGCGCACCAAAAGCTAGGAGGTAGAGGCAGGAAGATCAGAAGTTCAAGATCATCCTCAGCTAAAGGACGGAGTCAGAAGCCAGCCTGAGAGACATGAGACCTTTTCTCTCTCTCACATACATACATACATACATACATACATACATACATACATACATACA
>CAJQZJ010003646.1:9203974-9248307 GCA_907164525.1 Lophiomys imhausi
ACATACATACATACATACATACATACATACATACATACATACATACATACATACATAGACTTAAATAAAAGGAGGTGAGTTCCCAGGCAGTGAGAGAACCTGCCCCCCTCAAAAAATAGATGACGTGGACAGAACCTGAGAAATGAAGTCTTTTGACTTCCATATACATGTGAACACACATGCATGCACACCTATGCACACATGTACCTACATGGGGCAAGAACATGCACACACACACACAACATACATAAATACATAAAAACAAATGTGCTGATACAATAAAGAACATGGGACAAGTTGGCATAGTGTCTGCTATGGTCCCACCAGGAAGCTAAGACATGACCATGACAGAGACCCTCATAACACCATCCATAGAGGTGGTGAGGCTCCTGAGGCACGTTGTGAGGAACCGGGAAATGGAGGCTTATGAGAAATGACTCATGGCTGGGAGAATGAAAGTAACTTGTGGGAGATATCAAAGATGACACCAGCCAGAAGATGCCAGGGAGGAGCTAAAGCCCGATCATTGGTATAGCTGATTGGGAGAGCAAGACTTCCGTGCTCATGACAATGCATGATTACCATGTTACCAGGCTCATGCTATGTGATGTAATAGGATGACCTTTAACCTGATTGGCGCACGTAGCCTCATGTGGAAACACCCATTTTGTTCTGTATATGAGCTAGGGGATGAAATAGTTAAAAACAGATAATGCTTAGACATCACCCCTGAGGCGTCTGTTTGTCTTTGGAGTGACCTTTTCCTGGGACTCCCTTATGTGATGATCGTCTGCAGCAGCTAGTCTCATGTGTATTTTGTAACAAAATTTGTTACAATTAATTGTAACAATTAATTTGTTAACAGAAATAAGCAACACTTCAGTTACCTTTCCAAAGTGGGGTGACCTCTTCATCATACTTGGGCAGACGATTATAACAGATAATTCAGTGTCTAGTGAACCTCCAGGGAGGGCTGCAGGGGCCCTCCTTCCACACCTAAACTCTTGTTCTCAAGGGTCCTCCATAAATATATTTCAAGCCAGAATTCCATACAGCTATGATACATCACAACGCAGTCTATCAATTCTTTTTAGTACCTCAAAGGAAAACCTGTGTAATTACACAGTGTTACTGCTGTGATTCATTGACCCCAATGTTAGCAAACTCCAGATAACACATCCTCACCCTACTGAGATAATTTCTCTGTCAGTAAGAAATCTACACCTCATCTTCTCATCTCATGGGTGTTAAGTGGATAGATGTTTATCCCCATGTATGCTAGAATGATTATACAATAGCCAAAAAGAAAGAAAGAAATTATTTTCCCAATAGCATGTCAGAAGGACAATTATTGTGATAGAAAAATGTGCACAAAAATGAGACAACTTCTATTTTTCTTCCAAAATACGGAGAAGGTATTTTTTTTTTTGCTTACTTTTATGATTCTGCCTTTATCCCTACAAATCAACCAGTATAAATCACACTCCATGTTTTATATTAGAATCACAGCAAACAATAAATAAGAAATACAAGAGCTTGGCATGCAGTTCAGTGGTAGAGCTTGTTTAGTATGCATAAGGGCACCAGTTTGATTCCAAGCCAACAAGGAGCTAGAAGAGGAGGAGGAGGGAGCAGATCGAGGAGGGGAAGGATGATGGAGGAGGAAGGAGCAGGAAGGAGGATGAGGCAAAAGGGGAAGATGAGGAAGAAGAAGAAACAGAAAGCATGGAAATGCATCTTTGAAGATTCGTATTAAGACCATATCTTTGGCGGTGGTGCACATATGTAAACCCAACATTCTTGTAATGAAACAGGAAACAGAGGCAAGAGAGTCATTTAGAAGCTCATTGGTCATCCAGCCTGGGGTAGGCAACATGGCAAAAATAAGAGATCCTGGCTCAAAAACAAGACAGAAGGAGAGAACTGACTCCTGAAAGCCGTCCTCTGACCCCCTCTCAAGTGTTGTGGCACAAGTACACCCAAACTCACTCACATCACACATACGATAATACATAAGCAAATAAATATTAAAAGACTATGTGCTTGCGCTAGATTGCATAATAAAAATGAAAGCAAAGGGCTGGAGAGATGGCTCAGTGGTTAAGAGCACCAGCTGTTCTCTGACGACCTGAGTTCAATTCCACCCACAAAGTTCCTCACAAACATCTGTAACTCCAGTTACAGGGATCTGATGCCCTCTTGGGCTGCTACAAGCACCAGGCATGGGCAGAGTGCATAGCCATACATACAGGCCAAACACCCATATACATAAACAATAGTGAAATAAAATTTTAATGGAGAACCTACAAGGAAGAATGATTCTCAAAACAAACCGTACTGTCCTTTTCATTGTGACACTGGGTTCTGATTCAAAGATCAATGTGTCTTTGAGCTGGCTATCAGGCCTGGTGCCTTCATCTCAACGGTGAGGACAAAGGCGAAATGCCTTTCCCAAGCATCACACAGTAACCCATGGGTCTCTAGCCAGCCTCCCAGCCTGCAGGAGTATTCATCTACTGTCGGCTGCACAGGAAGTGCGTTTCCTTCTTCATACAATGGCACATGCAATAAAGTACTCCATGTACGTCATGGCCAACACCAACCACAACTCAGAAATTACATGTAAAACAATGCCGTCTGAACAGTGCTCTATGTATTCTGACCTTAACAGTGTGTCCACGGTTTTAATATTTTGAGATGACCTTGTATATATGAGAGACAGCTCAGCCAGTAAAATGCCTGCCACACGAGCATGAGGACCTCAGTATCCATTTAAGAAGTCAGACATGGCACCACAAATTATCTCAGAAGGCAGTGACAGGAAGAAGGCTGAAGCCAAACCAATGAACTCCAGGGTCAGTGAGAGATCCTGCATCAAAAAGCAAAGTACAGATAATAGAGGAAGACACTCAATATTGACCTCTGGCCTCCATGGGCATGTGCCCACATTCATACCAGCACACACAGACAGACAGACACACACTCATTGACACACACATACACACACTCAATCACATATACAGACTCACACAAACACAGATACACTCACACAGAGATGCACATACACTCAAACACACACACACACACACACACACACACACACACACACACAGACACATCTGATAACATTTTAAGTCTATGATTTTGTGAGGACACATCCATCCATAGCTGTCCTTGGCCACCTGCATCCTAGAGACCTTGGGCTGACCATGCCTGAAAGGAAAGAGGGTCGAGAGAGACAAGAATCAAGGCCACATTGCTTTGTGTCCTCCAGGCTGAGAAAGAGCTGCAAGCTCTAAGCTGCTGCTTTCTGTCCTCCAAGAACACTTACTCTTGGAATCCTGGGCGGTCATGGAAGAAATCTGAAGTCACCACACCAGTGGTCTCTTTGAGAAGTCCAACACTATGGGAAGGCCAGCACCAGCTGTTAACTGGCCCCAGAAGCCCCAGACATCCTGGAGTTGAGAAAGGGGCTCTGGCAGATTGTGAGTGTGTATGCATGCATGCATGCATGTGCATGTGTGTGTGTGCACACACACATTCACCATATGTAGGCAGGTACATGTGTACATATACATGTGAAGGTTATGAGACAACCTTGGCTGTTGTTACTAAGTATGGTGCTACCCACCTTCCTTTGAAATAGGGTCTCTTACTGGCAGGGTGCTCTCTGGCTATTCTGGCAGGGCTGTGAGCTCCAGCCTCTATCATAAAAGTGGAAACAAACAATGATACCCCTTAAAAAGGGAGAACTAGAGAAGCCCAGCTCAGAGCCACAAGGAATGGCCCCAGTTAGCTGACAGATGGCTAGCTATTGTAACCACTGTATTTAACCTGCAATCTCATGATGCCCGGGCATCTAATGGGAGGTGGGAGAAGGGAATTGCCAATGCTCCATTCTGCAGAAGCAAAACAAGAAAAATGGGTTTTAGATGAAAAAGAATCACTAGCATATGCTAACATGCTAGAGTGAGCCTCTGGGGAAGTGCTCTCCCAGATCTCCCAAGACACAAAGCTGAAACACAGCCAGGGAGAGGGGCTTGCATGCCACAGAGTAAATTTGGCCAGCTTCCCTCATGGTCCATGTGTTGGCATGCACCAGTTATTGTTGCAAGGCCTTAGAGCACTTGTGGGGAAATAGCAAATCAGCCTTTCATATCACAGACTGTAACAGAAAATAACCCAGCACTTCCTGTGAAGCAACAGGGAACAAAACTCATTGAAGTTGTAAAGGTGTGAGAACCCAAACTTCTCTGAGAAGAATGAAGGTCGACAGACAACCAGCAGTGTCCCAACCTCAAGGAGGGACAGCATGAAAACCACAGATCTGGTTTACCTGGCTCACCCTGAGGGTCACAATTCCATAGGTCCTGGTCACTTAGAAACAACTGATCTATACAATGGGTTTGCATCTAGCAAATTCCTCTTGCTCTTAACTACTGTGTAGCACCACATTAAGTGTCGTATTGGCTTAAAGAGCTCCATAGGAGTACCGAGTTCCTGGATGGAAGGCTTCACTCCACCCCCACTCTGGAGACCAGCCTGCAGGAGGGTAAAATGGCCACTTGTGATTTGGCCAGTAACTGGCAGGCACCTTCTGCTCTCCAGAAGTGGGCCCAGAGAGTTTCGGGGTGTAATGGGCCCCCAGACTTTAGCACAGCTGACACCAAGGTGGAAGTGCCATTCAGGCCTTGGAACCCAACACACAGACAACAACATCTGCCAAAAGAAGAACAAAGGCCTAATCCATCAAAGTCATAGTTCTGGGGAAGTGCCTACATGAGCTAATCTGGCAAAACCGTGTCTGTAGTTCAGCCTCTGGCTAACTGCTCTTGTTAACTGTAGTGTAGTAACTCAGGAATTTTTTTTTAATAGCTCACGCTGAGAAAGGCTCAGGACTGCACTTAGGTCCCAAACACCAAGTACAGTCACCAGCAGGCTAATAAAGACTTTCTGTTGACTTGAAGCTGTGTCCAGGCAATCTTTTCTGGTAGAAACCTTACAACATAGTACAGACCTGGCAATAAGACCACAAGGGGGATTTGCTAGTCTAGGGGTTGAAGATGCTCAGTTTTGTGGCAACTTGGCAGGGCCAAGGTACCCAGATAGTCACTGTCTTATATTCTGTGCCTGTTGTGATAAAATACTCTGTCAAATTTAGGGAGAAAGGGTTTATTCGGTCTCACGGTTCAAGGGGCAGTCCTGCATGGTGGGAAGTCATGCTGCAGTGCAGGGACTTGAAGTTCCCATCACATCCACAGTCGAGAGGCAGAGAGGAACGTGCATCTGATGCTCAACTTCCTTCTCCATCCTCTACAGTCCAAGATCCCAACTAGGGAATGGCGCCACCATGGTGGGAGGACTTCCCACTTCAGATAACACAATCAAGATAATCCTCCAGGGACATGCCCAGGTAATTCTAGATCCTGTCAAGCTGATAATTAACAACAATCATCACTGTTCTGGACCTTTCTGTGATGATGTGTGTTGGATAAAGTTAAGGAATAAACTGTTAGGTATGAAAACAGCAGATGGCCCTTGATGTGATCAGTGAGTCTCATCGGTCCACTCAAGGAGGAAAGAGAACAAGACTGACCACCTCCAAGCAAGGTAGGGGATTTGTCAACACATACCTTCAAGCCTCCTCCCCAGGGCTCCAGCCTCCAGCTCAGTGGTGGGTTTTGTTCTCAACAGCATCCATGGAAACCAATTCCTCCCGCCCCACCAGTTGTAATATTCTGAAAAATTCCAAGAAAACACTCTAGCAACCATCATACCTTTACCACCTCTACGATCGCACCAGTTTAGGATTTGGGTTCTGTGGTGGTTTGAATGAGAACGGCCCCCATAGATTCATATATTTGAATGCTTGGTCTTCAGTGAGTGGAACTGTTTGGTAAGGATTAAGAGGTGTGGCCATGCTGGAGGAGGTGAGTCACTGGGAGTGGACTTTAGGTTTCAAAAAGCTCACACCATTCCCAGTTAGTGCTCTTTGCTTTGTGCTTGTGGATCAAGATACAAGCTCTCAGCAACTGCCCCAGCATCATGCCTATCTGTTGCCATGAACCCTGCTGGGATGCTCATGGACTCACCCTCTGAAACAGCAAGCCCTCAATAAACTCTTCCTTCTATGAGTTGCCTTGGGCTTGGTGTCTTGTCACAGCCACAGGAAAGTAACTGACAGGTTCTTATGCTCTGTGCCCTGCTAGAAGCAATCAACTTCTCTGTCAACCACTCATTTCACACCTCTCATTTGGGCTCCAAAATACATGGCTCGGTGCTGGAGAGATGGCTCAGCAAATCAAGAGTGGGTGCTGCTCTTGAAGAGGAACTAAGTTTAGTTTCCAGCATCTACACGGGATGGCTCACAACTGCCTGTTAACTCCACAGGGGATTCAACACCTCTGGCCTCCACAGGCACTGCACACACATGCACAGATGCACACATGAACATAATTTAAAAATGAAATCCCTCTTTAAACACACACAGCTCCCAGCAGCCCAAACCAGTGGCCCTTCTCAGAAAAGGTCCCTCTGGAGATCAGCTTAAGTCTAGTGGCCCAGCTGGAGGTTCAGCAGGGACAACTGATCTGTTCAGTTGGGGTCAGGCTGGTGGCAACCTCAGGAACAAAACTTAATAGGCCACCCTCACTCCTATCCCTTTTAGTCAACAGTAAGAAGGGTGGGGTACACACAAGACAGGTCCCTGACAAACTTCCCAGTTAGGATCCACACATTCTGAAAGGCTAGAGTCTTGAAGGATGGACAGACATCCATGAGAGGAAGCATGGAGTGGGCAAGGAGGGCGGTAATATTAGTTATTTGTCTTGTGATAAAAATGGCTGGCAAAATCAACTTAAGTATTTTTTTCTGGCGCAGGGTTTGAGAGCACCACAGCCCATCACAGCTGGGAAGGCAAGCGGGAGGGTGAGGCAGGCGGACATGCTGAGAGAGAAAAGGCTGGTGTTCAGTTCATTTTCTTCATTTTATTCCATGGGACCCCAGTTCATGGGATTGTGCTGCTGACAGTAAATGGGTTTTCCCTCCTCAGTTAGCCTAATTTAGACACACCTTCACAGACACGCTGGACTACATCCCCTTGTTCATTCTAGACCCTGTCAAGTTGACCATCAGAATTAATCCTATCAGGAGCTTTGCTCCAAGGCAGCTCGTTCCCAATGCCCACCTCACCTGTCTCCTTAGCGGCCTACTGAAGTATCAAGAGGATTCCCTCCCTCCCAAGACAGCAATTGACTTAACTGGGGCCCACTCCACCCTGCCCTAAACCAGCCAACTCGCTCTTTCATCAAGGGGACAAACTGCTTAACCCCTTTGCCCTTAATCTGGAAGGGACCTGATGTGACTTGGCCAGGGGCTGGAACAGGGGTTACCCTCATTCCTGTCACACATCATACTCAGGTGGCCCACTCATGTGACGGAATCCATCCAGTCCTCAGAGGAAGTTTCCAGCATCTACACAGACAGCAGGAGCACAGACAGCCTTCTGCCTCCTTGGTGACCCCTCCAGTGTGTGGCACCTGGGGTGTGGCTACTGCCTAGCCTGTGGGATCAAGTTCCTTGGGCCATGACCATCCATTCACGGGAGTGTGCCCTCTCGTGTGTTTCCCTTCTACCTCATCAATTTGGCAACTAGATGTTAATGTGAGGTAGTCTGTGTATACGACTTTTCTCACTGCTCTGACAAAACACATGAGAAGAAGAATTTAAGGAAGGAAGGTTCCTTTTCGCTCACAGTCCACCAGGTGGGAAGGTGTGGCAGCAGAAATAGGAGACCGACTGCCAGGGCATCCTCAGTTAAGCAGAGAACAAACAGGACATGGGGCCAGACCACAAAATCACACTGCCCGAGCCCACCGACCTACGTCCTTCGGCGTGGCTCCATCTCCTAGAGCAGTGGCTCTCAGCCTTCCTAGTGATGTGGCCCTTTAACACAGTTCCTCATGTTGTGGTGACCCCCAACCATAAAATTATTTTTGTTGCCACTTCATAACTGTAATGCTGCTACTGTTATGAATAGTAATGTGAATTTCTGTGTTTTCCAATGTTCTTAGGTGATCCTTGTGAAAGGTTTGTTTGACCCTCAAAGGGTTGAGACCCACAGGTTGAGAACCACTCGCTGTCTTAAGGGTTCCACAACCTTAAACTGGTACTGTCTGTCAGCTGGGGGCCAGGAATTCAAAACCACGAAGTGGGGATAGGGCCATTTTATGTTCAAACTACAACAGTTCATGCACTTCCCCTCCACATCTTGTTGATTTATTTTGTCTGGGGAACAGGTCTCACTATGTAGCCTCGCTGGCCTCAAAATCAGCACCTTCCTACTGCTTGCCTTCTGGACACTGGGATTATAGGTGTGTCACCAAGCCAAGAACAAGGCCACCTTTCCATGCAGTAGTGCCTGAGATGACACTCCTGTCCCCAGAGCTTTCAATCTTGTTAACACCTGGCTGTCCTGGACCCCAAGACTGCCTCTCACAACTGCCCCTGACCCTGGGCTAAGGTCAGGGGGGTGGCCTCAGGCTCTCTGCTCCTTATCATCAGCCCCCTCAAACAGCTCAATCTAAGCAACAGATGCACTCTTGTGAGGGCTGCCAGCCAGGTCATCTAGACATACACTGTGACATGGGCCTCCTCTAACCATTGACCCATCACACCAGAGGGGCCCTGCTCCCCAGATCACAAATGGAATACCCAAAGCTTACAAGAACTGCAGGCTTGTCCTGTGGGTGGGACCGCCATCTCTTTCCTCCAGGACCCCTAGCTACCTTTAGTAAGTGGCTTCCCTTCCCCTGTCCCCGCAGGGGAGTCTCATGAAACTTACTGTTTTTAAGTCTTCCTTCTGGTTCTCTAACTTTTCAGCGGCTCCATCACTTCCCCTGTGATGTCTGACACATTTCCCCTCTCTCCGGGGAACAATCTGTTCTGCTTTTTCCTGACTTTCCTCATTCACACCTCATCCTTCATCGGGAGACAGCTTCTCATCTCCCATCTTACACTGAAAGTCCATGTAATCTGTTTCTTTAGTCTTTTTTGTTGTTGTTGCTTACTTTTATTTATTTTGGGGGGAGGAGGCATGCCACAGGACACCTGTGAAAGCTGGAGGACAACTTACAGGGGTCAGTTCTCTCCTACCACATGAGTGAGTTCAGGAGACTGAACTCTGGTCATCATGCTTGCTGGCCAGTGCCTTTACCCACTGAGCCAACTCCCTGGCCTATAATTTAGAGATGGCAAATCACTACCCAAAATACATGCTACAGGGCTAGGGGGGTGGAGTTGGTAGAGCGCTTGTCTACCATGCACAAAGCTCCGGGTTTCACCTGTAGCACCACAAAAACCAGGCATGATGGCACATGCCTGTAATCCCAGCACTCAGAAGATGGAGTCAGGGGATCAAAAGTTCAAGACCATCCTTAGCCACATTGTCAAGTCTGAGGCCAGCCTGAATTATATGAGGCCCCATCAGAAAAACTAAATAAAATGAACAAAATTACAACATATACGCTATGGTTTCTTCTCTTCATTTAACCCCAAGGTGTACAGAGTTTTAATTCAGAGCATGATTTAAAGGAACGTGCTGTACTTGTGATTTCCCTGGTGACAGGATGGTCTGAAGTCGCCGCTGTCAGCACAGATCACTACCTTAAGATTAATCACCTCATAAAATGTGTTGGCACGATGGTTTACAGTGGCTGTCTCTGAAGCAAAGACTGCCTGTGAATCAGAGCTTTCTCTCCAGACATTTACTGCATCCACACCAACCAGGATCAACTCAAATCATCCTGAGGAGCAGAATCCTAGAAAATGGCAATCTGTAAAAATGGCAACTTAATTAAGGGACTCTCCCTGTAAGAGTAAATGCAACATGACCATTACACAAAGAAACACATGTGCTCACAGAACTAGAACCACATAAACACACATCTCCATATATTACTCCCATATTACTGCATAATATGCTAAATTACATAGCCCTACTGCCATTTGTCTGCCCACTAATCAACAGTTCTCTGCCCAAGGGGTAGATCTAGAAGCAAAATAAAACTTTTTAAGTTAGAAAAATAATAACAATATAAAGTAAAAATAAATTTAAAGGTTAAGAGTACTAGAGAGATGGTTCATACTTAAGAGCACTGGTTGCTCTTCCAGAGAACCTAAGTTCAGTACCCAGCACCCACTTGGCTGCTCACAACTGTCTCTGACTCCAGTTCCAGGTGATCCTACATCTTCTGGCTTCCTCGGACACCCACACACAAGTGGCACACGTCCATACCGTTACATATAATACCTAAATTAAAATGGAAATCAACTATTTAAAAGGTTAAGAAAGATGAATCATAGTCAGTCACTGACCACTTGTCACTGGAAGCTGCTTAATTATATGCAAGTAGATCCTTCACACTGCCTGTTCAACACTCAACAGAGTGACCTTCCTCAAAGCTACAGCAAACAACACAACTAAAAAAAAAATTATCTGTGGGTAAAACTGCCTGCTTCTTTTCCCTGAGATGCTAATGTGAACATATTTAGGGTTGAATTTTGGTGTTTTTTTTTTTTCAGAAATCATCCAGCAAATCAGAATTTTGTCAAAATCACACTGAACTTGTATCAACTAAGCTTCTATTGACATAAATATAAGGCATGTTGAGACCTGTTACAATGAACTAGATGTATGGCAGCCAAAATACAGGCAAAACAAAGATTCACATATGTGTGTTTGTATCTGTGACTGTATTCAGAACTGTATGTTCAAGTGGAAACCAGAAGAGGGCACCAAGTGTTCTCCTCTATTGCACTCCACCTTTTTCCTATGAGGCAGGGTCTCTCTCCCTCTCAGTCTGGGATTCACACTTTTTGGTGAAGTGGAAGTCAGCATGCCCCAGGGATCCCCTTCCCTGTGCACCCTCAGAGCTGGGGTCACAGACATGCCTAACTTGTTACATGGGTGCTGGGATCTGAACTCCAGTCTTCACAACTGTATAGCAGATACTCAACTGCTCAGCCATCTCTACACTCTCCCAGCCTCAATTAAAAACAAACAATAATGAGGCTGGAGAAAGAAGAGCACTGATTGCTCTTGCAAAAGGCTTGTGTTCAATTCCCAGCATCCACATGGTGGTCCATAATCATCTGTAACACCAATTCCAAAGAATCCAAGACCTTCTTCTGAGTTCCATGGGCATATGGTATACACACATACATTACATAGATGCAGGCAAAGCATATACACATAAAATAAATAAATAAATCTTATGAAATACAATGCATATCGCATGTTTTCACCATCACATGCCTAGGTAGCCGAGGAGTTGCACCAGGTTTTAGAGATACACTAAACACCTCCAGGGTCATATGCAGAGGTCCACACCAACATGCCTTTCCCCTCATCACACACTCATGTGACTAGATACTCACCAATGTAACCAGTCAGAGAAGACCCAAGAGACACTTGATAACCCTAGCACCATCTCCAGGGCTCTCTTCTCAGGGATGATCAGGTTTCCTGGGCAACCCCTCCAAGCCTCCGCTTTCCATTGTTAGAGAATTCTACCAGCCACAGAGAGGCACTGGAGGCAAATCTGATAAGCCAGCATGCCCACTTACCACATTATGCCCCCAAAAACATAAGAAATAAAGATTCAGCCTTTGAAGAAAACCAGACAACTGGAGTTGACTTAGGGAGTGCTCAGCAAGTTCTCGCTACATAGCAAGGCAGGGTCACACACACCCCAGAAGGGTGTGTGTGTGTGTGTGTGTGTGTGTGTGTGTGTTACATATTTCCATGTTATCAATATTTGCATTATTAATGAAACATTTTACCTTGTTCTATACTGTCTTTTTATTTCTTATTACATGTGGATGAATTCTACAGCATGTGTGTGAGGTCAGAAGACAGGAGTCAGATCAACCTGTAGAACTACAGCATTGCCAAAATTCCATTTCAAGCCTTTAAATGGCAAGTAAAATCCAGAATTAGAAACTATTCAGAATGGCATGTGCCGCTCAGTAGGACAGACAGGATAAGACTCCACACATTGATTTCTCTGACCTATTCCACACGCTGTGTCCATGTAGTAAAACTACCGTGCCTTTAATCATAGACTGCTATACAGTAATTCAGTATCCTAAATATCTTATTGTCTATTCATTCTTAGCACATTTCCTTACTTTTAATGTATTTTATATTTATTTATCTGTGATCATCATGGTCTAATGTGATATATGGCATTAAGGCTAGCTCTATCATGACGAACTTTATTTTTCCTGCGCCCAACTCCATGGATGTGTTTCATGTAGATGCAGTTCCCAGTTGGGGAGGGGAGCTACAGTTCCATGAAAAGATAGAGTCTGGTAGTTTTGTGTTTGGCTTTTGTGAGTGCGCTCACCTTTGTGGGTACACATGGAGGACAGAGAGTGACATCTAGATGTCTTTCTCAATTTCTTCACCACCTTGGATTTTGGCCCAAGGTCTCTCACTGCCTGCAGCTCCCTGATGATGTTAGACTGGCTGGCCAGCAATGCCCCAAGAGTCACTCTTGTCTGTCTGCCAGCACCAAGATTCTCCTGTCTATCTGCCAGCACCAAGATGGTGGACGCATGTATGTTAACACACTCAGCATTTTTATGTGGGTTCTGGTCCCCTGGCGAGCCCCTGGCTGACTGAGCCATCTCCTCAACCTCTTTTTCACACATTTCCATGTCGCCTGATGCAACATGCCAGAAAGCCAACACTTCCGACTACTACCCCAACCCACGGTGGTTCTGAAAACTTCCTGGTCGGAACACAGCCCAGGAACCGGAGTTGTGTGAGTCTGAGCCCAGGAACTCTGACTGCCTTGAGAAAAATCCAGAAAACAAGACAGGAGTCTTGAGACCTCACTTTCTTCAAACCACAGAATTGTTCTTGGAATCTGCTTTCATGCTCCTCCCATGTGTAGCAGATAAGGGAGTTTACTTCAGGTGTTGTGACTCATGTGCCTCTATGGAAAAAACGTGCTCGTCCTTGGGACTGAACATCTTACTCATGTGATTTTTAACCTGCAGAGTACAAATTGCCTGATGCTCTGAATAAAGTCGGCTATTGCATGAGACTTTGGTCTACCTCATTTTTAGGCTCTGCTCTCCCAGGTTCACATCACCAACTAGAGTAGTTAACATTTCGTCAATAAAGTCAGCTTACTTTTCACTTCTCAAATTGTTGTTGAGACCATGCTTGTCCTTCAGGGCAATGTCATATCTTGAATTCCCCACACTTGTCTCTCCTCACACCATACTGGGAGGACGCTGGGCTCGGACCTCTGGTATTTGAATTCTTTATATTTTAGATTATAACCACTTAATCTTTTAAACTACTCCATTATTTTCACCTTTACTGTGACATTTCATTTAATATTTATTCCATTGCCTTTGGCTGGATTATTTTTCTTTTATTATTCTGACATTCAAGTACATTTGTCTTGTGTATGACCATTTTTTCCCATTTCTTCACTAGTCAGAAGTTTATCTTCTCTGTACAGCTGGGTTAAAATGCTATTCCATTTTCTTCTAGCTACATTAGAGATAAACTCAGTGTAATTTAAAAAGCAAAAACCTTTATAACCAAGAATCAGTAAGTGAGATGTGCTTGGATAGATTCCAAGGTGGATATGATGGCATCAAAAAAACAGCAGATGCTATAAGATGGCCTCCTCTCCAGTCAGGGGTATTAGGGACCATAATGGCCAGGAACTGACGCTTTCAAACTGTTCTAGAGTCCTCTATGCCCTAACACTTTTTCAGATCCCATAATCAGCATTTACATATCAACAGTATCTGTTGTTGTTGTCTTTGTGTTATGAGGCAGGGTCTCACTGTGTGGTCCTGGTTTGACTGGTACCCATCATGCACCTCAACTAGAGCTCGTGGCAATCTTCCTGGTTCGTCCTCCTGAGTGCTGGCACTAAAACTAGAAGCTCTGTCGGATCTTTGTGAGTTCGAGGCCAGCCTGGTCTACAAAGTGAGTCCAGGACAGCCAAGGATACACAGAGAAACCCTGTCTCGAAAAACCAAAAAAAAAAAAAATTAATTTTGGGGATAGGAGGAACTGGCTTAGGGGTTAAGCGAGGATCATCTCCTCTGTTCTTCCAGATGACCTGAGTTTAGTTCCTAGCACAACTCCTTATAACTCAAGATTCACATCAGATGCCCTCTTCTGGCCTCTTCTGGCACTGCACTCTCATACACACACACACATACACACTTAAAATAAAATCTTTATTTTCGCAATTGAATTTTTGGCAAACAGTATCATCCATATGCAAAAGCAATGACCTAAGGCATGTACTGCTTGCTACCCCAAGTCATAAAAACCAAACAGGAATGGCCATGAAACTATTTCACCTGAATTTAACTTGTGTTCTATTTATTTTTTTTAGTTATTTATTCATATATTTTACTTTTTTAAGACAGGCTCTCACTAAGTTACCCAAA
Organism: Lophiomys imhausi; assembly: GCA_907164525.1. Taxonomy (NCBI): domain Eukaryota; kingdom Metazoa; phylum Chordata; class Mammalia; order Rodentia; family Muridae; genus Lophiomys; species Lophiomys imhausi. Next base: position 9,218,465 of record CAJQZJ010003646.1, read on the forward strand.
CTGGATTGGAATTCACCATCTTCATGGTTGGTCCTCCCAAGTGCTAGGATTACAGGCATGTGTCATGTCCCACCCCCACTTCAAGATTATAGTATCAAAGGAATTGTAAAATACTTTGCCATGTGGTCTACATGAAACCAAGGCAATAGTGTCATATACTGTGGCTGTTTGAATGAGAAATGTCTCTCAGAAGTTCATGAATGTAAATGGGTTGGGGGTTATGGAACCTTTAGATCTTGCTGGAGGACGTACATGACTGAGGATGTGCTCTAAGGATTTATAACCCTGCCGCCTCTCCCCTTCTCCTCTACCCTCATCCTCTCTTCTTTTTTTTTTTTTTTTTTTTTTTTTTTTGGTTTTGATTTTTCCAGACAGGATCTCTGTGTATCTCTAGCTGTCCTAGAACTTGCTTTGTAGACCAGGCTGGCCTCAAATTCAGAGGCCTGTCTCTGCCTCCCCAGTGCTAGGATTAAAGGTGTACCATCAGCACCAGACTCATTCTTCTCTTCTCTCTCTCTCTCTCTCTCTCTCTCTCTCTCTCTCATGTGTGTGTGCATGTGTGTAATATATCTTCCCCTCTCCACACCCATCCCCTCTACTCCAGCCTACCCCCACTGCTGCATTCTCTCTGATTCCTATATGTGAATTAAAATGTGATCGGCTAGCTTCCTGGTCCTGCCATGCCTTTCAGGACATTATGGAAATTTTTCTAGAATTTTCTTTTGGTTGTGGTATTTTAATCTCAGCCACAAAAAAATGTAACTAGTGTACACATCCTACATAATAAGTTCTAACTGGGGAGACACAGATAGATTCACTGTAAGGAGTTAGAATAATATAAATTAGAGTTAGTAAATATCTAGGGGTTTCTGATATAGTCTCTTAATCCACGACATGAAGATCAACTTGGCTGTGGGCAATTATCTTATCAGCTTATCGACTAAAAACAAGGATGAAGTCAGGTGAAATGAGGGGAGTCTCTATGGACTAAAAACAAGGAGGAAGCCAGGTGAAACAAGGAAAGACTTTGTGGACTAAAAGCAAGGTTTATGGCCTGGCATTGTTTTCAGCTGCTAAGTGGGCAGAGCCCAGATTAAGCTGAAGCAGGTGGAACAAAAAGAGATCCTATTTAAGGACAAGTGGATGGAGCCAAGAGGGCCCCATGCTAGAGAGCTCCGATGCCAGTGAGTCCTCACGCCAGAAAGGACGAGTAGTTTGTATCATCTGATGGAGAAAGTGCTGGTGGACTGATGGCCAGATCTCCCTGAGGCAGAAAGAAGCTGGTGAGCAGCCGGGCGGTGGTGGCGCACGCCTTTAATCCCAGCACTTGGGAGGCAGAGGCAGGCGGATCTTTGTGAGTTCAAGGCCAGCCTGGTCTACAAAGTGAGTCCAGGACAGCCAGGGCTACACAGAGAAACCCTGTCTCGAAAAACCAAAAAAAAAAAAAAAAGAAGCTGGTGAGCAGAGAAAGCCTCAGTAAGACAGCAAAAGGCCAAGGACTAAACCCTGTAGCTCAGCTTTTGCCTAGAGGGGTTTGACCTGTCTGAACAGCAGCCTGAACGAAACTGTGGCCAGCTTTAAAGACTGAGGCAGAGAGGCAGAGTTGCTGATACGAAGGAAATAAGTTGGCCTAAAGACGGCTGAGGTCTCCCAGAGAGAAGAAAGCCTCAAGCCTTATTTAAGGTGAAACTGCCATAGCCAATTTACACTGACGGATGTACATCTGAGATATTCTGGAAGAAAGACTGCTAAGTGCATCAAAGGGTCTACCCCAGAGACTGTGTTCCTCATGACTGAGGACCTGCCCCAGAGACTGTATCCTTCTAAAAGGTTATGAAAATAGTTGTAATGGTTATCAATAGGTTTAGTGGTTAGATCATAGGGGTTGTAGACAATTCATAGGGTTAGTAGTTAAGTAAGTATTTATATTTGTTATAAGTGAATTTAGTTATAAATAATTGTTGAATAATTTTTAAAAAGTTGGGTTTCAATTCACTGTTGGTAATGAAACGAGACAATGTTGAACCTGCTTTAAACATTCTCCAGCCTGAAGTCTGGGGGTCTAGCTTAGTGGTTAAGTACTTGTCTAGCTCATGGAAGCCCTTGGTTCAATCTCCATTCAAAACAAATTCTCTATCTTAAATAAAAAACATGTTGAGGAGGCCTGGGGATGCTACTTTGTTGACAGGGTACTCGGCCAGCATGCATGAATGGGTTCCGTTCCCAGCTCCACATAAACCTACAATGTAGCGGCTCATGACTATAATCTCAGGCAAGAGGATCAAAAGCTCAAGGTCATCCCAGCTACATATTAAGTTTAAGGCCAGCCAGGGCAATATGAGACCCTACCAACACGCACACACACACACACACACACACACACACACACACACACACACACACGCACACATATGAAAGCTGAGGAGAAATAAAAAGATTAAATGAAAATTTCAATGAAAAAAATTAAAACCCAAACTGCTAAAGCTGTGCTGGCTCCTGGAGCAGAACCTTGGAGCAGCCTACTGTTTTATTTGGAATAAACTGGAGGTTTCCACTCTATCTGTGACAGTATACTGAAAAGGATCTATGAAAAAATGAACAAATAGACACACCGTCCATGATATCATCAATACAATTAAGCTAAAAGCCACCTTTGCTGACACATCAGGGTATGTTTCACTGTGAACATTCTCTCTGAAAATTAAATTCCAGGGACTGGAAAGATCCCTCCCTGGTTAAGATGACGTGTTGTTCCCAAGTACAGTCCCCTTCACCCACATGGCAGCTCACCATGGTCTGTAACTCCAGTTCCAGGTGATCTGATGCCCCCTTCTGGCCTCCATAGGCACAGCACACACATGGTGCACACACATACACATATAAGCAAAACATCCACAGACATAAAATTTATCTAAAAATATTTTAAAATAGAATTCCAGCTCCGGCCGGGCAGTGGTGGCGCACGCCTTTAATCCCAGCACTTGGGAGGCAGAGGCAGGCGGATCTTTGCGAGTTCGAGGCCAGCCTGGTCTACAAATTGAGTCCAGGACAGCCAGGGCTACACAGAGAAACCCTGTCTCGAAAAACCAAAAAAAAAAAAAAAAAGAATTCCAGCTCCGTACTTCCCTTTTTGGGGCTATGGGGATATATGCACAGAATACCCATTTTTTAACAAAGAAGAGAGGCTTTCCTACAAATCTACAAATCTGATGCAGGAGATTTTGGTCAGACTGAGGCAGTCTGAGGTCAGAACACTACCTAGCTTCTGACGTTTGCAAGCACTATGTATGCCTCAAACATCTGGGGTAGGGGCCACTCCACGAGTCTGCAGCCATGGCAAGGGGACAGAAAAAGTCAGGTGTCCCAGCACTTTAACACAGCCAGATCCCCCAGGGGGTTGGGAAGGGCTACAGGAACACTAAGGATCTCAAGGCTTCCTGGATGCCTCTTATAAGAAGACATATAACATAGCCTTAGGGCTGGGATGTAGTTCAGTGGGTTGAGTGCCCACCTTGCACACAGGAAGCTTTGGGTTTGATCCCCAGCACTGCATAAAACTGACCATGGTCCCATATACCTGTAATCCCATATTTCCAGGCTGAGGCAGGAAGATTAGATCAAAAGTTCAAGGTCAATCTCAGCTAATAAGTTTGAGGCTGGCCTGGACTACATGAGGCCCTGTCTCAAAGACAAACCCCAGCAAACTCTGGTGTCCCTTTGCATAGCTTCCAGATGAGCCTCATGACTCCCACAAGGTTGGCAACAGCGGCTTTATTGTTTATGCCCTTCCAACAACTGCAGAGAGTGAGGTTCAGACCCACTGAAGTGAAGGGGGAGGCAGGAGCTTCCTAAGCCGAGGCAAGTCAGCATCAGGACCATCGTTCCTGAGCATCAACAGTTCCTGAGATGCTTTGGGACTCTGCACACACATTCCTCATCTTAGCTCTGAGCAGGAGACTCCATGCTCGACCTCGGCCCACTTTACCACGTGCTTGCCTTCTCTGCTTTCTGGGTGAGGATCAAGGACTCCTAATCCCTGGCTTAACCTCCAAAACTGTAATAGCCATAATTATCTCCTCACGCCAGGAGAATATGTGAGCGGGTGGCGAGAGGTTACTTCTTTTCGGTAGGGGTCAGGAGGAAGAAGAGTCACTTGGACCACTCCCACAGCCCCCGACTCCCTGGGGTGGGGGTGGGGCACGTAACCTAGGAAGAGCAAGGCCTACCTCTCTGACTTCATGAAGCTGGCCGGAATACTGACTCTTGGCTCTTCGGGCAGCTGCAGGCGACTTGTGATGCGTGACTGAGATGACACTGGGTGCGCCCGCACTGAGGTGTCTCTGGCTACAGGGAGATGCAGAACTGGGCGTTCCATGGGGGAGCAATGTGAGGCTTCGGCTGCGGGAGCCTGGAGTAGTCTAGAACAAGCAACAGGCATCAAAACTCAGCGACTGGCCCGTAAAGCGTGACTGTTGCCTTTCACATGATCGAGCTCTCGGGTTTCCCACCTGATCTGTTTACAAGGATGCAGGCATGGGGGAGGTCTAACTCCACTATGTCCGAAAGCCACAAGGACCCACTGAAGAAAGATAATGCCAAGGGGCATGGTGGCCCACACCTTTAATCTCAGCACTGGGGAGGCAAAGGCAGGAGGGTCTCCATGAGTTCCAGCCCAGCCGGGTCTACACAATGAGTTCCAGGATAGCCAGGGTTATACATAGTGAAACCTGTCTCAACAAAAATAAACAAATGATACTACCCTTTAATTATGGCCACTAAGAGTCATCTCCCCAGTGCCATGGGCTCAGGATCCCACCTCTACACTCATTACCTCCTCTCTCTGGAAGCCCTTCCCCACCAGGATGATAGGCCACCATGAAACCTTTTGAGCTTCACATTGTCTAGTCTGGGAAGGGCCTCCCTAGCTCTCCCAGACTGACTGCTTACTATGCATTGTCTTGCTTGACTTAGAGATTCACTATCATTGATCTTTAGATCCCAAAGCCTGGCAAACACCAACTGTGGACTTCAAGTACTAAATACAAATGGTTGAACTAACTTCTCTACCTCGTGTGTTGGCCAAGTGCACACATTCCACCCTGGAGTAGCATGGAGTTCAAATTGCCAATTGGTGCTAAGGATGGTGTCTCAACTTAATGTTGATGAGCTTGTCAGCCATCTGAAGACAAACCTGGATTCATCTATCAGAACAAAGATTCCAACTAGATCAAAGAGGCTTCAAGGGAAGAAGAGAGTGGGGAGCATGCCCACACAGAAGACATGTGGGCAAGGCCTACCACTGAGCTCCAAATGCTATGAAAGAAATGCCTTGCTAAATCTGGCTACCTCATAAGTAAAAACTTCAAGGGAACAAACCAACCACAATTAACACCTATAAAGTCAAGTGAAAAAAACTGGGGTTAAAAAAAAAAAGTAAAGCTGAAATTTTTCATTAAATGAGCCAAAATACAAAGAAGCAAGTTCACAAAACAGAAAAATAAATGACCCTTAAACTGTTCCAAAATATATGTCTCACCATACTCTCAAGAAAATGGTAAACCCCAAACTAAATTTAAACAGCGTGTTTCCTCCATCGTACTGGCAAATATTCAAAAGTTTGAGCACACAGTTCCTCAGCAGGGTCTGAGTGGGTCAGAATAAAGGAGACTGGCTTCCCGGAGGAGCGCAATTGGCAGATCTGCTCCCAGCATTCCTCGGGAATCCTCCCAGCAAACCAGCAGGCAAGTGGGACACCATGTATCCCCATTAATGACTGTAGCATTTTATTTCATGGCAGAGAGACCTGAGAGTGTCAGTGTGAGGCAGGTTACATAATGAAATACTACCGAGCTGTAAGAGGGTACTGAAAAAGACCTCTAGTCACAGTGACCTTGAAAAAAAATCTTTAAGTTGTGTAGCTAATTGTAAGAAGCAAGATGCAGAAGCATTGTGCAGCAGACTAAGTTCTGTGTGAAAATTCCAGAATCATTTTTGCTATTATTGAAGAGCATTCCTTTTAAAACTCAGGAAAAAAAATCAAAAGACAAACACACACTAATCAAGTGGAGGCTTATTTGTTGAGAGCCAGAGATGATGGGGAGAACAGAGAAGGAAGGAGGCTTCTTACTATGCAACCTTTTCTATCTCTCTCTGAACCCTGCACGGGAAGGGATTACCTGTTTACAGATGTTTGGTTCCATGTGACATTTACATTCTCACTGCCAACTGCACATCATTTAGCCTGAGAAAAAGCAAGTGGGTGACGGGCCAGATCCTAATTATCAAATAAATACTTACTGAATCCCTACTATGTGTCTAGCAGTGTCCTTACTGGAGAATATCAAAGAGAGACACAGGTTGCTGGGGTTAGAAGACGTGCAGACAGGAGCTGGAGAGAGTATCAGTGGCTAAAAGCCCTTGCTGCTCTTCTAGAGGACTCCAGTCTGGGTCCTAGTTTACAACTGCCTGTAACTTTAGCTCCAGGGGATCCAATAACCTACTCTGACCTCTGGGGGCATCTTCACTCTTGTGGCAGGCATGTATTCATACAAATACACGTATATACCCATGCACAAAAACAAATCTTAATGAAAAAGACAGATACTAACAATCACATACACATACTTTAAAATTAAGGCCGCTGTTGGGGCGGAGTGGCTGGGAAGTGGCCTGGTTGGCAGAGTGCTTGCTTAGCAAGCACAAAATCTTGGGCTTGATTTCCAGGCCACATAAACCAGGTGTGGTGGTACACACCTGTAATGCCAGCACTTAGTCGTGACAAGCAGGAGGACCAGAATTCCAGGGTCATCCTTGCCTACACAGAAAGGGCCATTCTCATCTACACAGAAAGTCAAGTCTAGCCTGAGCTCATGAGACACTGTCTCCAAAAAAAATAAATAAAAGCATATTAACAAGATGCTAATTTGAGAATATAGCTGGAAAATGTCAAAGAAGTCAAGACAAGCTGATCTTATCACAAAAAGATGTCCTGAGGCTGAGGCGATAGTTAAGTGGGTAAGAAAGCTTGCTGTACAACCACAAGAACCTGAATTCAGCTCCTCACACCCCCATGAGAGCTGGGTACCATGGTGGTGAAACCCAAAATATTAGACAGCCAGTGATGATATCAAAACTATAAAATACACACACACACACACACACACGTGTAAATTAAACATGCACAAATCAGATATCCCTAATTTTTTTTGAGACAGGGTCTCATGTAGCCCAGGCTGGCCTCAAACTCACTCTGTAGCTAAATATTGCCTTGAATTTATGATCTTCCGCCTCCTAAGTGCTGGGGTCACAGGAACATGACCGCACACTCAATGTATGTTGTCCTAGACTTGCTCAGACCTCCATACATGCTAGGCAAGCACTCTACCAACTGAGCTGTATACTCATCCATATTTTGCTAAATTTTCAGTAGAAATAAAGACTCAGTTAAAAAAAAAACTTCAGAGAATTGTGGTAGCTCAATGGTTAAGAGCACTTGGTGTCCTTGGAGAGAACCTGGGTTCAGCTCCCACACGGTGGTTCACAGTTGTAACTTCAGTTCCATGGGATCCAATGCCCTCTTCTGGTCTCCATGGACACCAAGCACACACCTGACACACATATACTCCTATATGCATATATATGCATATATGTGTACATACATACAAACAATAATTGGGGGGGGGGGTCGAGACAGGGTTTCTCTGTTTATCCTTGGCTGGCCTGGACTTACTTTGTAGACCAGGCTAGCACTGAACTCATAGAGATCCGCCTGCCGATGCCTCCCAAGTGCTGGGATCAAAGGCATGTGCCAACATGCCCGGCTCATAAAATCATTTTTTAAAAAACAGTCCAGGCTATATGACACCCTGCCTCAAAAATCTATCTTGATCATAACGAACCTTTTTCCCCAATCTATTTACTTGAAAAAAAAATACCAGAAAGGAAGACAGCTGCATGGTCCACAGCACCTTTCCCACCGCAGTGAATACAGTATCCCACTACTATGTTCACCCAGGAGGCCAAATCCTCCTCCTGTGGATGGATAATCACAAGACCATTACTTAGTGGCTGTCACTTGAGTCCACAGGCAGTGAATTTGAAGCAGAAAAAAGAAAACACCAAAAGCAAACACCTTCTACTTTTGTGCTAACTGTGGCTCCTCATAGCTGCATTCACACCAAGGCTCCCTCTGAGGGCGCATGTGAGCAAGGTTCTCAGAGGACAAAGCTCATGGGCAAACAGAAGCGGGGAAAGTGTGTGTGGCAGGGGAGCTAGCAAATTACAGCCACTATAAATGAACAAGGCTTCATTCTGTAAATGTCATAAACATGTATCTCTGCTGCTAATTTAAAATCAAATATTAACAGTCTGGAGAACAAGATGGCAGGGGTTGGTTGCAAATATTTACTTCAGCTAGGGCGACTAGAAATGCCAAACAAGCCATCTGGAAAATTCTGAGTCAAGAGTGATGGCTCCCTAGAAGAATCACCCCTGCATCCTTCCATCAGAGGTTCTGCATGCTCCCTGCATCCCTGCCCCCAATAAAAAAGCACCTGCCTGATGCAAGGTGTTGGCATCAAAGATGGTGGGACAGGTGAGAGGAAATGCTGATGGCTAAGAGCTGCCCAGGCCTCCAACATAACCATCCACACAGCTGGGTCTCTTACATTCTTGACTGACTCTTGATGTAGACTTGCAAAAGGAATGCTCTCAAACACGTGTCACATACCCACTAGCAATACTGGCACAGAGGGAAGGTATACTGGGAAGGCCAAAGGAATTGGCATTGCATTAAAAAGGACCCAGACCTCAGGGGTCAGAGGTACCCGTGGTAATATTGATGGTCAACTCAGCAGGATCTAGAAGTCTCTAGGAGACAAATCTCTAAGCATGCCCGTGAGGGAGTTCCTAGATTGAGGTGGGAAGACCTATCCCAAGCATGGGCAGCACCATGCCCTGGGCTGGAGACTGACTGAGTAAGAGAAGAAGTAACTGAATGCCAACATTCACTGCTCTCTGCTTCCTGAATGTGGGCGACCAGCTGCCTCCTGCTCCCCATCTCCAATGGACTAGCACACTCTCCAACTGTGAGCCAGAATAAACCTTCCTTAAGCTGCCTTTGTCATGGCAATGAGAAAGCAACTGAAGATCCCATCTGAGAAAGTTGAGATCCATGGCACGGGGTCATATCCAGAGGCTGCTCAGCAACACTTTCTAGAAAGTCATTTAACACCATGAGAGGGCATGGGAAACAGGAGCTCCCCACGTGATGGCCAACTCAGACAAATCCAGACTCTATTTCTTGCAAGCTGAGTAACCTAGGAAAGGAGCCTGGATGTTTTTGTTTCTAAAAGTTGACCCTGCCTCCTTCATTAGATAGTTGGAGAAGGAAACAAAGAAGTGTGTGATGCTGAGCAATATGTGAAGAATCCATCCTTAGTGGTAAAGCCAGGCTTCCAAGAACCACTAGCCGTGGACATTCATACTCTGTGAATCAGACAAGAGGAGAGACGTTGAGCTGACTGTAGGCAAAGCGATAATAAAATATCTTCATAACGAATCACCATAAACACTGTCGAGGATTCGGGAAGGGAGGCTGGACTTCTCTGGAGGAATGAAAATTAGTGTGAGTTACTCTAAAACAGAATTAACGTATGAGCTAGCCATGCCACTCTGGGGTATGCACTCAGAGAAATCAAACATCACCACAAGGATACTTCTATATGCACACTTACAAGTAAACTACTCACAATTGCCAAGCAATGGAGCCAGCCTAGATGGCCATCAACAGCAGAACAGATGAAGAAAATGTATATACATGATGGAATATTGTTTTTCCATTAAAAAAAGATGAACGAAATTGTCACTTGCAAGAAAATGGATTATCATGCTAAGTGAGAGGAGTCTCTGTTGGACAAATATCACGGGCTTTCTCTCACATGGGAAATCTAGGGAGGGGAGAAGGTGAGGACTTGAAGTGGGGATTATTACAGAAGAGGAAAGGAACCAGCAGCAGGTAGAAAGGAAAGAAGGAAAAGGAGGGATTAATATAGTCAATATATTATGAACATGAATGAAATGCCATAATGAAATCCATTGTTTAGTACAGTATATATATATATATATATATATATATATATATACTTGTAAAAACATATTTTTAAGTTATAAAACCAATGAGCCCACAAAGTGGCCAGACAGGTAATGAATTTAGAAAAGCAATCCTCTGTGCTTGGAATGGCCAAGCAGAAAACAGTACAGAGTGGGTGTTACCCACAGTAGCAGTGAAAACTATGGTATCCAGTTATTGACCCAAGACCTTCAGGAAGACAAACATCATCTTCATTTGGGAAAGTCAGTCACTGAAGAGCCAAGATCGTGGAATTGCATATCCCAGCTGATGAACAGGGCAGCCATGGTGTGAAGATGTCAGCCTCCCTGCATCATTCTATGATTAGTCTAATGAAAACTCTACTGGGATTTTTTAGATTTAGAATTCAGTGAGCTTATTTTTATGAACAAAACAACCAACATTTATGAAAAGACTAGTTAACTTAGAAAAAGGAGGAAAGGGGGGAAGGGACTCACCCCATCAGATACAAATATTAACAAAGCCACAATGAAAACACACACACTATGATTTAAATGTTTGTGCCCCACCCACTCACCCTCTATGCACTATTCTAATTTCAAACTGCTGCTACGCTTTAAAAACAAAAAACAAAACCCCATACGTCTGACAAACAGCAATCTGGAGAAGAAAGGGTTTATTTCAGCTTACACTCTTCTAGGCCACAGTCCATCACTGAGGGAAGCCAGGGCAGGAACTGGCAACGGAACCATGGAGCAATGCTGGTTGCTGGCTCAGACCCAAGCTTAGCTAGGTATTAGAGTCTCTGATAGGGCATCTCCTATCAGTTACTAATCAAGACAGCAGCACATGTTCACAAGGCCCTCGACTGAGACACCCTTCGTAGGTGACTCTAGACTATATCAAGTTGACAGTTACAGCTAGTGAGGACATGCCCAATTCATGCATTAAAACTCCTAACTTGGGGGTGATGCTGCTGGGAAAAGGTGAGTTACTCTTTAGCTAGGCCCACAAGGTGGCCCCAAGTCTTTACACCCTCCCTCCCTAATGGCTGAGCTAGCCATGAGGGAAAAGGGAATTCTTCAATTCCATGTCTCATAGAACATATGAAGTCTCAAGAACCAGAGCAATCAGCTCATTAGGATTAAGACATATTACATTTTTAAGCTGGTTTTTAAAGAAATTACTCCTAGGCATAGAAACCAAGCTTAGTAGATCACATCCTTATAGCTGTCAAAGACGGCTATATAGAGGACATACCACTCACTCCACTCCATAGATGAGGATCAGAAATCCTGCTTCCTTATCTTATGGCTACCCCTAGAGGATGATGACTCAGCACCCCAGGCCAAAACCGTGTCTACCTAGATAGTAATTGCTCCTCTGTAAACAAGGGTACAGGGCTTCCTCTCACAAGTACTATGAATACAGTAACACCTAGTAATGATTCCTCCCAGCCTCGGTTTTAACCACTGCCCCTGCCTTAAAAATCAAATTCTGAAAACATACTTGGGACTAGAAAGATGCTCAGTGGTTAAGAATGCTTTGTTCTGAGGTGGTTGAAGAATAGATAGCTAGAGTCTCATAGTTAAATTTTGAGTTGTTTAGGAATCAAGAGGGCGTTCTGGATCTAAGAAGATGTTTTTAAAATTGTGATGCAAGTTAGTATGAAAGCTGAGTTAGATAGAGAACTTTAAACTCATGGAGATAGATAGTAGAATGTTAAAGTCAGGAACCAAATACATATGGACTGGACATTGAGAATGTATGCTAAGCCATATAACTCTCAGAATTGTGGCCTATTTATTTCCGTTGTTTTGTTCTGTATTTATTGTTATAAGAGAAAGAACCATTTGTTGGACTGAAAAAAAAAGAATTATGCATTCTGGGGGAAGGGTGAGAGGGTAGGAGGGTGGGGCTGGGAGGGGTGGAGAGAGAGGGCTGTGATGGAGATGTAACTTGAAGTAATAAACATTAAAAAAAAAAAGAATGCTTTGTTCTCATAAAACACTGGGGTTCAATTCCCAGTACCCAAGTTGGGCAGTTCACAAGCATCTATAACTACAGCTCCAGGGCTTCTGACTCCCTCTTCTGTCCTCCTCAGACACTGACACTGCCCTCATGTGTGCACGCACATACATGTACACACATATACACATGCACGCACACACATAATTTAAAATATAATGTTTTTAATGAAAATGCTCCTGTAAGTAACTGCTCACTCATGATCCTGTGGGTAAACCCTTACACATGCTCCTCCTATAAGTAACCCCTTCTGAGCCCTATAAGTTCACAGGTTCACAAGGATGGTTCAGTGGAATCATTGCTTTGGTTTGTTTTCAGTACCCTACCTGGAATAAATATGTGTTTGTTCACAACTCCCTATGAAGTATCACAAGACCAATTATATACAAACACAAAGAGGTCCCAGACTACAATCTGGTACAACCTTAGCTAACACATTATTCTGGGATTAAACATGTATTCAGTGAGCATCTCTATATGTCCAGGATGAACTGTAGATAACAGAAACATAACAGACAAAACAAGCAAATGTCCAAGCCTTGTGGAAACAGTTTTCCAAAGAAAAAGGTAAACCTGACAAACATAAGATGGTTTTAGATGTTACAACATAAAGCAGAGGCTGGTGAATATTTGGTTCAAATGACGGGGGCTGGAAAGGTGGCTCACTGGGTAAGCTCTTGCTCTGCAAGTATAAGGATCAGAGTTCAGAACCCCAGAAATTCATTTAAGTGTCAGGTAGGTGTTGTGGCCTGCCTCTGGAGAGAAGACAGGGATTCCCAGGGCAAGCTGGCTAATAAGACTAGCCCTATGGGTGAACTATGGGTTTGATTGAAAGACCCTACCTGCTTCAATAAACAAGGCAAACAGTGATAAAAGATGATTCGAGACATCAGCCAACACATGCATGCATACACACACACAATTTAAAAAAAAAGTCTGGGATCCACCAAGAACTAACTATACTGTGCTATCCAAGGACAAGCACCCTTGGGAGAAAGTCAACCTATGCAAAGGCCCTGGGATCAGTCCCTGCATGTGTCTGAAGGAGGAGTGTGTAACAAAGGAAGCAAGCAAGGCACGGAACAGGGTTTGAGGTCAGAGAGAGGAAGGACAGGAGAGAGCAACCTTGCTGAGAATGGAACTGGAGGACCGGTGTGCTTAGCACTCAAGAATGACAGGCTTGGGCACATCCGGAGCCTTTACACTCCCTGCTTTGTACCTCTATGTCTTATGTTGAAAACTACCAACCATTGCCAGGTGGGCCTGAATAGCTGAGATCACTGAGAGCTGAGACAGACAACTTGGGTGACAAGTCAATTAGAACAGCCGCTTCCAGGAAGCTTTTCCTCAGGACCACATTCAAGTACTAAGCTGTTATTTGTGTACAATTTATGAATGTCTACACAGCATGCATCATCTCTACTGGGTCATTTTCATGGCAAAATCACCTTAGCCGTACTCTGGAGATGGACGCCTCTTGATTTAGCCTGGCCTCCACCTCTTGTCCTGTCTCACGTCATCGACCCAGAAGGTATTTTATACCCGAATGAATCACAGAACAAAAGGCGAATGGGCACCCCGGAATCCTATAACCTCTCCCTCTGCCACTCAGACAAAGAGGCTGCTGTTTTATGGTTAGGTCTCAGTCTCCCACCACAGGGTCAAACTGGCCACGGGGAGGAAAAGCCCAATGCAATTCTACGGTAGATGGTTTCAGAGAGCAAATTTGATTTTCTTTGAATCGATAACTCATTTGTGACAGACAGCACGCCTGTCTACTTAGAGATCATTATCTCCTTCCCAAATGCTCGGGCACAGGTTTTGAAGCTCACAGGGACACTTCTACTTGTGCTCCAAAATATTTAGTGCTAAGAAAGAAAAAATAAGTCTCACTGTGGCCAACATGCTCAGGCTGGAACTGTGGACAGAGTCCTGTGGAATCCAGGCAGATGTCACTGACACCCCGCCGAGGTTCCGGGTGCTGGTGCAGTGACTGCACCGATGGGAGCCCTGCTGATGGGCCGGGGAAGATGGCTCAGCTGATAAAGAGCTTGTCTTGCAGGTTTGAGGGCCTGAGATCCATCTCCAGAACCCATGTGACATGCCAGGAGTGGCAGCAAGTGCTTGTGACAGTATCTCTGGGACTCCCTCAGCAGCCAGCCTACTTGCTGAAGTTCCAGGTTGATGAGAGACCCTTTCTCAAACAAAACTTAGAAGGCACCTGAAGAATGACACCCAGGGTTTGTTCTCTGACCCCCCACATGCATGTGCATGTGTGTGTACCCAGATGAACATGCATGCTCACACACATACACACAAATCTGCCAGTGACTCAGACTCTGCACTGAGCTACTTAACTAGCTCCATGGGCATGGCCACAGGAGGCTCCAAAGACCGTTTAAGCCCACACTCAAGTGAGGTATTTTTCCTAAAAAGGCTAGGGCGTCCAGAACCTCCCAAGCCTCTCATGCCCACCTTCCTTTCTACTTCTTTTAAAGTTTTCTTTTGAGATATGATCTTGCTAGGTAGCCCAGGCTGAACTTGAACTAATAGCAACCCTCCTGCCTCAGCTTCCTGAGTGCTTTAGAAATTCCAGGCATGTCCACAATGCCCGTCTTCCTGTTCTTGGTTTTGTGCCCTTTCCATACACAGCCCATAGTTACAATAGCTTATACTAAGTGGTTGCCTTCTGCTTGAACTCATTCTCACTGAGGCATCCCCTCTCAAGAATAAACGGAGACTGGCTTGATACATTTAGTTAACAAAAGAGTGGTTTCCTGGGGCATGGTGGCACACACCTTTAATCCCAGCACTCAGGAGGCAGAGGCAGGCAGAGTTCTAGGAGTTCCAGGCCAGCCTGCTCTACAAAATGAGTCCAGGACATCCAGAGTTGTTACACAGAGAAACCCTGTCTCGAAAGACCAAAAAATAAAAATAAAAAATATAAGAGTGGTTTATCTTGAAGGCACAGAAGAATTTTTAAGAATCCTAAATCCAGACAGAGAACCTGTGAGCACACAGAGCTAAAAAGACTCTTTGACATATTTGGTTTGCTTTCAACTCAGTTCTGACCTGCAAAGGAAGAAACAGACCACCCTGCTCACGCGTCTCTATCCCACTCCTAGAATGAAGGCACACTTGATTTAAGGTCTGACCCTCTCTGTTCCAGTCAGGAAATGAGTGGAGCTGGCATATCAAGGGGATGCCACAAAGGTGTTAGGTATTGAGAACTGGCCTCGGGCACTGACTGAATCACAGTATGTGTGTGGAAGGGGCCACCCGACTTCCCCAGTCTTTCTACTCCTCTCACCTAAGAAATTTTACATGACTACCACAGATAAGCATATATAAAATGCATACACAAATCAAACATTTGCTGATAAATCACAAAGAAATATGTGTCAAAACAATTCTGTTATACAAATAATTTTACCACTTATCAAATAATAAAGTAAATTTGCATATTAACAGGCTAGCTGTACTTGTTCTGTACACACATAATCACATAAAGAATTAAACTTTAGCCAAATATTTGATACTGTGGGACACAGAGCATGGTCTGATGTTCTGGCTTTATAAGGGTTAATTCTGAGAGTGTCACTTCAATTTAAAAATGGAAGAAGTGTGTTGCTCAGCAGTTTAGAGCACTGGCTGCTCTTCCAGACACTGGGCTCCATCCTCAGTCCACAACTGTCAGTAACCACAGTTCCAGGGAAAACCAATGCCCTCTTCTGGCCTCCATGAGTACACACATGTACATATGTGCACACACATATACATAAGTGAAAATAAGATAAACCTTTTTTCCAAAAGTGACTCACAAATGTTAACATGGGCAGCGCTGCTTTGGGTTAAAGGCTGACTATTCCTTAGCCAAAATGATTGCAACCAGATGGAGTTTAGATTTTAGACTTTTCCAGATGTTGGAATATCTGCATATACACAGGGATTTATTCCAAGCCTGAGTAGAAAACATATTACTCTCTCCTATATGTCATACCTTGCATCTAGACTGAATATAATTTTCTACAATATTTTAGGTGCACTAGTGTGTGGGTGGGCACTTGCACGCACACACATGCACATGCGTGTGAGCATGTGTGTATGTTCTTATATTCTGGCTGCATACGTGAGGATTGCATGCATGTGTGTGCATGCATGTGGAGGTCAGGCGTCAACCTCACGTGTCATTCCTCAGGTGCTGTCCATCTTTGTGTTTCAGTTTTTTGGGTTTTTGTTTGTTTGTCTTCACTGTTGTTGTTGGTAAGACCCAAGGAATCCACCTGCCCCCGCCTCTTTGGCACGTGGAAGGCAAGTGCACACCACACCACCAGTTTCTGCACACTGAATTCACGCACACTTTACCAACTGACCCATCTCCCCAGCCCAGTACCCTGCACTGACTACAGTATAAGGTCAGGTGGGGAACATTTCTGGCTGACACTTTGTGTTGGTATTCAGGAAGTTTCAGATTTAGGAGCATTTGGATTTGAGATTTGATATACTTTCATCTGTCATGCTAAAGACAGCCTGGCCTACAAACCGCTTTCAGGGAAGCTGCTGGGCTTTCCCCAAATAGCAGCCCCACCCTGCCAGGTGTCCCTGAGGCAGTCTGTCATTGTCACCACAACTGCTGGGGCACTCAGAGGAGAAAATTGAAAGCTTATCGCTCCCTGCATGGTGGAACAGAAGAGATTTTTCTTCATTTCCTCTTGTCCTCAAAGATGAGACTGTTGAAGACTCCAAATTATTCATGTTTTAAAGAGAATTTCATCTTGTGTTAAAATCTAATTGGATTTGTACAGCTTTCACAGAATTGGTAGCTGAGAGTCTGTTGGATGACCTGGCCTCAACAATAGTAAAAAATGGGGGAAAGCAAAGAATGTAGGGAAATTGATGACATGATCAGTCAGTGACATGCGTGAGGATCTAAGATTGGTCCCCAGAATCCACGTTTTTTATGATGATGATGATGATGATGATGATGATGATGATAATAATAATACAAAATAAAACTTAAAACTGGACATGATGGTATGTGTTTGCAATCACAACATTGGGGAGGCAGGTGGACCTTTGAGGCTCACCAGCCAGCTATCCTAGTTTACTTGGCAAGTTCCAGGGCAGTGATAGATCATGTCTTTAAAAAGTTAAAATGAGGGAGAAGGCTGGAAAGATGGCTCAATGGTTAAGAGTGCCTGCTGCCTGGGGTGTTTAGAGTCAACTGTCAACTTGACTAAACCTAGAATCACCTTGGAGATGGGCCTCTGAGCATGCCTGTGAGGCCATTATCTTTGTTTTCTCGGTTAGGTAGGGAGAGCTGCCCACTGTGGGTGGCACCATTCCCTGGCTGGGATCCTAGACTGTAGAGAATGGAGAAGGAAGATAAACAGCAGCAGGCATCCCTCTCTGCCTCCTGACTGTGGATGAGCTGGGAGCAGCTGCTTCACACCCCGGAAGCCTTCATTCCCCCACCGTGATGGACTATATCCTGGAACTATGGGCCAAAATAAGCCCTGTCTCCCTTAAGTTGCTTTTTTCAAGTTGTCACAGAAACTGGAAAATAAAATAATACACCACATGAGAATAAGCATCCATGTTCAAATCCCAAGCACTCAAGTAAAGAAGCCTTAAAGGGTCATGCACACCTGGACCAGCACTGTGAAGGGTAGACCAAAGGAGAACTGGGCTTTGATGGCTACCAGTAGTTCCAGGTGAAGGGAGAGACCCTGTCTCAAGGGAATATGGCAGAGAATAATAGAGCAGGACACCTGATGACCTCTTTTCTGGCTTCTGCATGGGCACATTCACCCAGGTGTTTATGTGCCTGTGCACAAGGTCAAAAATGTCAAAAATCTGATTATAAGTGAATAGATGCCATGTGCAACCTTCTGAGTCTGGGTTAGCTCACTCAGGATGAGCTTCTATAGTTCTATCCATTTGGCTGAAAACTGCATGATTTCATTGTTTTTGATGGCTGAGTAGCATTCCATTATGTAGATGTACCACAGCTTTTTAATCCATTCCTCGGTTGAGGGACATATGGGTTGTTTCCAGTTTCTAGCTATTACAAATTAGGCTGCTTGGCTGGGCGGTGGTGGCGCACGCCTTTAATCCCAGCACTTGGGAGGCAGAGGCAGGCGGATCTTTGTGAGTTCGAGGCCAGCCTGGTCTACAAAGCGAGTCCAGGACAGCCAGAGATATTCAGAGAAACCCTGTCTCGAAAAACCAAAAAAAACAAAAACAAAAACAAAAACAAATAAGGCTGCTATGAACATAGATGAGGAAACGTCCTTGTGGTTTGGTGAGGAATCATTTGGATGTATACCCAGAGTGGTATGGCTGGGTTTTGGGGTAGAGCTATTCCGAGTTTCTAAGATAATGCCAGACTGATTTCTATAGTGGTTGTACAAGCTTGCACTCCCACCAGCAATGGAGGAGTGTTCCCCTTTCTCCACAACCTTGCTAGCATGTGCTGTCATTTGAGTTTTTGATCTTACTCATTCTGACACATCTATTCACTTATAATCAGATTTTAGCCATATAGTACAGGATAACTATACTACAACCAATGCACCAAAGGGAACAGGAACATAGGCTTTGTTACCTGTCAATGAGACACTTTGCCCTAGTGGTGCTGCCTTGTAGGCCCCCAGTGTATGAGGAGGCTCTTGGCCCTCATATGACTGCTGAACTGGGGTGGGGGGACTGATATGTAGGGACATTCCACTCCAGAGGAGTGGGATAGAAGGGATGAGGGTAGAGGGTGGGAGGACGGGACTGGTAGGGATGGAAAGAGGGCACTGTGTAACCTGAAGTAATAAATAAACATTAAAAAAAACAATTTAAAAATGTCAAAAATAAATAAAAGGTGGATAGTGCCTGAGAAATGACATCCAAGATTATCCTCTGGCCTCAGCACATACCTACACCCATACAATGTGCATCCTTACAGAAACACACAAAAACACACACACAGAAATTAGGGGATAGGAATCTAGAGAGATGGCTGAGTAGGTAAAGGTACCTGCCACCAAGCCTGAATACCTGGGTTTAACTACAATTCTCACATGGTCAAAAAAGAGAATCAACTCCCAAGAGTTGTCCTCTGATCACCACACAGAAGCCATACATACATACATACATACATACATACATACATACATACACACACACACAATGGGGGGTGATTAAAAAAATTCAACCAGCACAACAGGAATACTCATATCTTTCTAGAGCCAAGCTGAAAGAACTCATATTCTTAAGGCCTTGGGAACTGAGAGAGAGGCTTCAAAGGATTACTCAAAAAAAGTGGGAGACCAAAAAAGTAGCTTCGTCCTCTTGAGCTGAATCTGAATTCCAGGGGCCATTCAGGCAACGTTCAGTACAGAGAGCACCAGGCCCTGCCATTATATCTGCCTGCTGCTTTCTGACCTCTGGCTGATCTATGGAAGCCAATTTGGAAGATGGGTTGTGGGGACAACCCTCAGGCAGGTTCAAGTGTGAAACAGAGTGAACACCCACAGGCAATCTTTGATCAGCGAAGTCGGGGGCTAAGGGATGTGTGTTGGGGTAGTGTTAAGCATTCTAAATGTTAATTAATTGGTCCTGCTTGCTGTCTGTTACTTACATTGAAATCTGATTGGTTAAATAAAATGCCGAGGCCTGTGATTGGGCAAAGACAGAGAAAGGTGGGACTTCCTGGGATTAGAGCAGGAAGCCTGTGCTTTAGACAGAGGATTCAAGCATTCCAGCCAGCAGCAAAAGAATAAAGACATTCCAGCCAGGAGCAGCAGGAAGAAGGAGGCGCACATGCTATGGGTTAGGAAAAAGAACCTAATTCCACATGGCCAGGAACATCGACATGGCATGGAAAATGGCAGTCCAAGGGGACGTATGTATATATGGGGTCATATTTGGGTAATAGAATTAAGAGCTAGCTTAGATGGGCCAGGGATGCACAACTCAGGCCAAGACTTGTTAAAATCCATGCGGTCTCTGTGTGTACTCATTTATAATGCCTGCTTAATGGCGGGATAAGGATTAAAGGCTGGAGCATCGGAAGGTGAGGCTAAGAAACTTTTCATCTTGCAAACAGTTGGGCCCTAAGACCATAGAGGAAATTCTTGCCTGATTTAAAGGTCACCCCACTTCAATGGTTGAAACAGATCAAATTTATAAACTGGCCTTGCCATCTGAGGAATAAGACTCACAGACTTTAAGATTGAAAGACCTGGTGGAAACCAGCCACCCATATGGACCCACGCCCAGAAAATTAACCTGAGAGAATTAATATCCTTTTAAGAAACTTAAGTGAGTGTTAAGTGTTTGTTTTTTATAGATATTAGAGTATTTTAGGCATTAAGATATTCTTAGTTAGATTATAGGTTTTAGAATTAGAGTTTGGGTTTTAGGATTTAGGAACTTTATAGGGATTTGTTAAGTATTAATAAATATATAAGTATAAATAAAAATTTACTGTTACACCTCTGAGAGCACCAAAAGAGACCCTGACCCCAAGAGGGGGTGTGGACGGCAGCACATGCCCGTGAAATTTCGACAAACTCAAATGGACAGAAGAGACCATGGCCCCAAGTGAGTGTGCAGCAATGGCCAGTTCCTAGGCAGATCTAGGGAGTTCAGCACCTGCCCTGAGGCAGCAAGAGGGATGGGCAGACAAGGCCACTGTGCAGCGCACCTGCCCCAAGGAGATTTGCCCCAGCTTGAACTGGCAGAAGATGCTAAGGCACAGGACCTGCCCAGAGGAGGTTTGGAAAAACCAGATGGGCTGAAGAGACTGTGGAAGTCAGGGTGTGGCAACCGCCATCGAGATACCAGAGCAGGGTAACCACTGAGCTGTTGCTGACTGCTGTGTTCCCTTTGGCATTGGCTGATTTGGATGGACTGCTGATGAGTTGCCCCTAAGGACCAGCAACTAAGAAGTATCCTTTCTCCAGGCCTCAGGTTGGTGGGTTGGAAGGTGTTTAGAGTTAATAATAAATAGTTTAAAGGTGCACCAACAAATCCCCCTCTGTCAGAACCAAAGAGGCCCCATGTGCTGTTTCTAATAGTAAAAATAATAAAGGTGTTGAACTGGGTGAGCCTCCATGGAAAATCCTAACATGACCCGTCTACATAGTTCCAAGTCTGACTCATCCTGTAGGGCTTATCTTAACATCTCAAGGTTTGCAGAACAAACAAAGACATTTTACAGTAAGGCTGGTCATATTTCTCCTTCATATAGTCAGGACCATATACCCAGTGCTACTGGGTAGACACTAAGAAGCATCGTAAACAACCAATCAAAATCCATTATAGTAAGAGGTCCACCAACACACAGTCAAGTATTTACAGAAGTTATGTCAAATTACCATGGCTGTTGCAAAGGTGAGACTACTATGATCTTATGTGCAGTGGTATTACTAATTTTTATTTTATGTGTATGGTGGTTGTGACTATATGTGTATATGTGGACTTCACGCATGCAGTACACACAGAGGCCAGAAGGGGCAAAAGATAGCCTGGAACTGGAGTGACACATGGTTGTGAGCCACCATATGGGTGCTGGGAATTGAAACTTGATCCTCAGTCAGAACAGCCAATGCTTTTATCAACTGAGCCATCTTTCCAGCCCCTAGAGTAACTTTTTGAGAGAGTGTCTCTCTACACAGCCCTGGCTGCCCTGGAACTTGCATTATAGGCCAGGCTGGCCTCAAACTCACAGTAGAAACAAGTTAACAGACGGGCGTCAGTTCATATGCTACCATGAATTTTCCTTCAATACTGATTCCTTACACACAGAGTAGAAAGCTTTACAAAGTTTCTCCCAGATTTCACCAAGGGGCCCTGCAGAGTAGGAGCCCAGACAGCACACATTAAAAGGAGACAAGAGGGGAAAGTGATCCCCCTGTCAAGCACAGATTTGAGAAGCCCAACTATCCACATGCACCAGAGAGATGGAATCATGACACTGGCAAATCTTGATGATCAACTTGACTGAATTTAGAGTCACCTAGGAGACACACCTCTGGATGTGCCTATGAGCTGTTTCCAGAGAAGTTCAACTAAGGAGGGAAGAGCCACCATGAACATGGGCAGCACCATCCCATGGGCTGGGATCTTGGAGAGAATAAAAGGTAGAAAGTGAGCTGAGCACTGCTGTTCATCTGTCTTTGCTTCCTGGCTGAAGATGCCACGTGACCAGCCGCCTCATGCTCCTGCTACCATCCCTTGCCCACCATGATGGGCTGCACCTTTACACTGTGAGCCAAATAAACTCTTCCTCCCTAAGTTGCTTTGGTCAGGTAGCATACTTGTTGACCCAGTAACAAGCTAAGTAACTGACACAGATGGCCACAGAGCCTCAGGCTTTTCCAGTCCCTACGCATCCACCCAGCTGAGTTTCCATGACTCACCTGGGACAGCTTAGTGAGAACTAGACTAAGAGCTTTGCAGGGGCAAACTTACAGCAAAAGAGACAACAGCAAAATGATGATTATATTGAGAATTCTACTTTAGACATTCTAGTGTTGGTGGTCTACTGTAAACATTGCACTTCCTTGAAATCTTTTGAGCAAATTCCAAAGTCTTTCTGCAATTAACCATGATTACTCTGTAGTTTTGTTTGTAGGCAGGGTCTTACCAGGCATCCTGGGATGATCTCCAACTCTCAATCTTTCTGCCTCAGCCCCCGAGTGCTGGGATTACAGCTGTATCACACACATTACAGTTCTGTGTGTAACTCCCAGTGACAACATATTCCAGGTTCTGACTTCTCCTGTCCCCTACATCAATACCCCCTGCCCCATGACTCAGCTGTGGAGGACCTGGGTAACAACTTTCTGTTCTTTTCATGGACTTTTCTCCTCAGGGAACATTTTTTCACATTTTCTCAGAGGAACCATAAATGGACCCATACATCAAAATGCTTCTAGACTACCAGGAATCCACAAAGGCTTTTCGGCTTCCTCCCAGAAACTTACTTCCCTTTTACACCACAAGGCATCACCCACAAAGTATTTCTCCCCGTCAAAGGATGCACTCTCAGGTCCCTGTAAATGCCTACTACCCCTTTATTATTATTATTATTATTTTAGATTTTAAAAACTTTTACTTTAGATGTATGAATGTTTTGTTTGCATGTGTGTACGTGTACCACATGTGTCCCTGGTGCCCACAGAGGTCAGAAGAGGGTATTAGATATGAACTGGAGTTACAGACAGTTGTAAAACTCGATGTGGGGGCTGGGAATTAAACTCAGGTCCTCAGCAAGAGCAACAAGAGCTCTTAACCTCTCAGCCATCTCTCCAGTGCCTCTACTTTCTTACGGGAATGCTCATTCATTTGTTTTGAGGCACAGTCTTGGTCTGTAGCCCTGACTGAGCCTGTACAGGCCAGAGTGACTCAAACTTGTGGCAATCCCCCTGCCTTGGTTCTCTCCCCGATAACATCACAGCTATTTTGGGTTGGGCTTTTTTTCTTTCATTGGTTTATATTTTGGTTTTTGTTTCATTTTAATTTGTTTATTTTTATCTCTCTCTCTCTGTGTGTGTGTGTGTTTGTGTGAGTTTATGTGCACAACATTTGTGCAGGTGTCTGTGGAGGCATCAGATCCTGTGACTAAAGTTACAGGTGGTTGTTAGCCTCCCAGTGTGGGTGCTGGGAACCAAACTTGGGTCCTCTGCAAAAGCAGTGTGTGGTTTTTTGTTTGTTTGCTTGGTTGGTTTTTGTTTTGTTTTGTTTTGTTTTTGTTTTTCAAGACAGGGTTTCTCTGAATAACAGTAGTGGCTATCCTGGAACTCACTCTGCAAACTAGGCTAGCCTTGTACTCATAGAGATCCACCTGCCTCTGCCTCCCGAATGCTGGGATTAAAGGTGTGCGCCACCACACGCAGCTGTAGTGTGTGTTCTTAACTGTTTTTCCCCCCAACAGTTGTGTGTGTGTGTGTGTGTGTGTGTGTGTGTGTGTGTGTCCAGTGTATGTGCCTCTGTATGTGCACCTCCTCATGCAGAGGCCAGAGGTGGGTACCAGTTCCCTTGGAGCAGGAGTTACAGTGGGCTGGTTGGCTTGTTATGTGGGTGCTGGGATCCAGACTTCAGTCATCATGACTAAGTCAGCAGGCACCCTTAACTGCTAAGCCATTTCTCCCAGCCCTTTGTCTTTGTTATGGAGAACTAACAAAGGCTCTGAGGGTGTGATTACAGCCTACGTGAGTGAGATCAGGCAATCGCCTCTAGTTCAAGTCTCTCTGTGTATTAGAAAAATTGAACCCCAAGAAACAAACCTGCCATCTCTAAAGTGCACAGGGCCTGGATCAGAAGGTTCTTTATGGCTTCACCACACCACAGCTACACCTCTTTTCCAAACCACAGCCTCAACCCCTCTCCACACCACAGCCTCACCGCTTCACCACAACAGCCCTTTCATGTTAAATTTCATTCCAACTTTTTTTTTCTATTTTATTTTTTGAGAGTGAGACTCTCACCCTATAGTCAGGCTATCCTGAAACTCACTATGTAAACCAGGCTGGCCTCAAACAGGAGGTGATCCCCCTGCCTCAGCCTCCTATCTACTGAGATGACAAGAATCATCACTCTCAGCTGACTGTCAGACACACACACACACACACACACACACACACACACACACACACACACAGACTGACATGAAAAAAAAGTCCAAGACCTACTCAGAGGAAAATATTAAAAATTAATAAATCACAAACATAAAAATATAGCCATGAGCAGGGGGGCAGCAGAGAGCTTCCAGAACTATAAGAAGCAATTTGAAATTCCACTTCACGTAGATTAAAATAAGCAGGAGACAGAACTTCCCTCCTGTCACACAAGAGCACAGAGGTCAGCAGCAGGGCACCCACGGGGACTGCTCCCGGCACCTTCAGCAGGTAATGCTGGAAATTACACCATGTGCATTGGTTTATAATTATGATATTAATGCTGTGGAACCCATCTTTGACTAAACTTTCTGAAAGTATCAATTGACTAGCCATGCAATGTCTCTGTGACACACAGGAGGGAAAATGCTCCACCTGCTTTCCCGGGTAATAGACTGAGATATCTGAAGAAGAGAAATGGCTTGCACTGGCCACGAGCTGCGATGACAGGCTCCAGCCACCACTCCCAAGCTGACAGATATGTACGCTGTGTATGCATCATCGCCGATTCAAGGCCAGCCTGGTCCATGC
The DNA here is from genome assembly GCA_907164525.1 of Lophiomys imhausi. Taxonomy (NCBI): domain Eukaryota; kingdom Metazoa; phylum Chordata; class Mammalia; order Rodentia; family Muridae; genus Lophiomys; species Lophiomys imhausi. Next base: position 9,243,788 of record CAJQZJ010003646.1, read on the forward strand.
GGTAAGTTCCAGGTTGGCCTGGCTATTGACTGAGACACCTGGGGCAGCGGGAGAGGGAACGGACAGGATGAGATGTGACATAAATCACCAGCTGGGAGGAAATCAAACCTGGGAAAGGCCATCTTGTGGTGTGAAGTAGTAAAGCTTTTGAGAAAACAAATCTTTTAGTCTGATTCTGTATGCTTTACAGACAAGAGTCAGTGGAAGAATGGGGGGACTCACTTTTTTTTAAGTTAGGTCTCACTAAACAGCCATGGCTATCCTAGAATCTGTTATGCAGGCCAGGCTGGTCTTGAACTTAGGGCAATCCTGCTGTCTCTGCAGCCTGGCACCAGGAATGCAGACATATACTGCCACCATTCTGACTCACTCACATTTCTTGACTTCCAAACCTGAATTGCTCCCACTGGCCTGTTATGCCTACATGTGACAGCCCAGGGGTCACTCAAGAAGAGCTAACCCCATGGCATGGGCTTCAAAACAGAAAAATCAAGGCAGTTGTCTTCTTACTTCAAATGTCAGTCAACTCTCTAATACTATCTTTTTGTATTTCAAAGATCAAACTCTAAAAAGGTGCTTCTTCAGGCAAAGCCAGTCTGGGCTGAGCAGGGCGGACAGAAGTCCCTGGAAGCCCATGTCCGGACATCCCAAGACACAAAGGTTTCCTCCTCAGACAGACAAGTGAAGGTAAGAGTAAGGTCAGTGCACCCTCCAACCCCATCCTCAATAGTTACCTTGGGGGAGGACCACGGACCAGGGAACCCGCAAGAGCTTCTGTCCACATCTGACTTCAAAGGGATGAGGCAGGAGGAGGCCCAGCTGTTGGTCCGCACCACGGCAGAGTGGGTACACCCCATGAGGAGGGCTAGAAGCCCCCGAAGTCAATACCGTGTCCTGCCAGGCACCCGGAGCCCAGCTATCAGCCTTCAGCCCCCCACAACCCCTCTCCCCCGTCTTCTCCACAGCGCCAACGCAATACAGAGCACAGGGTGGTTAAAACTCAGCAACACGTACAAGAAGTACATGTGGCACCAGATGCAAAATCCCAGCAGAGTCGCCACTGGCTGCAAGTTCTAGAGTCTGCTAGCAGCCAGGAGGAGCAGGACCTCCCCAAGAAAGCGTCAAGCCTCTCCGTTAGAAACTCTGGCAGTTCTTATGTGCATCCCTCCTTGCGCGAGGCCAGGGAGTTCAGGCACATGATGGATAGGCTGTCATGCTTCTGGCAAAGAGAGCAGGTCTTTTCCCAAGAGCAAAATCTCAAGTACACAACAGCCCCACCAGCCGGCTTCTCTGGTATGTGCTGAAACACCATTTCCCAGCAGCTGAGGGTGGAGGGGTAGAAGGAAGCACAGGCAAATGGCTTCCAGGGTCATTCCTGCCCTAGCCAGGTGGCCGGCCATCTTACCCCTCTGAGGCTCACTCCCTTTGCCTGTAGACCTGCCAAACGGGACTGTGGCCAGAAGGACGCTCCCTGCCTGGGAGCACTCAGCACAGTCTGCAGTCTCCTTTGTGGTCCTAATTGGTTGGGGGTGGAGGCATGTGCTACCATCATCTAGTGGCTACAAGTTAGAGATGTTGCTGAGCACCTCACTAGGCTCAGAAGGGTCCTTCCTCTGGAGACAGATTATCCATGCAAAAGTGCCGATACCACCAGGAAGAAAACCTGATGTGAGGCGGCACACATGAAAGGAGCTGAGTACACCAGTTCTTACAGAAGAACACATCCTGTGGCTTCTGGACATACAACCTCCACTCAATAAAAGTTTCTTCTGGCTTAGGGATGGGCAAATAACTCAGCTGAGTTCTTGCCACACAAATATGAGGACTCCAGTGCAATCACCAGCACCCACATAAAAAACAGGGTGTTGTAGAACTTGCTTGTAATCCCACACAGGAGGATCCTGGGAACTGGCTGTTCAGCAGCCTTGCCTACTGGTGAGCCCCAGGTCCCAGTGAGGAGTCTGCCTCAAAAACTAAGGTGGACAGTTCCTAAAGGATGATCCCCCAGGGGTAGAGGGTTACCACCTGGTCTACACACACACACACACACACACACACACACACACCCCTCACCTGTTTATGAGTTTCATTTGGTTTGTTGTTAATCAATGCATATACAATAGGCAGCTTATGAATGCCTACTGTGTGATGTATGAGAGAAGAGCTGTATCCCAAGATGTATGCAGATATGCCAATATGGAAGATACCACAAAGATCAGCTGCCAAGAGATGAGAAGAAAATATCCCAAACAGTGGGGTCAGCAGGCAGCAACAGCCTCTGCCAGATGCTGAGCTGGCCTCAGGAAGAGTCAGAAGAAAGATCTGGAGGCAGATGCCAAGCTACTAATGGAATTCAGGGTTCTTTCTAAATGTCTCTGTAGCCTCACCCAAAACTTGGCCCCTGATACCCTGACTGGGTTTTCGGAGAAGTGGAGGTGGGGGGTGGGGGGACACACACTGTGCATGTGTTGAGACCACGCTCAGCCAAGATGTCTGCATCAAAGGAGAAAGGAAAGTCTCATAACACCCCCTCCCCCACATGCTTGTCCAGAATGTATAACTAGCTTAAGAACTCACCAAAACAAGCTTCAGACTATGGTAATTGACACTCTGGTCACCGTGTACAAAATCTACAGGCTGGGGGTGGGGTTTAGCTCAAGTGTGTGTCTAGCCTGCACAACGCCCTGGCACCACACAGAAACCAGGGATGGCAGCACAGGCTTGTAATGCCAGCACTCAGTGGAGGCAGAAGGGTCTATAATTCAAGGACATCCTCGGCTACATAGAGAACTTGAGGCTAGCCTGGGCTACCTGAGACCCTGTCTCAAACAACACAAAATCTATAGTCAATGTTAATGAGAACTAACCTGAGCATCAAAGTTATAAAAATACCAAAAGAAAGAGGGGGGGGGAAAACTATAAACCTGGCCTCTCTATTTTGGATCACAACTCAGATATGGAAGGACAGATGGATTTTTTTATGCCTTACGGGTCTGGATCTGTGACTACAAACTCAACACTCAAATAACTTTACCTACGTCTTCGTTTTCCTGTGTGACTTACAAGAGATCTGTTATTTCCAAAGCTTCTTTCTTCCTGGGCTTCTTATGCCCATCTTGGGAGCAGTTTACACACTAATCAGGGAGCTTCGACTACCGGCTTTGATAGATGAGGGACTTTGGTTTAAAACGCAGAACCTGAGCTGGAGAGGTGACTCGGTTGCTTAAAAGCACTTAACTGCTCTTCCATAGGACCCAAGTTCAGTTCCCAGCAGCCACATTTAGTAGCTCAGAAGCAACTGCAACTCCAGTGCCCTCTTGTGGCCTCTGCCAGCACTGCACTCATGTGTAAAACTACACACACACACACACACACACACACACACACACACACACACACACACGTAATTTAAAATAAAATATATACCACAGAGCCCTACCAGCTATGTGATGTAAGGCAGTTAGTTGTGATATATCAGAATTTTACCTTCATTCTCTATTAAGAAAGTAAAGGGGCTGGAGAGATGGCTCAGTGATTAAACACTGGCTGTTCTTCCAGGGCCCAAGTTTGATTCCCAACACCCACATGGTAGCTCACCATCTGTAACCCAGGGCCCATGAGATCTAATGCCCTCTTCTGGCTAAAGCAGGTACCAGGCACACATGTGGTGTAACAACATATGTGCAGACAAAACATCCATACACATAAAAAAATTATTATTTTAAAATAGTATAAAAATTTTACAAAAAAAGGTAGAATCTACATTATGGGATAGTAGGTAAATAAAAGGTGAAACCAAGTGACTCTGGCTTGTAATCCCAGATACGTGGGAGGCTGAGGCAGGTGGATTAAAAACTCAAGGGTTGGCTGGGCTACAGAATGAATTCAAGGGCAGCCCGGGAGCTCAGTGAGACATTGTCTCAAAATGAAAAGAACACAGTTGTGTGGCAGAGTATTTGTCAAGCATGCCCAAGACCCCAGGTTCAATCCCTGGGATCAAAGAGGTTTAAAAAAACAAAAAAGAATATTGGGAGAATAAAATTAAATAATGTCTGTTAAAGAACCTAACATTCTTCCTCACATTTGACAGCTGAGAGCATAACACTTCCGCAGACATATTAAATATCACTACGGGACATCCACAAACTCCTTTCATGATATACAAATTATTTCGCAAAAAAAAAAAAAAAGGTCCTTCTTAGAGATAAACCAGGCCACTGAGATGACCCAATAAAGACACCTGCCACCAAAGCTGATGACCCAGGTCAGATCCCAGGATCAACACAGTAGAAAGAGAGCAGAGATGCCCTAAGTTGTCTTCTGACCTCCACACACAGGGACACAGGAATGTGCGTGTGAATGCACGTGTGTGTGTATACACACAGAGAAATAAGTATGATTTTAAAAAATTAACCTAGATTAGATTAGTATTGCTACGGCAACAACCTGAAATTTTCATGCCTTCTTAGCTTAGGGTGTGTGTGTGTGTGTGTGTGTGTGTGTGTGTGTGTGTGTGTGTG
>CAJQZJ010003646.1:9252321-9283322 GCA_907164525.1 Lophiomys imhausi
TACTATAAGGTATGGGTTAACTAGTCGAGCTGGTGTAGTGTACTATAGGGTATGGGTTAACTAGTCAAGCTGGTATAGTGTACTATAGGGTATGTGTTAACTAGTCAAGCTGGTATAGTGTACTATAAGGTATGGGTTAACTAGTCAAGCTGTTATAGCGTCTATAAGGTATTGGTTAACTAGTCAAGCCGGTGTAGTATACAATGGTTTGATTTGAAGATATACATGACGGGTCAGGAAAATGGCCTAGTCGAAAAGGTGCTTCCCGCACAGGCATGAGGGCCTGAATTTCCATCCTGGGCACCCACTGAGCAAGAATGACAACAAATATACTAACACGGATGGAAGTGGGGAGCCCGTGAGGCCTCAACCCTGTCCAAGGAACTGCAGGCAACTAAGGAATGCTGAGAGCAGAAACAGTCTTCTCCAGGGAACAGCACACCAATTTTTATTCACTGTTAAATGGCCAGCCCATAAAACACGCATATAAGCAATGCTATACAGACTGAGCAGGGTGTGTGTGTTGTGTGTATGTGCGCGCGCGCAAAACAACAATTAATGAAAAAGAAGACATCATGAATTTGAAAGTGAGGGGTTTGGAGGGAGTAAAGGGGGATGATGTAATTATATAATCTCAAAAAAAAAAAGAAATTAATTCCTTTTAGAAGTTGCAACCAGGTGGTGGTGGTGCACACCTTTAATCCCAGCATTCAGGAGGCAGAGGGAAGCAGATCTCTGAGTTCAAGGCCAACCTGGTCTACAGAGTGACTTCCAGGTCAGCCAGGGCTACACAGCGAAACCCTGTCTCAAAAAAAAAAAAAAAGAAAAGAAAAGAAAAATGAAGAAAGTTGGGTGTGGTGGGAGGTCTGTAACCCCAGCACTGGGGAGGGGGGCATGGGAGGAAGACAGGAGGATCCCTAAGCCTCACAGGCCAGTTGTTCTTGTTGAATCGGTAAGGTCTAGCTTTGGTGAGAGACTCTGGTCCAGCAGATAAATGTGCTCACTGCCAAGTCTGATGACCTTAATTTGATCCTTGGGACCCTCATGGTGTAGGGAGACACCCAACTCCCAAAAGTCACCATCGGACCTCCGCATGCACACACAGTCCCCCACCCAACATAAGTAAATGTAATTTTAAAGATAAAGTGGAAAATACCTGAGGAAAACACTTGCCTTTGACACTGATACCTGTGAGTTTTCGTACTGGTGACATTAATCAGTCCCTTCAACCTATGGTCATAACACCCTCCCTGGCATCTGGCCATGGAAAAGATCCAGAAATAGGACCATAGGGGGCTGACTCCTCTAACTAGCCCAGTACTCCACCAACTCGGGGGCCCAGCTGGGGAAGAATTAGCCCAGCATGCATCATGGATCAGAATTTAAATTCAAATAAAAGACAGAAAGCAGCATGTCCCCAAAGTCCATTAAACTTTAAACATTTCCAGCCATATCAAGTAAAATCAGACCAGAGGGACAAGAATAGAAGCCATACAGGAATCAGCAAGAAGTCAGGGATTATCAAATATGATCAAGGACATGTGGTGTGAACTTTCAAATGATGAACATAATGAGAAGCAGGCTGGTAGCAACCCCTGGGTGGGGAATCTCCCTGCAGACACAGAGACTAGCTTGACCTATCTATGCATTTTTTTTTTGATACTCCACATGCAGAAGAGAGCCCAGCACCCAGTCAATCACCTTGGCTCTATTTTTGTTTGCAGGTATGAAAGATCGTGTGCATGCAGTGCCCTTGGATGCCAGAAGAGGGCATCAGATCCTCTGGGACTGGAGTTCCTGGCAGTTGTGAGCCTCCCTGTGGGTGCTGGGAACTGAGCCCAGGTCTTCTATAAGGGCAGTAAGTATTCTTAATCTCTGACCCCTTTCTTTAGTCCCCTGCTTTTAAAAATGGAGTCTTGTGTATCCCAGCAGCTAAAACTATGTAGCTGAGAATAACCTCCTGCCTCCATCTCCAGAGTGACAAGATTACAGGCACGCTTACCACACTCAGTTTATGGGGTGCTGGGAACCAAACCTGGGCTTCTTGCAAGCTCACTCAGCAGTTTACCCACTAAACTACATCTCAGATCCTAGTTCAACACTTGATATATCTTTGCAAATTTAAATGTTTAATTATTTGAATAGCTACTACATCTTTAAATATATAATTTATGAAATAATACACAGTGTGAAAATTTCAGAGTCCAAGGATATGCTTAAATATCTGAAGCTCTGCCCCAAGTCCTAAATGTCCCCTCAGCCATTGCCATTGGCCCTTTACGCACCTTTCCAGAGAGTATGCACAGAGTGTGTGTACATGAATATGTGTGTGGGTGGTTTTGTTTTAATGATTGTTTCCATAATGGTCCCCCTTTCCCATCCATTGCTTTTAACACTTTCACCAACTTCGACAAGTTGTCCTGTTTAAAACTATTTTTTAAGGTTGTCTTCAGATTGTTTTAGAGACTCAGTTGTCTTCTAGAAATGTCCCATTTGCAGGCTGTGCACTTCCAGGCTTGGGGAGAGCATTAGTTTCTGCTGCAGGTGCTGCTGCTACAATGGAGAAATACCCTGACACAGGCAAGTTATGGGAGAACAACTCTACTCTGGCCGACAGCAGAAGGGCACAGTCCATCATGGCAGGGAAGGCAAGGCTCCAGGGGCTCAAAACAGCTAGCTGTTCACATAGCAGGCACAGTCAGAGGGGGATGCTTGCCACTGCTCAGCTCCCTTCTCCACTCAGCTCCCTTCTCCACTCAGACTAGGGCCAGGCCAGTGGGCGGGTCCAGGGCCCCCGCCAGGGAATGGCTCCACCCACAGTGGGCGGGTCTTCCCACTTAACATAATCAATATAACTCCTAACAGGTATGCCCGGAGGCTCACTTCCTAGTGAGTTAATAGATCCTGCCAAGTTGATAATTAACACTGATCATCACAAGCAGTCAGGTATTGGCTGTTTCCCTGGGCAATTGTGTCACAGGATCCAATCCAGCAACTACCCTCTACCCTGTCAGCTCAGTGGCCCTCAAAAAAACTAACTCAGGGCCTGATTCTGCACTCCAAACAGTACAGACTAACTGACACAACCCCACGTGACCCTCACTACCCATAATTCCACACTCCCATGGATGGCTGTCTTTCCTCTTTCAGTGGAACCAACCCTGGTGGGTACTAGCAGTGCTGGCCACCCCTCAGGCTACAGCCCTTGCTGTTAATCCCACAACCCCTTAGAGGGTGAGATCAGAGCCATTCACAACCACACACAATGTAAATACCACCAAAATAGTTTGGATTTTAGTTTTGTTCTCGGGCTTTATTTTATTGTACTATGGATGAAACTTGGGGCTTTGGGCACACTAGGCAAGTGTCCTATCACTGGATGCTGCTGGAACTTTCTGAGGCATGAGGAAATGTTGACACTTGGGCAGCTTATCAAACTTTTTGAAGAAATATCATTAGTCAGGTCTGCAACACCACTCTCTGTGACCGACCCATCTTCAGGTAGGCCTTAACTCAACAACTCAGACACCCATCAGCAAATGTTCACCCAGATGTGCATGTTCGTGTCACAAAAAGAAACAGTGTGTGGACTGGGGGGATAGCTCAGCAAGTAAAGCGCTTTCTTCACAAGTGTGTGGACCTGAGTTCAATCCCCCCCAGATCCACATAGAAAGTTGAACACGGTGGCTCACTCTCATAATCCCAAGGACAGCAAGATGAGAGAAAGACAGATCTCCAAAAGCTTTGGGGGCAGTGACCTTGGCCTACTCCATTAAGTTCCAAGCTAACAAGAGGTCCTGTCTCAAACAAAAAGTTAAAGACACTTGAGGAAGGGCATTACCCTCTGACATGCACTCATGAGAACGCCCCATGCCCTCCTCTCACACCCCCCAAAAAAGAAGAACTGATGACTGTGACATGTTTGATATCATAATATTAACTCCACCATAGGGCTGATGTCATTACATTGCCCAGGATGCTGAGTGGAACTGAGGCTAAGGAAGATTATTACTTCCATAGCAACATGAGACAATAGGCTAGTTAGGATATGAAGGACCCAGACACAGCCAAAAACCAGCTCCATACCCTGTTCCTCATACCATCCATAGATGGCTCTCACATGTCAAAACAAGATGGAAAACATAAAATGTCAGTCCACAAAGGTTGAGAAAACACTTGCAAATCAACAATGTGACAAAGGTCTGTCTGGAAGCTAGCTTACATAAAATTCCTGGAAGCCTCAGCTTTGAAAGAAATCAAACAATATACAGTTTTAATAAACATGTTTTGAAAGAAGATCTATGGGTGGCTAGATCTAGGAAGACACTCAACACCAATGTTCATTAGGGAAATACAAATGATAAATCAGACACACAGAGAGAGAGAGACAGAGAGACAGAGTGCGAGAGAGAGCATTTCACTGCCTGGCAAATGTTGGCAAAGATGGAAAATGGAGCCATCAGATGTGATAATAAGAATGTCAAAAGGCGTTGGAGAGATGGCACAGTGGTTAAGAGCACTGTCTGCTCTTCCACAGGACTCGGGTTCAACACCCAGCACCCACATGGCAGCTCACAACCATCTCATGTTACTCTAATTCCAGGAAATTTAACACCCTCTTTGGGCCTCTGTGGACACCAGACATACACATGGTGGACAAACAAACATGTAGATAGAATGATCACACACAACAAGTAGAAATATGACTACCACGGGGCAGTGCCCTTGCTTTAGAAAATGGTGTGTCTGGAACATACATCCTAAATAAAAACACACACCAACAGAAGTAACATGGTAGCATAAGCCTGTAATCCTAGCTGAGGAGTTCAAAATAAAATAATAACAATAATAATAATAATAATAATAAAACATCGGGGTGCATTTTGCTGTAATGTTATACCTGAGTTTTACTGCCTTGGAGAAACTGTTCTCTGTACGTGAAAGGAATCTTCACACTTGATCTAACACTAGCTACTGTTAGTATTTGGGAAATGGGTAACCTTAAGGTCCGTTTTTGAAGAACACAAGTCCATCAAAACCATGACGAGCCCTAGGGTTCCTGATACCAACACTAACACTGTCTTAATGATGGGGAGAGGAGGGAGAGGCAAAGCCCACTGAGTGGGGCGCACAAGGTTGGATCCTCCTGCCATGGGTTATACCACCAAGTGCAATTTCTCTTAGGATACACAGTGAAGAATGCTGTAACCCAGAGGAGTCCTGGCCAGTATGGCACAGAGAGCAAGTCACTATGGCTCTGGGGTCAGGGGACATCTTGACTGTGCAGCAGGTATGAAGCTAGATGGTGTCAGAGACAGTGTTCTGGGGAGCACAGCCTAGAACGCCCATGGCTGTAGGCCAGGAAAGGGAGAAGCAAGGTAGAAGCAGAAGATCATGCTGACTCGTCTTCAGGAGCAAAGGACCACTGAAGGGACCAGGGAACAGCCCACTGGGGAGCCTTCCCCACTCCTGCAGATGTCCGCTCCATACACAACACCAATGGGTGGCATCTCATGCCACAAGGCAGTAGGTCACACCTCTGGTGAGAAAGGCTTTCTTCCTGTAGTATGGACAAGGTAACTGTGACAGTGGGGGCAGTCAAAATCTTGATGCCCCAGCCCTAGAGAAGACCAGACCTCACAGCATGGAGGAAAAGGGAGGGGAAGGAAGAGAAGGAGGGAGGGGTAAGGTCCATCTCCCATTTTTAAAAGGAAAGCATGCAGGTGTTATACAATTCAAGAGATTGAATAGTCACTGGGAAATTCCTTTCCTAGAAACCTAGGGATAATGGAAACTTTAAGCAGCTTTGTCCAGCAGAACTTTCTGTGATTGTGGAATTGTCCTACACCAGTGCTGCCTAATACACAGCCAACAGTCCAGTGTGGTTGCTGAGCACTTGAAAGTGGCTAAGTGTGTGTATGTGTTTTACATACACATTTTCTTCAAGTGTGTGTGTGTGTGTGTGTGTGCGCGCGCGCACATACATGGGTCAGAGGAAAGCATCAGCAAGCTCCTCTGTCACTGCCCACCTTGTTTCTTGGAGGCAGGGTCTCTCATGGAACCTGAACCTTCCTTGCATTTTTTTTTTCAGCTAGCTGCCAGCCAGAAAGCCCCAGTGATTAGTCCTCCTGCCCTATTATTAGTAGCTTAAGCTGCATTCCTGAAAGGACCCAGAGAATATCTACCCAGAAATCAAATTTTCCTTCAGAGTCTGAAGCGATTTGTTAAGTATGCAAACATTCAAGGTCTGTTCTCCACCCCACTTCCTGCTCCCAAGACAAAGATAAGCTGGTAATTTAAATATAACCATAAACTCGGTAGAAGAAAACAAACATTTTCAGAATTTTGGCAGAAGAGAAGCCCTTACTAAACATAATGCAAAACCAAGACCCAAATATGGAATTTTTTTATAAACCTGACCATAAAAAATTTAAATGTTCCACTTAGCAAAAAAAAATGTACTGAAGCCCAAGCAGCAGCTGCGTATGGTGAGGCCTGCCTGCAATCCTAGCACGCAGAAGGACTGTGAGTTCAAGGTCAGCCCGGCTACATCGTAAGAACTTGTCTCAAACAATAATAAAAATTCAATATGCAAATATCCTACCAAGGGAAAATATCTAACAGTAGAAATAACAGATTTTTAAAAATCCTTCCCCAAGAGACCTGCAGAATATGGCATTCAAAGATTTTTTTTTTTTTTTGGTTTTTCGAGACAGGGTTTCTCTGTGTAGCCCTGGCTGTCCTGGACTCATTTTGTAGACCAGGCTGGCCTCGAACTCGCAAAGATCTGCCTGCCTCTGCCTCCCAAGTGCTGGGATTAAAGGCGTGCGCCACCACTGCCCGGCGATGTTTTCTTAAATTAAGATTTTTTTTTGATATCGAGACATGCCAGCTCCTAGCAGCACCCCCTATTCTACTCCAAGTAGAAGATGAGCATCGAAGAATCTCCAGTGTGAGATGGTTGAATTAGTGGCAAGCCTATCTCTTGGCAAGAAAAAACCCTTGCTTCAACTGTAGACAGACTGCTGTCCAAAAAGGACAAAACTTGGAAGCAGGTAAGTTGACAGCCTAGCTCTGCCAAGACAGGGTAGGTAAGTCCTTCATAATTCCTGCTCTACAATCAATGTCTGTCAGAGAAACGGGGCCAAATGGCTGAAGACTGATGCTGTAATGTATGGAGAGAGAATGGGAACTGTCCAGGCAGCCACTGGTATGTCATTTCTTAGTTTTGGAAGCTGCAGACCCTGCACTTCCTATATAATCAGATATATTTATCCCTCTCAGGTCTCTGAGGTGGCTCAAGAATAGATAGCTAGAGTCTCATAGTTAAATTTTGAGTTGTTTAGGAACCAAGAGGGTGTTCTGGATCTAAGAAGATGTTTTTAAAATTGTGATGCAAGTTAGTATGAAAGCTGAGTTAGATATAGAACTTTAAACTCATGGAGATGGTTAGATAGTAGAATGTTAAAGTCAGGTGCCAGATGCATATGGACTGTACATTCGGAATGTATGCTAAGCCATATAACCCTCATAATTGTGGCCTATTTGCTTCTGTTGTTCTGTATTGTATTTATTGTTATAGGAGAGAGAACCATTTATTGGACTGAAGGGGGGAGCTGTTGGGGGGAAGAAGATCTACCTTAGACTAAAGAAAAAAAAGGATAGAGGATGGAGGGGTTGAGGGGGAAGAGGGTGGAAGGGTGGGACAGGAGGGGGGAGTAGGGAAGGGATTGTGACTGAGATGTAACTTGAAGAAATAAAAAATAAATTATTTTAAAAAATCCTTCCTAAACAAAGAGCAATTGCAAATCAAGAAGGGAAATAAACTCCACAAAAAAAAAGCATAAAGTAGCAGCTAACTTACAAGAGTGACAAGTGGACAGGGTGTAGCTCTGTGGTAGAATGAAAACTTAGCATGGACAAAGACCTCAGTTTAAAGAAAAAATTGACATGTGCTCTATGCACATTTGAAGGCATGACTGATGCAATGAAAATGTGTTAGCCGGGCGGTGGTGGCGCACGCCTTTAATCCCAGCACTTGGGAGTCAGAGGCAGTCGGATCTTTGTGAGTTCGAGGCCAGCCTGGTCTACAAAGCGAGTCCAGGACAGCCAGAGATATTCAGAGAAACCCTGTCTCGAAAAACCAAAAACAAAACAAAACAAAAAAAAAAAGAATTTATGTTTGCTGGGCAGTGGTGGCGCACGCCTTTAATCCCAGCACTTGGGAGGCAGAGGCAGGCGGATCTTTGTGAGTTCAAGGCCAGCCTGGTCTACAAAGTGAGTCCAGGACAGCCAAGGATACACAGAGAAACCCTGTCTCGAAAAACCAAAAAAAAAAAGAAAAAAAAGAAAATGTGCCCATTTAGACCTAAATGACTGTCTTAATGTTTAAATGACATTTAAAACTAAATGACTGTCACTGTTAAGGCTCGTGAGTAGGGAAAGCAAACTGTTACACACAAATTAGCAGGCGCGTGAGAGCAGCTTTTTATTATTATGTATGCACGAGAATAATGGATGTGCAAGTGGGCTATCTATGAGCAGAGACCCCAGGAGGACCCTGGTGCCCTGTTCCATCATTCTGAGTCTTATTCCTTGTCAGGATCTCTCGTTGAACCTAGAGAATGGCTGGCTTAGATATCTAAGCCCAGAGATCCTGTCTCTGTCCTCCGTGGTGTTGGGGTTACAGGCGCATGCTCAGCTTTTCTTCCAACCAGATGCTGGGATCTGAACTCAGGACCTCAAGCTGTACAGCACCCACTCCTGACCACCCTGTCCTCTCTCTGACTTCTCCAGCAGCCTTTTTCAGACGGCCATTGGCCATGTCTGTGAATTTTCAGAGCACAGCATGACAAGGTGGCATACGCCTGCAACCCCTGTGGTCAGGGATTCAAGGAGAGCCTGAGCTACCTGAGACTGTCTCCAAAAATCCAAGAATAGGGGAGAAAGGAAAGAAAGAAAATTCAGACACCTGAATAAAGTACTGGTATCCATTTTTGAACACCACTCACCATCCTAAAAAGATTAAAGCTGATCCATGTGTCAGATATGGAAAGACCTCCAAAATGTAGTAATAAGTGAAGAAAAACAAGTGATTCCATTCATATAAAACAGATACAGACAGATACACAAACACCAACCAATACATACTAGCATTTACCTGGATTACAAGAGCACACACAAGAACAATCAAGATGAACCTCTAGTAAACATTTCTGGAAATGGGTTGGGATTGAACCATTTTTTTTATATTTATGCATTTTATATAAAAAATAAAAAGTGGAGAGCTGGGGCTGTGGCTCAGTTGGGAAAGGGCTCACCTAGCATGCATAAGTCCCTGAGTTCAGTCCCCAGCACCACATAACCCAGTCACAGGGGCAGGCTCCTGCAATCCCAGTCCTCAAGAGATCCAAGCGTGAGTCCAAGGCTATCCTGGGCTACACAGTGAAGACAGGCTCAGGAGTCCAAGGTCATCCTCCACTAAATAGCAAATGAAACTCTCAACCAAAAGAAGAAAAAGAGGAGGAGGAAATAGAGGAGGTACAGGGAAAAAACAAACTGCCCTGTCTAGACATTTAAAAAATACTGATGAAACGGCCAAAAACTCCCTCTCTGATTCCTGGAAAACAGTCAGAGGGGAAATGACTTTAAAAAAAAGGAACTTGCCCCAGAATCAGCACAGAACAGTCGGGGGGGGGGGGTCACAAGTGAAGGAAGGCAATTGTTCAAAGCAAGGGGTTTCCTTCCAAAAATCATATAAACTCAGTGGAAGAAAACATTTCCAACTGTGTTTAAGAGGTAGAGCAAGGTATAAAGCCAACTGTGGTAGCTCTCACCCACAAACCAGCACCCAGGAGACTGAGGCAAGAGATCTGTCATGAGTCCAAGGCCAGCCTGGACTACACAGTGAGACTCCTAGTCCCTCTCTCAGAAGTGGAGGGGGGGCTACAGAGAGACCTAAACTACCAAAGCATTTCATGACACCATTAGCTAAGAGGTGAACAGGTTATAGCAAGCAGAAGGACCGGACGCTTGAAGCACGGGACAAGAGGTTTGGCAGCTGCCTAATGACGGCAAGGCTTTGGGTGTGACCCTCAGCGCCACAACAAGAGAATACAAGTTTGGCGTGCAGCCCTTTCTATCAGATACACGGAACACAGACAAACACTACAATTGGATGACACAGCTAACCCTGAGCCTGTGAGGAAGCCCTCTAAGTGTGCATTTTTACCTACATGTATTGTTCTGCATAAAGGCATCTGGTGGTAACAGCCTGCAATTTAGTAATTGGCTAGGATCCACAGTAAGCCATGAAAATGCCCCCACCTCCTCTCCCCATCACACCAAACACAAGATCTCCCAAGATTCTCAGAGCAAAATAAGTCATGTGAGCCAAGTTTCCTGAGAACGTGTCATAGGCTCAGAATGCAGGAGCTCCCTGCAAGTACGTAATCAATGTCAGGTCTTGGATCCTACACAGTGCAGGCTCCCTGAACTGTACCTTGGGGTGCTCTGTCTCCACGGTGAGGTCTCCCACTCAAGCTTCTCTGCAGGCCAACTAGCAGCTGTCTGCACTGACAACAGTACATACCTACTGCCTACAGAACCGCGCCCCGGCATCTGCGCGGCTGTGCCTTCTACCACAGGAGAACCTATTTCTCTGACTTGGCTTTGAGCTGCAGCAAGAAAGGGATGCGTTCTATGACCATGGGTGACTTTCACAGTGAGCTGAGGGGCTGGGGAGGTGGCTCTGTGGGTAAATCCCTTGCTGCACAAACGTGAGGATCTGAGTTCAGATCCCCAGCATCCATGTAAAATTCCAGTGGTGACAGCAGCCTGCAACCCCAGCAACCGGGGGAGCGAAGAAAGGAATATCCCTGCAGCTCATCGGCCAGCCAGTTGGGTCAAACTGATGAGATCCTGGTTCAGTAAGAGACCCTGTCTCAAAACATAAGACACCCAACGCTGACCCCAGGCTTCAGTGTGCACACGTGCATGTGTGCACACATACGTGGGCAGACATGACCACGAATACACCCTTAAGATACAAAATATTGTCCCCCCCATCTCTGAAATAAATGGGTGGCTGGGCTCCAAACAGCCTCCCAAGGTGCCTGGGGGCCTCCCTCCTCTTTTGCTTACCTACCTTGGAACTCATCTCCATGTGGTACTTGGCGCACGCTCGAAGCTGGGTCACCCAGAACTGTTTCTCCTTCGAATCAGCAGCTAAAATAGAGAAGAGGGAGAAAGGAAGGCTTGCGGAGAATGTTCCCCAAGGACAGCAACTTATCTGGACACCCACCTATGGGAGACACAGACCTAGAGAGTGAGAGGTGGAGGAAGGAGGGAAGAGTAAACACACACAAAGAGATTCTCTGACAGCCAGACCAAACAAAAAGAACCAAATGACGCTCAGACATCACACACTGAAATTGCCTTCCAAACTGCCAGTTACAGTAACTAACGATTAGGCCTTTTTCTTTCCCAACCTCCTCTGGAAAAGTCACTTTGCATCTTAACAAGGCAGCAGGGATGCACACCCACTGGTGTTTAGTGCTTCTCTACCTTGTGTAGCTGATAAAATGTTCAAGGGACCATCCTCCAGAGCCCTCTGTCATACCAAATCATGCTCAAAGATTTGTGTAATGACTAAACCGAGGAAAATACCAAATGCTACCTAGGAGACCTTCCAATTTCTCACAGAAACATTAAGGCTATGGATACCACAATAATAATAGTAGTAAGAGGTGTTTCTGGGCATGGTGATACACACCTGTAATCCTAGCACTCAGGAGGCTAAGGCAGCAGGATCTAGAGTCCAAGGCCAACAAGGCTTAAGGAATCAAGTTCTGTGCCAATGTGGCTGGAGAGTAGAGTGAGACCTTATCTTTTTTTAAAAATGGTTGGGAGGGGGCTGGAGAGATGGCTCAGTGGTTAAGAGCACTGACTGTTCTTCCAAAGGACCTGGTTCAAATCCCAGCACCCACATGGCAGTTCACAGCTGTCTGTAACTGCCAGGCGTGGTGGTGCACACCTTTAATCCCAGCACTCGGGAGGCAGAGGCAGGCAGATCTCTGCCAGTTCAAGGCCAGCCTGGTCAACAAAGTGAGTCCAGGACAGCCAAGGCTACACAGAGAAACCCTGTCTCAAAAAATAAATAAATAAAAATGGTTTGGCGGGGGTATTTCCGGGGAGATGGTACAGTGGGTAAAACACTTGGTGTACAAGCAAGAGGACCCAGGTTCAGATCCTGAGCACCCATGTAGAAAGCCAGGCAGAGTGCCACATTCCTGTAGCCCCAGTACTGGGAGGCAGAGACAGGAGGACGTCTGAAGCTTGCTAGACAGCCAGCCTAGGTGAATTGGTGAGCTCCAGGTTCAAAGAGAGACTCTATCTCAAAAAATAAGATGGGCAATGATTGAGGAATATACCCAGTGTTGACCTCTAGCCTCTACACACATGTACACATACACAGACACACACAAAGTTTTTCAAGGGAGAAACAGAGATTAAAGCACAAGACGATTATATGGTCACATTCCTCCATCTACACCCACTTCTCGAATAATACACAAATATTCTTAAATATCACGAATATATATATTCCAAAAACATCTAAATCATCAACTTAACCACAATTAACAACATAATTCTGTTAGAAAACCAACTGCACAAACTGTGCAAAAAAAAATTATTCCCATGGAAATTGCTTACAGAGATAATTCCAAGTGTCATTTGCCAAAGCTTAGTTCCAGCTTGAACTTCCAAGTAAAGCAATACAGAGTTAGGGCTGGAGAGACAGCTCAGCGCCTAAGAGCATTGTCTGCTCTTGCTGATGGCCCACGTTAGGTTCCCACATGGTGGCTCACAACTGACTGAGCCACGGGGTCCAGTATGCTCTTCTGGCATCCTCCTGCACCAGGCACACATGTGATCTGCACAGACATACATACAAGCAAAACATTAAGTGTATAAAAAATAAATCTTAAACAAAATAAATCCAGAGTTCAAAAGTTGGCCAGATGTGGTGGCACGTGCCTGTAATCCCTGAACCCAGGAGCCTGAGACAGAGAACCTCTGTGAGTGTGAGGCTATCCTGGCTACCCAGTGAGTGCCAGGACAGTGTGGGCTGCAATGTGAAACTCTGTCTCAAAAAGCAAGGAGAGGAAGGGCTGGAAGTAGACAAAGGAGAGATATGGAATGAGGGAGGGTGAAAAAGACAGAGAAATTCTCTGCACTGTCCCATGTGGGCCTTCCAAAATCCCAACTGATACATTTGTCAAGAGGCCAGTTGCCCAAAGACAATAGTCACAGTGTAGGACTGGGAAATTAACTGCCAAAGACAAAAGATACTATTCAAAGCTTCTGCATCAGAAATACTCCTCAAAGTTGTGCCACTCACGACATATGAGCCAATTCCATCATGTTCAGGGAAATGAGAAAACAGACCATGAGCACCCAGTGGGTCAGGACACAGAGAAGCCATACATGCAGAAAACGATCCTGCCATTTTTAAAGTTGATAAAGTTCAGCTAAACTTTTGACTACGTCACGTAAAATTTAACAAGAATTTCAAGTGTGCTATTAAATTACTCTTTAAAAAAATTGGAAGGGGCTGGAGAGATGACTCAGCAGCTAAGAGCACGGACTGCTCTCGCAAAGGACCCTGGTGTGGTTCCTAGCACCCACATCAGGCAGCTATCAACTGCTTGTAATTCCAACTCTAAGGGATCCAATGCCCTCTTCTGGCCTCCACAGGTACTGCACTCACAAACCCACATACAGATGTGCACACAGTTAGAAATGGAAATAAAATCTCTTTTTAAAAAAAAAATGGAGCTCAATAATCCACAGAATATTAATAATTCATTAAAAAATTGGATAGCTCAAGTGTGGGATGAATTGGCATTCTCTTCTGTGCGACTCTGTGTCTCTTTATCAACCACACGTGTAGAGGGGAGGTATGTTAAGGTTTCCCTTCTACAGTTTCTGCACTGACAATTTATTAAGCAATAAATGGCAAAGTGACACCAAAGGCCACATAAATCCAGCCAGCTGGAAAGTGTGCTGCAGGATTCCCAAAAGAGAGGAAAAAAACAAAGCAAAGCCTTCAACTGCAAACGCTTTCATTCCTGAAGCCTTTGGGTTGTTTTATAGCTTCTGAGATAGATCCATCTCTGGGTAATACAGAGAGATTAACTTGTCCCATCTCGGGGAGGGGGGGTAAAGTTAGGCAGCAAAACAAGTGAAAATTGAACCAAGACACAGGAATTCAGGCCCTCGGTGTGGCTTCACAGCCAACACCAGATGCTGTCCAGAGCGAGTAAGAAGGGGTTGTGTTTGGTACCTTGTTCTCACTTTGAAAAAGAAAAGGTTATGTAAAAAGGCAAAATTATCAGCCACTAACATAGCCAGCCCAGCTTTGCTTGGGCCTTAAGAAATAACACTAATCCAGGTGGGGCATATGTGGGAGGATGAACATGTTACTTTACCTTTGTCAAGTTAACTGGGCTTCGAGTCACCACGAAAAACACTTCCGAGCATGTGTATGAGGGTATGTACAGGGAGCTTCAGCTGAGAGAAGAAGACTCAACCAGCGTGAGCAGGACCATCCTGTAGGCTGAGATTCCCACTGAAGGAAAAGGAGGGAGCTGAGCAGAGCACACATCTCCCCGAGGCCTGACTGGGGAGGCATGTGACCAGCAGCCGCCCACTCCCACTGCCATGTCTTCCCCGCCATGTGGGACTGTATCCCCCAACCTGTGACCAAAGTGAACCCTTCTCTCTTTACGTGAATTTGTCAAGAAGTTCGTCACAGCAAAGGGAAAAGTAACTGACGTAGCAATGCATGCATGTGTGGGGGTGGGTGGGTAGGTGCGCGCGCGCGCGCGCGCGCGCGCGCGCACACACACACACACACACACACACATATGCACTTTTTGTTTATTTCATTATTTTATCAGAACCTAACAGAATGCAGCCAGGACAGAATCCTGGTAAAATGATAATCAAATCATTCTTCAATAATCAGGCCCAGCATTTCTGTGTAATGGAGCTGCCTTGAAAATGTACCATAGCTCCCCTCCACAGCCATCCCACACACGTCAACCTTCAGGGGCCCTCCAATGCAGAGAACTGCCTAAAGGCTCCCAGAAGGAGCTGCGACAGGGATGGACTGCGTAGACCATGAAGAATGGGCCCTTTGCAAAGAGAAGGTTCTAGAAAAACTTTGAGGAAAAGATACTAGGGCACTTAAAAGGATTATTTTGTTCGCAGAGCACAACTCCCAACAAGGGAATGGAGCAAAGATTCAGAAAGAGTGATGGAGAGAGAAAGACAGAAACACACAGAGAGTGGGGAGAGGAAGTCTTGAATGAACACAGGAAATCTTCAGGGCTAAGCCAACTTCAACAGCTCCTTCTCCCCTGACAAGCAATTCCTAGGTTTGTTCCACTTCCCCACCCCAGGGGAAGGAAGGGCAAGGAAGGACTGTAACCACTGAGCCCCATCAATTATTAAAGGCATTTTTTTTGTTTGTTTTTGAAACAGGGTCTCACTGAATGGCCTGAAACACTAGGTAGACCAAGCTGACCATGAACTCAAACACTCTTCCTGCTCTGTATCCTGAGTGCTGGGATCAAAAAGGCATGATTTGTTTTCTTCAGACTGAAGAGTGATTTGTTGTTTTAATGCATTTATTTAGTGTGTGAGTGTGTGTGTGTGTGTGTGTGTGTGTGTGTGTGTGTGTGTGTGTGTAAGAGAGAGAGCTTGCATGAGCCATGGCACACCTGTGGAGGTCAAAGACCAACTTGCAGGAGTCAGTTCTCTCCGTCCATCACGTGAGACCATCAGCTGCAGACTTGACAACAGGAATCTATCCAGTGAGCCATCTCTCCAGCTCTAAAGATACTTTCCCACAAAAATAAAAGAGCTGTCAATCAGCACAATACCGCAAGGCCCTTACAATGTCACCAGAACAAAAACATACCTCTCAGTTTATACATCTCTCCGTTGGCAGAGTACACGACCAGCATGTGGGGGGCTTCGTCACTCAGGGACACGATGGCTCCAGATAAAGACAGGACTCCTCGGGGCTTCTGGTGTTTGCTCTGCTCATTCACAAAATACTGCAGGAGGCCAGCCTCAAAATCCAGCACAAAGTACCTGAACAGAGAGACCACAGCACGTGACTTCTCTCTCCAGCCACTTCCCCACTGCACAGCACAGTAAGAGACTGAACCAAAGGCGACATCAGGGCACTGAGTCTACCAGCCAGACGCCAGACCCTTCCCAGAACTCATAGGAACCACCCAAGCAAGAGAGCACAAACCGTGAGAGCAGAGCGGACCTGGGATACATTACATTCTTAGGAGACCACTAGTTTTCAAAATTCCAGAAGCTAACCATCACCAGACAGCAGATGAAACCTAGCACCTAACTGCAGCCCCCGCCAATCACCAATGCCTTGATTGTGACCTTTTGTTTTATGACTGAGTCTATGTAATCATTTCCATGGGGGCATGCTTCACTTGGGGCAACCGGAGTCTGTGTTCTCGGGCCATGGTACTCACACTTGGTCAGGATAAGCTCTCTGTTCCTTTGGAGTGAAACCTGTGTCTATGTCTCTACACACATGCACACACACACATACACACATACACACACACAAACATACACACACCATGCTAGGCATTACACCTAGCCTAATAATCACCTTACCATTAAGCTAAATCTCCCATCGTGAAAACTGTGTTGGGCTATGTGGCCATGGAACAGATTCCAGCAAGTTTACACTGCTTATCACAACACAAGCCTTCCAGTGACATGTCTTTTCTAAGGGTTTTGGGAATTACTAAGATCAAAAACAAACACCAGGATATTGGGGGGGTGGGTGGGTGCATCTCAATTGTAGGGAGTGGGCCTCACATGTAGGAGTTCCTAGGCTCTGCCTGCAGCACCAACCATATCACAGGTGTGAAGCAGGAAAATCGGGTGGGGATATGCCCAGGGACTTTGAGGTTTGGGAATCAATGACATGGCCACAGGTCCACACATCACCACTTAAAAATAAACATAGTTATTTAAGCAAAAAAGAACTTTCTTCAATTGATTACTTATTTTTCCCAAATGACTATCAACTTGTTAGGCAACAGTTTAGAAGCTTTCTGAAGGACTGTATAAATGAAGTTCATTTTCTAGGACAGAGAGCAATATCTTGCTACACAGCCCAGGCTAGCCTCAAACTCTCAAGCAATCCTCCTGCTTCCAACTGCCATGCGCTGGGTTTACAGGCACACACCAAACCCTGGTTTAAGCAGCTCTGGGATCCAATCAGGGCCTTCATGCATGCTGGGTAAACAGTCTACCAACTGGTCTATCCCCCCAGTCCCCTGAGAGTCAAAACACAAAATCCACAAATAAACCATTTGTACTAAAGAAGGCTATTAACAAAGTAATCCTTTCAATCTGGGTGGGTCTAGTGGCTCATACCTGTAATCCCGGGAGTTAAGAGGTGGAGGCCAGATGATTGCCTCATATGAGAGGCCAGCCTGAGCTACCAAATGAGTTCCAGGCCAGCTTGAGCTACACTGTAAGACTCTGTCCAGTCAATCAATCAATCAATAAAGGCAGCTAGAAGGATGGCTCAGTGGTTAAGAGCACTGACTGCTCTTCCAAGAAACCTGGGTTCAAGGCTCAGAACCCACATGGCAGTCTACAGCTTCCTGTTACACTAGATCCAGCTCATCCAATGGCCTCTTCTGGCCTCTAAGGATACTTCATGCACATAGTACAAGACATGCAGGCAAAACACCCACTCACATAAAATAAGTAATCTCAAAATTAAAATAAATATATAAATAAATAGCCACGTGTGGTGGTGCATGCCTTTAATCCTAGCACGTGAGAAATAGGAGGAAGGTAAGAAGTACAAGGCCATTCTCAGCCTCATAGTGAATGGGAGTCCATCCTAGACTGCTACCTGTCTCAAAAGAGAAGTGAGATAGAAAGAGAGGGAGGGAGAGAGGAAATCATGTATTTATTTTCTAAATATAGCTAAGATACTTGTTTTCTAAATATAGTTGAGATTTTTAACTTATCAGAGGGATGGGATAGGGTGTGGCTAAGGGTTCTAATACGGGGACATTGTGTTCCTTCAACATGGCCTTTGAAAGTCAAGTCAGCTGGAGCCACAGACAGATGACAGCCATCCACCTGGCATTAAGAAAAGCTATGCCTGATGGTCACAGCTCCTGGGAAGAAAGAAATTAAACTTGGCTTCCCACCTCCACCGGGTCACAGCTCCGTCAGGTCCAGCCTGGAGCCATATCAAAAGTCATGGCTTTCATTCTGAGCGAAGTTAGTATTTCTGCAGTAGCCAAATGAAATTGCCAGATAAAACTCTAATGGTCTTTTCTCCCAGAGAACAGTTGAAACAAACCTAACCTCTACAACCTGTGAGAGAGTGAGGGTATGCGTGTATGCATCCTTGAAATGTAATGTGCAATATGACTGCTGTGTAGGTGAACTAAATAAATACATGGAGAACATTTTCTTTGCTGAACTAAATTTAAATGATTATTTGGGGGAAGAAAAGAGAATAAAGGGAAGGAGCCAGATGAAGCCCAGGAACAAAGCACCCCTTCATTGTAGCAGTCTGGCTTCTGGAGAGGCCCTGCAGGGTTCCTAGGCAGGCGGCAGGCCCTTCTGGAAGGGCTTGAGGACAAGATCTATCACCAATATCCTTAGCTGCATCCTGGTGCTTTCAGAGAAACATCAAGTACACACAAACATGCATACAGGCCCTCACACTCCAAACCATAACACCTGTGCATACCACACTCACTCCTGTGTTCACATTTCCATACGCACACACTTGCGCACACCCTCACAAGGCAAGCCAGGCATGCCTATTACAGCCACAGCCTCACCTACCTGGGTGTCCACAACCACACATATTCACACTCATGGCCAAGTGATGTGAGCATTCGCTGATTCCCGTCTGCCAAAGCCAAAAGCTGACTGGCTTTCTCCTGTAGCATATTATACTACCTCTGAGGCCTACGGGTCAGCCTGCTTAGAAAACAACCCCTTTCTCAGCGTATATATTGCAATCCTAAATGTAGACTGTAACCCCTATGTACACACTACAATCCTAAACACAGATTCTTCTAGTTTCATTTCTGTTGCTATAATACAATACCCTGACCAGAAAGCCAGATAGGGGAAGAAAGGTTTGGGTGTATTTGGCTTACAATTCCAGGTTACAGACCACCACACCACGAGTCACAATCACATCCACAGGCGAGAACAGAGAGAAAGGAATCCTTCATTGCTCTCTGCCACTTTTCCTCTCCTGTATAGTTCAGGGCCTCCTCCCACAGGGAATGGTGTCGTCCACGGGTGGGCTAGGTCCTCCTAGATCAATTAACTATCAAGACAATCATGCCCACAGACCTGACCTGAATAATTTCTCAGGTAAAGCTCTACCCAGGTTAAGTTGTGCCAGAGCTGAAATGTAAAACCAATCGTCACATAGAAAAAACCTCTTCCCCAGTGCGCATAGTACAAACCTAAGTGTACCCCCACAATGTGCACATGACAATCTCAAAGTCACACTGTAAGCCCTTCCCAGTGCTCACACTGCATTCCCAAGTACAGGCTGTGACATGTCTGCAGCGGATGCTGTCACCGCAACGAGCCTGCTTGGTTAATCTACGATGAGGCGGAAGAGGTGGAGCGTCAGCGGAGTCTGTGCTTGTTCTTTTCTAAGGAGAGAACCACACAAACATGCCTGGCAGAGCATGTGACAAGATACACGACAAAGGCAACAGTTTATTTCACTTCACGGTTCGTGAGAACAGGGAAGAAAGGCATGGCTGCAGGAGTGTGAGGCAGCCATCTTGCACCCACAGCCGGAAGTAAGTAGACCGGAAGTAAGTGGACAGATAGTGCTGGCGCTCAGCTCAGTTTCGCCTTCTTATTCTGTCTAGGATTCCAGCGTAGGGAATGGTGTGGCCCACACTCAGGCTGGGTCTTCCTTCCTTAGTGAGACCTTTCTAGAAACTCCCTCGCAGGCAGGCCCAGAGTGTGTCTCCTAGGTGATTCCAAATCCTGCCAAGCTATGGGGATTAACCCTCATGTGAGGATTCACGCTGAGTCTCAGGCTGGTCGGCTGTGCTCGGACTCTTTTGTATAGACTACGCTCCCTGAATGAATTGTTCACATTATGGCTAAAGACAAAAGAGTTCAAAAAAGGTCAACAGAGTTTGGAAGGAGAATTCCAGTTCCACAGCCAAAATGCAGTTGCAAGGATTCACTTGACCTGTTTATTCTTTCCTTTTCTTTCTTTCACCCTAAAACAGGTTCTTCATGTAGCCCGGGATAGCCTGAAAATCAGTATGCAGCTAAGCATGGACTTCAGAAATTTCCATTCCTCCAAATCCCAAATGCTTGACAAGTGTGTACTATCATACCTGTTTATGAAGCACTGGCAGTCTTACTCACGGCTTAGTACATACTAGGCAAATGCTCTACCAACTGATTTTCATTCTTGGCCCTTGGCGTCTTTTGTTTTTTATTTGAGAATTATCATCATCATTACTGTGTGTGTGTGTGTGTGTGTGTGTGTGTGTGTGTGTGTGTTGCACACATGCATGGAAGTGCCATGTATGTATGCAGAGGTCACAAGACAACTTTCAAGAATCTGTTCTCTCTTTCCATCATGTGGGCCATGGGAATTGAACTCAGGCCTTCAGGGTTATGTGGCAGATGCTATTCCAGCTGAGCCACCTTTCTCAAAATAATTTACTGAGCACCTATTACGTACCCATTTTACTGCGGTAGTGTTGGGAGGTGAGGGAGCTGAAATATATTCACTAAAATAAAACTCAGACTGAAGCTGTGACGCTGTCTCATGACAGAAATGAATCAATTAGTAGGGATGTAACTTGTAAGATGTCCCAGGACTGAGGAACTGAGTTCTGGGGATGAGGAAACAGACTGGAAGAGACGGTACAGGGCACACAAGCCTTGAGCATGGTGAAGAGAAGAGAGAGAGAAAAAAATCCCATGGAACCTGGAGTGGAAGCCATCTTCACTCCCCATCAAAAGTCCTTGACTGGGTGGCAAGCAAGTTACCCAAACTGTGAGGAGTAGGCAAAGGCCTTATCAAGCAGGGCGGGAAGGGGTAGGCTACTACAGGGGTTCCATCTTCTCCAGCATGGACTAGGGAGGCTACCAGCTCTGCACCCCAGTGTCAGCTGTACACCCAGCTGAGACTGTCCTAAGCTCCAAGTCTGGCTGCCCCTATGCCTTGCCCTGCTATACTAAGAGTTCAACCAGGCCAGGCCACTGGAAACAGTGCTGTGCCATCTGGGGAGAGGGGCCTCCTGGGAACACTGCCAGTTCAAGTGGCAAAGCTGCCCCACAGGTGCACGTTGAAGACCAGAGGCCTCCAGGCTGAAGGCTACAGACCTGTTTGGAGTAAGCCACACACTAGCCAGGGGTCTAACTGGAAGCCCCATGAGGGAGGGAGACTGCACACTCACCCACATTCTCCCACACATGGGCACAGATGCAGCAGAAATCAGACCAGGCCCAAGCCACCAGCATCCCTGGACTAGTGGACCCCACTTTAGAGCTGTCAGAGAAAACCAACAGAAATTCAAACCCAGGGCAGGTATGAAAACAACCCCAAATTCTTGTATGCCCTACCAACAAGCAGCACTGTAGCAAGGCCTTCTGGATAAAGGGTACTGTCACAGTCTCTGACAGGCCTTTGATGGAAGACCCAACAAACAGCAGGAACACACACAGCCAGTATGTGTACGGAACTTCTCCTTAACAGTACAATAGGAAGCTAGTTGCCACCTGTAGTCTGAGCACCTGGGAGACTGAGGCAGGAAGATAAAAGTTTAAGATGAGGCTAGGCTACACAGCAAGTTTGAGGCCAGCCTGGGCTAGGTAGTAAGATCCTATTTTTTTTATTTATGCATATTTTTATATTCTTTTATTTTATTATTTTATTTTTTTATAAATACTTTATTTTTTTTCTTCAAGTTACATCTCAGTCACAAACCCCTCCCTATTCCCCCTTCCTATCCCGCCCTTCCACCCTCTTCCCCCCAGAAGTTTCCCCTTTCAGTCCAACAGATGGTTCTAGAAAAAGATATATAACCCAGTCAGAACCAAGCAGAAGATTCCATTTTGCCAACAAAGATATAAAAATGGTTAACAAATATTTACTTTTGTATTGGTGACAAGGTACCTTAGGGGAGGAAGGAAAGGTTTGTTTTGGCTCACTGTTTGAGAGGATACAGAAGTTATTGCAGGGAAGACAAGCATAGCTGGTCACATGACATGACATGGCTGGTCACATTGTGGCAGTAGTGAAGAAACAGAGAGAAAGAAATAAACATTGGTACTCAGCTCACTTTTCCTTTTGACTCATTCTGGAACCCCAGCCCATGGATGGTCCCATCTACACTAGGGGTGGGTCTTCCCTCCTTAGTTAAACCTCCTGGGAACATCCTTCGGCACACTGAGGTGGATGATTTCAACCCAAGAAAGTTAACAATTACACTGGATGGTTTTATTTACAAACTTGACAAAACCTAGAATCAGCAAGAAAGTGTCTCAGTGAGAAACTGTCTAGATCAGCTGGCCTGTGGGCATGTCTGTAAGAGACCATCTTGATTCCATTAGAGAAGATCCAGCCTGTAAGTGGGCACCACTATTCCCTAAAGTCCTGGAAAGGCAAAGCTGGCTGAATGTCAAGCAGGCATGTAGTCTATGATGTGCCCAGATTTTTTAAGTCCCTGCTCCCGTGACTTCCCTGATATGATGGACCCTAAACCAGGAGCAAAATAAACCCTTTCTTCTCTAGGTTGTATTTCATCAAGGTGTATTATCACAGCAAAAGAAGCAAAACTTGGATGGCCATGAAGATGAAACACCACACAAACATATGAGAAGAGGGCTGGAGAGACAGCCCTGCAGTTAAGAGCATTGGCTGCTCTTCCAGAGAATTGGAGTTCAATTCCCAGCACCCACATGGCAGTTCACAACAGTCTGCAACTTCCCCGGATCATCAATATATATATATATATATATGAAGATCCTCTTGGTAGTCATTAGCAAAATATGTATGAAACCCACAATGAGACCCATTTCACACACACCAGAATGACTACAATAAACAGGCACACAATAGCTAGCAGTGAGAATGTGGGAATCCACATCCTTCCTAAGGGGCCTGGAGGAATGTGGACAGTTGCTGGGAAAGCATAAACCTGCCCAGAAGCACAGCTAAGTGCTCCTACGAATCTACTAAACAGAATGGAACACACCTATCCACACCAAAGAAGTGTACGCAACCACACAGAGCGGTTTTTCTTAGATCAGGCATAACTGGAAACCATTCAAAGACCCATCCACTGGTATGTAGATGAAACATGACAGAGATCTACAATGGAATACCATTCAGCAATCCAAGAATGAAATGAATTATGTTACAACATGGATGAGCCTCAAAACTATGCAAGGTTCTAGAAGCCAGAGGCAGAAGATGACATACGGTCAGATTTTCTTTGTCCAGACAAGGAAAAGAAAGACACGGGATGAGTCATAGCTGTTGGGGCTGAGAGTGGTGCTGGAACTAAAGATGACAACAAACTCAAGCAGCAGTGCTTGGTACACAATTCTGTAGAAAGGGACACCGGACACCGGCACGGAGACAAGCAAAAATAGTTGACATGTTGATTTGGCACAAGACAATGGTTTTTAAAGTCCCTGGATCATGAGAAATCCCTGTCCTGTGTTCCCACTGGCCAGGACATGGCCCTTCCCCTAGGTCCCCACCTGCTGGTTTAGGTCACTGAGTCTCCCTACTGAATCATCTGGGGCTTGAGAGGGCCCCCTTCTCTGATCAATGGTTCAGTCCCACAGCAGGCATCTGTAACTTTCCAATTCCAGAGTTCTGAGACAAGCAGGGACAACGGCCATTTCAGGGGAGGGACGAGGGGGAGCGGCCCAGTGCTTCCTGCTCACCTGTGACTCTAACCAACTCTTAATGTGCCTTTGGAAGAAAATGGACCTTGGCCATCTGTTCCTTCCAATGGGTACAGTGTGAACTACAAAGTTCTCGGAGGGTGTGAGGGTATGTGTGGGTGTGGTGTTCACAAAGTGAATGTCAGTAGTTGTTAACTACAATATAAACAAACCAAAAATACCTGAAACGTACACTGAGAATGAGTGGACTTTACAGCATGACAATTACAGCTTAATAGAAGGGTTTAAATAATGAAAATGTCCACAGCATGTCCAGCAACAGTCCAGCCAGGATGAGGATGGCGGAGTTATTAATGGTGTCACTGACAGGAGGAGCTAATAGAGCAGAAGTCCAGTGTGGAAGGCATGGGTGTAGATGTAAGAGTTCGGAGAGGTCTGAGGTGGAGGTGGGAATTTTGAGGTCAGTGGAAACCGAGTTGCCCTTGAGGTCACAGGTCTGCGTGACAAAGCATAGAAAGAAAATGTGGGGCTGCTGGGCCAGTGAGATGTGTTAGTGGGTAAAGGCACTTGCCACTGAGGCTGGTGGTCTGAGTTCAATTCCCCGGGACCTGCATAGTAGAAGGAAGGAAACGTTCCCACAAGTTGTCATACTACACATACGTGCTGCAGCACAAAATGCCTGCCGTGAAGAAATACATGGAAGGCAGAAGACTAGAGAGGGCTCAGTCAGTAAAGCTCATACCTTGCAAATGAGAGGGCCTGGGTTTGATCCCCTAAACCAACATTTAAGAACTAAAACAAAAGCAGTGCTTGACTGTGGCCTATGTTTGTGAACCCAGCACTTGAGAGGTGGAAATGAGGATTCCTGGGACTCACTGGCCAGCCTACTTGGCGAGTTCTAGGCCCCTGAAAGATTTAGTCTCAATAATAGGGAATAACAGAGAACAACGGGAAAAGAGGGAGAAGGACAAAGTGGGAGGAAATGTAGAGAGGAAGAAGGAAATGGAGAGGGGTGGGCCTAGACCCAAGACTCAAAGAACTCTAATATTAAAGGGGGGGACAGCAGAAGTAATGCAGGGAGCCAAGGAGAGGCAGAGCGAGCCCTGAGAAGGCTGTCACCCCACTTTTACTGAGAGTAGCAGGAATGCTGCCACATTTAAAAACCACCATGAGGTAACCTGAACTCTGAGATCAGGTGTGGCAGAAACCAGGTATGGCAGAAGCATGCCTTCTACCCACTGAATGACCATTTTCTCTTCTCTCACAAGCAAAGGGGCCACGTAGCCATGCAATGAACCACTGGAAGCATGAGCCAAAAAAAAAAAAAAAAATCTAAACAACAAACCTCCCTTCTTCCTTTCATCGTCTCTCTCTCTGGTATCTACTAGGAGCCACACAGAACTAACACAGTGCTGAATCAAGCCACTGGGCTCTTCCTCCCAGGCCAGTGGGGAAGACTTTACATTTCTCAAACTTGTTTATTCTATATCTTGTGTATGAGTGTTTCGTTTGCATATATGTTTGTGTACTGTGCATGTACCCATTGAGGTCAGAAGACGGTGTCAGATCCCCCAAATTGGCATCACAGGTGGTTGTAAGCTGCCATGTGGATGCTGGAAACTCAACTTGTGTCCTTTGCAGGAGCAGCAAGGGCCCTTAACTGCCAATTCAGTTCTTCAGCCCGTGGATGTCTTTAAAACAAGGAATCACAGTGCTCACTGCTTCCCCCAACAACTGGGTACTTGCAAGCAAGGCCAATATTGAACCAGTGACTTGTCCCTACCCTCAAGAACCTGGCAGAAACAATGTCTGAATGATGACTGGATGGTACTCAGTGAGGCACCAACTGTACAGAAACCGCAATTAACCGTGGGAAGTGTGGTGCAGAACCCAGAGTGATTAGAAGCCTAGGGTTGCTTTAAGGGAACATGAACGGCACATTACAGCTCTGAGCCCTTGTGTCAGCAAAAGCCCTCCATAATTAGTTGCTGAGAATCACGCAACATGACTGCCGGATCCACGTGTCCAGCACTGGAAATGATGCTTAGCGTACACCCGCCCCCTGCTTCCTATATACGAAAGCCATAATGAAACTGCATTAATTTTAAGAAACTAATTACCAGTTGACAGTGGTACCAACCAATCACTCACCACCAATCAGAAAGCTTCCAAACCCCAGAATCCACTTAGAAGCTCAGATGGCTAGCTGTCACACCGAAAAACCTTTGTAGAAGACAAGACCATGACTACATCGGTTTCAAACATCTCAGAGAAAAAACAATCACTCCCAACAGACTGTGGAGGTCAGAAGTCAGCATCAGGCTTCTTCCTCCACCGACCCCACCTTAGGCTTTGAATGAGTCACTCACTGAGCCCGCAGTTCACTGGGGCTAGACTGGTTGATAAGCAAGCCCCTCGACAGCACTGGGATGCCTGGCTTCCCACATGAGAGTGGTGGGGACAGAACTCGGATCCTCATGCATCATACGCACTTTAGAAAGGGTCTTCCTTGTTTCTTTAGTTGGAGCATCTAGAGCAGGGGCTTTCAGCCAGTGACAGACCACAGAAGACATCAGTGAGTGTAGAGAAAAATCAAAACAACTGGTAATCCTTGCCTAACCTACTTTATGTAACTTTTATTTGGTTTGGTTTGGTTTTTCAGGACAGGGGTTTTTTGTTGTTGTTTTGTTTTGTTTTAAGTTTTGTTTTGTTTTTTAAGACAGGGTTTCTCTGTATGTAGCCCTGGCTGTCCTGGAACAAACTGTGTAAATCAGGCTGGCCTTGGACTCACAGAGATCCACCTGCTTCTGCCTCCTGAGTGCTGAGATTAAAGGCGCCACCACACCCAGCCTCAAGACAGGGTTTCTCTGGGTAACATTACTGGCTATCCTGGAACTCACTTTGTATACCACTAGGCTGGCCTCGCTGAGTGCTAGGCTAACCTACCTTGTGATACAGAAGTAAGTACCACTACTCATTTGGAGACATGAGGGGACTCAGGCAGAGAGAGGCTGACTAACTTCCCAGAGTCTTAGAGTTAAGCAGTAGCAGGTGCAACCTTTGGGTCTGGGATGTAGTTCAGTGGAAGAGTACTTGCCTAGCATGGAGCTCAATCCCACCACCAACGAAAACACACAAGAACACAGTAGATTCAGCCGTGTGCCTGAGCGCACTTCTGACCCCCACGCTACACTGCTTTTCTCTGTGAAAGCTTCCACCTCAGAACACAGGGCCTCAACTTCATTTGTTTTTTTTATTTTGATTTTATATGTTTGGATGTTTTGCCTGTGCACAACGTGCATGCAGTGCCTACAGCGGCCAGAAGAGGGCGTCAGATCCCTGGAACGGGGTTACAGATGGTTGTGTTATAAGCCTCCATGTGGGTGCTGGGAACTGAACTGAGGCCCTCTGCAAGAACAGTATGAACCCTTAACCAATTAGGCCATCTCTCCACACATACACCCCGAAAAATTTATTTTAAATGCAGGGAGGTGGGAAGAAGGGAACACTGGTCAAGAAACTTCAAATATACAGACAGGAATTCAAAGGCAAAGGATCCTGCTGAGTCCTGTAACCCAACACTCTCTATGCAAGAATCTGCATATCAGAAGGAAAGGGTGGGACCAAAGGGAGAACCACCAACTGAGGGAAGAATGCTTCCGGGCAGTAGGGGTCACCAGGAAATACAGTAAAGGTTAATCTTGACTGTTGACTTCACAGGATCTAGAGTCACCTAGAAGACACACTTCTGGGTGCGTTTATGAACGTCCTTCCAGGGAGGTTTAACAAAGATGGGAAGTGTCACCAGGACTGGAGCTGTCTCACTTTCCTGCTGCAATATCTTTGCCATCATGATGGACTGCACTCTCAAACTGTGAGCCAAAATAAACCCTTAAGTTGCTTCTGTGTTTTGTCACAGGAAGAAAATTAGCCCATATACACAGCACCTTCCTTTCCTCTCTCAGCCTCTCCCATCACTCCCTCTTTAGGGTACCTCGCACCCAACATTAGTTTTATTGCTCAATTTCCTTTGCCCAGCATGACCCACACCTCCCAAACTGGCAGGGAAACAAAATACTTAGCAGGAGCCTAATAGCCACCCAGTCAGCAATCTCAGGGCCAGGGCGGGAGCAGGACAGGCTAGGCCAAGCAGGCAATTAGTCCCAGGCACTAATGCACCAAGAAGTCAGCTTGATCTATGGGCAATCAGACCAGACTACCTCAGAAAGCTCTAGAAAAATACAGTTTCCAAATGAAATCCCCTGGCTGGCTCCACCTAGCATTTAATTAAGTGAATCTGAAAGAGCAAATGAGAAACCAACATGCGCTAGATTGAAATCTCTGTATCCCAATAACACAAAGTAGTGCACAAGAATTGTCCATGGGGACCATATGGAGTCACACCACGGTTGCTTGGGTCTTCTGGGGCAACTGTGGGCACACAATGCACTCTCCAGGGAACACAAAATCCCAAAGAGAGGACAGCCTGGGCCAGAATTCCCACCAACTTAACTCAAAGGCCACTCCGTGGAAGTCATTCTCAGCTAAGTCTGAGCTTGTCACAGTCTATGCCTAGAGAAACAAGTTGCCACTGAACTCAGGAGGACAGTGTGACCTCCCCTGTTTCCTGGGGGAGGGGAGAGGGGGCAGCATCACTATGCTAATGGACAGAATTCTCACTTTTGAGGTTTCCTGCAACAAATATTTCTTAAACTAGAGGCAAGTGTTATAAATATTAAAAGACGCTAGAAGTGGTTTGGCACAAAGGAAGCAGAGATGGGGAACCGTTCAGAAAGGCTGAATTAACAGGAAAAGTGACAGCCATGGGCAGGACCCTGAGGTGGGAGAGCAGGAGGTCAGCTCCAAGGCAGAAGAGTTACTTTGGATAGCATGGCTGGAGTCCTGAAGAGGGGTACAGACCCATTAGTCCCCTTCAGTTCCAAAGGACAAGGAATTCTTTGTTCTTACAGGTTTCTGGGTAGGAAGGAGGACTCCACACCAGGCAACCTAATCTATGTGGCAGTCACAGGGCAGGAAAGACAGAAAGAGAAGTAAAGACAATTTGAAGACGTGGCTCTAGGTGTTGGGGGTGGGGCTCTGGGAGATGCAGGGCCACAGCAGGCTTGCTCATCCACTCTGTCCAGGAGCTGTGAGAAGGTGTGAGCTGGTTTCTAACTGTCAGGTCTCTAACCTAACAGCAGACACACACAAAACAAAGACACAAGCAACAACAAAGGCTCCTGGGTGACAAAACTATCTTCCCCATGTGAGCTCCGTGGGCACAAGCTCAGTCAGTGTTTGTAAAATGCTTAGAATTAATCGCCTGCACACAGCGAGCACAACACAGCGACCACCACATCATATAAACTAGGAAATTCTAACCAATGGTCGCACCTGGCCTACTTATGCAGGGGCACGAGCCATGATGACTTTCTGTAGGCACAAGTCATGACTCCTGTTTCTCAAGCCACACACAATGACATCAAGCTTCTCAATGTGTCAGTGAGCACATGACATTCCATAAGGAAAGCCACTTTCAGGACATTAGTGATGACTCTTCAGGGTAGTTGAGATCAAGGGGAGGACAGAGATTAATAGATTATCAGCACATTCAAACCCTCTGTTATTTTCCAAATGTGGTTTGGAATTTCCATCACTCTATCTTTAAAGAAAATATGTAAGACTTCGTAGCAAGAAAGACAGGAAAATACTCCTCGTGTCAAAAGCCTGTCACTTGCCAAGCCACTCTGACTATTTGCATCACCTCAAACAAAGGCAAACTCCATGGAGAGACAAGGATGGGGTGGGGCAAGATGATACACTGTCTCTCCAGCACTCAGGGGCAGAGGCAAGTGGATCAAGGGTTCCGGGCTGGAGAGACCACTCAGTCAATAAATGTCTGCTGGACACACATGAGGACCAAAGTTCCACCCCTAGAACTTAGCTTTAAAACAAAACACAGTCACATGGTGACATTTGTATTCTCACTGTGAGGAGGCAGAGCTAAGAGGATCCTTGGGGCTCTCTGGCTGGCCCCCCGAAAAATCAGTGAGTCCCAGGCCAATGAGAGTCCCTGTCTTAAACAAAGCTAGATGGACAGCTCCTGAAGAATGACACCCTGAATTGTCCTCTGGCCTATACACACATACAGGCAGACAGTCAGTCAGTCTGTCTCTCTCCCCCCCCACCTCTATCACACACACACACACACACACACACACACACACACACACACAGAGTTTGTGACCAGGGAAGACTCTCATGTCAAAGAAAGAGAGAGGAGAGGGAGAGAGGGAGAGAGAGAGAGGAGTGAAGGAGGGAGGGAGAGAGAGAGAGAGAGAAAAAAAAAGATCAACAATAAAAAAGAGAAGAAAAGTGTCTGGGCACAGGGGGTGCACACCTACAATCTCAGCACTTGGGAGGTGGAGGCAGAGGATCAGGATTTCAGAGTCGTCCCTGACTGCATAATGACTTCAAGGCCAGACTGAGACTCTATCTCAACAAAAGAAAGGGAGGGAGGGAGGAAGAAAGGAAAGGAGAGGAGAGGGTAGGGTCGAAAAGAAATCCGTGTTCCTTGCAGGTATACAAACACACATTTGTCTTTAACAGAATTCTGAGCTTATTAACCCCGCTTGTTCGATGGAACAGCTCTAGGCAGTGACCTCCTCAGGTGCTTCAGACCACACACTCAACAACAAGGTCAGCACACCCCAGCAGGTGTGTGCCCGCCCCAGTGCGCTGCGGATCACCTGCCACTTCTGCTCGCCAGGAGAGAGCAAACAAATGGCCAGCTTTCACCAAAAGAGCCAAAAGGCTAATCCCTTTTCACTCCAGACTTCAGGGTTCTCACGTCACCCCAGGGCCATCTCTTAAATGGCTTCTTTATTAAAATGTATGTGACCCAGCCCCAGCCAGAGTTGGCCTGCTTCTGTAGCTCTCCCACCAGCAAGCTGGGGCTGACTGACTGCACAAGGGAATTAATTCCCTTGATC
>CAJQZJ010003646.1:9283332-9313978 GCA_907164525.1 Lophiomys imhausi
AAACACATGCAAACACTCATATACATGGTGGCTGGAGAGACAGATCAGCAGTTAAAAACACTGGCTGTTCTTCCAGCACAGACACAGAGACAGGTTCCCACCCTCGTGGAGATGGTGCTCCATTGAAGGAAGAAAAACTACAGAGATATAAGGAGTATATTCACTGTCAATCAGCACTTTTGTGTGTGTGTGCATGTGTGTGTGGCATGTGTGTGTGCGTGTGTGTGTGCGTGTGTGTGCGTGTGTGTGTGCATGTGTGTGTGCTTGTGTGTGTGTGTGCTTGTGCACGTGCACACGTGCACCTATGGATATGTGTTGAGGCCAGAGGTCAATGACAGGTATCCACCTTAACTGTGATAGGCCTTACTTTTTGAGAAAGAGTCTCCCAATAAACCTACTGCTTGCCAATTCTGCTAGACTAGCTGGCCAAGGAGCTCCAGGAATCATCCTGTGTTTGCCTTCCAACACTAAAGTTACACCTGACATCTGTGGTGGTGCTGGGGATGGAACTCAGGTCCTCGTGTTTTCATGGCAAGTGCTTCACCAACTGAGCCATCACCCCGACCACACAACAAGCTCCTTACAATGGCAGAAACAGAGTGGCAACGTGGCGCTGCGTAGAAGATCCAACATGGCCTGTCACAGAGACCTGTTAGTCCGAGCAACAAACAGAAGAACAAGGGCTGGAAGTGTGAGCTGAACAAAACAACCATGTTCTGGACCACAAACATCAATCTAGGGAGGTAGTAGACACAGCAGGCTGACAGGGACAGAAGAAAGTTGGTGTGTCCCGAACAGTATGGGAAGGTAGGCGCACGGGTCTCAGTACCAGGCAGAACTCAGAGGCTGACAGATGTGGGAAGCACTAGGCTTTGCTAGGAAGTACCTGAAATGCAGGAAAGACTCGAGCAAAGCTATAAAACAAAGATTTATATTCTATAGTGCAGTTCCCTGTGGAGGATGGAAGCAGGAGCTGCCACTCAGAGAGTCTACTGCAACAGCCCAGAGAGATGGAGAAGATACAGAGCAGAGCACCTGGCAGCACATTTCCCTAGTGGGCACCAGGCTCTGGCTTTGACCCCCAGCATGCCACATAAACCAGGCATGGCAGGGCATGGGGGGCATGCCTCTGATACCCTCACTTAGGATGCGGAGGCAGGAGCATTGGACGTTCAAGGTCAGCCTTCATTACAGGATGAGTTCAGGCCAGCCTGGGCCACATGAGACCTTGTGTCAAATAAATAAATAAAAATAAGATGGACATAAAACATGGAACATATACAGATGGGAGGTGGGGGGTGGGGAGGAGCTTTATTTGTTTTCACCAAGCTCAGCTTAAAAAAAAAAATCACTTCCTCACCTGCAGTGGAACAATCTAAGGCTCCAACAGATGAATTGGCGGCCAGGTGCTCAGCCAGGGACAATGGTGTGGGTGTTTCTGCTGTATAAATAACCCACTGACATCCACTCCATTTTACATGAGAGGATGAGCTTTAAAACAAACTGGACAGGAATAAACATCCTTGACTTAGGTTCACTATAACTTCCGGATGTTTGCTTGCCTTTAGACACTCCGAGATCAATTCCTCTGCTGTAACACTCTGCTTCCAATGGTCAGGACATTTTTAAGTACCTGGGGGGTATTGATCCCCTGTAGACCTGACAGCACTTCTTACAGTGAGACGTAGGGAGAAGATCGGCAGCTCCTTGGCGCACTGAAAGGAGTGCAGTTGATTTAGCAGTCACCTAACCGGGTGATTGGCACCTGCATCTACTGCAGAGGACCCTGGTCAGGGCCCTCTAACAGTGGCAACTTGAGATCACAGGAGAGAGGGTTCACTGAGCCAAAAAGAAATGCCCCAAAATATATATGTGTTAAGCTGGTAACGTAGCACAGTCAGTAAAATGCTTACCACACAGAGACTTGAGTTTGATCCCCAAAACCATGTAAGAAAAAACAGCTACAGAGACATGTGTTTGTAATTCCAGCAGCACTAGAGGAAAGAGACTGGAGACAGGAAGGTCCCTGAGGTTCTCTGGCCTGTTGCCTAGCCAAATGACAAGTTCCAGATCAACGTGAGAGACCCTGACTCAAAAACCAAGGTGAATGGCAAATGAGGAGGTCATTCTCTGGCCTCCACACACAGAGAGAAGACACACTCATTTACAGCTAGTGGGACTGGGGACATGACTCAGAAGAGCCTGCGCTGCTCACAACCATCTTTAACTCAATTCTAGGAAACCCAACTCCCTCTTCTGGCCTCCACTGGTACTGCATGCACATGGTGCCCATACATACCTACAGGCAGTCATTCTCATAATATAAAAATAAATAAATCTTTTAAAAATTGTTCTAAAGAAATTTTAAAGATTCAGCTAGAATTCATCAGGATTCATAACTGACTGTTATTTTCTTTTCCTTCTGCTACCACAAACCCACCCATAGATCAATAAATAAAGTAAGTAACTTTGGAGCCCCAGACCACCAGCTGGGCTTCCTGGTGGTCTCTCAGGAGATGTTTCTAAAACAATCTCCATCCTGGGAAGCTATTAAGGCAATGGGTCTTTTCCTCTCTGGATCCTATCCTTTCTCCACCAAAATAAAAGTATCAGCATTCAGCCAGAAGACCAGCTCCACCTGGCTTCTGCACCTTCTTCTGCCTTTTGTTTCATGGGGCTGTTACTGAAGCACTTGGGCCCTGGTCCTGGAAAAGGGAGCTAGCAGAATGGAACACAAAAGACGCCATTAAGCCCACCACTCATCTGCTAATGAAAGCCATCGGCGGTAGCTCAGGGTTAAAAGAGGAGGGGGTACTTATCACTAAATTGCCTCCTCTCAGCAAATTATTTCATTAGCGCAAAAAAAAATTAAATTAACAGCTCTACAGTGATTCGCCAATTCTGCTGAGCCACTCTGGCACCCTGACCATTTCATTCCCCTCTCTTGGATCAAATGAGTCCATGGCGATTTACATAAACCCTCACCCTGGCTTCTCTTCCCCAGGGCCACTCTCCACATCCCAGCTTCAACAAGTGCCACTCGGCCCTCAGCAACATCACATCCACTTGCACTTGTACTGCCCTCCCTCCGAGGAGCAGCTTCAAAACCAACCACCTAACGCCTTTATATTGAAAATGATAATGGTAGTAGTAACAGACAAAGGCTCAAAGGATACAGTGCTCACTGTACAACCTCAGGGACCTGAGTTCAGATCCCCAGGAAGTAGCGAATGACCACTCCTATTCCTCTGTTTAAAAAAAAAAAAAAAAGGAGGAGGAACAGTCACTCCTTTCAGGCAAATCCCTAAGTCTCCCAAGCCTGGCAAAGCTGCACAGCAGACCTGCATTACCCCTTAAGCAATCTCAGCCTGAATCAGAGGCCCCTGATTTATTCAGATCCTGTGGGAGCTACAGGCTCCAGAATGAGCTCTCCTAAGCAGAGAACATCAAGTTCAAGGTCATATGATGGCAGTTGCTTTGGTCTTTTTCATCACATTGGCTTAAGTCTTGCAGGAAACCCAACCAGGGGCCCTTAGAGAGTAGAAGAGCCACACATTCTCCAATATGGTTGCTGTGCTTCAGCTCCTGTCTGGAGTAGAGCCTTAAACGCAGAGCCTGGGATGCTCAGGACCACAGTGCAGGCCCTACTGTTTCTGAACAAGGCCAGAGAGTATTTTCAGACTTTGTGGGCCCTACAGCAGCTGTGGTGACTACATCTGCAGATGTTGTAAACCAGAAGCAGCCACCTCAGGAAGTAAACAGATAGGTGTGACTGACCTATGATGATTCTCTGGGATTCACATGGAGAAAGGAGTGAATGGATTTCCAAAAGTTGTCCTCTGATCACCACATTGAGTTCTAAGTTGAACAATCAATCATCAATCATAAACACGTGTAAAACAAAAATTTAAGGTAAAATATTTATAACTGCAGGTGGGAGAGAGGTATGAATACTCAGTATTCACAAATTACAAATTGCACAATCTAGCAATTATTTTCCAAAGACTTAGGGAACAATGGAAAGCTAAAAAAAAAAAAAAATCACCCCTCAAAATCTTCTCTTCCAAAATCAAAATTTAAGTCCTTCTGACACATTTTCATTATTAAAGCCTATAAGTATCCCACACGTCTCCTCTCCATTGAGAAGCTCAATGGCCAGCTACCAGTGCAGGAGCAGAAACAATAAGGCAAACTCAGCCTCAACAACAAGGTAGAAGAACTGACCCCCAAAAGATGCCTCCTGACCTCCACATGAAATCTGTGGCATATACATACCTGCACTCATATACGTACACACCTAACCAATCAATCAATAAACTTACATGCTGTATTCCTACGTTACACATAGTAGCATGCATGATACAATTCAGTTGGAACCTCCCAAATGCCATACCACCCTGACATGTATTAGCAAGGCGTTTTCAGCTCATGCTTATCAACAGTGCCCGGGTCCACACAGGTCTCTGTGAACTGAGGCGGTTGGCAGAATGACCACCTGAGTATAAGCTTTGTGAGCCTCTATATAGAAAAAGAGAACAGTTCAACCTCCCTGCAAATACACCAGGCAGGAACTCTGACCACAGAGGAGATTCACAAAACTGAAGGGACAAATAAGGTGAATTCAACACAAATACCAACAGGAGACACTGAAATATTCAACTTGTCCCTGACAACTCACACTGATACCAACAGCCAAATGGCGAAACACAATTCTAAGCCCGACTTTGACGCATCTCTAACCTCCCCAAACCTAGCTCTTATTCTTGGACAGGTGCACTGAGAGAGCCTGTGACCACTATTTCTTTCTTTTTGTTTGTTCTCATTTGTTCTTTTGTTATTTGGTTGTTTGCATTTTCATTTTGCTTGTTTGAGGTTTATGTTATGTTATGTTATGTTATGTTATGTTATGTTATAATATTTATTATATCCAGCTGGCCTCCAACTCTATATGTAGCCAGGGTTAGCCTTGACTCCTGGTCCTTCTACCTCCACTTCCCGAGGGCTGAAACTACAGGCATGCACAACCATGCCTGGCTTTCCTCTTGTGCTTAAGGGATCCTAAGCCAAGCTCAGGTGTCCCCTCCCTAGATCAGACTTTCTCAAACTACATTCACAAGTGTCCATGAGTAAAAGAGCACCATCTCGGGGCCGCCGAGGTGGCTCAGTGGGTAAAGATGGCTGCCACCACGAACCTGAGTTTCGTCCTGGGACCCACGTGCTGGAAGGAGAGAAAGCTTGGACTCCCAGAAGTTCTCCTCTGACCTACACACACACTCCAGCATACGCACACACTCACACATGCGCAGAAAATAAATAGAAATGCAATAAATATTTTTATACTGAGTGCTATCACCAGCAAAGTTTGAGAATGTCAACCAAATGACAGCCATCCAAGCATCCGCTTCTCTGCCGCATGATTTGCTCAGTCTGTAATACACTGTGCTCAGTGCACAGCTACAGAAGGACACAGCAGCAGGCACTCCTTCCCAAACTGACCAACCATAATACCGTTTGGGACAATCTATTTCACAGGTCTAGTATTCTATGGAACTCAGTTTGGCATATGTCACAGAAAAAAATGTCTCAATCTCACTGACCTGAATCTCATTTTCTTTTTTTTTTTTAAGATTTATTTTATTTAGCCGGGCGGTGGTGGCGCACACCTTTAATCCCAGCACTTGGGAGGCAGAGGCAGGCGGATCTTTGTGAGTTCGAGGACAGCCTGGTCTACAAAGTGAGTCCAGGACAGCCAGGGCTACACAGAGAAACCCTGTTTCAAAAAACAAAAAAAAACAAAAAAAAAAGATTTATTTTATTTATTTTATGCATATGTGTGCTCTATCTGCATGTACACCTGCATTCCAGAAGAGGGCACCAGATCACATTGTGGATGGTTGTGAGCCACCATGTGGTTGTTGGGAATTGAACTCAGGACCTTTGGAAGAGCACTAGGCAGTGCTCTTAACCGCTGAGCCATCTCTCCAGCCCGAATCTCATTTTCTTAAATTTTCATTTCTGGGTCTGGGGTAGCAGGTGCCTTCATAGGCCAGAAGAGGACATCAGATCCCCTAAAGCTGGAGTTGTGAGCTGCCAGACCTGGGTGCCAGGAGCTTGTGTCTGCAAGAACATCTCTCTATCCACTAAACAAGCAAGTTTGAGGCAGTCTGGGCTACATGAGACCCTGCCTCACATAGGGGAACACAGCATTTATATATAGTTTCTTCACATGCACACATGTCCTTAATTCAAAAATAACAAAAGGGGCCATAGCTCAGTGATGGAGTCCTTGCCTAACATGCACAAAGCCCTGGGCTCCATCGCCAACACTGCTGAGAAGCATGCCTAGTGCACATGTGCATGAGCGTGCAAGTGTGTGTGTGTGTAAAATACAGTAACATAAAAATGTTTTCCTGAGCACCAAGGTCAGGTAACAAAAGAAACAAACAGATAACACCTGGGTCCATCTGATGACAAAAGGTCAGCGCAAGAACATGGTAAAAAAAAACCAAAACAATAGGATGTCTCCAGATCCTAGCAATAATGCTACAGACAACTCTGGACAGCTGAACCCAATTGAAGCAAAGGAAAATGACCTTAATCCTACGCTTATATTAATAATAGAAGGCCTAAGGGAGGAAATCAAATACCTCAGAGAGCAACAACAAAGTACTGCAAAGGAGGTGATAGAAATGAATAAAGCACTTAAAGGAATGGAAGACCTGAAAAGGGAAGTTGAAGCAATGAAGAAAATCCAATCTGAGACATCCATAGAACTGGAAAACCTTAAGAAAAGAATCGGAACTACAGACACTAGCATCACCAACAGAATACAAGAGATGGAAGAAAGAATTTCAGGCTCAGAGGATAAAATTGAAGAAATGGATACATCTGTCAAAGAAAATGTCAAATCTAAAAAAGTCCTGACACAAAACCTTCAGGAAATCAAGGACACAATGAAAAGACGGAATCTCAGAATAATAGGAATAGAAGAAAGAGAAGAGTCCCACCTCCATGGACCAGAAAATATCTTCAACAAAATCATTGAAGAGAATTTCCCAAATCTAAAAAAACAGATGCCTATAACTGTACAAGAAGCTTACAGAACCCCAAATAGATTAGACCAGAAAAGAAAATCTTCCCGCCACATAATAATCAAAACACTAAATGTACAGAACAAAGAAAGAATTTTAAAAGCTGCTAGGGAAAAGGGTCAAGTAACATATAATGGCAAACCTATCAGAATCACACCTGACTTTTCTTCAGAGACTCTAAAAGCCAGAAGGGCCTGGACAGACATCTTGCAGACCCTAAAAAACCACAAATGCCAGGCCAGACTACTATTCCCTGCAAAACTGTCAATCAACATAGATGGAGAAAACAAGATATTCCATGACAAAGCTAAATTCAAACAATATCTATACACAAATCCAGCTCTACAGAAGATGTTAGAAAGAAAACTTCAACCCAAAGAGGTTAACTACACACAAGAAAGCACAGGAAGCAAATAGCATGCCTGCAGCAAAAACAAAAGGAAAGAAGCTCACTCACACACTATTTCTACCAACATCAAGATGGCAGGAAGTAACAATCACTGGTCACTAATATCTCTCAACATCAATGGACTCAATTCCCCAATAAAAAGGCACAGGCTAGCAGAATGGATGCGAAAACAGAATCCCACATTCTGCTGTTTACAAGAAACACACCTCAGCAAAAAAGATAGACATTATCTCCAAGTAAAGGGCTGGAAAAAGATATACCAAGCAAATGGACCCAAGAAAAAAGCTGGAGTAGCAATTCTAGTATGCAACAAATTGGATTTTCAACCAACATTAATCAAAAGAGATGGGGAAGGACACTATATACTCATCAAAGGAAAAATCCACCAAGATGAAATTTCAATACTAAACATCTATGCCCCAAATGTAAGACCACCCACATTCATTAAAGAAACACTACTGAAGCTCAAATCCCACACTGAACTTCACACATTAATAGTGGGAGACTTCAACACACCACTCTCACCACTGGACAGATCAACAATGCAGAAACCAAACAGAGAAATAATGAACCTCACAGATGTCATGAATCAAATGGACCTAATTGATATCTACAGAACATTTCACCCCAAAACAAAAGAATACACTTTCTTCTCGGCACCTCACGGAACCTTCTCCAAAATCGACCATATAGTCGGTCACAAAGCAAGCCTCAACAGATACAGGAAAATTGAAATCACTCCTTGTAACTTATCAGACCATCATGGAATAAAGCTAGGCTTCAACAGTAACAAAAACAACAGAGTGCTTGCAAAAACATGGAAACTGAACAACTCTCTCCTCAATGACCTCTGGGTCAGGGAAGAAATAAAAAAAAGAAATTAAAGTCTTCTTAGAACTCAATGAAAATGAAGGCACAACATACCCAAACTTATGGGACACATTGAAAGCAGTGCTAAGAGGAAAGTTTATAGCTCTAAGTGCCTTCAAAAAGAAACTGGAGAATTCCTATACTAGCCACCTAAAAGAACACCTGAAAGAGCTAGAACAAAAAGAAGCAAACACACCCAAGAGGAGCAGACGAGAGGAAATTATCAAACTCAGGGCTGAAATCAACAACTTAGAAACAAAAAGAACAATACAAAGAATCGACAAAACCAAGAGCTGGTTCTTTGAGAAAATCAACAAAATAGACAAGCCCTTAGCTAAACTAACTAAAAGGCAGAGGGAAAATACCCAAGTCAACAAAATCAGAAATGAAAAGGGGGAAATAACAACAGACATTGAGGAAATCCAAAGAATCGTTAGGTCCTACTTCAAAAACTTGTACTCCACAAAATTGGAAAATCTAAATGAAATGGACAATTTTCTTGATAGATTCCACCTACCAAGGTTAAATCAAGAACAGGTAAACAAATTAAACAGTCCTATAACCCTTAAGGAAATAGAAGAAGTCATTAGATGTCTTCCAACCAAAAAAAGCCCAGGCCCAGATGGTTTCAGCACAGAATTCTACCAGACATTCAAAGAAGAGCTAACACCAATATTCTTCAAACTCTTCCACAACATAGAAACAGAAGGAATACTGCCAAACACATTCTATGAGGCCACAGTTACCCTGATACCTAAACCTCACAAAGACCCAACGGAGAAAGAAAATTTCAGACCAATTTCCCTTATGAACATGGATGCAAAGATACTTAATAAAATACTTGCAAACCGGATCCAAGATCACATCAAAAGTATCATACACCATGATCAAGTAGGCTTCATCCCAGGGATGCAGGGGTGGTTCAACATTAGAAAATCCATCAATGTAATCCACCACATAAACAAGCTGAAAGAAAAGAACCACATGATCATCTCATTGGATGCTGAAAAACTTTTGACAAAATACAGCACCCTTTCATGACAAAAGTCTTAGAGAGATCAGGCATACAAGGACCATAC
Organism: Lophiomys imhausi; assembly: GCA_907164525.1. Classification (NCBI taxonomy): domain Eukaryota; kingdom Metazoa; phylum Chordata; class Mammalia; order Rodentia; family Muridae; genus Lophiomys; species Lophiomys imhausi. Next base: position 9,292,782 of record CAJQZJ010003646.1, read on the forward strand.
TTAAAAATAATAAAAGCAATTTACAGCAAGCCAATAGCCAACATCAAACTAAATGGAGAGAAACTTAAAGCATTTCCTCTAAAATCAGGGACAAGGCAAGGCTGCCCACTCTCTCCATATCTCTTCAACATAGTACTTGAAGTTTTAGCTAGAGCAATAAGACAACTAAAAGAGATCAAGGGGATACAAATTGGAAAGGAAGAAGTCAAAGTATCCCTATTTGCAGATGATATGATAGTATACATCAGTGACCCCAAAAATTCCACCAGAGAACTTCTACAGCTGATAAACTCCTTCAGCAAGGTGGCCGGATACAAAATCAATTCAAAAAAATCAGTAGCCCTTCTTTACACAAAAGATAAATGGGCTGAGAAAGAAATAAGGGAATCAACACCCTTCACAATAGCCACAAATAATATAAAATACCTGGGGGTAACTCTAACCAAGCAAGTGAAAGACCTGTATGATAAGAACTTCAAGACCCTGAAGAAAGAAATTGAAGAAGATATCAGGAGATGGAAAGATCTCCCTTGTTCATGGATAGGTAGGATCAACATAATAAAAATGGCAATCTTACCAAAAGCAATATACAGATTCAATGCAATTCCTATCCAAATACCAACTTAATTTTTTACAGATCTGGAAAAAACAATTCTCAACTTCATATGGAATAACAAAAGACCCAGAATAGCTAAATCAATCATGTACAATAACAGAACATCTGGAGGTATCACCATCCCGGATTTCAAGCTGTACTACAGGGCAATAGTAATAAAAACAGCATGGTACTGGTACAGAAACAGACCAGTTGACCAATGGAATCGAACTGAAGACCCAGAAATAAACCCACACATCTATGGTCACTTAATTTTTGATAAAGAAGCCAAAAACATACAATGGAAAAAGGAAAGCATCTTCAGTAAATGGTGCTGGTCTAACTGGATGTCAACATGTAGAAGAATGCAAATAGATCCATACTTATCACCCTGTACAAAACTTAAGTCTAAGTGGATCAAGGACCTCAACATAAATCCAGACACACTAACATTAATAGAAGAGAAAGTGGGAAAAAGCCTTGAAGTCATTGGCACTGGTAGCAACTTCCTGAATAGAACACCAATAGCTCAGGCACTAAAACAAACAATCAATAAATGGGACCTTATAAAATTGAAAAGCTTCTGTAAGGCAAAGGACACTGTCCTTAGAACAAAACAGCAGCCTACAGAGTGGGAAAGGATCTTCACCAACCCAACATCTGACAAAGGGCTAATATCCAAAATATATAAAGAACTGAAGAAATTAAACACCAAAAAATCAAATAACCCCATCAATAAATGGGGTACAGAGCTAAACCGAGAATTCACAGAAGAGGAATCTCTAAAGGCTGAGAGGCATTTGAGGAAATGTTCAACATCTTTGGTTATCAGGGAAATGCAACTTAAAACAACTCTGAGATTCCATCTCACACCTGTCAGAATGGCTAAGATCGAAAACTCAAATGATAGCACATGCTGGCGAGGATGTGGAGAAAGGGGAACACTCCCCCATTGCTGGTGGGACTGCAAACTTGTGCAACCACTTTGGAAATCAATCTGGAGATATCTTAGAAAATTGGGAATAAATCTACCTCAAGACCCAGCCATACCCCTCTTGGGCATATATCCAAAAGATCTGAAACGAAACCAAAAGGACATTGCCTCAACAATGTTCATAGCAGCTTTATTTGTAATAGCCAGAAACTGGAAACAACCCAGATGTCCATCAACTGAAGAATGGATAAAAAAACTGTGGTACATATACACAATGGAATACTACACAGCTATCAGAAATGAGAAAATCATGCAATTCAAAACCAAATGGATGGAACTAGAAAAGCTCATCCTAAGTGAGCTGACGCAGTCCCAGAAAGATAAACATGGTAAGTATTCCCTTACAAATGGATATTAACCATACATCAGAGGATAACTATCCTACAACCCACACACCCAAATAGACAGGAACCTAGCATATCTATCCTAGGAAAAATTCTACCCACCAGTGAGTCATGGAATCTGCTGCAGGTTAGTGGAACCCCACACCCTAGATGGTGTGCCTTATCAAGCTCCAGTACAAGTGTAAGCTCTTGGGCCTCACATGACGCAAGATCTGAGGGAGTATGATATGTGAGGACCCACCTCATCTGAGGAGAAGGAGAGTACCAAGTAGAGGAACAAGGAGGGAGGGAGGGAGGAAGGGAGGGAGGGAGGGAAGGAGAGAGGGAGGGAAGGAGAGATGAAGGGAGGGGCCAAGAGGGGAGGAGGGAGGAAACTATGTTCTAGAAATAAATAATACTTTTTTAAGAAAAGAATTAATAAGCTTAAAAAAAAAATGTTCCCTTCTGGCTGGTCTTCCTGAATCTGTGTTTTGGTGGCCGTAGTGGCCTGCCCATTACCTCTAAAGTCAGAGGGGTCAAGTGTAATAACAGACCTACTCCAAGGGATAGGATGCCTTTGTCTCAGACACAGAGTAGAAATGAATCATCTTACACCTTTAGCCAAACATCAAACCTCCTCAAATTAAGTTACAGTCTTTGTCCACTTTAAAAGTGACCATGTTCTGCCATCCAGGGCTCACCGGACATTATGCTAATCAGTGCAATAAGAACACAAATTCCGGCTCCCTTCAATACTCTTAAACATTGACAGGGACACTTTCACAATCACCGTTAGCCCAACATAAAAGCTCCATAATCCATGCTTAATTACTTCTCAGGCACCTGTTAATCTCCCTTTCTCTTTCCAATTAACAAAACTGAACTCAGCAGGCTTCCTGTTTCTGCCAAAAAGGCCAATTGTGTTCATTCTGTCACATGACTCCCTCCTAACGACAACCGCTTATCTCTTTCTTCCCTTGCTGAGTTATTCTGTCCAATAAATATCTTCATTAAAATTATGAGGCAAGTTAGTATGAAAGCTGAGTTAGATATAGAACTTTAAACTCATGGAGATGGTTAGATAGTAGAATGTTAAAGTCAGGTGCCAAATACATATGGACTGGACATTGGGAATGTATGCTAAGCCATATAACTCTTATAATTGTGGCCTATTTATTTATGTTTTTTTGTATTGTATTTATAGTTATAAGAAAAAGAACCATTTTTTGGACTGAAAGGGAGAGTTGTTGGGGGTAAATAAGAAATACCTTAAACTAAAAAAAAAAGAAGGGAAGAGGATGGGGGGGTTGAGGAGGAGGAGGGTGGAAGGGTGGGACTGGAGGGGGGAGTAGGGAGGGGATTGTGATTGAGATGTAACTTGAAGAAATAAAAAATAAATTATTAAAAAAAAAAAAACAAACCTCTACCCCCTAAGAAAATCATAATCCAGGGCCAACGAGATGGATCAGTGAGTGAAGGCGCTTGCTGCCAAGCCTGATGACTTGTTTAATCCCCAGAACCCACATGGTGGAGGGAGAGAAGCAACTCTTGCAAGTTGTCCCTGAGTATCACACACTTGTTGCTCTTACGCCCACACACATCAATATAAAATAAATAATTCATAAAATAACTATTTGGGGGGGGCTGGGGGGAGAAGCTCAATAGTAAAGTGTTATCCGACATGATCGAGGCTCCGAAGCAACCCCATCACCAGGTGAGGAAATTTTGATTTGGCTTATATTTCAACTTCCAAAGGATCTACTCTCATCTGAAAACATAGCTCAGTTGGTACAGTGCTTTCCCAGAATGCACGAAGCCCTGGGTTCAATCCCCAGCACCACATAAACCCAGGTGTGATGGTGTATACTTGCCATCCCAAGCACTAGGGAAATGGAGGCAGGAGGATCAGAAATTGCAGATTCTCCTCAGCCACGAGCCTCAGCTACATGCCAGCCTTGATCATATGAGATGCTGTCTTAAAAGTTCTGTTTAACACTATGTTCAAAAAAGTGAAAACAAAAGCAATAGACGCATTCTAAGTCATGTGGGGTTTTCTACTCTATTAAGTCTCTTGAGTGCATCAATAATGTGACTCTGGGAAGGATGGCCGGCCACAGGACACTGAGAACAGCAGAGGACAAGTCATCGCTGCAGCGTCAGACATGCCAGGAGTGTCCCCCAGATCAGACAGGGCAGCCACATTGTCCTTGTTTGCTTTTCAGTTGCTGTGACAGTGATAGAAAGCAACTTGGGAAGAAAAGGGCTTGTTTGGCTTACAGATCCCAGTCCATCCCCAGAAGCCCAGGCAGGAAGCAGGAGGCAGAAACTGAAGCAGAGATCAAGGAGTGCCATTCCCTGGCTTGCTCTCCGGCTCCTTCAGCTTGCTTTCTTACACAGCCCAGGACCACCTGAGGAGGGCTGGTACTGCCCACATCCATTTGCAAGCAAGAAAATGCCCTACAGACTTGCACACAGGCCAATCTGAGGGAGGCATTTTCTCAACTGAGGTTCCCTTTCCCAGGTGACACTAGTCCTAAACGGATTGGGAGTCATTCCATCTGTGGGGCCAACAGGAAGCCTGTATCCTGAATGTTTGTGCTAGCCCCAGAAGAGGTAGGGAAACTCCAGGTTTCTTTCTTTCTCTGTGGTGTGTGGACGCACATACACATGTGTACGAGCAAGGACATATGTATACACCTACAGCAGTCACAGGACATGTTGTTCTATCACTCTGTTATATTTCCCTGAGTCGGGGTCTCCAGCAAACCCGGAGCTCGACTGGCATCCAGCAAGGCCCAGCAATCCTCCTGCCTCTGCTCACCATGGGCACACAAGCTTTTTACAGACATGCTAGAATTTGAACTGAGGCCCTCGTGCTTGTGCGGTGAAGCCCTCCTACCCACTGAGCCATCTCTCCAGCCTGCTTCTGACCTTTTGAGATGTTTGAAACTCTGTGGACCTGAGGGGTATGTCTGACACATGGTGTGTCAAGAGCTAAGGAGACATGAGGCATGACTTCAGAGCCTAAAGGTGTTTCAGCAAAATAGATCCTTTTAATATATGACTAGAGGTTAAAATATTAAAGGAGTCTGATTAAGTTTATAAATAGTGCTAACAGCCTTCCTTAGAACTTTAATTTGTTAAATTTAGAAGCTAAACGATGTCACTCCATGAGTAGGGAAACCATTTCTGAGATGAAAATTATTAGTACATAAATGAAATCATTTCCACAAACTGAACTCAAGGTTTCAGAAATAACTAAGTTGTCAAATGTAGGACCTGAATGAAGTGCGTAATAATTGAAAGGGGAGAATTAATTGTATCCTTTTCTAAGTAGAAAAGCTATATTTAATTATTAAAAACATGCTGACAATCCCCATAACCTTTATGCTATTATTTTACATCTCCTTCTGGCTTTTCAAAAAGAGTGATAGCAGCCAGGTACGGTGGCATGTTCCTGCAATTCCAGTACTCGGGCTAAGCTGAGGGGATCAAGTTCAAGGCCAGCCTGGGCTACATGGTAAGACTTTTGTCTCAAAAGGAAAACCTGGTTGATGAAATAAGCCTTTATGGAGACAAGGAGCACGAAAAGTAGTCCAGCCAACAAAATGGCTGATCCCAGCATCCATCAGAGGTCAGATGCTGCAGTGCACGCTTGTAATCCCAGCCCAGGGGAGGCAGAGATGAGCAGAGATCCCTCCAAGCTTGATAGCCAACCATCCTATTGTACTTGACAAGTTCCATTCCCTGCAAGATGGCTCAGCAGGTGGATGCTTGCTGTCAAGCCCGGCAGTTTGTTTGATCCTAAGGACTCAAATGCTGGAAGGAGAGAACTGGCTCCCACAAGCTGTCCTATGACAGCCACGACTTCTCTTCCTCCCTCCCACCTCAATGCCCAAACTAGCCTCAAACTCACCATGTAGCTGAAGATAACCCTGAACTTCTGATCCTCCTGCCTTCACCTCCCGAGTGCTGGGATAACACGTCTGCATGTCACACCTGGATTATGTGGTGCTGGGGATCAAACCCAGGGATCCCTCTGTGCTGGCCAGACAAGCAGTCGGCCCACCTAGCTACATCTGCACCCCTTAAAGTCAATTTCCAAGAAAGAATCCGAGCTCTAAACTCTGAAAAGAGTTTCTAAAGAAGTTTCTAAAGAATCTGAGCTCTAAACCACCAGGCGTCTCCAGTGGGTACGGAAGAGATTCAGCCAGGAGTAGTGGCACACACCTATAGTCCCAGCTCTTGGGAGGGTGAGGCAGGAGGATAGCAAATTAGACTCAGCCTGGTCTACACAATGAGTTCCAGAGGCAGCCAAAGCTATATCGTGAGACTCCGTCTTGAGGGTGGAGGGGGAGAGATATTAGGAACTGGAAATATAGCCGATGGGAAGAGTGTAAGCACCGCCTGAGTAAGAAGATGAGTAACTAGTAATGGTTTGGGAGGAGGGGTGAGTCTTTGAGGGTGATGAAGCTGCATACTAGTGAAGTGTATGTAATACTATGGGCACGTATTTGTCAAAAGCTAAAGGGCTCAACACAATGAGTGTCACGTGGTGCCTGTAATTTTAAAAAGCAAACCATTTAAGAGGTTGGAGGATCCTTGGGGAAAATCTAGACTATGCCAAGAGAATTTAACAGCATTAAGAATGTATGAAGGAGCCGGGCGGTGGTGGCGCACGCCTCTAATCCCAGCACTTGGGAGGCAGAGGCAGGCGGATCTTTGTGACTTCGAGGCCAGCCTGGTCTACAAAGTGAGTCCAGGACAGCCAGAGATATTCAGAGAAACCCTGTCTCAAAAAACCAAAAAAAAAAAAAAAAAGAATGTATGAAGGAAACTCACAACCGGGAGCTGGGCGAGGGTGCTAACCTAAGTGGCTTTGGAAGGAAGCAGAGCCTGTAAGGCTGAAAGCCAAAGAAACAGCAGGGTTCACTGTCGGATAAAGTCCTTTCCCATGGGGCCACATGACACCACTGTGGATACTGGGCCTTAGCAAATAAGGAGACACATGGAAGATGGTGACATGAACTGCAATACAAGTTGCAGTTGGGGTTCACAGGCTGCAAGAGGACAACCCAGCCTGGTTCCTGAGGTAATAAGTTGGACTAGAAGTCAGGTCTTCTTAAACCAATGAGTCAAACCCGAGTTAAACTTCATATGTAATGTGTATTCATAGAAATAGCTGTGTGTATACAAACACATGCTCCTATTTCTTTCCCTCTGTCTCATAAGAAGTGGCATCTCCATGGCAACAAGTACCCATAATGCTCAGATTCTGGTTTCTAATCCCAGTCTCCAAAAAAGAAAAGAGGGTTCCCAGGAGAGACAGCTCCAACTCTAAGATCAGGGCGGGAAGTATATGAAGTGAGCCTGGAGCAGCCTGTGGTGCCAAGAAGTAAGGACATTCTCAAATACAAGCAAAACACATCAAGTTTCCAGGAGTGTACCCAGGTAATGATGGGGCTAAAAGCAAATAATTTGTAAGGCAACAAAATAGGAAAAATTTCAGCATCAAAATGAAGTACCATTGGACTAGAACCTAAAGTAAAACATAAATATGGTAGACCCCCTTATCCCTCATTTCACTTCTCAAAAATTCAGTAGCCTGCAGTTAACTGTAGTCAAAAACCACTAAATGGAAAATTACAGAAATAAGTCAAACTAGGTCTTTAAATTATGTAGCATCCTGAATCGTGACAACATCTCTCCCTGTCCTGCTCAGGGCCACTTCAGAATCGTATGACAACATCTCACCCTGTCCTGCTCAGGGCCACCTCAGAGGTAAATCACCCTTTTGTCCAGGACACCCACCCTGTATGTGCTACCCACCTGTTAGTCACTTAGCATCTTGGTTATCAGACCAACTGTCACAGAATCACAGTGTTTGCATGCATGGTTCAGCGCCCTCCTTGGTTTCAGGTACCAACTGGGAGGCTTGGAACACACACACACACATCATACAGGAATGGTATGAGCAAATGATAATAAACAGAAACAAATTCCCATTCAGAAATGACAAAGAAATTATGTCACTCCTCTGCCCTCAAATGAGCGCAGCATAGCTCAGCACTCAAGTGTAGGATGGGCAGAGTGACTTCCCTCCAAAGAGTTTGGAAGGGCCAGGAGCAAAGGAGACGGGCTTTACCACAGGAAAACATAAACTATAGTACTTCCGGGCAAGTGACTAAAGCCGACAGCAGGAAAGCCAGGTGTGTGATGCACACCTGTAATCCTGGTGCATGGGTAGCTGAGGCAGAAAAATCAACACAAAGTCAAAGCCAGCAACCTAGCTTGCTTCTCTGTTGTGATAAAACACTGACCAAAACCAACTTAGGGGAGGAAAGGGTTTACTGACTGAGAAGATTGCAATCCATCATCAATGGAAGCCAGGGAATGAGAGCAGGCAGAAACCGAAGCAGAGGACACAGAAGAGTACGTCTTGTTGGCTTGCTTTTCCTAGCTTGCTCAGTTACTTCTCTTCTACAGCCCACATTCCCAGGGATGCTACAACCCACAGTGGGTTGGGCCCTCCTGCATCGATTCTCAATCAAGAAAATGCCCCCACAGACATGCCTGTGGGCCAATCTGATGGGGGCCACTCCTTAACTGATGTTTCCTCTTCAAGTTAACTGAGATTAGCCATCAAACCAGACTTGGTACATAACGCGTCCCAGGCCAGCCTAGGATATGGGACAAAACCCTGTCTCAAAATAATAATAATAATAATCAATGTGGAGAGATGATAAGAGTCATCAGTCATGTGCCTCTCACTTGATGTAATAGAAATGGCACCTCGGGCTGGAGAGATGGCTCAGCGGTTAAGAGCACTGGCTGCTCTTCCAGAGGTCATGAGTTCGATTCCCAGCAACCACATGGTGGCTAACAACCATCCATAATGAAATCTGGTGCCCTCTTCTGGCCTGCAGATATACCTGCAGACAGAACACTGTATACATAATAAATAAATCTTTAAAAAAAAAAAAAAAAAAGAAATGGCACCTCACTTCCATGAGCTTTCTCTCTGTGAGTGTTGTCAACTTGACAGAAACTATAAACCACCTGGGAGATGAGTTTGTCTGGGGGGGGGGGGTTTACCCCAACTACATAACTCAAGTGAAAAGGCCTGTTTTAATTGTGGGCAGGACCACCCCCTGGGCTGAAGATCCTAAACCATATAAAATGAAGAAAGCAACTAGCTTGCATTCATCACTCTTTGTTTCCTGACTGTGACTATAATTACCAGATTGATATAAGGTTAATCATAAAGAAATAGGAGGGGGTAAGAATTACATGTACTAGCCACCCAGTGTTTCTGTGAGATATTCTATATTGTTCTAATATATTATGTATATTATATATATTATTATATCTAATATAATATATTATGCATTATATATATTATATCTAATATAATATATATTAGAACAATATAGAATATCTATATATTATAATATATATGACATAACAAGGTTTGTTGGGGTTTTTAAAAGGTTTTTGTTTGTTTTATATGCCTGAGTGTTTTGCCTACATGTATGTATGTGCACCACATGTGTGTTGTGCAATGGAAGCCAGAAGGAAGTATTGGATCCCCTCAATGGAATCACTGAGCTACTATGTCAGTACTGGGAATCGACCCTATGTCCTCCAGAAGAACAGCCAGTGCTCTTTCTTAATGGCTGTGCCATATCTCCACCCCATTTTGTTTGGAGTTCATTTTCCTAAGTATAAAGAAAAAGACCAGCCGAGCATTGAGGGCTGTCAGTTTCCAGGGTAGGTGACAGGGACCCAGCACCCAGCACCCGTCTTCTGTGGCAGACTTCATTTCAGTACCACACACCCCTCAGCTCTAAGATGTAACTCCTGGCACTGGGTATTCTAGAACACAAAACCAAAGCTATTTTTAAGTGTTACCAAGAATTTCCAGGAACACTGGCTGTGAGGGGGCTGTGGGTAATAAAACTCATTTGGGGGGCCTTAAAAGAACAACAGCAAGAAGGCAAAATGAAAGAGGAGCCTCGTGGGTGGAAACATATCACAAAAGAACAAGGGACAGGCAGGTCCAGGATCAAAAAAAGGCTAAAGAGCAAGGTTTCCTAGGGCAACCAATCTCTTTTTGTTTAAGAGTCTCTGAAGGCCAGCAAATCCTCCAGAAAGCTCAGCTGTCCAGGCAGTGAAGAAGGGGGTGGGGAGCCATGCCCCAACTCTGGTTAACTAACATTGTCTCTTGTCAACATCTGGCTGTTGCCCCCAGGTCTCTCTAAAAGTACATCAGTGGTCACCCTGAGGCTGATCAAACAGCAAGTACTACTCTGAAGAATAAAGCTAATACCCATGACTACTGAGAAAAGAACAGGGGGGGCAATCAAAAAGCCTACCTCTTTCTCTTCTTGAATTTCTAAAAGTTAAAAATATTTATATAAAGTAATGCCTTAGGAGCTGGGGCCGTAGCTTGGTTGGCAGTGTGTTTCTGCAGAGCGCACAAAGCCCTGGGTTCCGGCCCTAACACCACATAAACTGGGCATTGTGGGGCACACCTGTAATCCCAGCCCTTGGGAGGTTAGGAGAACGAGGATCACAAGTTCAGGGTCATTCTCAGCTGCATGTCAAGTTGGAGGACAGCCTGGACCACATGAGACCCTATATCAAAATAATGATAGTGACGATAAAGTGTGTGTGCCGGGGGATTGAATCCACGGTCCTCTCAAGAGAGAGAAGGGGCGCTGCCACTGAGCTACATCCTCAGCCCATAATAATGTTTTAAGGAGGAGCTGGGAGTGCAGGCCTGTTAGCCCAACTGTTCAGAGGGTTATGTAGAATGACTGGAAATGAAAGCCCATCCTGGCCTGGATAGTAAGTTGGTGTCCAACCTGGGCATGTTAACAAAACCCTGTCCCTAAATTTTTAAAAAGGGAGAGAGAGAGAGAGAGAGAAGGAGAGAGCTTGCCTAACATGTAGGAAGCCCTGGGTTCAATCCCCAATGCCACAAAAATAAATAAACAAATCAGTAACTTAAAAAAAAAAAAACTGTGAGCCGGGCGGTGGTGGCGCATGCCTTTAATCCCAGCACTTGGGAGGCAGAGGCAGGCGGATCTTTGTGAGTTCGAGGCCAGCCTGGTCTACAAAGTGAGTCTAGGACAGCCAAAGATATTCAGAGAAACCCTGTCTCAAAAAAACAAAAACAAAAAAAAAAACTGTGAAATATCATCATTGTGGCTTTGAAGTTAAAAATGGAAAAGAAAAAAAAAATGCCAGATATGGTGCCTGAACTGCTGTCACAGGTAGACAGTACCAGCACCCAGGACAGGAAGCTCCTGGCAGGCCTTGGCAGCCCCTCCCTGTGAGTTCTGAAAGAGTTCCAGAGAGTGATGCCAGCCCTCCTGGCACACAGAAAGGCTTCAGCCCTCTTGGGACAACACGACTCTGCTACAAGACTTAAAAACATAGGCCCAGTTTAAAACAGGTATGTGTACGAAGACTGACATGATTTGGGCCATTCTACCTCAGAGAATGAAGATGTGCAAACGGCTTAAGAATCTGAAGAAAGAGAGATACTAAGTCCAGCTGGACCAGAGACTGGCATGTTTTCTCTTCAAAGACCAAGACAGATTTTGTGTGTAGCCCATGAATATAAACCCAGGACTTGATCAGAAGGAGGTCAAGGCCATAAGACCTGTCTTAAAAAAAAAAAAAAAAAAAAGCCCAGGTACTTTTAGGTACCAAAGACCATACAATATTTGTCACAACTATTCAGTCCTGCCCTTGTGACATTGATGCAGCTATCGATAATGCATAAATGAAGGCTTGCAATTGTGTGTCAATAAAACCTTATTTACAGGCTGGGAGGACTGCTCATATTAATTGCTTCCACACAAGATTGAGGACCAGGATTTGGATCACCAGAACCCACACAAATGCCAGGTGGGCATGGCACCTCACCTGTATGACCAGCCACAGAAGGCAGAGATTGGGGATCCCCAGAGCAGGCAGGCAGGCGAGTGAGATGGGCTCTGGGTTTGACTGAGAAACCCTGCCTCAGTGAGTACAGGGGAAGAGAGATGGAGGATGATTTCAGCATCCATACACATGAACACACATGTGCACATGCACTCGCACATATGTAAACATGCATACACATGAAAAATGAAAAAGAAAACTACCTACAAGCATGCTACACTTCACCTGTAGGGTGTATTTTTGAGCACATGGCACCACGCCTGGCTTTATACAAGGTTTCTGAGGATCGAACTCGGGTCCTCACACGTGGGAGGCAAGCGCTCTACCAACTAAACCATGCCCCCGAATATTCACTACAGGCCTTTACCACACAGAATTTAACTTCATACACGTCTCCTCTGGAGGGTAGGAATGCCTCCCCCATATGGGCAGCTACACTCTGTTGCTGATCCATAGTTTGTACATGATAAGTTACTCACTTTTCTACAACAATGGCCCATGTTTCCTCAAAATTATCCTGTGTAGCCCCAAAACAAGCTGTTCACAACCATGGGAAATCCCTGCAAGTCCAAGATCTCCACAAATTCTGGAGACATTTTTGTTCTCTCAGCATCTTGTGGGTCAAGGTCAAGAACACTGCCATACATTCCACAACCCCCAGAACAAACTATTAGCCCCAAAATCAAACAGTGCAGTGGTGGAAACCTTAGAAAACTTCAACACTTCAGTTTACTTCCTCCCCAAGTTATTACAAATCTAGAATCTGGAGATCGTGTTGTGCAAACCTGCACATATGGCGCAGACACATCCAGAAAGCCAGCACGCTTGAGAATTTTGTGTGATATAAACCAAGTAAAAATAGCACAGGCTCACTGTAGAGGCGCAGGAATTGGCTGGCAAAGCAGAACGGGCACACAGGCGACACAGACAGTTTAGAATGTGACTCCTACAGAGCTCCAAGCCTGGTCATACAAGTGAGAGAGCACACACACTCCACAGATGCTGACATGGAAGAGGATTTCTAAGACCATGAGAAAGATGACAGGCAACAGAAGAGGGACAAACTCAGAGCCTTCTCAAGCCACTGACATTTGGAGTCCAAAGCCAATGAAAATCATTTTCATTATCCAAGCTGAATTTGAAACATCTTCAACTACCATGAGTCTGCAAATGCACCAGCAGGGACACAGGGACTCCAGGATACGAAGGGTATATTTCCAGACACATCATCTTATAAAATCAACTTGTGAAGGAAGACGTGGCCATCTATTTATATCTGCTTCCACGAGAACAAACAGTGAATGCTTCCTTAGTAACAGTATCTATAATCTTTATATTGACTTGATAAATTTTGCAGATAACTAAGCCTAAAATATGAGTGTGTGTCCATGCATGTATGTGTGAATGTGTCTACCTTTTTTCTTTCATGAGCAGAGATGTATATCTAATGTTCCTTTCCTAGCTGTTCAGGGTCATCGCAATATTTTTAATATCGTCCTATACAGATACAATCTTTGTAGCCTGTTGAGAAGCATAGCTATTTCCTCTGGGCTGAAAAACCCCCTCCTGGAGATGAAGTAAGAGGAGGGAGAGCTGAAGATTCAGGAAGCTCTAGAACTCAGCAGTTAAAAGCACTCACTGATCTTTTTTGTTTGTTATTCAAGACAGGGTTTCTCTGTGTAGCCCTGGCTGTTCTGGACTCACTTTGTAGATCAGGCTGGCCATGAACTCACAGAGATCCACCTGCCTCTGCCTCCCGAGTGCTGGGATTAAAGGCGTGCACCACCACGCCTGGCAATTACAGACAGCTGTGAACTGCCACGTGGGCGCTGGGATTTGAATACAGAACCTTTGGAAGAGCACCCAGTACTCTTAACCACTGAGCCACCTCTCCAGACCCACACTCACTGATCTTGCAGAGGACATGTGTTCTATTCCAAGCATCTGCATTTGTGGCTCGCAACCAATTCTAACTCCAGTTCCAGGGACTCTGCCACCATCTTCTGGACTCCACAGGCATGCCTTATACTACATATATCATATATACAGGCACACCCACATACAGGTAAAAGAGATAAATTTTTTAGGGTTTTGATTGTATATGTAAGAGTGGTTTTCATATGTTTGCAGGTGCACCCTATGTGTGCCTAGTGCCCACAGAGAGCAGAAAGGGGAATTGGATCCCTTGAAACTGAAGCTACAGATGTGTGTGAGCCACCAGGTGGGTCCCAGGAACCAAACTTTGGCCCTCTTAAAGGGCAGCAAGTGCTAGAGCCAGGTGTGGTGGTGCAAACCTTTAATCCCAGCACTCAGGAGGCAGAGGCAGGTGGAACTCTGTGAGTTCAAGGCCAGCCTGGTCTACAAAGTGAGTCCAGGTCAGTAAAGGATACACAGAGAAACCCTGTCTCGAAAAACCTAAAAAAAAAAAAAAAAAAGTTACAAAATACACCAGGCTTCACCCTGAGCTTTCATAAGCAATACGAATTGCTAAAGAGAATTCATTCTCCAGTGGAGGTGCGTGCCATTGGTGTGGGGCGCATTAAGGGATGTAGGTTCCATGAGTAGTTGCCCAAGCTGAGGTGAGCTTTTTGTTGATACAGCTACCTTAGAATCAACTGTGTTCCTGCAATAACCCATGGACCAAGAAACTCACTGGTTCCCCAAGACGGACATGGCGAAGTGGCTCCAATGCTCTGTTGTCAGTGCCAGTAAACGTCATACAACGCACAGAGCCTTTACTGTAACAGTTTGTCCTCAGGGCCATCCAGTGAGCAGCCATCGCTCCTTGCTGAACATACTTCCTATGACTCTAGCCACTTCTCACCAGAGTCTCCTGGAGTTCATTTAGAAACATGCCATGAACAAATCCAGCAGACATGCTTCTTCTACAACATGGCTCTGTGTTTTGAATTTGGCTGGCCCCCAGTTTGACACTGTACTGCGAAAGTAGAACATCCGCTAGTGTGCTCTAGTGGAGGGTCTGCCCTTGGAAAATCGTCCATTCCCTCCTCCACTCTTGGCTTCTTACCCTGAGGTAAGTTAATAGGCTTTCTCTGCCAATGAAATAAGCCAATTCAAGCCGAATTAAAAGTATAAAAGCAGGTTTATTTGGGGGCTGCTCTCGGGTGGGTTCACTGGTCTCAGAGAATGACATCAGGGAAATTACCATGTAGACAGGGAGACAATGGGAAGGGGGAGCAGGGAGTAAAAATGCAGGGAAGGAGAGAGAGAGAGAGAGAGAGAGAGAGAGAGAGAGAGAGATCTGGATAATATAGGGAAGAGCCTCTGGGGGAGGGGAAGTCCAGCTCCTGGGCTGGAAAGTTCAGGGTAGAGGGCAGGGCATGCCAGTCATACCCTGTAAGAGGTAAGGACTGCAGGGAGAACCTGGAGGCCAGGGTCACTTTGATATGGGTTTTGGGTTTCTTTTTGTTATTTTACTTTTTTACGTGTTTTTGTTGTTGTTATTGTCTTTTGGGGTTTTTGTTTGTTTGTTTGTTCTTTGTTTTGGAGACAGGGTTTCTCTGTGTATCCCTGGCTGTCCTGGAACTCACTCTGTAGACCAGGCTGGCTTCAAACTCACAGAAATCCACCTCCATCTGCCTCTCAAGTGCTGGGATGAAAGGCATGGGCCACCACAATCTGGCCCACTTTGATATGTTAAATAGGACCTCAGCTCTTTGTCCTAGGTCTGAACTCCAACATAAGTGTCTTTGCTCCACTACATATGATATGCTGCCTCACACAGGACCAAAAGCAACAGAAAAACTGACCAAAAACAGAAATCTCTTCAATGCTGAGCCAAAATTAACCTTTTCGTTTACAGGTTGACTGTCTCGGGGTTCTTACTTACAGTGACAGGAACCTGACTAACACAGTGGGTAAAGAGACTGAGTAAATGAGTGAGGGTGGAATTCCAGCAGTCAAAGAACTGTGTGTGTTAATGACTTTCAGCTCCCCAACTCCCAACTTCTGCAAACTAAAAACCAAGGAAGTTGTCATATGGATGAGAAACAAGCAGTAAGAAAAATGTTACCATTATAGAAACTCCACCTTCAGAGCAGGAGAGCCACCATCTTCATCAGACCAACTGTCCCCACTTGCAAGGGGCCATCAGGAGTGGGCTGTACACCACTGACATTCTCTCAGAGAAAGAAGGGATGGGAAGGAAGGCTTAAGGGGCCCTCACCTGAGATTCCAGTCAGTCCTCCTAGCCATACCCATACAATGCTGCCTCACTGCACATGACACTGGGTCTCTGGAGGAGGATGGAGACCAGCTGCTTTGGGGCAACCCTTGTGCCTGTTAGCATACCCTCATGCATGTTTCAAAAGTAAGACCAATAAACTCATCTGATTCCCAAGGTGATTTTTGGTAGAACTGTACTTGTTTATCACTGGGATGTTATAAGGAGGAGGGAGATACTGTTTACAGTTCCCTAGAGTAGCAGTTCTCTACCTGTAGGTTGCAACCCCTTTGGGGGTCAAATGACCCTTTCACAGGGATCATCTAAGACCATCAGAAAATATAGGTATTACATTGTGATTCATAACAGTAGCAAAACTACAGTTATGAAGTAGTGTAAGGCTGTAAAAATTAATGAATACATAGCCTTCTCCTCTCTGTGGTGAGACCCTGACCTCACTCCTTCTGGAAACCTTCCACAGAACTCAGTCCTTGAAAATAACAAAGCTTACATAGCTGGCCGGTTTGTTCAGACTCCCCTAGGATCCCTCCCTAGTGTACACTCACCACCTAACTTAACATACTCTTTGTTCCTTTATCACCACCTGTGGCTGTTGCCTGGCCTGCTAAAAAAAAAAAAAAAAGCTACTCCTTGGTGCCCCCACCTTTTTGTAGCCACTTGTGTATTTAAAGGGCCAGAGAACCGTTTTACAGGGTTCATTCCTCTACGGGGAAGGGGGGGGGAATCAAACACTGGCGCGTCAGTTTAATAAACCTCTTGTTTATTACAGCGAATCAGGGGCATTGGTGGTCTTTGGGCGTCAGGATTCGGTGAGCCCCTCTCGGGTTCAACAGTAGCAACACAAATAATTTTATGGTTGGAGTCACTTCAACATGAGGAACTGTATTAAAGGGTCACAGCATTAGGAAGATTGAGAACCACTGCCCTAGGGAAGAAATTCTCAAACAGTTACATACGGCCAGGACTCGCATCACACACCTATAATCTCAATACTCGAGAAGCAGAGACAGGAGGATCACTCTGAGTTCAGATCCAGTTGCATGGCCAGTTCCAGGCCAGCCAACGTTGACAACCAGACCCTGTCTCCAAAAAAAAAGTACAGAAAGGATAGGCTGCATTGAGGAGAAATGAGAGACAAATTAACACAATGGACTGGAGAGATGGCTCAGAGCACAGAGAGGTCCCTGCTTCCAAGCCCCACAACCTGACAACCTGAGTTTGATCCCTGCGCCCACATGGTGGAAGGAGGGAACTGACTATTTACAAGTTGTCCTCTGACCTCCACATGTCACACACACACAGACACACACACACACACACACACACACACACACACACACATACAAAGAGAGAGAGAGGGAGAGAGGGGGGAAAGAATAGAAGTATTTTTAAATCTAGACAACTAACGAGTCACAATGAGCAAAATCAGGTCATTAAACTCCCAAGGGCCGAGCAGATGAGTTATAGCCACAGTCACCTTCTGTGACTGGGACACAAGTGACTTTAAGGGCAATAACTATGATTTGCAAAGGTCATTTAAGACTCTGCAGAAGGGCTGGAGAGATGGCTCAGCGGTTAAGAGCATTGGCTGCTCTTCCAGAGGTCATGAGTTCAATTCCCAGCAACCACATGGTGGCTAACAACCATCCATAATGAAATCTGGTGCCCTCTTCTGGCCTGCAGATATACCTGCAGACAGAACACTGTATACATAATAAATAAATATTAAAAAAAAAAAAAGACTCTGCAGAAATGTGCACTTAAGTCCTTAAGAAATTTCAGTTCAGAGGTATTGATTTTACAACAGGCAGCATGGACCGAAACATCCTGTCCATTTAGCATTTACCCTACCATGCCTGGCAAAGACAAAACAAAATGCAAACCACTAATTGAGTTTCAAGAATGATTGGTGCATCAAAGTGACTTCTAAAAGTCCATCTGCAAATTATCCTGATAGGTCTCATCCAGATAATAACCACTGTGTGGGTGAGACCTTGCCTCACTCCACTCCCAGATCCCTCTCCTGATTCAGAGGCCAAAGTCCCAAGGATCAAGCTCAGATCTGTACAACTAGAAATGCAGCATGCACATGTGCCCCCATTTCACATTATCTTAACCTGAAGGTTAAAGCTGCCCAAAGGTGTGGCGGGGGAGGCAGGGTGGTAGAATATTAAAAAATCAGCCTCCAAAACAACCTATTACCAGGCCTTATAGTGTCACCCCAAAAGGTCCACTTGGTAGAGCTTGGATCCCCAGCAGAGCACACTGCAAGGTGGTGAAATCTTTAGGTCAGACAGGAGTCTCCTGAGATTTCTTTAGGTTACTAGGTGTGTGCCCTCAAAGAGGACTGCAGATCCTGGCCTGTTTCTTCTTGCTCTCTTTCTCCCTCCCTTCCCCCAAGCTATGAAGTAAGCAATTCTACTCCACTATGAACCACACCCAAGATAATAGGACCAATCTTGCATGGCCTAGGGCATCTGAAATTAGGAGCCAAAAAGAACCTTTGCCTAACCTAAAGAGATGGCTCAGTTGGTTTAAAAAAACTCGTCATGCAAGCACCCCATAAACTCTAGGCACAGTGGCACATACGTTTAATCTTGTCACTGGGGATGTTACAGGATATTTGGTCATACTGTGAACTCCAAGTTTGTGTTGTTTGCTGGAAAAACCTGTTTCTAGTTGTGGTATGGCTCAGCCCTAGAACATGCCTTTAAATTAGGATTAAATAAAGTCAACCATAAATCAAGAAGCAGAGTATGCAACCAGTCAACAGGGAGTATACATAGTGGGAAAAGAAAAACCATAGAGAGTAAGAGGAAGTCAGGAGGACAGATAGACATACAGGAAGTAGAAGGGACAGACATTGAGTTTAAGAGTTTTGAGATTGTGTGGTCATGGAGAAGGAGCTCTTTCCATTTGGAGAAATGGGCTGAAGAGGAAGGTCAGCTGGGCACTTTCTCTGCCTCTCTCAGCTAACAGGCTTTCACCCCAGCATCTGGATCCCAACTCTTCATTGGTAAAGTTGAACAATTGAGATTTTGTTAAAAACAACACTGGGGAGGGGTGATAAACAGGGTGAGTCCCTAGGACTCCCTACAGCTTGTATGAATCAGTGAAGTCAATGTTAGGTAAAATCCTATCTCAAAACACAAGGTAGATAGAGGTATTGAGAAAGACACCCGTGCGGACTTCTGGCCTCCACAGCACACACATACACATGCATAGAACTGTTCCTTTTACAAGTTAATCATCTCAGGTATTTGTTATAGTAACAGAAATCTAGAAGAGAAGCTCTGTGTCTACCAGATACTGGGAGGATTTTTGATAAAAGAGCTTAACTTGACCAGGGTACCACAGAGACATCTAACCCTGAGCCATCCCACTCCCCAAACTTATCTCCTTCATATCCCAATGAGATGAAAAAGAAATCTTTTAGGCAGTGGTTCATCCATCATTGCTGAAGGCACCAGAAAGGCACCTGAGAATATTCAACATCCATCATAGGAATACAAGAATAAACCAGACAAAGACAGGGCCTCTTCTAACAGCATAAAATATATCGACATGAAAGTCAGCACCAAATCAACTCAAGTGGGGATCAAAGAAAGATTGGGAGCAGTGCGTTCTAACAGAATCCAGAAGGTTTCGGCAATGTAATTAGATAAGAAAAAAATTACCCACCAAAATTAACACAGGAAGTAACTTTGATACAGACAGAAATAATTTGTTGGAAAATATTATCAGGGCCAGAGAGATGGCTCATGGGGTAAAGGCGCTTGTGGCCAAGATTGAGTTCAACCCTCAGAACCAACTCCCAGAAGCTGTCCTCTGATCTCCACATACACATTGTGGCGAATGTGCACACACAGACACACACGCACAGAGACACATACACAGAGACACACAGACATACATACACACATACACAAACACATGCTCATACACATCATATACATTCTCTCCTAGCTGGGGGAGGGTGGCACCTACCCCACCCCTCACTGAGGTCCAAAGACAAACCCAGGAAGGATTCCACCAACATTCGCCCTAGGGAACCAGTAAGTTTACTGGACTTCCTTGCAAAACACAGATGATGGGTTACTTACAGGAGTGCAGATGCTCCCCTGATGGGGTGAAGTTATGCATTCTAAATGTCAATTAATTGGTCCTGCTTGCTGTCTGTTACTTTGTTTTCTAATCATTGTCTCTGATTGGGTAAATAAATGCAGAGGCCTGAGATTGGGCAAAGACAGAGAGGTAGGCAGGACTAAGGTACACAGGCTTTTGAAGCAGAGAGAACCTTGGGAAGAAGCCTCCAAGACAAGCAGCTGGAGCAGGAAGGAGGACACATGCCATGGGTTAAAGAAAAGAACGTCATTTCACATGGCCTGGAACATCGGCTTAGCATGGAGAATAGCAGTCAAGGGGAAGTATGTATATATGGGGTCATATTTGGGGAACAGAATTAAGGGCCAAGATTGCTCAGTTCAGGCCAAGGCTTATTAAAATCCATCAGGTCTCTGTGTGTTTACTTATAATGGCGGGTTAAGGATTAACACTGTCATCCAATTAATGATAATATAAATATTGGTAAGTAATTTAACTAATTATTTCTACAAATGGTGCCCAATGCAATTTAATTAATATTTCCTCTCTCCCCTCCAAAAGGCTGGGCTGGAAACTGTTTAACCAGCACAGATGATGGCCTCCCCATAACTCCATAGATGAAGCCTCTCTTCCCTGGCAGCCTATATACCCTAGCCCCTCCACAAGACCCCAAGGCCACATACAATTAGAGCAGAAGTGAATACAACTGGCTGGGAAGAGAGGCTAATATGCAGGGGAGGGCCCAAAAACCCTCTCTACCCTCTTTCTCTGACTGAATGTCAACAGTCTACATGGTGATGAGTGGGGAGGGGGCTAGATAGACGCTCAGACCCACATTGCAGGCTTCAGCAGTAAGGACATGGGCCAAGGTCCCCTTCAACTTTTACAGTCTAGCTTTGCCCTATACAGATGTGACTTTTCCTTTAGTGTTCCCTACCAGGGAGAAGAAAATGCACACTGGGAATTCTTAAGTCAGGAAGTTCTCAAACACTCTTAGAAAAACAGATTCATAGTAACTCATGA
>CAJQZJ010003646.1:9313988-9328694 GCA_907164525.1 Lophiomys imhausi
GAAGTTCTCAAACACTCTTAGAAAAACAGATTCATAGTAACTCATGAACCATTAAATGCAAAACAACTTCCGGCTTGACCGGAAGCATTCATTGTTCATTACAGCTCCTTGGGGTTTCCAGAACGGCTCAGTGGAAAAAGGAGCTTGCGGCCAAGACTGCGGCCAAGCCTGAGTTCAATCCCCGGGACCAACATGGTGGGAGGAGAGAACCAACTCCGACAAACTGTCCTCTGACCTCGGCGCGTTCTGTCTGCCACAAGTGAAGTTGAATAAATAACGTAAGAGAGAAAGAGAGATCCTCAGGACATTTCGATGGTGGCTTATGGAACGCTAACTTCAAGGCAGGCAACTTACAAAGAAAGGCCATCATGGCGAAGAAGACTTGCCTACAGAAGCATGAGGCAACTGGTCGTGTTGCAGACACAGTGAGGAAGCGGAGGGAGATGAGCACTGGCTAAGACCGCTTCCTCCTTTGGATCCCAGGTCACGGAATGGGGCCGCCCGCATTAGAACAGGCAGCACCTCCTCTTTCCTCCTCAGTCACCTCACTCTAGAAACTCCCTCACAGGCTTGGCGGAAGTTCGTGTTGGAGGTGACCCTAGATCCTGTCACCTGGACAAAATTAACCATCATATCTCCTCTACGCAGAACTCAGACTTGTTTGGCTGCAAAATTACTCGCTTTGGACAGCCTGGTGAAGTGGCACCTGGGGCCACATAATTTGAAACGCTGCTATGGGAATCCAAGGAAGGAAAATGCATCCTGATAGGAAGAGAACAGAACGAAGGAGGGATGTGCTGCATTCAAGCAACGGGCTCTGGAAATAAAATCTCTGCAACTGGGAGCTGGGGAGATGGCTTGGTCTGTAGATAGCCTCCTGCGCAGACACAAGGACCTGAGTTTGAACCCTAACACCTAGTAAAAACCTGTAGTGGCTTGTGATCCTAACATTGTAGAGATGGGACAAAGGGAGCCTAGAACTACCCTTCATAGAGCCTGTCTGGGTTCTCACATTCCAGTCAGATCTGTAAAGCTTATTCAAGACTTACTCCAAAGCCTCTGTCCTTAGTTTCAACCTCTTACATCTCTCTCTTTCTTCCCAGAGTTTCTGGCCCAAGCTAGTCTTGAACTATTCATGTCCCAAGGATGATACTGAACTCCTGATGCCCCTGCCTCCACTCTCCAAATGCTGGAATTAGTGTGTGCCACTATATCCAGTTTACGAGATACCAGGGATCAAACCCAGGGCTTTGTGTGTGCAGCTCTACCAACTGAGCTACATGCCAAGCTCCTAATTTGTTTTTTGACAAAAAAAAAATCAGAGAATTAGCATATATTTTATTTTTAGGTGTCATGTGTATGTGTATGAGATACAGTGGTTCTGTGGGTGTGAGTGTAATGACCATGGAGGCCAGAAGGGGGCTCTCGATCTCCTGGAACTACAGACACAGGTAGTTGTGGGGCCGGACTTGGGTCCTCTGGAAGAGCAGTACACTCACTGACCACTAAGACATCCCTCTAGCCCTTTGGCATGTATTTTCCGAGACAATCCTTTCTGCATATTGTATATTACACATCACAAAACAACTATCCTTGGTACCCAGTATAGGCTGCCATTAATTAAATGTCCTAAAAGAATCTAGCAAGACTCCCAAGAAGAGTCTTTTTTTTTCTATTTTGAAAAATATTTTTTCTATTTTGAAAAATAAAAGGGAGGGTGATGAAAATGATCAAACCATCATTTTTCATGTTGATTCTTCCATGGCACACATGGCATTCTCCTTCTCAAAACATTCAAAGGGAAGGGAATACCACATTTTATTTCCTAAAGAGGGAAAAAATTAATATGTCAAAGATATAAAACTTTCATGAAAAAATGCAACACTTCATCTTAGCCATTAAAGGGAAATGTGTTTAAACTCCCCTGTGGAATCTCACACTCTACCTGAGAAAGATTTACTCACTGCTGACTTTAAAGACCTAGACTTGAACTGAGTTTGATGGCACATGCCTGTCATCCCAACTCTCAGGAGACTAAGGCAGGAAGGTCACTAGTTCGAGGCCAGACAGGGTGTGTAGTGAGACAGACAGACAGACAGACACACACACACACACACACACACCACCCAGATGTGGCTTGTGATGTCAGTTACTGAAGACCCTGAAGAGAACTGAGGCTCAAAGTGTCTTTTCAACCTTCTGCTCTCTTCAAACACAGAGCAGTTGTCAGAGTTAATCTTGATTGTGAACTTGGTGGGATTTAGAATCACCATGGGAACCAATCTCTGGCCACCTCTGTGAGGTATTTTTTGCTCAGGTTAACTAAGTTGGAAAGACATCCTATATGCGGGTGGCACCATTCCACGTTCTAGGGTCCAGGGATGAATAAAAATGAGAAAGTGAGCTGAGCACCAGGGTTCATCTCTCTCTGCTTCCTGGCTGCTTCATCACAACCCTGCTGCCATCTTCCCAGACATGCTAGACCATGTTCTCAAACTAGGAGGCAAAATAAACCCTTCCTACCTGAAGTCATCTTTGTCAGGTATCTGATCACAACATCCTTAACTAGGCCTGCCAAAATGGCTCAGCAGGTAAAGGCGCTTCTGGGCCCCACTTCTACAAGGGTGGGTGGATACAGGAAGATCTGAAGTTCAAGGTCATCTTCAGTTACAGAATGAGTTTAAGACTACCATAGGCTACATGACACCCTGTCTCCAAAAAAATCAGGAGCTGGAAAGAGGGCTCGGGGGTTAAGAGCACTTGTTGCTCTTACAGAGGGCCTGGATTCAGTTCCTAGCACCCACGTGGTAGCTTACAACTGTCCATAAACACAATCCCAAGGGATCCAGTGCCCTTCTTCTGGCCTCCACAGGCATCAGGCACACATGCAGTATACTTAGATACATGTAAGCAAACCACTCAAATATATAAAATAAAATGTTTTAAAGATCTTTTAAAAAGGGGTGAGAGGGAAGAGGGTGGGATGTGGGAGGGTGGGAACAGAGGGGGAGTAGGGAGGGGATTGTGATTGAGATGTAACTTGAAGAAATAAAAAAAAAAATCTTAAAAAAAAAATAAATCCAGGACCAACAAGATGGCTCAGGGGGGAAGGTGCTTGCCACCATATCCGACAACAGAATCCCCAAGCCCACAGGTAGAAAGACAGACCCAACTCCTACACGTTATCTTCTAGCTCCACATGTAAGCACACAGATGCTATGAACCCTCTGCCTCCACATGTGAGAACCCAAGTGTATATGCACAAACACACGCAGACAGATATATAAATATTTTTTAAATTTAATCAAGAAGTCTATTCTCCCCAGGCTGAGCATGAAGGATGTGAAATGTGGACACTTACAATATCAATACTGAAAGAAATAAATTCCAAAGAAAGAGATAAATATTTTATATTTAATACTTCAGTAACTACACACACAGGAGACTACTATGCCCAGATCCTCCGCAAACAAAAGGAACTGTTGGCTCATTCTTTCCCCAAAGCCTAGATAAAGGGAAACAGAAGTCATCTTGGGTAAATCAACAAATCCAGGGGAAGACACGGTGAGCAAAGAGAAGCCTCTGTGCCAGGTAGAAATGTGGGCAGTCTTTTGGGCTGATTTAAACGTAGCTGAGGGTTCGCACAGCAAACCTCCCTGAGCTGTGTAAATTCCAGCAGAAGCAGCAGGAAGACTACCAATAATCTAGAAACGTACCGAGAGTTCAAAAGCTCAACTCTAGACACCCCTTAGTCCTCTGAGGGGAGTGGGGCCCGGGGGCCAGCTTCTGAGATCCCTGCTGACCTCTTGCCTTCCGTCCACAGCCATTTTTAGACAGATCGCCAAGGGGCAGCTTTGACAGACTCTTTCTCCACACCCTTCCATCTTTCATGTGTCAGAGTAGCACCAGTTTGATCCAGGAGAGAAAGTGGACCAGAGTCAAACTGTGAGTGAAGCAAATTCCTTAAATATCAGGAAGCAGAGAATAGAACAGCACAGCCTGCAGCCCAGAGAGTCCCCAAAAGAGGAGGATATTAAAACAAAAAGCAAAAAACTGCTGGCTGCATTTCCTCACATCCTGGTTTACAAGGTTAGTTTTAAAGCTTCCAGAACAGGGCTGGAGAGATGGCTCAGCGGTTAAGAGCACTGCCTAGTGCTCTTCCAAAGGTCCTGAGTTCAATTCCCAGCAACCACATGGTGGCTCACAACCATCCACAATGTGATCTGGTGCCCTCTTCTGGAATGCAGGTGTACATGCAGATAGAGCACACATATGCATAAAATAAATAAAATAAATCTTTAAAAAAATAATAATTTTAAAGCTTCCAGAACAATCATCAATGCTGGTGATCACAGGCTTCTATTTCTTCAGTCACCGGGTCACGAATTCAATTAACACCAGGCACGGGGGTGCGTGCCTATAACCCTATAACTAGTGGGGCACAGCAGCAAGAGTTGGAGACAAGCATGGACTACAGAGCAACACCCTATCTGAAGACAGAAAGAATTAAGAATGATATTCTTATTAAATATTATTAAATAGATGACTCAAAATTTTACTTTATGATGACAACAGAACATTCGGAACCACTCAGATGGGAGCTAGGAAGATGCTCGGTGGGTAAAGTACTTGCCACACAAGTGTGAAGACTTTTTTTCTTTTTCTTTTGGTTTTTCGAGACAGGGTTTCTCCCTGTAAAACTGACTATCCTGGAATCGATTTGTAGACCAGACTGGCCTTGAACTCATAGAGATCCATCAGCCTCTGCCTTCTGAATGATGGGATTAAATGTGTGCACCACCAAGCCTGGCCATGTGAAGACATTATTTTGGATCCCCAGAATCTATGTAAAAGTGGTATATGCATCTGTAATCCCAGGGCTCCCTCAGAAGGGTAGGGACAGAGACAGGACGGTCCCCAGAAGTCCACAGGTCACTTTAAGACTCTCAAACTGGGTGGAAGGCAAGGACTGACACCCAAGGTTGTCCTCTGACCTCCACATTTGCACTGTGGTGTACACACACACACACACACACACACACACACACACACACACATACACACAAATAAAAATAACCCCTTAATTAAGGGTTTTTTGTTGTTTTGTTTTGGTTTTTGGTTTTTCAAGACAGGGTTTCTCTGTGTAACAGCCCTGGCTGTCCTGGACTCACTCTGTAGACCAGGCTGGCCTTGAACTCACAGAGATCCGCCTGCCTCTGCCTCCCGAGTGCTGGGATTAAAGGTGTGTGATGGTGTACTGTTAAGCATTCTAAATGTTAATTAATTGGTCCTGCTTCCTGTCTGTTACGTACATTGACTCTGATTGGTTAAATAAAATGCCGAGGCCTGAGATTGGGCAAAGACAGAGAAAGGTGGGACTTCCTGAGATTAGACCAGGAAGCCTGCGCTTTAGACAGAGGACTAAGATTCCAGCCAGAAGCAGGAAGAAGACACATGCCATGGGTTAGAAAAAAGAACCTCATTCCACATGGCCAGGAACATCGACATGGCATGGAGAATGGCAGTTCAAGGGGACGTATGTATATATGGGGTCATATTTGGGTAAGAGAATTAAGCATTAGCTTAGATGGGCCAAGATTGCTCAATTCAGGCCAAGGCTTGTTAAAATCCATGTGGTCTCTGTGTGATCATTTATAATGGATGGTTAAGGATTAGCCGCCGAACCAATTAAATATAATATAAATAACTGGTTAAACAATTTAACTATTTATTTCTACAAATGGCGCCCTGCCAAACATAATTTAATTAATTTTTTTCTACAGGTATGTGCCACCACAATTAAGAATCTTTAATGTTTTTCATTTCATTCTGTGTAATGAATACAAAATATTAGTCTTTGTACTACTGCTATGATAGTAGGACACAGTCCACACCCACACGCTAATGGAAGGAGTGCGGACAGACAGCGCTGGGAGGTGGCTGGGCAGGTTCCAAGCAATGGTACCTTCCTGTGAACAAAACAAGACCCTCAGGAGATGATCCTGGCAGAGAGGGAGCAAGAGTTAGTTCAGCAGGGAGATAAAAAGAGAGCCAGTCCCTTCTCTCTGAGTGCTTAGATGTGGAGCAGAAGGAGAGGAAGCGGTGCTGCTAACGCCCTGTGGAATACTTAGTTCTGATAACTTGGTGAAGGTCAGAAGCACACAGCCAGAAAAGAAAGATGGGAGGGAGTGCTGAAGGGAGAGAGGTCCACAGGGGCTAGGGCATGTGGTGACCTCTTTTCATCCTCCCATGGATGCAGACTGTCATGAGCACAAGGCATATACCAATACTACTCATCCACCAACAGGAGATGAGCCAACTACTCCAGCTAGCGGCTGGCATGACCCAAAGAGTTGAAACAAGACCTCTGGCTTCCTCACAAAACCAGAAGCTAGGTTTAACAGTGTCTCTTCATAGGGCTGCCCAATTTCCTAAGGTTAGATATACCCCAGTGTGTGAAGTCACTTCCCAGCCCCTCTCAATGGTCCGTGAACTCAATTCTTCTGAGAGCGCTCAGGAGCTGCAAACAGCAGAGCATGCCGGAGCGCTTTAGGAACAGCCTTGGAAAGAACCTACTGGGATGATGAAGACTCTTAAGAAACGAAAACTTCCAACCATTCACAACAGTCAGTGAGGTCAGTCATTAGGAACAAGGCCACCCCAGGATGAAGGGCAAGTCTGAAAGCTAGTCATCTCCAGTCTGAAAGTTTCGATCCAGGAAAGGAAAGACGCTGGTGGTATTAGCCACCGGCAATGTGAGAGTTAAGGGCTCGGTTAACTGACTGTGTAAAGAGATCTGGGCAGGGCACCACCTGCTACAGAGACCACAGGAAAAGCTGGCATTGGTTGGTGGTTGAGCCCCTTGGAAGAGTCCTGAGTGTGGAGTGATTTCACAAGCCACACCACAGGCTTACTTCTCAGGTACACACGGGGTTTCTCGTACATTATTAAGAGCAGCGGCCTGTGGCTACACCACCTTCGACTCCAGAGCTCATTAGCCTGAGTGAATCTCCGTGACCACACTGGAGCCATAAAGGGGCAGTCATCCTCGACCATATAAATAACTTTCTTCCCATTTTATGGCGCCTTTTATGTCCACTTTATAAAGTTCTGTGTTTTACTGTCCAGATTTCATTGTGTGCACTTGGCTTACCCTGGGGGTGTTAGTGAGCAGACTTTAATTTTCCAGGAAGTTCCCCCCCCCCCCCCGTGGCTCTCCTTTGCACTAAAGCCAGGCTAAGAAATTAGAAACACAGCAGCCCACCACCTCTACCTGCCTGGCACCACCCCCTGCAGAGCAAGCTCTCTATGCAGGTGGTGTGTAACTTGTTCTGAGACATTCAAGATGGAAGAGGCTCTGGGAGAACTCAAGGCCGATGGCTGTGCCCCGGTGTATGAAGAAACTACATCTACAGTAGTATGGGCGCAAATAAGTAAAAACATGGGCGAAGGGGGGTGGCAGTTCAGTGGCTAAAGCTGCAAGCCTGAGGACCTGAGTTCAATCCCTGAGGACCCACACGGTAGAAGGAGAAAATCAACTCCTTATCTGTTGACCACCACACATGCACTGTGGCATGCTGTGTGTGAATGCACATGCAAACTACGTACATACATGTAAATGTTTAAGTAAGTAAAGTGTAAAGTAACAAAATTAACTTGATAGTAAAAGTATCTAAGTACTCAAGGTGAAGAGGAAGTATTGGGAAAGATGCCAGAGAAACACCTGATTCACAGGTCAAGTGCTGATGGAAATACTCACCACTCAAACCAATCAACTGGCTGTGATCAAACTTATAGATCAAGTAGGCAACCATACTAAATGGGAGAGAGGAGTGATTTCCAGGTTAATTTCTCTACTTTGTTTGTGACAGGGTCTCATGTAAGCCAAGCTGGCCTTGATCAGCTCCTCCTGCCTCAGCTTCCCAAGTGCGGGTGGCAGAAGTGTGCCACCACACCTGGCCCCTCCAGCTTGATTTCTTGGCCAATATCAGCTGTCAATTCTCTTTCCTAATGCACACAGTAAACATGCCATGAAGAGACCAAACAAGTGGAATAATGGAAGATTAAAATAATAATAATAATAATAATAATAATGAAGCAACAGGACCTTGATAGGGAACCTTCCATGTGTCCTGAACAGTGTGAGAAGCTCCAAACAGATATTATTCCCCATTGTCTGGAAATATACACAGTACCGAAATTACAAAAAGGTGTCAGGTCCCTGCCACAAATCATACACACAAAAGTCCAGGCAGATGAAAGACTTAAAGAAAAGTAAACATTTGACATTTTCAGCAGAAAATATCTCTAGCTAACAAGAAAATAATTAATTTCTGCCACATTAAAATAAGAATTCCTTAGGTCAAAAAGAACCATTATTTGGACTGAAAGGGAGAGCTGTTGGGGGGAAAATAAATACCTTAAACTAAAAAAAAAAAAAAAAAAGAAGGGAAGAGGATGGGGGGGCTGAGGGGCAGGAGGGTGGAAGGGTGGGACTGGAGGGGGGAGTAGGGAGGGGATTGTGATTGAGATGTAACTTGAAGAAATAAAAAATAAATTATTAAAAAAAAAAAAAAAGAATTCCTTAGGTCTGGTGAGATGACTCCACAGACAGCATACTGCTCTTACGGAGGGGAGAGGTCAGTTCCCAGCACCCATGGTGGGCAGCTCATACCTACAACTGCAGTTCCAAGAGGATCCAACACCTTCTACTGGCCTCTTTGGGTACTATACTTCACACACACACACAACTTAAAATGTAAAATTAGGGTTGGAGAATGGCTCAGCAGTTAAGAGCACTGACTGTTCTTCCAGATGACCAGATTTGATTCCCAGCACCCACATGGCAGCTCCCAACTGTCTAACTCCAGTTCCAGGACATCTGATGGCCCCTTTTGACCTCTTCAAACACTGCATGTACATGCTGCACAGATATATATGCAGGAAAAAAATCAAAAAACATTTTTTATTAAAATGTACTTGAGCCGGGCGTAGTGGCGCACGCCTTTAATCCCAGCACTCGGGAGGCAGAGGCAGATGGATCTCTGTGAGTTCGAGGCCAGCCTGGTCTACAAAGCGAGTCCAGGACAGCCAGGGCTACACAGAGAAACCCTGTCTCGAAAAACCAAAAAAAAGCCGGGCGGTGGTGGCGCACGCCTTTAATCCCAGCACTTGGGAGGCAGAGGCAGGCGGATCTCTGTGAGTTCGAGGCCAGCCTGGTCTACAAAGCGAGTCCAGGACAGCCAGAGCTACACAGAGAAACCCTGTCTCGAAAAAAAAAAAAAGAAAAACCAAAAATATATATATATATACTTGAAAATATATTTCAAGTGCTCTCTGTGGACCAGCTTGTACAACACAGTAGAAGCTGCTCTCAAAAAACAAAACAAAACAAAAAAGCACCTGAGTTTTCAGTTCTGTGGTCTAAGAGTCTGCACTTTTTCTTAGTTGGCCTCTGTTGAAGTCCTATTTATGTACACTGTGTTAACTTCCCAGGTATTTGACACAGCCTCTCAGGTGGGATGGCTTCTTCTGTCATTGAAAAGGGCAGGTAGCATAATTAAACAACACAAAAAAGAAGCAAGAATTTCTGCTTTTCAAAACAATCAGAAATAATGTAAAAAGACAGCTGATGCTGGGAGTTATGGCACACACCAATAATTCCAGGGTACTGCGGCATCAGCTAGAGTTCAAGGTTAGCTAGGCTACAAAGTGAGATCCTGTTTCAACAACAGAAACAAAAGCTCAGAAGGTCTTCTTGATAAGATCCTCTAGAGCCATGCCATGGGCATAAGCTTGGCATAGCAGCCACTCCTGCTCAACAAAGCCACTCTCCTGATAACAGCATTGACATTTGTAATGAATCCTACCAGTAAATTTTTCCAGCATCCCTGACTACATAATTCTCCCAATGTTTCAATAGATATTGTTTTATACTTGATTGTCCCAACTTCTACTTTCACTAAAAGGACAATATATCTACTGGGGGGGGGGGGTGTTTAGCCACTGTGACTGTGCACATGTCCTTACTAACAAACACTATACAGTAGTTTCACTCTGGGCCACCAATAGCTTTCTGACCTCCCTCCTGGTCTAAAAAGGGTAGGGAGCAAGAAACTACATTTCACTGACTCTCTTGCAGCTATATTCTCTCACACAGACATAATCAAGGTTGGAAAAACAGAGGGAAACAACAGACATAACCTGGGAGGCCAGATGTTTCACTGTTCTGCCTCCAGTATCACAGGCACCAAGGTAGAAGTGGGTTAAGAGCCATGCTATGACTGGGAATTAGTTGAGGACAGGCTATGCTATTTCTACACACACCATTCAACCTGGTTCTTTCTCAAAAGTACTGTAAGATCCCCCAACTTCAGTCCTGGAGTGATGGCTCAGCAGTTAAGAGTACCTATTGCTCACACAGGACCTGTGTTCAGTTCCCAGTACCTACATGGCAGCTAACAATTGTCTCTAGCTCCAGTTTCAGAGGATCCAATGTCCTCTTCTGACCTTCTCTGTAATTGTATACATATGATGTACATACACACATGTGGGCAGAAATACCCATACACATAAAATAAGAATAAAATAAAACCCCAAGCTGCTTAAGGTCCTAAGCAGCATGGTTTCTGAAGGGCTCACATCTACCTCCTGCTCCCCCGGTACAGGACATGAGGTTTCCACATGATGGAGAAGATGGAAGAGGAAACAGGAACTAGAAAAAGCATGCTACAGTCCACTGGGGTCTGTCAACCAGTTTCCCAGAAAAGAAAACCCAAGCCAGCCTTGCAAGTGTCCAAACAACAGAGGCAATTAACCAAGTAAAAACTGACAGCCTTTCAGGGAGGGGGACTCATGAGGCTCCCACCATCCCTGAGGAGATCCAGGCAATTAATAGTTACTGGATGAGCTTGGGTGATATTTTCTTCCAAAGTACAGCCATTAGTAAGATACCTGTAAAAAAATAAAATAAAATAAAAACCCTCCACTCATGCTTCTATAAGCAAAGCTAATGAAACTCAATAGGCCACACACACAAAAAAAAAAAAAAGGAAAGAAAAAAGTTGGGAAGAGGAAGGAGGAAGACAAGAGAGAAGAAAGGGTCACAATGGGTGAATATGATCAAAGTATATACTGGTAGGAAAATGTCACAATGAAATACACTACCATGTCTAATTAATATATCCTTTTTTTAAATGACAGCCTTTCAAGGATGTTACCCTTGCTCTTGAGGTTGTAAATCAGGTCATCTTGAAGGTCTCTGTGTGAGGAGATGATCCCATTCAAAAGCTATGCTGGCTGATATTCTGGTCTAGGGGCAGCCTGGTGCTGCAGCAACACTTGGCTTTTTTTCTTCATTATTGCAGTTACCCATAAAATAAATATTTTTGTTTCCTCCAAAGAAACACCTAAGAGGCCCATGGCCATCACCCACCACCTCTTGCTCAAGTGGGAGGAATCCATCTCTCTTAAACCAACCATAGGGCATAGAAAGCAATGAAACCAACACAACCCATGGTGGCAATGAGAGGTAGGGCAGAGCTCTCTTGGCTATTGTCGTTTTTAGTCAAAACTGAGGACTGCAAAGCAGGGAGAGACGTCTTTGTTGCTGCAGCTTATAACTTTACTGAGGGAAATTCCATGAAAGTGCCCCTGTAATATTTTGAGCAAGAGCAATGCTGTTGTGGGGAAAGAAGCCAGCCAGTGTGGAACACACCATTTTGAATTCCCTGTTGGGTAAGCAGCACTGTAGAGTCACATTGTGGGGCTTGAGGCTTGTGTGTAGTCATTCACTGGTGTGCCGTCACTTGATGATGAGTGTCACTCTCCGGTGTGTGGTCACTCACTGGTGACTTATTGTGTGTGTGCCAGCTGAAGAGGAGGACAGAGATTAGCACATGCAAGGGTTTAGCCTTTGTTGATGAAATTCAAGCTACCAAGAGACCCAGACGTCTACAAAGCCAGCGTACACTTAAAGCACTGCTTTGGACACAACATAGAGGAGATAGGCCCTGGGTTGTGAGCAGCCACTGATCTCTATCTGTCACTAGTCCTCTGAGTACTGTTATTTTGCAGAGCCAAAGAAACAAGCAAACTCTCCCCCATTGAAAGTAAAAAAAAAAAAAAAAAAAAACAGAGCCTCACAAAATGACAGTGTACCTCACAAGTTGGTGCCTACAGGTCTTCGCTGACAATCATGGCTTGAATGCTTGAGACCTTGCTAGACCTGGATTCCTGGATGACTGACATGGGGATGCAGGTGCTTTGTCTGTGAATGTCTGTCTACGTGTCTGTGTGTGTGCACAGAAGACAGAGAGCACATCCTTGTGTGATGGTGTTCCTCGGGTGCCATCTGTCTGGATTTATTTATTTATTTGTTTGTTTGTTTATTTATTTGGCAAAGTCTCCCATTGGGGCTCACCAAGTAGGCCAGGCTGGCTAGCCAGTGAACTCCAGGGATCCACCTTTAGGCTACAATGGCAGAATGAAAATGATTTGCTATTTAGAACAGTGGTTCTTCTCAACCTGTGGGTTGTGACCCCCTGGGTTGAATTACTCTTTCACAAGGGTCACCTAAGACCATCAGAAAACACAGATATTTACATTAGGATTCATAACAGCAGAAAAATTACAATTATGAAGTAGCAACAAAATAATATTATGGATGGAGGTCACCACAACATGAACTCTATTAAAGGATCACAGCATTAGGAAGGTTGAGAGCCACTGATTTAGACCCTGACAGTTTTCTTTCTTTCTCTGATTCGAAGATTAAGCACCACATGGAAAGTTCATCAAACGTGGCACGGGAAGTGTCCCCCAAAAGGTCAAATACCATCTCTAAACAAACAAATAGGGGTCCTAAAAATACTTTTACAACCATTGTCCAAAGCAGCAATTCTTCAAAAATGAACAAGTGTACAGTGGGATCAAACATCAAGATTGCAGCAAGACAGGTGTCAGCAAGAACTTATCCCGGGATAAACAGATGCCTCAAAGGTTAAAAGTGCTTGCTGCTCTTGCAGAGGACCCAAGTTCTGTTCCCAACACCCATGTCAAGGAGCTCACAATGGCCTGTAACTCCACCCTGATCCAGGTTATCTGCCACCCTCTCTGCCTTCAATGGGAATCAGCACTCATGAGCTAGAAACAACAAGATGCAGAATTCAAGTTTATTCTTGCCTATGTACTGAGTTTGAGACCAGCCTGGGATTAGAGGCCCTGTCTTTAAAACTCATAATAAAATAAAAAGCAACTTTGGCTACTGAAACTCCCATTCAGTTCTTGTAGCTACATAACTAAAGAAACTATCAGGAGTCTGGAGATAATGTTATCCCCAAAGCCATCTTTTAATACTTTCCAGGACACTGAGTTCCAGGCAGGCGAGCTCTCTGCACACTTTGAAGTCTTCTCCATCATTCAATACAGCTAATAAATAAATCAGAACATCAGGTGAGCCTTGGGGCACCAGCCAGAAAATATAAAGCCAGGAAATATTGTCCGCTATTTAACAAAACCACAGGGCTTAAAAAAAAAAAGCCATTTTTACATCGTCTTCCTGAAGCTTTGCCAGTGCCATCTGAAAAGCCAGATTTGATTTCTTGCTCTAACTGCAACTGAACTCTGGATATAAACTAAACTTCACCTCTCTGGGGACATTTCTTCACCTGTAAGGAGAAGGGGGAGCAAGGTCGTCTGAGGCTCTGAGGCCCCAGTGTCATGGCCTACGAAGAGAATTGTTAGCTTCCCCACCCCCTTGTGAGATACCACTTTGATTTATTTTGGAAAAAAAGATCCAGAAAAAGGATGTAGGAAAAATGCCAAGATTATTCTTGGAGCATGACGTGTGGCCACTCTACTACTTGACCCACAGCTCTCTCAGATGCAGTTGCAAAGTTACTATTGGACAGTTAAGTACAACTGTCCCTTTGAGACCCACTGTATCCAACAGAAAACTGTCTTTCCAAAACCTGGGAAACACAGAGGGCCGCATTCAACACTTCCCCAAATGCTGATGGAATCATACACTGAAAACTCACAGGAGCAAGGAGCTGGAGACCCAGGGATCCTGCAGATAGAACGCTCATAGAGCCCTTCCAGAACATGGTCGTTGTCTTAGCTTTGTTTCCTGCTGCTGTGATAAAACACCCTGACACAATCAATTTAAGGGACAAACAGGTCATTAGGCTCACAATTTCAGGCCACAGTCCATCAGGGCACAGAAGTCACAGCAGCAGCAGGAACTGGAGGGAACCGGCCACTTTACGTCCACAGTCAAGCGCAGGGATCCACAGCGTCAATGCATTCATGCTTTGCTTTCTGCACCCCTAGATTCAGGAGCCCCTACCTAGGGAATGGCCCCACCCACAGTGGGCTGAGTCTTCCCACATCAATAGAATCTGGACAGTCCCCACAGAAATGTCCACTGGCCAAGTTGATCAAGACAGTTCCTCATTGAAACTCTTTCCCAAGTGATTCTAGATTGTGTGAAGTTGACAACACTGGCCATCACAGTCGGCCTCCACTTAAAGCACTTGACTGGGCTGGGGAATGCTGCTCAGTGGTAAAGTGAAGGCTTATCCACCCCAGAACCACACACACACACAAACACACACCAACACACATATACACACATATATACACATGCATACACACACATATACACACAAACATGCACATACATACACACATACACACACATATACA
>CAJQZJ010003646.1:9331790-9343507 GCA_907164525.1 Lophiomys imhausi
CCTGCCTCTGCCTCCCAAGTGCTGGGATTAAAGGCGTGCGCCACCACCGCCCGGCTTCCTTCTTCTTTTTTAAAGAGACATCTCACCATTTAGCCCTGGTTACCCTAGAACTCACTATGTATGCCAGGCTGACCTTTGAACTCACAGCATCCTACCTGCCTCTGCCTCCCAAATACTAAGATGTAAGGCATGTACCACCATATCTAGCCTTTCTTTTCTTTTTTTAAAATTTATTTTTATTTTATGTGTATGGGTGTTTTGCCTGTGTGTATGTGTGCACACTGTGTGTGTGCAGTGCTCTTGGAGGCCAGAAGAGGGCATCAGAGCCCCAGAACTTGAGTTACTGGCAGTGAGCTGTCATTCAGGTTTTAAGAACTGAATCCTAAAAAAAAAAAAAAAGGAAAATTTAGCTGGGCGTCTTGGTGCCCAGCACTTGGGAGGCAGAGGCAGGCAGATCTCTGTGAGTTTGAGGCCAGTCTAGTCTACAAAGTGTGTCCAGGACAGCCCTTACTGCTACACAGAGAAACCCTGTCTCAGAAAAAAACAAACAAACAAACAAAAAAAAACCTGAATCCTGATCCTCTAGAAGAGTAGCAAGTGCTCTAAACCACAGAGTCACCTCTCCAGCCTCTGTGTTCTTTCTTTAACACTGACTTGTCCCAGGAACAAGCCTTCAAACCTTACACAGTCTCACTTAAACTGGACCCTTCCAGGTAACCTAAGGTAGCGGGTTACATTACCCCCAGTCACAAAGGAGGCTCCACAGTAACGCAGAGTTCACTACCCCAGGGCTCTGCATGCTTCCATCTCTGCTGCCTGAACCAGGAAGGCTTCTGCATGTACTTCCTTCACCCAAATGAGCTCATATGGACAGACACAGACACAGACAGGCGAGGGGGATCCCATCCCTTGGCAAACTTGGACACCTTCTGCTTGAATGTTCCTTAGTCTGTTCTTTGTATTCTCTTCCCACAAGCCTCAGAGGCCTGCATAAAAATGAAGGGCCATGTGTCTCAGGGTCAAGGCTACGACCTCACCACCCATCAGAGTTATAAAACAAGGAAGGGACACCTAGCCCTTTCTGAGAAGAACCTGTGACCAGTCACGGGGAAGAAACCTTAGGGCCGACCTCTGCCCAGCCTGATTAATTTGAAAGCTGCTGCCCAGATCCATGGTGAGGGGGACAGGTGACAGATCAAAGCACACAGAAGGACTCCAATCTTAATAGAAAGAACTGGGAGACAGCCCAGTCAGAAAAGTGCTTGCCCCTCAAGCATGAGGAGCTGAGTTTGATTCCCTGAGTTCATGGGTTCTAGTTGTTTTCTGTTGCTGCGTAATACCCTGGAAAGAAGCTACTAAGGGAGAAAGGACTTGTTTTAGCTCACAGCATTAGGTCTCAACCCATCACTGCAGGGAATCACAGCTTGAGACTGCTGGGCACACTGAATCCTAAGCAAGAGCAGAGGGAAAATAAAGGAATGTACGCCCACTTGTTTGTGCACAGCCCAATCTCTCCACTCTTGCACAGTTCAGGACCCCATGCCAAGGGAATGGTGCTGCCCACAGTGGGCTGGGTCCTCCCACACCAGTTACTTCAACTAAAACAATTCCCCACAGACATGCCCAGCTCAGAGGCCAACCCTACGTAGACAATTCCTCATTAAGACTCTCTTCCCAGGTAATTCTAGGTTGTGACAGATTGACAATCAAAGCTAGCTATCACACCACATAAAAAAGCCAGGTACGTTGGTAAACACATATCACTCCAGTGATGGAGAGGTGGAGACAGGAGGATCCTGGGGCTCACAAGTTAGCCAGTCCAGTCTAATTGGTGAACTCCAGGTCAGTAATGGGACCTTGTCTTCAAAAACCAAGTTAAGAGACAGTTGAGGAATGATACCCAAAGGTAACCTTTATCCTCATGTGCGCACACATACACACAACAAAGAAGTTCCTCCTAAGAGGTGAGCTCAGTCCCATGAACCTTAAACTCCAAGAAGCAATGGCGCTGAGGTCCGGCTTGGAGCACCTGCCAGTTTAACGAGGAAGCGAGTACTTAAACTGACCTCAAACCTCAAGGTCTTCATGCTGTGGTCCCAGCAGAGCAGGGCCAACCAGGGTCCACAGGCATCACTTAGAAACTGGCCCATTTTCTCTAGAACATTCCAAAGCCCCATTCCATTGGCCCTCTTTATTCAACAAGCCATTCTAAGACAAACATCAAAATTCTAGATGACAGAGATGGATTACAAAGCTATAGCTTTAAATGTGCTTTTAGAGATGGGATGGTGGCTCAGTCCGTAAAGGCATCTGCAGCCAAGTCTGACCACTTGAGATCAACCTCTGGGACCTACGCAATGGAAGAGAAAACCAATTCTCACAAGTTGTCTTCGGTTTTGTTGTTGTTTTGTTTTTGGCTTTTCTGAGACAGGATTTCCTCTGTGTATCCTTGGATGTCCTGGAACTCACTTTGTAGACCAGGCTGGCCTTGAACTCACAGAGATCCACCTGCCTCTGCCTCCCAAAAGCTGGGATTAAAGACGTGCGCCACCACTCCTGCCTACAAGCTGTCTTCTTTATCACCATATATCTACATCTACACTTTCACACACACGTGATACACATAAAGAGGGGGAAGTAGAGAGAGTTAATTTCTGGGTGCTTTTAAATGGTAACTCATTCTAATTTTTCTCTCAGAATTGGAGAAGAACAAGCAACGTGCTTACCATTTCCTGCCATTTGCCAACAAAAACCGTTTGCTGATTATGTAATATCAAACGACTAATAGGAGAGGGATAAACACGAAAATCTCCCAGGGCTTAATGGTCCTTTCCTAAGCTGCAAATGAGCTTGCTTCACCTAGTTTAATGCACAATTGCTTGCAGACACTAACAAATGCAGCATGATTCACTGTGGTTAATCTCTGATGTCTCCTCTCAGTCCCCATGACTACACCGAGCACTGTCTAAGCCAGGCTGGATAGGCTGCAGGGTGGCTGCCTCCTCAGCCACTAAAGAAGATTGCAGGGTGTCCAAACCTTATTACTCGAAGACAGTGGTGGGAGAGGTGACCCATTTTCTCTAGAACGTTCCAAAGCCCCATTCCATCGGCCCTCTTTATTCAACAAGCCATTCTAAGACAAACATCAAAATTCTAGATGACAGAGATGGATTACAAAGCTATAGCTTTAAATGTTCTTTTAGAGATGGGATGGTGGCTCAGTCCGTAAAGGCGTCTGCAGCCAAGTTTTGCTGCCAAAAATATGCTCGGATTTTTTTTTTGTTTTTGTTTAGGCTCATCAGCTTATATCAATGGTCTGTATAATACATGGTCCAAGAAAATTCTTCCTCCAACGTGGCCCAGAGAAGCCAAAATGCTGGACACTTCTGACAGACTTAAGACAAACTGGATACTTTTATAAGATAAACTCCAGAGTCAACCACAAATTTGCTGCTTCTGCGCATAGCCATAACAGATTCAATGTAATTTCTAGTTTATATAGACAGTTACCATAATACAAAGAACTATGTGTTTATCTAGTCTCCAATATTCCAGGCTAGACTCAAACTTGCTACACAGCCAAGGATGATCTTGAACTCCTGATCCTCCTGCCTCTACCTCCCAAGTGCTTTGCACAAGCATGCTGCCTAATTTATGTGATGCTGAGGATGAAACACCGGGCTTGGTGTGCTGAATGTACACATACTACACACTTCCTACTGAGCTATGTTGCCCTCCACTTTTGATGGTTTTTTTTTCTTTTGATGTTGTTCTGGGGATTGAACCCATGGCCTCATTCATACTACATAAGTGTCCTATAATAAGCCACAGCTACCAAAGAACTACTTACGACTAACAAACTATTCACATTTTACTAGTTGATTTGTCATTTTATATACATATGTGAGTGTATGGATCTCTCTCTCTCTCTCTCTCTCTCTCTCGTGTGTGTGTGTGTGTGTGTGTGTGTGTGTGTGTGTGTGTGTGTATGTTGTAAGCCTGTGTACACATGTATTCATGAGTACATTCACCCATGTGTGCATGTTAGAGGTCAGAAGTTGATGCCAGATGTCTTTTTATCATTATTCTCTTTACTGTTGAGACAGGGTCTCTCAGTGCACCTGGAGCCAGCAGGTTCAGCGAGACCATCTGGCCAGCAAGTGTCAGGATACACCACTCTAACACTGCAGCATGGACATTGCAGACACCCACCAGGGCCAGTGCTGTTTTGTTTCAGTTTAAGGTTTTGTTTTTTTAAATCTTGTGTGTATGAGTGTTTTGTCCATATGTATATCTGTATACCACAAGTATTCCTGGTGCCCTTGGAGGTCAGAAGAGGACATCAGACCCCCTGGGGTTTATGGACAGATGTGAGCTGCCGTGTGGGTGCTGAGAATTGAAACCAAGTCCTTTGGAAGAGCAACAACTACTCTTAAGCACTAAGGAATTTCTCCAGTCCCCACATCCAGTTTTTTGAGGTGAGTGTCATGGATCAAACTCAGGACACTTTATTCACAGAGTCATCTTTCTCAGCCCTCTCTACCCCATCCTCTTCTATTCTTTAACTCCTTTGGAATCTGCTGTGGACATAACACCCCTTTGTCCCTTGATACTATAATATACAGGTACTGAAATTAATACAATGCTATTATCTAAGCTAAAACTCTTACATGAATATCATTAGTCAACTTTGTGTTCTGTCCATGGAAATCAAGTATCAGGTCCTAAGTTACTTTAGTTGTCTCATAGAAGAATTTAAAGTTTGAAACCAAGAAACAGCCACACTGAAAATTCCAGGATTTGGGAGGTACAGGCAAGAGGCTCTAGAATTCAAAGTCATCATGAGACACTGTCAAAAAAAAAAAAAAGTGGGGGTAGAAACAGAAATATAACGTAGACAGGAACAGAGAAAACCAACAAAATTATCAATCACACTACAGTGCAGGGGATGAAGAGGAGGGAAGCCCCGGGTGACAGGAATTGAGACAATCTTGGAACATGAAGAGATGTTCCCTCTCTTGGTACAACCCAGCTCACACTCTGCTCTTACTTAGAAACGAGGTGGACAGAAGCTCAAGGTCATCTCAGCTATACAGAATGTGAAGCCAGCCTGAGCTATGTGAGACCCTGTCCCCAGAAGAAAAGAAAAAGACAACAACAGACTTAAACTGGATCTCACAGATCGCCAAATTTGCTTTGTCAAAAAAGTTTCCAGGAGCTCACCTTTTTTCCCTCCCTTCCCCCCCCAAAAAAACCCTGCCCTGCCCTGTTATTGAAGGGAATAAAAAAATGTAGCAGGCCTCCAGAATTTAGTACAACTGACATCACGTTGGAGGCACAATCTGAATTTAGAACCCAGGGTGTAGGTCCCAACATCTGCCAGAATGGGAACAAAGACCTCGAGCCTCAAAGGCCTGGTCCATAGTTCCAGGGTCTATATTTACTACCCTTGCCTTTGGCCTCTGTAGTTTCACTCCTCACCAACTGTCCTTCCTCACCAAAGTTATCAACTGGGTTGTGGTTTTGTGCATAAGAGACAAAGAACAGTGAGGCTCTGGGCTGCATGATTTGGGCAAGTTCCCCATGCGGCCCACATCTGGCAATAAAGACTTTGTATTCGGCTTTAAGAGTGTTGTGCATGTTCTCTTTGGTGGAACTACCTGGAAACAAAAACTCCTAAAGTTCTGGCTTTTAAGGGCATGCTCTGGATTCAGCTCTCTCCCCGCGCAACCCTGAAAACAGACTCTACACAGAACAATCTAAGTCACAGGTCACCCGAGAGCTAACTAAGACCTTTGCCTCGATGCCCTTTGGACCAAGGTATCAGCTGCCAACTCCTCAGGAGAAGGAAGGCCCTCATCACTCAGGGTGATAAATCACCACAAAGAGAAGACAAGAAACGGAGTGATGTTAGTGATAAGTGTCACCTGACAGAGTCTAGACTCTCCAGGGACGGGGGCTGCTGGGTGGGCCTGTAGGGATTATCTTGATTATGTTAATTGTGTGGGAGGGGCCTACTTGACTTCCGACCAGGAAGGCAAGGGATCCTAGAGTATAAAGGAGAGAACACTCATCCTGGGAAACAGCTGGCCGCCCTGGTTTTTTCCTCAGCTGCTTCAGGCTACCATGCTGGAAACTGAACTAGGAGCCTTTTTAAGGCACTTTTGTCAAAGCCTTTTACCACACCAACAGGCTAAAAAACTACAACAGCCTCAACAGTGGTCTCTCCACAAACAGGCTTTGTGCTTTTTGGCCTTTTGTGTTGTTGTTTAGACAGGGTCTCCTGTAGCCCAGGCTGGCCCTCCTGACTCTACCTCCCAAGTGCTGGGATTACAGATGTGAACTTCCCTGCCTGGTGTGTGTGGTATTGGAAACAGAGCCCAGACTCCTGTGCCTACTAGTCAAGCACTCAACTAACTCACATCCTTAGTTGTATTCTGACCTCTTGTTTTGGTTTGGTTTGTTTTTTGACACAAGGTTTCTCTTTGTAACTGCCCTGGCTGTCCTGGAACTCACTTTATAGATAAAGCTGGCCTCGAACTCACAAAGCTCTGCCTGCCTCTGCCTCCTGAGTGCCACCATGCTTGACGTTTTTTTTGGTTGTGAGCCTAGCCTTTAACGGCTGAGCCATCTCTCCAACCCTTTTTTTTTTTTTTTTTTTTAAGATGGG
This sequence comes from Lophiomys imhausi, assembly GCA_907164525.1. Lineage (NCBI taxonomy): Eukaryota > Metazoa > Chordata > Mammalia > Rodentia > Muridae > Lophiomys > Lophiomys imhausi. The sequence continues at coordinate 9,338,461 of CAJQZJ010003646.1, forward strand.
CTCTCAATATGCAGCCCTGGCTGACTTAAAACTCATTATGCAGATCAGAGTGACCTTGAACTCAAAAAATTAAAAAATACACTAGTCTCTGCATCCTTCCCCAATGCTAGGATTACAGGTGTGCACCAACTTGCCCAGCCCGGAGACTTTGAATTTCTCATCCCCCTGCCTCAACCTTGAGAGCATTAGGATTACAGTGTGGACCACCACAGTGGGAGGGAAGGATCCAGGGCTAGGGATCAAAGCAAGCGTCTGAAGCATGCTAGGCAAGCACTCCACCAGGCAGGCCCCATCCCAGCTCCAGTGGCCCTTTTTCAAGGAACAAGAAACATGGGCAACTCATGCACACAGAAATCCCCCAAACAAAATTCATTTTACAAATACATGACCCTATTTCAGACGGGGTCCCCAGCAAGCTTAATGAATCAGAGGCCTTGGGGCAAGTCAAGATCCATCCAAGGGCTCGGTCAAATGTTTGTCTAACACGTACAAAACCCTGGGTTCAATCCCCCAATGCCATAAAGAGAAAAAAAAAAACAATTCTATCTAAGCACACATCCTTGATCCCTGCACTGGGAGAGACAAAGGTAGGAAGATTACCACAAGTTTAAGAACAGATAGCTTGGGCTACGTATACAGAGTTCCAGGTAAGCCTGCTGCTGTGATAAAACTCTGAATAAAAGTGACTTGGGGAGAAAAGGTTTTATTTGGCTTTACAGGTCACAGTCCATCTTCAAGGGAACCCAATGCAGGAACTCGAGACAGGAACCTGAAGGCAGGAACTGAAGCAGAGACTGTGCAGAAACAACACTTGCTGGTTTGTTCCCCATAACTTGCTCAGCTTGCCTTCTTACACAGCCCAGAACCACCTGCCCAGGGGTGGCACCACCCACTGTGTGCTAGGACCTCCCATATCAATCATTAAAGAAGAAAATGTTGGGCTGGAGAGATGGCTAAGAGGTTAAGAACATTGGGTGCTCTTTGAGAGGTCCTGAGTTCGATTCCCAGTAACAACATGGTGGCTCACAACCATCTATAATGAGATCTGGTGCCCTCTTCTGGCCTGCAGGCATACATGCAGACAGAATACTGTATACATAATAAATAAATCTTTAAAAAAGAAAGAAAGAAAATGTCCCACCAGAATAATCGCAGGTCAATCCAATGAGGGCAGTTCCTCAGTTAAGAGTCCATCTTACCTAGAATGTCTAAGTTTGTGTTAGGTTGACAAAACCTAACTATAACCTGGTTTACAGAGAAATTTGGGGGTGGGGGGGGACTTAAACAGATGGCTTACAGTTAAGAGCACTGGTTGCTCTTTCAGAGAGCACGGATACAGTTCCAGCACCCACAAGGCAGCCCACCACTGTGTGTAACTCTAGCTCCTAGATATCAGACACCCTCTTCTGGCCTCCTCGGGCACTGCACACACATGCTGTACATACAAACATGCAGGCAAATACTCATATACATAAAACAAAAATTAGCAAATGTTTAAAAACAAAACAAGAGAAGACACACTTGAGTCAGACAAATCCAGACTAGACAGCATGTACCACTTCCTCAGTTTCCTTATCTGCAACATGGAACTGGGGAGGGTGGTAGAACATGTACCACTTCCTCAGTTTCCTTATCGGGAACACGGAAATAGAGAGGTGGTAGAGCTGACCATGGTTACAAAAGAAGCTCATCCACTCTTTCTCACAGAAATTCTAAAGAAAAATCTGTGAAGCAGCTCTGAAACACGAAGTCCTTGGACGCCATGTCTTTTCTGACCTTTATCCAGGTTACGCCAAGTTTCAATTGGGTCTGCTTACCAGTTCTTCTCCTCATGGCTTCTTTCTAACAGGAAAGGAAAAAGTAGAAGGGAACAGAAAAAGATCCAGGAAATTACCATGTAAATACCCTGCTGATACCTGAAATATAAGGGTTAGAGCCAAAAGGATGGCTCAGAGGGCAAAGGCACTTGCCACCAAGCCTAAAGACCTGACTTTGATCCCTGGGACCCACAGGGTAGAAAGAGAGAACTGATGTCCATTTGTCCTCTGACCTCCACAGGAACACAGGCATGTGTGCTCACATACATACACACAAAGTAAACAAATACATGTATAAATAATGAATGAATAATGATTAAATGGGCTCTGCAGTTACAGAGGAGGGAAGTGGATAAATCTGTGTTGCAAGCACCGCACCTCCATTTGTTCGAAGGACTAAAATTGGACAGTGTATATATAGATTGTTCCAAGGTCAGTGCCTACCTTGTGCTAGTAGAGGCATTTCACACCTGTGGTCTGCAGATTTAAGAGTGCCCCTGGAAGCCGGGCGGTGGTGGCGCACGCCTTTAATCCCAGCACTTGGGAGGCAGAGGCAGGCGGATCTTTGTGAGTTCGAGGCCAGCCTGGTCTACAAAGTGAGTCCAGGACAGCCAAGGATACACAGAGAAACCCTGTCTCGAAAAACCAAAAAAAAAAAAGAGTGCCCCTGGAAACAAAATCCTTTCAGACCTGTCTACAGTCGCCTCTCTAGCCTCAGCCCACACACAAGATACATCCGAGGCCTGCTTAAGCCCTGTCTTCCTACATGCCTCCAAACCAATGTCCTCACCAAGCTCCTTCAAGGAGAGCCCCCTCTGGGCCCTGTCTTCAGCAATGGCCCCTCTTACCCTCAAAGGTCCTTCTTATCTGCCCTCTGCCCCTCAACCCCTAGGCCCTGCTGGTGCTCCTCTGGAGCATGCCATAGGTGGTGGCCATTCCCATCCCTGACTCCTTCATTCTCCTCTTCTCCATGACGCCTGCTGAGGTTTGAACTTGAGACACCCTGTCTCGGCTACTTCTCCTGTCCCTCTGGTGCAAAGCCACTGAAATGAGAAGGGAGGTTTTACCTCACAGTTCCAGGTTACAGTGTCATAGCAGGGGAGCCACAGCAGCAGGAGCTAGGCTACAGCTGAAGTAGAGAAGCCCAGAACACTGGGTGGTGATGCTTAGCTCTCTCTCTCTCCCTCTCATTCAGCCCAGGGCCTACCCCATGTAACGATGCTACCCACCATCAGACTGGGTCTTCCCACCTCAGTTAACCCCATGAAGAAAACCACTGGTCTACCCGCCCACTAACCTAACCTAGACAATTCCCGACTGTGATGCTCTCCCAGGTGACTTCAGAGCCTGCCAAGTTGCCAAAATCAACCACCACAGTCCCCACAGTTTGCACACTTCCTTTCCAGCTGGTGACACTGTTTGGGTAGGCCCTGGAACCTTTAGGAGGTGCAGACTCACTGAAGGAAGTATGTCACTGGGAGGTGGGGCTTGAGGTTTGATAGCCCACCTCACTTCCTGTTCACGCTCTGCCTCCTGTCCACAAATGCATTGCTACCCACATCCTTGCAATCCAGCTACCACCATGGCATGATGGACTGTATCCCTTGGTATGCTATGTGTGGGTATGCTATGTGTGGGTATGCTATGTGTGGGTAGACCATAAGCCCGGATAAACCCTTCCATACTTCAGTTGCTTTGGTCAGGTATTTTGTCAAAGCAACAAGGGATGGTAACTAATTCAGATGCCAATGTCTCTGTAATATATACTGTACTTTCCCCATCATTTTACAGATCAGAACTGAAGCCAGGCATGGGGGAAGAGTACAGCTGACTCACAGTACTTAGGAGGGTAAGGCAGGAGGACCACAGCAAATGTGAGGCCATCCTGGAGTGGGCTTCCAGGCCATCCTGACCTACATAGTGGGACACTACCTCAAAAAGAAAAAAAAAACCTACTTTTACTAATGACTGCCAGGAACCCAACACTTGGGAGGTGAAGAAAATAATTCAAGATCACACTCAGCTACACAGCAAGTCTGAGGCCATCCTTGGTGCGTGCAGCAGGACGGGAGGAGGCGGGCAGCGAAAGATGGAAAAGGAGAACCCATCCCATAAAGTTATCTTCTAACCTCCACATATGTGCATGGCACAAGCATACCCACCCATAGCATACCCACCCATAGCATACCTACCCATAGCATACCCACACATAGCATACCCACACATAGCAATAATACAAATTTCAAAAAAATAAAGGGAGACAGAAGCACAGGAAAGCTAAAGGTCACATGAGAAGATCAGAGCCGCCATACTCAGTTGCCTTGATAACATCCTTAAGAGATAGAGTCCAAGTGTCATGTGAGACCAACTATGGTCAAGCTGCACCCTGAAGGCTATGTGCTACCTACTTCCTGTTTGCTTAATAAAGTTTTATTAGAAACAGTCCCACCACTTGTTCACAATGATAGAGGTTGCACTGTTGCTATGGAGATCATACTGCTCATATTCCTTCCTCTCAGGCTCCTTACAAACAAATGTCCTCTCTTAGTAGGGACTGTTAGCTCCCTACAGGAGGGCCTAACTGTACCTCCTGCCACTCAGTGGCAATTGGCACACACACAAAAGGAGCTCAATAAATATTTAAGGTGTAAATATCCTGCCAAGTCACATTACCTACGAAGAGGAGATCTGAAGGATAATGTCACCAGCCTACACTGCACCTTTAAGGTTTCCTTGATTCTGCCCAGGTTATCTCCAGCGGTTTCACGGACTGCTGACAAATGGCCAAAGCCCCAACAAACTGACAACAATGGAGACAAATCAAAAGTCACTGATGTCCCATCATCCACTCTGCTTTCCCGAGCACAGGCCAGCAGGGCCCCCAGTGCCACCCACATTTTCCAAAAGGCTCCCCCACAGACCTTGCAATTTTCAGCATCCCCATAATGTGAAGCCAAAGACTGAACTAGCATAGGTTGCCTTTCAAATTTGTGTGTGTAAAGTGAAAGCATGTGTGCACGTGTGTGTAGGTGTGCTTGCTTATGTGTGTGCCAGAAGTCAAGATCCACTGTCTTCTCCTTATCATTCTCCACATCTTTAATATGTTGTTGGTGGTGGTGGTGGTGATAGTGTTGGTGGTGGTGGTGGTGGTGATGGTGTTGGTGGTGATAGTGTTGTTGTTGGTGGTGGTGGTGGTGATGGTGTTGGTGGTGATAGTGTTGTTGGTGGTG
>CAJQZJ010003646.1:9343517-9363266 GCA_907164525.1 Lophiomys imhausi
GTGGTGATGGTGTTGGTGGTGATAGTGTTGTTGGTGGTGGTGGTGGTAGTTAGTGGTGGTGGTATTGGTGGTGGTGTCACAGGGGCTGTCGTGAGTGTGCAGGTCAGAGGACAGCTTTCAGGAGTCAGCACCCTCCTTCCACCTTTCTGTGGATTCTCATCACCAGTCCTCTGCAGCAGGCGCCTTTGTCAGAGTGACCCATCTCCTCATGCTCCCTCCACCTTTATTTTTTGAGACAGGGTCTCACTCACCCTGGAGCTCCTTACCCTTCCAGATAGCTGGGCTCCTCTTACCTCCCCCTCCCCAGTGCTGGGGTGACAGGTACATGCCAACACACTGGGTTTTTGCATGGGGCTGGGGCTTTGAACGCACGTCTTTTTCACATGGTGATCATGTCACTCAGTGAGCCATCTCCCCAGCCCTCTGTTTCTTTTGTTCATTTTGAGTCTGGGTCAGGGGTAGTCTAGGCTAGTCTCAAACTAACTGAAGACAACCTTAAGCTTTTGATCCTCCTGCCTCCACATCCAAAGCGCTGGAATTTCAGGTGAACACCACCAGACATCACCTTGCCACCATGTGTGCAGTGCTGAGGATAAACTCGGGCATCTGAGGCAAAGCTCTGCCAACTGAGTTACATCCCGACTCCACACCCTTTTGTACTTTCATCAATATATTTATAGAAAAGGACCAAACCACACAACACAAATAGTCCTCTTAAAACTTGCAAGGCCGAAGAGAAAGTTACTCATGGCCCAAAGGACTTATCTGACCTTCAAATAATGGAGTTACAACAGAAAGCCACATATAATGTTTCCTAATTTTATCGCTGTTATTGATATCATGGTATGAGACAGAAATAAAGCACTTTCTTTTGGGCTGTGACCACATTCAACCCAGTCTGGGTTGTCAAAAATCAAATTCTGGACTGTTTTCTCTTCAATTCTGTCTTGGCTCAGCCCCAAATCGCATCAGCAGGAGCCAGGAAGGACTGCAAAAAGCCTCATAGTTACCAGTACAATCATTTCAACCCTTCACTCAGGGCCCAGAGGCCTAAATCATTGTCTCTTCCCGGAGTCCTCAGACAGCTGTCCATAAACAGGCTGTGAGGAACCACCAGCAGGGCCACAGACAGCCACCCACTGTGCACCAATCTCACTACCAAAGCCCCCTTTGTCCTCACAAATGAAAGTACAGGCTGAGGAGGTGACTCGGTACCTAAAGGGTTTAACATGCAACCATGAGGAGCTGAGTTTAGATCTCCAAAATTCACACAGCAGCCTGTGGGAGCTCACACATCTACAGTCCTAGCACTCCTACAGGAGAGGCAAGGTAGAAGAATTCCTGGAACATGCCAGCCAACTAGCCTGGGGCACACAGCAGTGAACAAGAAAGCCTGTCTCAAACAAGATGGAAGGCAAGGACCAACACCTGAGGTTGTCCTCTGACACACATACACACACACAGATATTTTTAAAGCCAGTTCAGAATTGTAGCCCTGTGAGAAGCTGAATATTGTCTCTGTCCCTAAGATGACCCACAACCCAATCACTGGAATCTATCCATTTTGCCTTCCATGGAGGGGTGTTAGCACACAGCAGACACAACTGAGGATCTAGAGGTGACAAGATTGTCTTGGATCATCTGGGTGGGTCCTCAATGTAGTCACAGGAGTTCTGGGGAGACAGTGACAGGTCTGATGTCCCCGAGCATAATAACGTGACAAAAAAAAAAATTGCCAAACATTGCTGAGGTGCAGGGACTAGCCAAGGGAACCAGCTTCTCCTGAAAACAGGAGAAGGTGGGAAAAAAAATTTTGTAAGAGAACAGCATCCGGGTTTGGTGGCACACACCTTTAATCCCAGCACTTGGGAGGCAGAGGCAGGTGGATCTCTGTGAGTTCAAGGCCAGCCTAGTCTACAGAGTGAGTCCAAGACAGCCAAGGATACACAGAGAAACCCTGTCTCGAAAAACCAAAAAGAGAGACAGAGAGAGAGAGAATAGTGCTTGCCTGGCATGCATGAAGCTCTGTTTGATTCCCAGCCCTGAGTAAATCACACACTACACATAGGTGGTGTGTGCCTGCAACCCCAGCACCTGGGAGGGAGACAGTACAGTCAGAAACTGAAGGTCACCCTTGGCTCTATGTGTAGCCAGTTTGAGGGCGGCCGGAGACACATGAGATCCTGTCTCAAAAAGGGGCAGGGGCTGAGGAGAAATGGGAGTGGGGAGGCTGTGAGTGTGGCATTTGCCGCCTAGCCTGATGACTGGAAATGAGAAAAGAAAAGAACCAAGTCCTCCAAGTTGTCCTTTAACCTCCACACAAAGCCATGCATTCATGCACACACACAGAGAGAGAGAGAGTGAAAGATAGATTGATAGATAGATAGATAGACAGACAGACAGACAGACAGACAGATAGATGATAGATAATGATAAAAGCAACTTTAATTTTTTAAAGAAAAGAAATACATGTTCATGCACTAGAATATTCACAGCAACATGGGTTCATCCAAATGGGTCAAAAACTGGGATGTTCTCGATAATCAACCTATAACATATGGATTACATGTCCACTTGGCATATCCATATATATTGTAGATCAGTACAACCGAACACAGAACAGCAGTGAAGATGGACAGATGACAACCTTTCCAAAAACACACATGAGCCTCATACACATAATGAGAACATCATCAACTGGGTGGCTGGGTTGGGTTCTCGGTTCTGTGCAGGTGGAGATCACAAATGAGGAAAGAGCAGCTTCCTCTCTGTCTATGGTTCTGAGACCACGACAAGCCAAGAAAGCCTGAGGGCTGGACTAATGGACACCCGGTGCTGGACCCTGCCATGTAGCACTTAGGGCTTCATGCTCCAACATGCAAAGACTTAGAATTCCGGGAGCTCGGGCCGCAGGCTTACAGCTCTGGGCCTCACCCTCCACAGCCCCGCACTCAGCAGGCAGTGACGATCCATGGTTCATTAGCAGCAGCAAATGCTGGTAACACTAAGCAATGGCCAGAACGGATGGCTTTCAAATCCTGGGTGTCAGGACCCCCAGCTCTTATGGCCAGGCAGCTCCCTGGAATTCTTTCCAGAGACTAGTCTCTCACCTCTTCCACAGGTCCAGTCTTTAGTCACCCCTCCTCTCTGTTCTACTCACTTCCCGAGTAGTAGCACTAATGCTGTTATAGTCGCTGCCAATGCCCGCTCTGCCACATCTCCTCTGTGTGTCTGCCCGCCACTTAGCCTGCCCTACTACACGCAAAGACCACAGGTAAGGAGGGGCACTCCCGCTTCGGGTGGCTGCATTGGTGTGTGTGTAGGGGGGCGGGTCTCCTGGATGGTGAAAACACAAGTAGAGCAGGCGAAAAGGACTGTGGGATTCAAGTGGAGCACTGTGCTGTCCACCAATCAGAGCATAGCCTCCAGTTCCACCAATCACAGGCCTTCAGCCAACAGGCTTCAAATTGCACCAATCCCAAGCTTCTTCTGAGCTACAGCAAGGGAAGTGTTTTCTCCGCCAGCCTGGATGAAATCAGTCAGGAGGTAGTTAGAGATGGGTAAAGTTCACTCGGGATTGTCCAGAAGTCTGGAGCTGGCGACATTGCTCATCAGGTAAGGATCCCTGCCCCACGCCTGACAACCTAGGTTGGAGCCAGAGGACCCACATGGTGGAGGGAGAAAACTGACTTCCCCAAGTTGTCCTCTGACCTCCACAAACATACCGTGGAACATTTACACATACAAGAAAGGGAAAAAGGGAGGGAGGAAGGGAGGGAGGAAAATTATATTTTTAACTTAATTTTTAAATTGAAGTCTTCTAAGACCAGGGCAGACTGTCTGAAAAGTCACTCACACCAAGGCCTCCTGAAGCAAGGGCTGGTTAGAATGGTCCCTGAAGCTCTTGGAATGTTTCCAGAGGGAATGTAAAGTGGTTCCCTGGCTGCCTCAAGGACAGACAGGCCACAGCCAGCTGCCCAAGAACACTCAGCTGCAGGTTGTTCACTCAAGGATGCCAGGGATGGGGGGGGTCTATTATCTGCCTCTCAAGGGCTCACACACCCAGCTCTGGAAGATTTCACTCATTCACAGCAAATATATAAGATGCTTACGATACAGATCTCAGAACACTGAGCACCAAACTTACATTCTTAGCAACACTTAACAGAGAAGAAAATAAAAAAATCATTCACAATCCTACCACCCCAGGAAACCATCGGTATTAATTTTGGTGTAAGCTTCCTCAATCACACACTTTGATGATGAATGTTAAAAGTGGAGACTAGGGATGCAGCTCAGGTGGTAGCTTGTGTGTCTGGCACACAGGGAGCTCTGGGTCCTAACTCCAAAACCATCTCCAGCAAAAACTGGAGGCCCTGCAAGTCTGTAATCCCAGCACTTGGGAGGTGGAGGGAGGCAAGGAGGATCAGAAGCTCAAGGTCATCCTCAGGTATATATTGAGTTTGAGGCCAGCCTTGGTTACATGAGACTCTATCTCAAAAACAAAACAACAGCAACAACAAAAATAAACAAGTGGGAGAAGACAGATCTAGATACTACAGGGGAGCAGTTAATACAAAACAGGTGCTCAATAAATACCTTTTAACAGATTGATTAATTAAATGAGTATGTCTGTGTACCCAAGCGTATGTATGTGTACGATTTGTATGCACTGCCTGCATAGGTAGGAAGAGGGTGTCAAATCGCCTGGTACCGGAGTTACAGATGGTTGTGAGCTGCCCAGTGTGAGTGCTGGGAACCGAACCTGAGTCCTCTGTGAAAGCAGCAAGAGCTCTTAACCACTGATCCATCTTTCCCGCCCTAAATATAGATTTTAAAGCAGAAGTAAATATATTTTAGGGTGCACTGTTTTGGAATCTTAGGCACCCGTTTCTTTTTTCTCATACTCAGTAAAGCAATCAGGTGTCCCCAAAGGATTTGAGTGCACAGCCTCAGAGCCTAGAGAGGTGCATGTCCAAACACTTTCAGTGCAAGATGGAAGCTCAAGACAGACAGTTCCAGTTTTCTCTGGAAGTATTACAGCACCCGGAATGCATCTACTATGTTCATCTTGTTTGATTTGCTTTGTTTTGAGATATGGTCTCGCTTTGTACCCCTGGCTGACCTAGAACTCACAGAGATCTTCCTGCCTCTCAGGGTTTGCTAGAAGTAAAGGTGTGTGCCACCACACTCAGTGAATATGTTCATTTTAGCTGGTGTACTTTAGAAATTAATATATGCCCCAGTGAGATATATATGTATATATACACATGCATATATACGTATACATGGGTTTGAATATGGGTGCTGAATCCCCAACTTTGTACATATGAAACAAATATCACTGGGCTACAGGCACAGCCTCCCTCCCTGTGATTTTTTTTAATAGAAAAAGTAGGTCCAAAATGCTGGAGACTAAATTACATGCTCAAAATCTAATGTTGTTCTAGACAGAATCCAAAAGAAAGCCCTAACGAGTTGGTCATTAGCAGCCACCTAAAAGGGTTGGAATGACCCTACATCACAATCAACATGAACAAGGGGTGTTAGACCCCTTGACCACAGAAGGAAGTGGTCTTCACAGAGCAGGACAAGGAATATACATGTCACAATGAAGACAAATGGGTCCAGAGCTCCCCCCACCCCCAAGAAAGGGTTTTTCTTTGTAGCCCTGGCTGTCCTAGAACTCGCTCTGTAGACCAGGCTGGCCTCAATTCATAGAGATCCACCTGCCTCTGCCTTCCAAGTGCTGGGATTAAAGGTGTGCACCACCACCGCCCAGTTAAATCAAAAATATTTTTAAATGTTTTATGCATGTGTGTGTTTCCATGTGTGTATACCATACATGTGTATAACACACATGCAGTTGGTGTTCCTAGAGACCAGAAGAGGGCACCAGATCCCCAGGAACTGAGTTACAGATAGTTGTGAGCTTCCTGAAGTGAGTGCTGAGAACTAAACTCAAGTCTTGTAGAAGAGCAGTAACTGCTGAGCCATCTCTCCAACCCCCCCCAAAAAAGTTTTAATATTAATAAGAAACAAGTGCCAGGGCTGGAGGGATGGCTCAGCAGTTAAGAGCACTGGTTGCTCTTCCAAAGGTCCTAGGTTCAAATCCCAGCACCCACATGGCAGTTCACAGCTGTCTGTAATCGCTGGGTGTGGTGGTGCACGCCTTTAATCCCAGTCCTCGGGAGGAAGAGGCAGGCGGATCTCTGTGCGTTCAAAGCCAGCCTGGTCTACAGAGTGAGTCCAGGATAGCCAGGGATACACAGAGAAACCCTGTCTCAAAAAACCTAAAGAAAAAAAAAAAAAAAAAAAACAAGTGCCAGATGCAATTCATAGAGCACTTACCTAGTATGCACAAGTCCCTGGGAGCAGTCCCAGCATCTCTGTAACCCCAGCACTGGGGAAATGGAAGCAGCAGAAGTCAGTACACAAGGACACCCTCAGCTACATTGGGAGTTCGAGACCAGTCTGAGCTACAGTTAGACCCTGTCTCAAAATAACCAAGCCACACAAAAGCTCAGCAACCAAGTGAACTAAAGCATGCTAGCACATCCGATCGTCTCACACAGGCTTCCAGGTAGACTGTGGGCTGGCGCAGACTGCCTCCCCAGTTTACTCTATATGAGAGCCAAAAATGAGGGCAGCAGGGCTGGGGAGGTGACTCAACAGGAAAAGGCACTTGAAGCCAAGTCTGAGGACCCGAGTTCAATCCCTGGGACCCACACCACGGAAGGAGAAAACAGTCCCATAAGCTGTGTCCTCTGTCCTCCACTTGTGTGCTGTGTGCATGCACACATGTGCGCAATTGCTTCAAATGTAATATAAATAATTTTTAAAAACCATTTTAAAGCAGGCTGTGTGAACAGTCACGGAACTGAACCACACCAAGAGTTATCCTACAAATGCCTCTCTGGCTCCTCCCTCCATTATCCTTGCCCTCCCAGCCCATCTGTCTCCTGAAGTTCTTCGGTGCATTGGTTAAGAAGAATTTATCACTGAAAGCCCTCCTGTAAATCCATTTTTTTTCATTTTATTATTTATTTAGTTTTTAGGACAAGGCTTTACTCTGTAACCCAGGCAAGCCTTAAACGGACAGTCATCCTCCTACCCTAGCCTCCCAAGTGCTGGGACTACCAGCTTGAGTCCCATGCCCAGTTTCTGAATGTTTCTTGAACTGTGTATAATTATGAATTAGAGAAGACTATTAATACATGTTTCCATCCTGCTTTGATTACTCTCACTGAATTTGAGGGCAGCCAGGGCTACAAGAGGCCCTATCTCAAACACAACAACAAGCAAACAGAGGCAGTCTCTCAGAGACTCCCACACTATCTGTGTTCTTACTTTCTTCCCAAGTGCCTCTTTCTTTCTTTTCACACTCATGCTTAAAACCTGTGTTTGAATGTTTTTGGATCTGGTATAATGGCTCAGAGGGTAAAGAAAGGCACCTGCTGCCAAGCCTGATGACTTTCATTCTGGGACCCACATGTGGAAGGAGATCAACAACTCCCCAAAAGTTGTCCTCTGACCTTCACAGGTGGACTACTCTACATGTGTGAACATACACACACACACACACACACACACACACACACACACAAAGTAATAACTTTTTTATTTGGTTTTTTGAGACAGGGTTTCTCTGTGTAGCCCTGGCTGTCCTGGACTCACTTTGTAGACTAGACTCGCCTTGAACTCACAGAGATCCTCCTGCCTCTGCCTCCCGAGTGCTGGGATTAAAGGTGTGTGCCACCACACCCAGCTAGTAATAACTTTTTAAAATGTCTTTTTTAAATCTTATCTTTTAGCCTTTTTCTTATCATTTTTTATTTTATGTACATTGGTGTTTGACCTGTATGTATGTCTGTATGAGGGTGTCAGATCCTCTGCAACTGGAGTTACAGTCAGTTGTGAGCTGATATATGGGTGCTAGGAATTGAACCCGGGTCCTCTGGAAGAGCAGCCAGTGCTCTTAACTGCTGAGCCATCTCTCTAGTCCCTTAAAATGTCTTTTAATAAACCCCCATTCTGCTTCAAAAAGGGGAGGGGCCGGAATCTAATATAGATGGGCTCCGGCCACTCCTCAGTCTGTTCCCTAGCCACTCATGAGAAGATTCCCCAGGGGTTTGTCTCCTGAGTAGCACAAGCTACTTCAGCAGAGCCTGGCACACAGCAGATACTCAACAAACACTTGTGGCAGAGAAAATAACTGTCACTTAATGGTGTCTATTTTGGTCGTCTTCCGTCTTCCTGTTCACAGACACAGCTCTCTCCTTAAAAAACCAACCCCCCAGAGAAAGGAGCAATGTGTTCTCACAGGGTCAGCTTAAATCCCGCTACCCTGGGCCATGGTTCACAGAGATCCCAACATAGGGCAGAAGCTGAGACACAGAGCCATCACCCATTAGAGAAGATGCTCTGGGGAATGAGAGCACTCATTGGCAGTGCTAAGCCAGTTGTGAGGTTGAGACCTCACCCGACCTTGCTCAGTAGGGTGCACATCTCGCTACTTTACCTAGGTTAAGTTTCTGATTGCTAGTATCTACTTTGCTTTTCTCAAACTCTGACTCCAGTGGAAACACCACAGCAGGTTTAAAAGCTGGTATTAAAAAACAAAAAACAAAACCACATAACTCCAAATCCCTCCGAAATCCACTGCAAAGAGCAAAATCCCTTAATACCCGTTGCAGGTGAAATACTATGGCCAGGCGAGGAAAACACCTGTTATGTCAGGCAGATGCTCTGCCAACCCCATAAGCTCTAGAAGAGGCAGCATCAGACACGATTACATGATTGCCCAACATGCTTTCAACGTGTCTTTGACAAGGCACCTCGAACTGCCATTCAGAGATACAACTTTCAAGAACTGAAATCACATTTAGACATCTCCTATCTCTCCCTCCTACACACTCTACCTCCTTTTTCAGCTTTTAAAAACCAGGGGTGGGGGTAGGTAAGAGCAGACGATGAAGCTATTTTGAGAAGGAAAAAAAAAAAACCTCAAAAGTTAAAAGCAACTCCACTAACATAGTAACAGATCTCCAAGGAAACCCTGGGTGAATCGCTGAGTTCTCTATTAGAACTACTTGGTTCCATTACATCCAAGCTCCTCTATCCTACAAGCAGAGTTACACATCTGTGACAGCCCATGTATCATCTGGAAACCGTCAGAACATTTCTAAACAGCTGGGAGAAGAGCTAGCAGAGAGATCTGGTTCAACCAGCAGAGATAAGCCAGACTCCAGCATGGGATTCAAATCTCAAAGGCACAAACCATTAAGGTCCCACATGAAGACCCAAGGACTGGTGAAGGACGGGCCAAGGATTCCCCAACATTGTCTTTGCATGGGCGTTTCATCTTTGGCTTCTTTCTCCAAACAAAGACGAGAGAGAGAGAGAGAGAGAGAGAGAGAGAGAGAGAGAGAGAGAGATATCAGTCTGATCCTGGTCTTTCCATACAGCCGATGTCCACACACTGTCGTCACCCCAAGTATGCTGAGAGCCCTATTCTCTAACATTCCGATCCTTCCAGAAGTCTGTCCATCACTACTAGGTTTGCCAACTTCTTTCTTGAGGCAAGGTCTCCGGATGTGGCTCAGACTAGCCTGAAACTCACTATGTAGCCCAGGCTAGCCTCAAACTCAAGCCCACTGGCCTCAGCCTCTGAAGTGCTGAAGTACAAGCACCTGCCACCACGCCCAATTCAAGGCTTGCCAACTTTGAGAGGGAAGCAAAGAAACTTCACAAGCACCTGACCGGGAAATGATGACAACAAACTGCACTTTTAGACCACCCACTGGGGAAGGGGTATGCACACACGGGGGTGGGGCACTCCGAAGACGATAAGTGACAGGCTCTTTGCTGGTCGCGGTGCTGTTTGTTGAATTTTAAACATCATACTTTAACATGAACTACCGGGTGGGGAGAACTGTGCTGGACCATGAGTGCTGACCGCTCTTGCTCGGGGCACCAAGCACTCCCTCTCTACGGGTCCCTTTCAGAGGGTGCTGCCAGAATTCGCAAGCAGATAGGACATAGAACCACCCAGGACGCTCCTGTCGCCACTCCAGAACCAGGGGAAATCCAGGGTTCTTGCCTCCCTCCCATGCTGCGGAGCACGCCAGGGCGCAGAAAGGGCGAGGTGCCCAGGCAGTCCCCGGCCGTGGGTGGCGCCACGGTCCACACAGGCAAGCGGGCACCGCGCGGGGGCGCGGGCGGCGGGTCCCTTACCTGTTTTGCCAGCCCTGGAGGAGGTTGGTGTATTTGCTGAGCACGCCCTCGAGCGCCGGCTCCCTCCTGCGGCCACCTCCTCCGGACGGGCTAGCGGCCACCGAACCGGGACTGCTGCGGCTGCCCCCGCCGCCCAGTCCCGCGGCCGCCGATCGGCCGGCCACCCCTCGGCCAGCCAGGGAACAGGAGGGAGAGGAGCCCGCCGAGGTGGCGCGGCTGCTGCTTCGGCTGCTGCTGTCGCTCCCGGCGCCGCCGTCTGCACTCTGGGTCGCCCTCTCCATGATCGCTCCGCGCCCGAGGCGCGGGTAGCCGCCGCGCTGGCAGCCCCGCCGCCGCCGCCTCGGCTGCTGCCGCCGCTACTGCAGCCCCGGACTCCCGGGCCGCGCGTGGCTGCTCCGATTCCCCGGGAAATGCCTGACTCATACAGGAGGAAGAGGAGGAGGAGGAGGGAAAGAGGGCTGGGAAGGAAGCCAGTCGGGCTGGATTCAGCGGCGGCCGCCCCTCCTCCCGCCTCGACCAGGGCCCGGCCCCGCCCTCCAGCCACTTCTCGGGCAAGTTCGGTGCTCCAGGTCCCTCCTCCTCCAGCTCCTCGTCGCGTGTGATCACTCCGGGCCGGGGCCGCGGATGCTCCTGGGGCAGGCCGGGCAGACAGGGTGGGCACGCCCTACATAGGCGCCCGGCACCCTAGCCTTTCTGTTGACCCTACTCGGATACCGAGGCTGACGGAGGAATATCCTCAAGTCCTCCCCTCGGCCCCCGACCTACCTCGGGACCTGGAGGAAGGGACGGCCCTACCCACCGGGTCCACCCGGATATGGACCCGCCCGGTCCCTGACACCAGCACGCTCCCTCTCGGTGTGTCGGCGGCGCACAGGAGCCTGGGCCAGGCACGTACACAGTCACCTGAAAATTAGCCTCACTGGGGGAGCCTAGAAACAGGGCAGCGAGGAGGCCCTCGGGAATCTCCCCGTGGGTTTGGAAGAGAAAAGGAAGGGGACAGCAGGTGACTCTCGCAGGTGAGCAGGCTGTCAGCTAGGGGGCCGCCGTTTCCACGAGTCGGGCTTAGGATGGATGCATAGCGAACACCAGGTGACTTCCAGTGAGCACCCCTGTGAACTCACACACTCGCTTCACAATGAGCCCAGGGGGTGATGGGCATACACAGGCAAATATGAGGGGTCCACACTGCCCCAGAGACCACGCGCCTCTGGAGACCACGCGCCTCTGGAGACCACGAGCCAGAGCCAGAGGGACCCAAGCCAGAGGGCAAGTGAGAAAACACACACCAGCTTCCACTGTCCGCTGAAACTTCTTTTGCCCACCCACCCACACACTCGGCACTTCTCAATCTCTGTTGCTCTGTAGCAAAGGCAGGTAGATAGTGGGCTCTCTCCAGCCAGCTAGTTATCTTTGCAGATATAAATATTCAAAGCAATCTGGTTGTTTCTAAAATTAGAGCTTTGAGAAGCTGGGACCCCTCCTTTACACACACACACACACTCACAGGATAGATGATAGGTAGGTAGTAGGTAGGTAGATAGATAATGATAGATAGATGGTAGATAGATAGATAGATAGATAGATAGATAGATAGATAGATATAGGCAGACAGATTTTTATAATTGCTAGGTAGAGTCTTCTCTCACAGGCTGTTTCCCAGGTCCTTTGTAGCTTCACACCTACCAAGAAAATTTTCATTTTCTTTTTTCTTTGTTTTTTTTTTTTTTTGGTTTTTCGAGACAGGGTTTCTCTGTGTATCCTTGGCTGTCCTGGACTCACTTTGTAGACCAGGCTGGCCTTGAACTCACAAAGATTCGCCTGCCTCTGCCTCCCAAGTGCTGGGATTAAAGGCGTGCGCCACCACCGCCCGGCTTCTTTTTTCTTTTTTTTCCGAGACAGAATTTTTCTGTGTAGCCCCGAGGGTCCTGGAACTCACTCTGTAGACCAGACTGTCCTTGAACTCACAGAGATCCGCTTGCCTCTGCCTCCCAAGTGCTGGGATTAAAGGCATGCGCCACCACGCCTGAAGAAAATTTTCAAAGAGGGTTCAGCTCTAGAAAACCCCATGCAGAAGCCTCAGAGTAATGGGCAGTGATTGCCACCAAGTAAATCAGAATTTCAGATTTCCACATATTATCATAAAGTAAAATGGCCTTCCAAGAAGAAATACAAGAACCACACTGAAGCCTGGTGGTGGTGGTCCTCATCATCAACACACAAGCCTTTAATCCCAGCACTCGGGAGGCAGAGGAAGGTAGATCTCTGTGAGCTCAAGGCCATCTTGGTCTATAGAGTGAGTTCCAGGACAGCCAGGGCTGCACAGACAAACCCTGTCTTGAAAAAGAAAAAAAGAGAGACAAAGAGAACCACATTGAAACCTGAAGGCACAGAGATGTTGCTTGGTTGGTTTAGTGTGGTTCTTGTATTTCTTCTTGGAAGGCCGTTTTAATTTTTCATAATAGGTGGAAATCTGACATTCTGATTTACTTGGTGGCAATCACTTCTCATTACTCTGAGGCTTCTGCATGGGCCTTTCTAGAGCTGAACCCTCTTTGAAAATTGTCTTGCTTGTTGAAGTATGAGTTCATGTATTCCAGGCTGACCTCAAATAACTATGCTGACCACAAGTTAGGGCTGGCCTTGACTTCGCCTGAGTCCACTTCCCAAGTGCTGGGATCACAGATGTGCACCATCTGCCCCAACTGAGTTTTATGTAACCTTCATCAAGGGACTTTAAAAAGCTAAATATATTTTTATGCATACGAGTGGTTTTGCCTGCATCTATGTATATGTGTGTATGCCATGTGCCTGCCTGCTGCCCACGGAGGTCGGAAAAGGACGTGGGATCCCCTGGAACTGAAGTTGTAGATGCTTGCGAGCCACAGTGTATGTGCTGGGAACTGAAACCGAGCCCTCTGAGAGAGCAGCAAGTACTCTTAGATGCTGAGCCATCACTCCAACCTCTTAAAAATACAGAAGAAGATTAAGAGAAAAATGAAAGCGGTTTGTGCCCCAGCACAGTGGCGGAGGTTACAGGACAGTTTGCAGGAGTCAGCACTCTCCTTCTACTATGTGGGTCAAGGTGATCCAACTCAGGTCCCCACGCTTGGCAGCAAGTACTTTACCTGCTGAGCCCTCTACCAGGGCTTGAAGTCACACCACAGGCCTTACCCGCAGGGCCGCCTCTCAAGCCCATGACCCTGTTCCCCCCATCTTCCCCTCCCTTTCTCTCCCCCTTCTCTCTGTGTATGTGTTTGTGTATGTATGTATGTGTTGGTCCATGTGCATGCATATACATGTATATGTAGGTGCTAGAGCATGTCAGGTGTCATTCTTTGGGGGCAGTTCACATTATTTTTTGACACCTAGTCTGGAGCTCACCAATTCAGCTAGTGTGAGCCGCCACACCTGATGTTTTACATGGGTTCCAAGGACTGAACAAATTTTTCACCCTTACACATCGAGCCCTTTACTAACTGATCTATCTCCCCATCCCCTGAGTGTCAGTAACTTTTGTTTTTATTTGATTTTTTTGAATCAGGTTCTTACTATGTAACCTTGGCTGGCCTGGAACTCACTATGCAGACCACACTGGCCTCCAACTCCCAGAGATCTGCCTGCCTCTGTGTCCTGAGTGCTGCGATTAGAGGTGTGCACTATCACAGCCAGCTCTGACCCTCAGTTCTTAGCCACTGTTGACACCCTTTGCGACACTGCTCCATAAAGGGTCCAGTCTCATTTCCTATACTTAATGAAACTACACACAGTGCTGCTGGGTGCCTGAAATTCCATTTCCTGTCATATTTTTACTCATCGAGGAATTTGTTCTCCCATTAGCACTTTGAAGGAAGCAGGGAGGTGCTTAGGCCTCTACTGCCCAGCCACAGGATTGCACAAAACTAACCATGGATTTACCAGGATGAAACAAGAACTCAGAGGAACCATGCTGAACCAGGGTCTTCTGTTGGAGGGTGGTGTGCCGCCCTTTCTGAGGCACTCTCTAACTGGATAATAAAAGTTGCTGATGGCCATTTATCTGGGCAGAGAGAGAATAGGAAAGCAGAACTTTCTGGAACTAGCTAAGGAACCCTGGGAAGAGACAGAGGAAGCTCTCTCTTCTTGCCAGGGCTCTGAAGCAGCAGGACATCTGGGTGTGAGCTCTTTGAGCCATGAAGGTACAGCAAGCCACATGGTGGATTGAGAATAGTTAGTTGGGTTAATTTAGATTAGCTGATTGAGATTCAGATGAAACATTAAAAGGTCTTGGTGTATTTAATTATTGGAAAAAGGCTGTCTTTGGTCCTGGGCCTTATCTACAGGACAGGTCAGGCCTCCAGCTAAGGTGAGTCAGGCTCGCCAGGACTAAAGGCTTCTTGCCAGCCTAATATGACAGTTTATAATTATTAATAAATATCTTCGCTAACTAAGTTGCGGTTTCAGTCTTCTAACTGCAAGTTCAGTCAGTGTTCTTGCAGGCACAGCATTCCACCGAGACTTGAGCAGTGGCATTGAACAGCTTGGGAGGGTGGGTACAACAACAAAAACTAAGGTGTCGACAGTCTGCCCTCCGATGATCAATCAGACCCTTTAAGAGTACCCTGGGCTAGGTGGTACACACCTGCAATGCCAGTACTCAGAAAGTGAAGAGGAAGGATCAGAAATTTAAAATCATCCTGAGCTACAGAGCAAGTTCAAAGACTGGAGTTTACAAGACTTCTCTCTCTCTCTTTCTCTCTCTCTCTCTTTCTTCTTCTTCTTCTTCTTCTTCTTCTTCTTCTTCTTCTTCTTCTTCTTCTTCTTCTTCTTCTTCTTCTAGATAGATAAATAGATAGACAGAATCCCAGATCTCACCATGAGTCTGTGGACTGCTGACTCCATGCATGTTTCTCCCTTCCTGAACAGGAATGTGGACAGCAGCTGTATGCTGTTTCAAAGGGAAGGTGACCACAGGGAAAGCTTTGTGGAAAAGGGAGGCACAAGACTGTTTCGGATGCACTGAAGGGGCCTTTCCTCCTCTAGACCTGGCCTACCTGCCAGGACTGCAGACCCCGGGCTGCTGCACTGATGAAGGAGATCCTGGGAGGCATCAAGGAGTCAAAGAGTGTGGTGTGCACACAGGAGGGGCACAAAGAATCTGTGGGTCAAGGGTAGCCTGATCTGATTTCACAGATACACCTGTACACTCTGAAATCAATGTTTCTCTCCTTAGAAGAGAAGTATGGCTGGAAATGTGGTGACTACTTGCCCAGCATCCCCAGAACCCCTGCCTCTGACCACATACACCCCAAAGAAAGAACAATGTGGAGGTTAATTCTTCCCCTAAGTCTGTTTCTCATTGCTACCACCAAATACTTGATAAAAAGCTTAGGAAGGAAGTATTTATTTTGGCTCACAGTTTGAGGTGATACAGTTCCTTATGGTGGAAGAATTAAGAGAAGCAGGCTCCAATGTGAGCCTCCCTGCTCACATCTCAGGGACCAGGATGCCTAGCAAAAGGAATGCCAACCTTCCCCTTCATCCATTTCTAGCTATTTTTGGATCCCAGCTCTTGAGAGGGTGCTGCCTACATTCTGGGTGAGTCTCCTAGGTGGTTCCAAATTCAGTTAATTTCAAAATTAAAATTAAGTCTTACAGATGGATTTAGGGAGCCACCTCTAATGAATCTGATAGGAGATCTCTCTCTCTCTCCTTCTTCCTCCTTCTATTCTTCCCTCCCACCCTCCACTTTCTCTAACGAATCCAGCTGCCATAGGCCACTTACTTGGCCTTGGTCTCTTTTACTGGGTATAGAACCCAGAGCCTCACATATGCTAGGCAAGTGATTTTCACCGAGATACACCTCAAAAACACACACTCTCTCTCTCTCTCTCTCTCAATTTTGATTGAGTCAGGGTCTTTCTAAGTTACCTAGGCAGGTCTTGAATTCTCCATCTCCTACTTCAACCCCTCCATTAGCTGGAATTACAAGCTTACATCACTACACCTAGCTTAGCAATTGATCTTATTGTTTTTGGAAACTCCTTTTATAATTCTATGTGTAGGGGTGGGGTGGGGTGTGTGCACATGAGTGTACATGGTGCACATGCTTCCGCACTCGCTCAGAGACCAGGGGAGATGCTGGGTGCCCTGGTCTATCACTTCCCTCCTTGGTCCTTTGAGGCAGGGTCTCTCCCTGAAGCTGGAGCTTGCTTTCAGCTAAGCTGGCAGCCAGATAACCCCACGGATACTCCTGTGTGCACTTCCCTCAGAACTGAGATTAAAGGTATGTTTGAGGCCATGCCCAACTGGTTCCATGGCTCTGGGTCTGAGCTCAAGTCCTCACCATTGCACAGCAAGTGTTTTTTACCACTAAGCCACCTCTCTCTCCACCTCAGCAATTGATCATTGACAGAAGTGCAAATGCAGTTTAATGGGGTTTCTGTCTTCCATTTGTTTCATAGCCAAGTTTATTGTTGCTATAAAATGTTACTACAGGATTGAGGATGTGGCTCAAATTGTAAAGTGCCTGCCTGGTTCCATCCCAACCACCATATAAAACTAGGCACGGTGGTACACACCTGCAGTTCCAGCACTTAAAAGGGAGAGGCAGGAAGAAATGAAGTTCAAGGTCACTCTCAGCTACATAGAAAGTTCCAAGCCAGCCTGAGACACAGAGCTCCTGGCAGGGAAGGGGAGGAGGGAAGGAGGGAGAGAGAGAATGATAAAATAATTACTAAGAGGCACACACACTAAATCAATAAAATGTAATTTTTTTTTTGTTTTTTGTTTTCCTGAGACAGGGCTTCTTTGTGTGTAGTCCTGGCCATCCTGGAAACTAGCTCTGTAGACAAAGTTGGCCTATGGAATATTTTTTAATGTATAAACATCTGAAAAGTCCTCGAAGGGGAAATGAAGGAGAAACAAACTGGCAAATGTTCATACCATGGTAGCAATAATAGAGAAAATTACTGGTAGCCCCAACATCACAGGTGAGTCTCAAACGCATTATGTTATAGACAAAAGTCAGACTCAGACACATGTTCTGTGATGTCACATATGTGATGCCCTGGACAAGGCGAAGCTGGTGACAGTAGGTCAGCGGTTGCTGTGGGTATGGTTAGGGCAAGGGCTTGACACAAACAGGACCTGCAGAGGATACTTTTTGGAGAAGTGTGGTGGTGAATTGTCTTATGTCTTCATTCCACCTTAGTGACAAGGATGCTATGCTTGTGTCAAAGCTCAGACTGGCTCCAGGGTTATAACACAGCAGCAGAGCACTGACCCAGCACACACAGGCCATGACACCATCCCTAAATTAGGTTTGGTTTGTTTGCTTGTTTGTTTGCTTGTTTGAGACAGGGTTTCTTTGTGTAACCTTGGCCATTATGGAACTAGCTCTGCAGACCAGGCCAGCCTCGAACTCAGAGAGATCCGCCTGCCGCTGCCTCCCAAGTGCTAGTATTAAGGGCCCGTGCCACCACCACCACCCAGCTAAATTAGTTTTTTTTAACTTTTAATTGATTCTTTGTGAATTTCACATCATACACCCCCATCCCACGGGTCTCCCTGTCCCTTCATCTGCCTTCTACCCTTGCAAGCTCCCCAAAAGAAAACAAAAAATAAGAAAAAAAAAACAACAAAATCTCACCATAGAAGCTGCAGTGTGTCACACTGTGTCACACACTTTACCCTTCTGCCCAAACAGCTTTACTTGCAAATGTTCATTGAGTCGTTGGTCTGGTTTGAGGCCTCTGGCTTCTGCAACACAATCAATACTGAATCATCACGGGGGCTCCTCTCCGATATCCTGTTGCTCACCTTTGTCATGGACATCCTTCAGCTTCGGATCTGCAGTTCATAGATGGGGTGGATATTGGGGTAGGCCAACTCAGAAGCCTAGATCTGGGTCTGGGTGGAAGCTGAGTTGGTCAGCCCACCAGCTCACCTGTGCCCACACCACCATGGCCGCCCACACCGCCATGGCCAGCACTCCCACTCTCACTCCCTTAGGCACAGCTCTCACAACCTCAGAGCCAGCCTGCCCAGGAAGTGGGATGAGGGGGATTCTCTCCCAAGCCTACACTACTGCTCGGCATATGCCCACTCTCCCAAGCTCATGTGAGGCCAGCTCACCCATGCCCCTGCCACCAGGGCCAGCCAGCTCTACTGTGCTGCCCAGGTGAGGTGGAGGGGTGGGGCCGACTCTCCTGCCCTCACTCCATCAGGGCCAGCTCACCCATGCTGCCCAGGTGAGAGGCAGGGGACAGCTCTCCGAAGTGTGGTGTCCAGCAAGAGGTGGGGGCAAGTCATCTACAGCAAGTGAGGTGTAGGGCCAGCTCAGACATCAACACACACCCTGGCTGCCATAGGACCACAGACCCAGATGCTGCCCCCAGAGGCAGCCTGGACTCAGATGTCACTGTGGCCTTTGGTGGCAGCCCAGAGCAAGGATATCTTCCTGGCCTTTGGTGGCAACTCAGGCAGCGACATTGACACAGACCCCAGCTGCAGCAGGACCATGCAGCCAGACATGGCCCTCAGTGGTACCCCAGACTGGACTTCACCACGGCCTCAAGTGGTGGCACCACAGGCCACTCAGATCAGTTTGCTCCCAACCCTCCCCACCACTGCCCCATGTCAGTACAACTTCAGACATGGTCCCAGGCAGTAGTCCAGACCACTGATATCCAGATGGCCTTCAGTGGCAACTGGAGCCACAGACATCAGTACAAACACCGGCTGTGGTAGGGCCATGGACTCAGACTCAGACATCACCATGGTCTCAGACGGTTGTGCAGGCTCCTTATATCTGTTGTTCCTCCCTGCCGCCACATCCCCAGTTCCACCTCTCTCCCATCTCTCCATCACCTATTCACTCATCATAGCGGCACCAACCATGGGGAGGGGCAGGCACTTGGAGATATACATATATGAGGTCAGATGCCCTGTGTACCTTCTTGTTATAAAATTGGTGGATGAATAGGTGTGTAGAGCATTGGTGAGTGGATGGATGAGTGGATGGACAGGCGGATGAGTGGATGATTGACAGATGGTGTTTTAGTTCCCTTTCTGTTGCTGTGAAAAAAAATCCATGACCAAAATTCTTCCCCCAGCAACTTGGGGGAAGAAAGGTTTATTTCAGCTTTCACTTCCAGGCCACGGTTCATCATTGAGGGAAGTCAGGACCTGAACTTAAGCAGAAACTCAAAGCAGAACCCATGGAGGAATGCTGACTGCCAGCTTCATCACAGGCTCATGCTCAAGTAGATTCCTTAGGCAGCCAGGCCCACCTGCCTATGTATGGTGCCACCCACGGTGGACTCAGCCCTGTAAAGTCAGTCATCGGTCAAGACAATCCCTCATAGTGAAGCCACGGGCTAATCTGGTCTTAAGAATCCCTCAGCTGAGATTCCGTCAGGTAACTCTACTCTGTGTCAACTTAACAGCCTAAGCTAACTAGGACAGATGGGTAAATGGGTGGATAGGTGGTGGGTGGGTGGACGGATGGATGGAGATGGAAGGCTGAGCAGGTGA
>CAJQZJ010003646.1:9363276-9375237 GCA_907164525.1 Lophiomys imhausi
TGGGTGGACGGATGGATGGAGAGGGAAGGCTGAGCAGGTGAGTGAATATGTAGGTGGGTGGACGGATGGATGGATGAAGAGGTGGGTGATGAATGAGTGGATGGGCAGATGGGTGGGAAGATTGGTAAGTAATAAGTAGGTAGGTGGGTGGGTGGATGGACAGATGAATAGATGAGAAGGCAGGTGGTTGGGTGAACAGACATCTGCCCACCAGTCTACCGAATGCTTGCTTAAGACTTTTGACTTCCCAGAGGCTATTTCTAAGAGAAGGAATGTATACATCCTTTCTACAACACCCCCCCCCCCAAACTCCAGTACTGCGAAGATCTCAGGCTTAAAGGCAAAAAACTAATTTGAGATTCTCTGCAAATCGAGAGTATGCCTCAAGTGCCAGAGTTGAGGCTGTGGAGAAAAGAAGCAATACAGATGCGCAGTGTTTTCTAACAGTGAAGCTCCTGAGAGACCACAAAGCAAATACGCCAGGCTCTAAGACACACATGGAAAGCCCTGTCCAAAGATAAAGTGATATTCAGGCCGTGTGACAAGCACAGTACTAAGCCACCACCAATGGCCATCCACCACGTGTCCTCTTCCCAACACAACTTAGTTTTCTTTTAACATTTAGGTTTGTTTTGTTTGGCATGGATGGGTGGACAGAGGGAGGGAGGGAAAGGTATTAAGTGGGTGAGTGGACAAGTGGACGGATAAGTGGATAGATGGATGTTAGTGTAACTTTATATAATGTGTTTGTTTGTTTCACTCTTTCTTTCTTTTTTTTTTTTTTTTGGTTTTTCGAGACAGGGTTTCTCTGTATAACAGCTCTGGCTGTCCTGGACTTGCTTTGTAGACCAGGCTGGCCTCGAACTCACAGAGATCCACCTGCCTCTGCCTCCCAAGTGCTGGGATTAAAGGCATGTGCCACCACCGCCCGCCTCACACTTTCTTTCTTAACCCAGCAATCACGCACATAATCGAGACTCTATTATATTATTTGTTAAACAGGCTTCACAACACAAGAACTGAGGAGTTACTACTCTATTCTTAATCCCCTAAAATAATCTGGCTTCCCCACAGCATAAATCTCAGAGATAACTGCACTTTGTGGCTTTCCTGATTCAACTGGCTCTCTCCTGATGTCTCCTCTCCTCTGCCTCTTGCTGAATCCTCCTCCTTCCTCTCTTTAACTCCTCTTTCCTAGCAGGACAGGAAGTCCAGCTCTATTCTCTCCCCTGCTCAGTGATTGGCTGTAAGCTGCTTTATTGGCATATCAGGGGACAACTGGGGAACAGTATTTACACAACATTCGGACTGGCAATTCTAAGTGCAAGGATTGCAACCAGATAAGGGGGGAGAGGAGATACAGAAATCAGTATTTGAACTGGGTGTAGTGGCACATGCCTTTAATCCCAGCACTCATGAGGCAGAGGCAGGTGGATCTCCATGAGTTCAAGGCTAGCCTGGCCCACAAAGTGAGTCCAGGAAAGCCAGGGAGACATAGAGAAAACCTGTCTCAAAAAAAAAAAAAGAAAGAAAAGAAAAAGAAAAAGAAAGAGAAAGAAAGAAGAACTCAGTATTTGAATTACACAATAACTTTATCCCTACAGATGAATGAGATGGTAAGTAGATGATTAGTAGGGTGAGTGGTTGGTTGGATGGATGGATGGATGGATGGATGGATGGATGGATGGATGGATGGGTGGGTGGATAGTTAAATAGATATATTTTGGAGTAGGTCAGTCTCTATAGCCTTAGCTGGTCTGCAACTCACTCTGTAGCCCGGGGTGGCTTCTAGAAATCCTCTGCATTAGCCTTCCTAGTGATAGAGTCACAGCAAACACAGACCATTGCACGTTGTTTCGGTGTGACAGACGGCTCTGGGAGGACTGGAAACAAATGATGAATGTACCCTTCACACTTTCATGGTCTGAAACTGAAGATCATAAATGAGCTGAGACCTCCCAGACCATGCTGTGAGCTGGAGTGGAAGTTGGCTCTGCCAGTTCCACAGCAGGATGCTGTTGACTGGATTCTGTCCCCAGCATTTTCCCTGTGTCTCAAACCCAGACCCAGTGCATGCTCAGTGGTGTCTTCCACAAAGGGACACCTCGCCCTCAATGGCAGTTCTATCTGGAAGGACTACCAGCTTCTCCGCAGGTATCCGCAGGTAAAACCCACTTGGGCAGAACAGCAGATGCCTAAAACAAGCCAAACACTCCAAGGACATGAGAAAAAGAGAATGAATCACTGTTCCTACAAAGAAAGCAGCTGCTGGAAGAAACTTACATTTAACTAAGAATTGAAATTCTCTTTTTGCGCCAGGCGTGGTGGCACACACCTTTAATCCCAGCACTCGGGAGGTAGAGGCAGGCAGATCTCTGTGAGTTCAAGGCCAGCCTGTTCTACAAAGTGAGCCCAGGACAGTCAGGCCTACACAGAGAAACCCTGTCTTGAAAAAAAAAGTCTCTTTTTGCTACAGTCTGCTCAGGACAACCTGATCTCTCTCACTTTTCCATGCAGGGGAACAAGCATGTGACTGGGGGTTATCTGTCTTGAGGCATAATTCTCAAACTATCAGGCTGGCAAGTGCAGGAAGGGAAGAGTATATAGGGTGCACAGTGAATGAGGACTTGGCCAAGTTTTTCCATATTGCTAAAAAAAAACAACGTGCAGGGTAGAATGAGGAAGAATGCTTGCTTGGCTCATGATCAGACCTTGACTTCCCAGCCCCAAAACTATAAAACCAATGAAGCAACAAAGAACCCTTCTCAGAATGGTGACTCCTTTCTTCCACCTGCCCCCACACTCCCCCCCACACACACCTTAGTGTTTTAGACAGACTATTGCTATGTAGCCCAGGCTACCTTCAAACTCAGGGTCCGTTTCCCTCCACCTCCTGAGTGCTGGGACTACAGGCTTGCACCACCAGGCCCAGTGTGAGCCCTGCTTTCTTACTCCCTGAGAAATGTTCATTTCTGAAAACCACAGACAAGCAGACACCTTGCTGTTTAGAGAACTGCAGCACTGGGGAAGGCAACATACATGTACTAGTCATGGTGCTGAACAAACTGTTTAGAATGCTGGCACATTGCACAGTGCCGCTAATCAAAGGCTATACCACGGAGGGCTGCAGAGTTGTTAAGAGTTAGTTAAGCAGTTAAGAGTAGTTGGGGTTTTGTTTGTTTGTTTGTTTGTGTTGTTGTTGTTTTTTTTGGTTTTTGTTTTGTTTTGTTTTGTTTTGAGACAAGGTTTCTCTGTGTATCCTTGCCTGTCCTGGACTCACTGTGCAAACCAGAATGGCCTTGAACTTGCAGAGATCCACCTGCCTCTGCCTCCCAAGTTCTGGGATTAAAGGCATGTGCCACCACGCCCAACAATCACAGACAACTGTGAACTGCCATGTGGGTGCTGGGATTTGAACCCGGATCTTTTGGAAGAACAGGCAGTGCTCCTAACTGCTGAGCCATCTCTCCAGCCCCAAGAGTAGTTAGTTGTTCTTGCAGAGAACCTGAGTTCCATTTTCAGCACCCACATGGTGCCTCACAACTGCATGCAATTCCAGTTCCAGGGAATTCAACATCCTCTTCTGACCAATTTTGGGTACCAGACAATGATGCAGCACATATACATGCATGCAAATAAAACACTCATACACACATAAAAATAAAACAAATCAATCTAAAACAAACAAAATAATTTATAACAGGCTGGAGAGATGGCCCAGTGGTCAAGAGCACATACTGCTCTTGTAAAGGACCAGGGTTCAGTTCCCAGCACCCACACTGAGTGGTTGACAACCACCTGTCATTCCAGCTCCAGGAGATTCAATTCTCTTATCTGGGCTCCTTGAGCACACACACACACATGACACATACCACACATACATATAATGTTTTTTAGGTTATACCATCCTAGCATGACAATGGATGCTTATAGTGTCATCATTTGGAAAGCAGAGGTATGGGATTTCTTTGAGTTAGAGGTCAGCCTGAGACTATTAAAAAGTATATCTGTTGGGGAGATGGGTTGTTCAATAGTAAAGTTGTTTACTGTATAAGCCTAATGAAAGGATTCCCAGTATCCACACTTCCGAAAGTTTTTTTTTCTCTGAACTACACATAATAAGAAGGAAGAGGAGGAGGGAGAGAGAGAGAAGGAGAAGGAAAAGAGAAGAAAATGTTTTAAGAGGTACCAGAGTTTCCTACAGAAGTGCAATGTATGGATGACTTGTAGTGTGTGATTGCTGCCCAGCAGAGTTCCCAGCATGTTCTTCCCTAAATATACAAAAGACAGACAAACCACCCAGAGGGGCAATGCCAAGGTATAGAACTCTGCAAACATTGTCTTATTCCAGAGGCCCAACTCTGGGGGTCCCAGCCACCCTCCATGATCACCAAGCTGCAGACAGGTGATAGAAGATGGGGTAAGGACCCCATTGTCTGGGAGGCGCTAACAAATCTTTGCTTATCCTGAGAGGGACTATGCGGCTTCAGCTATCTTAGGTTGGGTTCAGAGTGTGCTGCTGGAGCCAGGGAAGGGGCCTGCCTGCCTGTGGAGCCGGCTGATGCTGAGGATAAGCCAGGGAGGCAAGGTCCCTAAGGAAGATCTAAGTGGAGTCACTTAGAGTTTAGGACATCCAGTCCCTCTGCTGATCTGTGTCGGGATAAGGAAACAGGCAAGGGACAAGCTGTTGATTATGCTGTCCCTGCAAAGCTCGAAAACAACTCAGTTCCTCTTATCTCAGTCTTGAAGAGGCAGGAGCCCCAGCTTTAGAAGAATGCTGCTTAAATTAGTAACATCCTAGGCCGGGCGGGGTGGCGCATGCCTTTAATCCCAGCACTTGGGAGGCAGAGGCAGGCAGATATCTGTGAGTTCGAGGCCAGCCTGGTCTACAAAGCAAGTCCAGGACAGCCAGAGCTACACAGAGAAACCCTGTCTCGAAAAAAAAAAAAAAAAGAATAACATCCACTTGCAGAGCAGATATCTGACCCCAAGTTTAAGGCAACGAAAGAGACAGATGCAAAATGGGGGCAGAGATGGCCATCCTGCTTTTAGTTGCCTATGGGACCTCTGCAGGGCCACGGGGGGGGGGGGGGGGAACAGTGCTTTTGTTGAAAGTAGCCTCTAGGTGCTGAAAAGTGGCTCAGTGGTTAAGAACACTGGCTGCTCTACCAGACAACCTGTGTTTGGTTCCCAGCACCCACACCAAGGCTCACAGCCATCTACAACTCCAGCTTCAGGGTATCCGATGCCCTCTTCTGATCTCCACAGATATCTGGTACACATGTAGTACACGGACATATGTGTAGGCAAAACATTCATACAAATAAGATAATTTTTTTAATCCTCTAAATATGATCCAACTGGTGAGTCTAAGGCTGGCAAAGCTGATTCCTTCTGGGAGTGGAGCCTTTGGTAGATGTTACCCAGAACCAGCCCCCCTTACTTCCCGAGAACTTTTGGGAAGCCAGGCTGACCAATGAGCACCACCAGTGTCAAGAAAGAACAATGGGGCCCCAGAAATGAAGCTGCTCCAAGGAGACATGTAGCTGGCCAAGGGGGCTGAAAGGGCAGCAGGGAACAGACCCCACAGTGAGACACAAGAAGCCTCCTGCCCAGCTCTTCACTGGGGTCCAATGGAATGTGTGTGTGTGAGGGGATGAGTGAGGGGGTGAGTGTGTGTGATATTGAAACCAGGATGCCTAGCAAGGAAGAATATAATCAACGAGACACTTACCTTCTGCCCTTTGCTGTCAGGGTTAAAGACTCTATCACCTTTTAATCGCTCGCAAAATTAGTGTGCTTAATATTTATGTAGAAATCAGAGCTTGAATTTACATCCGAAGAAAAGATGCCAGAGCGAGGAATGTGCTTGGCTGGAAGAGAACTTGCCCAGCACACAGGAAGCCCCGGGCTCCATACCCAGCACTGCAGAGGTAAATCACAGTGGAGCATCCCTGCAACTTCAGCCCTGGGCAGGTAAAGTGGAGAGAGAGTTCAAGGCTACACAGGGAGCTCAAGGTCAGACTGGGGTGGATATGTGGGAGGGAGAAAGAGAGAGAGAGAGAGAGAGAGAGAGAGAGAGAGAATGAGCTACAAAAGGATTGTATTCTCTTCTCTGTCAAAGGAATGAACACTTGGCCAGACTCCACATGGGTGGAATCTTATAGTCAATGACAACCCTGGGACTCTTATCTTTCCACAGTGGAAGACACTGGGCCTGAAGATGGCACAGCAGCTGACCTTGCCACCCAGCTGGATAGTTTGATTGATCCTCAGGACTCAGTTGGTGGAAGGAGAGACCTGACTCCCACACTTGTCCTCTGACAACACCCACACATACAGACAAATAAAATATAATTTTTATATAATTTTTTTTAAGTTCAGGCTTCTTGAGGGCATAGAGGGCTCCTGGGTAGCCCTGGTCCCTGGGGTTTAAGGCCTGGCTCATGTTCATAGAGAGCCCTCTACAACTTGGCCCTGCTTTAAAATGTGGTGTGCTTTAAAATTTGTACTTCGACCACATACTTGGGCCAAGCATGGCTGAGTAGCAGGGACAGTCGCTGTAGGGTTTGACCTCATGGTCCCAGAGGTGAGAGACAGTCCACATTTCCACACTCCAGGAAAGGCAGAGTCCAGTCCCTGCCCAAACAAGTGTGCCTCCTCATCACACTTGGGACGCCTGGGCACAGCACAGCCTGGTGCAGAATGAGCATCTACAGCCGGGAGGGAGAAGGTTGTGGGCTCTGGTCTTTTTTTTTTTTTAAGTGGGAAATATTTATCCCTACATTCCCCAACCAGGACTGAACAGACACCTGTCCCTGTGGCCAAGAACAAAGACAGTGGAGGCAGCCAGGAACCCCATGGCATTGTCCCCCCAGGAAGCATCAGCTACAGTCACTGTAAGTTATAAGGTGGCCTCAGACCCTGGGGAAGAAGCTAGATTTCTGCCATCCTCCAATTTAAGCAAACCCATTTTCCTTTACCAACTTCCGTTTCCTAATTACTTTGCAGCACAGTGAAACTGGGGCAGCGGGGTTTCCAGACCTTAGTACAGTGGAGCTGTGGGGTGGAAGCATAAAGTTCTAGAAAGAACAGGGGTAAAGCTAAGAGTCCCATCCCTACCCTTTCTTCCTCGCACAGAGGCTGATTTCTGCACTAGACTCTGGAAAGTGACATGAAAGGAGCGGTCACTCACAACACAGCAGGGAACAGCAGACCCAGCACCAGGGACCTGGGGTCTCCAACAAACTGCCACCTCTAAAGCCGGCTCAAGGAAATGTTTACAATTAATCATGTAATTGGTTTCCGTCCCAGTTGTTTCATTTAAAACTCTTCCTTGTTGAAGTCTTAAAAAGTAGAAGGTGTGCTCATGGTTTCAGACCTTGTTTGAAACAAGGGTGGAGGAGCAGAGTTGCATACAACCATAAGCTCAGCACTGGGGAGGTAGAGGCAGGAGGATCAGGGCACTTAGCAGCATAGCAAGTTTGAGACCACCCTGGGCTGCATGAGACCCTGGTGGGGACAAAGGGGGGAAGTTAGGTGGGATGAGTCACACACTTGAGGCTGAGATAAGAATGTTGCCAAAACTCCAAGGCCAGCCTAGGCTGCAATATGAGATCTTGTCTCAAACTAACACCATAAAAAAAAAAAAAAAAGGAGGAGAAGAAGCAAAAGGAAGCAGCCACAGGAGCAGTGGCAAGTCTGGGGCCTCAGCAGGTCTGCACAGACTCTGAAGGTCAGGAGGGGACTTTGCCCTAAGGGCTGAGCAGAGAGGCAGCCCGCTGGCCTGCTTTTGCTGGGTGATAGGCCGTAGGCCAGTCTGCCCACCCATAAAGGACCAGAACATGCCGCCCTTGCCACCTGACTTCCTTGCCTAGACTGAGAGGACCCCCGAGGGTGAGCCTGGTAGACCAGGAGGGGAAGGAAAGCAGTCACTAACAGATAAACAGATCTAGCACAAAAAACACAGTACTTCTCTATTGATTGTAAAGCTTTTAAAAAACCTACAGTGGGAAAACTGGAAAATCTTGTTTCAAGGTGCTGCAGTCTTGGAGGGGGAAGATGTTTTCCTGAGTTTCTAAGAAATGTAAACATCGATCTCTTAAAACGGTCTACACAGAACTGGAGAGCAGCTCGGGCGTTAAAAGCTCACAGTACGGCCGGGCGGTGGTGGCGCACGCCTTTAATCCCAGCACTTGGGAGGCAGAGGCAGGCGGATCTTTGTGAGTTCGAGGCCAGCCTGGTCTACAAAGTGAGTCCAGGACAGCCAGAGATATTCAGAGAAACCCTGTCTCGAAAAACCAAAAAAAAAAAAAAAAAAAAAAGCTCACAGTACTCCGTATGTTTGTCTGTCTGTCGTTCATTAGTTCTTTCGTTTGTTTGTTTGCTTGTTGAGGCAGGGTTTCTCTGTGTAGCTCTGACTGTCATGGTCTCGCGTTTGTAGACCAGGCTGGCCTCGAACTCAGAGATCACCTGCCTCTGCCTCCCGAGTTCTGGGATTAGAGGTGTGTGCCACCATGCCTGGCTGTGATACTGCCCTCAGAGAACATGAGTTCAGTTCCCATCACCTACATCAAGTGACTTGCAACCATCTATGACTCTAGCTCCAGAAGGATCCAAAACCGTCTTCTGGTCTTCCAGGGCACCTGCCATCATATGCGCGCGCACAGACACACACACACACACACACACACACACACACACACACACACACAATTTAAAAACATAATTTGTAAAAGACTGACAGAGCCCATGTACTTTGTGCCAGGTACCAAATGACCAAGAGCCAAAAGAAAAGCTCAGGAGCTCTCTTGGGCCCTTGAAGACACTCAGTGGTTAGTGAGTTCATAATGACCCCCAAAGCAACACAGGCTATATTGTAGACCGCGCCCCCACCCCAAAAAAAAGACAGCTAGAATTTTTGAGCTGCAGAAGACTGAGTTACACTCCCTGATTCATGGCATGTGCTGACACCCGTCTGTTTCTTCCTCAGCTCCTTCTCCCATCTCCCTACAGTCACCTACTTGCTCACCTAGTATACATAAGGCCCCTGGATTTGATCCCTGGCACAGTATAAACTGGATGTGATTGGTCCCTCCTGTAATTCTAGCCTTGGGAAGTACAAGGTCATCATCGGCTACATAGCAAGTTGGAGGCCACCCAGGCCTACAGGAGATCCTGTTTTTAAAAATGAAAGAAACAAGGCCCAATAAGATGGCTCACTGGGTAAGGCTGCTTGCTGAGAAGCCCGATGACCTAAATTCAATCCTTGTAAACCACAAGGTGGAAGGAAAGGAACACCACCAGCCTCTCTCCTTACCTCCTGCTCTAGTTAACTTCAACTATTAACTCCATGCAGCCCACAGCCATCTGAGAAAAATCTCAGTGGAGGGATTGCCCAGATCAGATTGGTCTGCAGCCCTGGGGCTGTCTTCATTGGTGTAGGAAGGCCCAGCCCACTGTGGGTGGTACCATCCCTAGGCAGGTGGGTCTGACTGAACAAGAAAGCTATGTGAGCATGAGCCAGCGGGCAAGCCAAAGAGTGAACCAGCAAAACAGCATTCCTCCATGGGTTCTGCTTCAGGTTTCTGCCTAAGGTCCTGCCTGGACTTCCCCTCCATGATGAACTGTGACCTGGAAGTGTAAGGCAAATAAACCTCTTTCCCTAAGTGGATTTCATATCACAGCAAGAGACGGGAACTAGATAACCACCCATACACCAAAGTAAATACATAAGTAGTGCAAGGTATAAAAGTCACACAAACAAAAATCTCTATGTTACTTTAATTCCTGGGTGCTTTATAACTTCTGTGCTTGTGAGTGGCACAATGTTTTCTGTTCAATTTGTCCTGTTCATGGGGCATGAGCAATGAAGCCTATTGAATCTTGTAAGGTGATCTTTCTTCCAGCAAAATCAATAAACTCCTAGATTCTAATAGTTTGTTTATTGATTCTATTGGCTTTTCCATACAGCTTATATTACTGAAAAATAATGACAATTTTATCTCTGCCTTAGTCTTTTATATTTCATTTTTCTTCTTTATGTGTTTCTGCACTGGTTAGAAGTATCAATATTAGGGGCATCCTGTCCCATATTATTACTGTCCCACAATATTATGGGCTCTTGTCCCCATTTGTACCTTTCCACCCTGTTTCTCCCTTCCACTTTAAGATCTGTTTATTCATTGTGTGTGTGTGTGTGTGTATGTGTGTGTGTGCGTGTGTGCATGTGCATGTGTGTGAGTATGTGTGTGTGAGTGTGTGTGTGCACGTGTATATATCTGTGTGTGTTTGTGTCTGTGAGAGTGTGTGTATGTGTGAGTGTGTATGTGTGAGAGAGTATGTGTTTGTGAGTATGTGTGTGCATCTGTGTGGATGAGTGTGTGTGTGTACCTATGTGAGTTTACATGCACTATATGCTCTTGAGGTCAGAAGCATGTTTCAGATCCCCTGAAACTGGAATTATCAGTAGCTGTGAGCCACCTTGTAGGTGCTGGGAACTGAACCCAGGTCCTCTAGAAAAGCACTAAGCACAAAGTGTGGTAGCACACACCTTTAATCCCAGCGCTCGGGAGGCAGAGGCAGGCAGATCTGTGAGTTCAAGACCAGCCTGGTCTACAAAGTGAGTCCAGGACAGCCAAGGATATACAGAGAAACCCTGTCTCAAAAAAAAAAATCAGTAAGCACTATTAACCCCTGAACTATCTCCCCAGTGCCCCTTATAGATATGGAAGTCAGAGAACACTCCCTGGGGGATGGCCCCCATAATGGTCCAGACAGAGTTTGATGAAAAGGTTTCCTACACACAACCTGTGCCATTGCCAACCCCTAGCAATAGGATGATTTACCTTATACCGAGAAGGTTGGAAAAGGGGGCTGGAGGGAATACATATACCCACATACATGCAAACACAAACACACACAAGCATGCACACACTACTCACACACATATGCAAAAGAAAAGAAAGAGATCGATGAAGTCTTGGGTTGAGGATGTAGGCCAGTGGTAGACTGAAAGAGATCAATGAAGTCTTGGGTTGAGGATGTAGGCCAGTGGTAGACTGCTTTTGTAGCATCCACGACCGAGGTTCAACCCCAGCACTGAAAGGAAAAGGAACAGAGTTTGGGTTTCACTGCCCAGGCTGGTCTTAAACTCCTGAGCACTTTCAAGCAACTGCAACTATGGGAATGTGCCATGATGTCCATCCTCGAGCCCTTCTCGCTTATGAGACATTTTCATCCTGAAACCATACATTAGAGAATAAATGTGGAATCTGGCCCATTATTGTCTCACAGAAAGAAAGGAGAGAGTCAGAGACAGACAGACAGACAGACAGACAGGAGGGCCATTTCTGAATCCGTAAGCTCCAATCAGGGAGGGCCCGAGTCATATTTGATTTGGAGGCTGTGCAGTATTCACCACGTTCAAGCTTTAAACATCACTGCCAAACTCCAGTGATTAGAATTCCACAAACTGACTTCCTCCCAAATTCAGTAGAACAGAGGCAAAGCCTGAGGTTGTTTTCCTATTCCACCACTAGGGGGTGATATATCCCATTCGATTCAAAACTATGGCCACTTGGCCACATCCAAGTTGTGTCCTCGGCCCAAGACATAATTCAGGGGATTACCAAGAGTGGCGCACCCTGGTGATCACTCCACCAACAAGAGGCCTCTTCACAGGCTCAAGCATAATCTATAATCTATTTGTTCAG
This sequence comes from Lophiomys imhausi, assembly GCA_907164525.1. Lineage (NCBI taxonomy): Eukaryota > Metazoa > Chordata > Mammalia > Rodentia > Muridae > Lophiomys > Lophiomys imhausi. Next base: position 9,374,991 of record CAJQZJ010003646.1, read on the forward strand.
AGAATGACGTTTCCAGGAGAAATGAGCTATGGAACTGCTTGTGCACAAGTCTTTATGGCTGGGTAGATAGAAGTCATAACACATGGAGACCTGTCCCAGGAGGTTCTAATGAGAGGAGCACTTGAGGGAGAAAGATCACTGTCAAATCTGGAGTGAGCCCTGTCTAAGCTGGAGTGAGCCCTGTCTAAGGTGGAGTGAGTCCTGTCTAAGCTGGAGTGAGCCCTGTCTAAGCTGGAGTGAGCCCTGT
>CAJQZJ010003646.1:9408087-9420737 GCA_907164525.1 Lophiomys imhausi
TTTTTGGTTTTTCCAGACAGGGTTTCTCTGTGTAACAGCTCTGGCTGTCCTGGACTCACTTTGTAGACAAGGCTGTCCTTGAACTCACAGAGATGCCCCTGCCTCTGCCTCCCAAGTGCTGGGTTTAAAGGCATGTGCCACCACCGCCTGGCTCCTTTTTTTAAGTTTAAGGTATATCTTTTTCCCCCCAACAAGTCCACCTTTCAGTCCAACAAAAGGCTCTTTCTCTTATAACATCAAATACAATACAAAACAACAAAAATAATTAGGCCACAATTATATGAAAATTATAAGGCTTAGCATACATTCCCAATGTCCAGTCCATATGTATTTGGCAACTGACTTTAACATTCTACTATGCAACCATCTCCATGAGTTTAAAGTTCTATATTCAACTCAACTTCCATCCTAACTTGCATCACCATCTTAGAAACATCTTCTTAGATCCAGAACACCCTCTTACTTCCTAAACAACTCAATATCCAACTGTGAGACTATAACTATCTAGTCTTCAACCACCTCAGAGACCTGAGAAGAATAAGACTTCCCAAGGCCTTCTTGGGCTGCCTCATGGCAAGAGTCCCTTTCTGAAGCTTTTATTCCGAGAGTCCTATCAGTCAGTGTTACTTCAGGCTTTTGGTTTGCTCACTAACCTTGAAAAGTCCCTAGCTCAATTATTGGGAGTGTACCTTTCTGAACTCAAAATTGTTTTTTAAGTTTTTCCTACATTGGAGCCACTATAAAAAAAACAATTTAACTTGATCTTACCAAACAATCTATTTTTCCAAATTCCATCTAAGGTAGTGGTCATTGCTAACAATCTATATCTCTAAGTTCTTTCTAAGGTAGTGGTCATTGCTAACAATCTACATCTATAAGTTCTTTTTTTTTTTTTGGTTTTTTGAGACAGGATTTCTCTGTGCAATTGATCCCTGGATGTTCTGGACTCACTTTGTATACCAGGCTAGTATTGAACTTTACAGAAATCTGCCTGCCTCTGCCTCCCAACTGCTGGGATTAAAGGCGTGCATATCAACCCCGGCGATTACAGACAGTTGTGAACTGCCATGTGAGTGCTGGGATTTGAGCTCAGGTCCTTTGGAAGAACAGCCAGTGCTCTTAACCGCTGAGCCATCTCTCCAGTGCCTCTATAAGTTCTTTCTAAGGGTGATGGTTGAATCATTATTCTACTCCAGCAACAGTGACTGTAAAAAAATCAAGCATTATTATTGTAAGTACCAGTGATACTGCCCAGTGAGGGCTAGAAGCCCCCTGAGTGTTTTCACACAACTCATAGACCGTAAGGGATGTGGTGTGAGGGCAGCAAGCAGAGCAAAACTCCACACCAGCATGAAGTCCTCAGGGCTCTGCCTCTCCGAGGCTCACCTATCATGGCTGTGCCAAAGTGGTAGGCCGCACTCCATGAGTTTTAAAGGTGTTCTGGTGTTCCTCGCCCATGGCCCCCAACATCTGCCCACATCTCCCACATGCTGGAATTACAGGCATGTGTCACCAGGACCAGTGTAATGGTATGGTTTTTATGTAGGTGTGGCTGTTGTGCGTGTATGCATTCATGTGGACATGTGCGTAAGTGTGTGAGCACGTGCTCCAAAGTGTGCTCATAAAGGCCAGAGGTCTACGTCCAGTATCGTCTCCTTTTGCTCTCCACCTTATTACCTTTTTAGACAGAATTTCTCACTGAACATGAGCTCCCTTTGGCTAGAGTGGCTGCTGAGCAAGGCTGCTCTGTCCCCTAACACGGGCTTCAGGTGTACGGACACTCTTGCCTCCTCTTTCCTGTCCGTATAGGGATCTGAGCTCAGGTCTGATTCTTGTGCAGCAGGCACTTAACCCTGAGCCTTGTCCTCAGCCCCTTTGGACCCTCCAGACCACCAAGGATCTCAAGATAATGCCATATATAAGTCAGAGACTCCACGTGGTCACTCTCTCCCTTCTGCCCTCCCCGACTGAGGACTCATGCAAGAGAAAGCACACAGCAGGTACACCATTAACCAAACTTAGACTGCAGTAGAGCCAAAGGCATAACATAAAACTTGCTGAGACAGAGTTCCTTCAAGGCACCTGACTTGGGGCTCCAGAGAGCCAAAAAAGGCAGCCAGGTGAGCGAAGTTTGGAAGCCACTTGGAGAGGCTTTCGGCTGTGAGGTTTGCTTGGGCCAAAGAGACCATGAAGTGAGTCTTAGCTCATAAGAAAAGCCAGCCTCAGGGTGGCGGTTGGAACAAACTGACTTTATAAACCGGCCACAATTTGGTGGTGGAAATAAACTGGCCTTACGAACTGGCAAAGTAAGGCCCAACGGACTTAAGTTTAAAAGATACTACCTGATGGGACTGCCATAAAGCAGGTCACCCTACACAGACCTAAACTAACAATATTAATATCCTTTCAAGAAAGTTCAAATAATGCAGGGCATGGTGGCACAAGCAAGCCTTTAAACCCAGCACTTGGGAAGCAGAGGCAGGCGGATCTCTGTGAGTTCAAGGTCAGCCTGCCACAAAGTGAGTTCAGGACAGTCAAGGCTACACAGAGAAACCCTGTCTTGAAAAAACCAAAAAATAAAAAGAAAAGAAAGTTAAAATAGTGTTAGTTAAGTGTTTTTAGATAGATAGCTTATAGGGTTTAGGTTACAGGATTAGTATCAGAGAGTGTTTTTAGATGATAGCTTATAGGGTTTAGGTTACAGGATTTGGATATTTTATAGGTGATTGATACATATTAATAAATATAAATGTTAATAAATAAAAATATTCTTTTACACACACTCTCTCTGTCTTTCTTTCATTAGTGGATAAAACCTGAAACACAAACTCCTTTGGTGATTTAATGAATCTTGATGTGAACAATTGAGAGTTGACGCACCCTCCTGCTAAGTGTCTGCGGCTCTATTTGGCTCCTGAGAGCCGACCAGCCTACCTGTCATCCACTGTGCCTCTATCCCCTAATGAAGGGACATGAAAGCTCTTTAGAAGTTTCCAGACCCACGCATTGTTTCTTCAGCCAAAAATCTGTAATTTCTCATTGGACTGTCAATAGGCTGTAGCCCCCTGTAGGTTCCACTTGCAGCCTGCTGTACAGAGAACAAATGTCACCCCCAGAGACTGTACAGGGGCACATTCAGGCAGGAAGTGGTGGTGGATGTGCAGCATTGAGAGTGCAGATAAAGTCTCTTCTCCAGCAAGGCTTCATAGTGAGACCCTGAATCAAAAAAATAAAAATAACAGGGATGGAAAGATGCCCTGGCAGCTGAGAGCACTTGCCGCTCTTCCTCAGGATAGTTCAGTTCCCAGAACCCATGTCTGTAGCTCACAAACAGCTATAACTCCAGCTTCGGGGCCTCTGATACCCTCTTCTGGCTTCTGTGGACACTGCACATGAATGACCTATACACACACATACATACACATAAAAATAAAATAAACCTTAAGGGGAAAAAAATAATGCTGGGGCAATGGCTCAGTCAGCAAAGTGCTTGCCCTGCAAGCCGGAGGACCCAAGTTCAGATCCCAAACACCCATGTAAAGAGCCAGATGCTACAGCGTGAGTCTATTCTCCCTATGCCTTGGAGTGAGAGGCGGGAAGATCCAAGGGACCTTGCTGGCAGCCTGTCTAACCAAACTGGTGAGCTCCAGGCTAAGTAAAATACTTTGTCTCAAAAGATAGAGGTCGATAGAGGAAGGCACCCAAAGAGAACCTTGGGCCTGTTTATGCACACACACACACACAAGGGCACACACATGCATGTACCACACATGCACACAAACACCAAGGCCAAACAGTAAATAAAAAGAAGCTAATATTTTAAGGTGGGCTGAGAGCCTGGAGCCCTAGCACTGTGCAGGCAGAGACAGGGGTCAAGGATTCCAGGTCAAAGTGGGCTGTGTGTCAAGTCTAAGCACAGAAGGACCCAGGCAGCTTAGCAAGAGGCTGTCGCGAAATGAGAAAGGAGCCAGGCGTGGTGGCGTACCTTTAATCCTAGCACTCAGAAGGCAGAGGCAGCCTTCTGAGTTCAAGGCCAGCCTGGTCTACAGAGCGAGTCCAGGACAGCCAAGGACATACAGAGAAACCTTGTCTTGAAAAACCAAAAAAAAAAAAGGAAAGAAAGAAGTGGCCACATAGGTGTAGAACTCCTGTCTACCACATACATGGCCCAGGATCCAACCCCAACACACCTGAGAGAGAGAGAGAGATGTTTTCTAATAATTCTGACCTCATGAAGAGCCTCTCACACTCTGCAGTTACAACAGCCCAACAGACAAACTCACTTCTTCACCATCCTTTATACCTACACCTTCTGTACGCTAAACTCACACCCATTCCTGCACTCAGAATGAAACTGACCAGAGCAAGCAACACGCAGGGCTGAGGCTAGCCCATGCGGTGCTTTCTCCTTTTCATGACATTCGTTTCCATCTTTTAGAATATGATTGCCGAGACTTGCCATAGGTGCCCGAGAGGTGCTGAGCCCACAGTTGTGCAGGGAACTTCCCGCACCCAGTGGGGACCCTTCCTCCATGGTCTCTCCTCTGTTTCAGTTCTGTTCTGTTGAACTGCTCTCCCGCTCCCCAGAAACTCCCCTTCTTAATGCAGGGTCCTCTTACCAAAAGCTCCTTTCTCAACCGCTCAGGCTGTTTGCCTTCGGGGGTGGGGGGTGGACAGGGCCTCCTGTACACCCCACCACCACGCCACGGGCTGGCCTGGAACTCATTATACAGTGACAACAACCTTCTGATCTTCGTGCCTCCATATCCCAGGCGCTGAGATTACAGCCACTGTGCACCACATGTAACTACCTTTGAACTTTAAAATTTCTAAGCTTGTATCCCACCTCATCCCCGGAGACTCTGATATAATTGGTTTGCTTGTGCCTAGACACCAGGATTAAAGGTTAACATGTAGCAGTTCAAGAATTCTAGGTCTGTTCCTCTATTTTTTTCCATTTCTCTCTTCCTTCTTTTCTTTCTTCCTTCATTTTACACTTTTTTTTTTCTTTTTTCTTTTTTCTGAGACAGGGTTTCTCTGTGTAGCTCTGGCTGTCCTGGACTCGCTTTTGTAGACCAGGCTGGCCTCGAACTCACAGTGATCCACCTGCCTCTGCCTCCCAAGTGCTGGGATTAACATTTTCACTTTTTTAGGACAGGGCCTCACTGTATAACCAGGCTATATAGACCAGGATGGCCTAACCTGGTATAGAGTGTATAGAGTGTATTAGACCTACCTGTCTGGGAATTAAAGGCTTGTATCACCACCAAAAGTTTGACTTGGGTTTGTTTGTTTGTTTGTTTTTTTGAGATGGTCTCACTATTTGGCCTTGGCTGACCTGGAACTTGCTATGTAGGTCAGGCTGGCCTCCATTCAGAGACTAACTTACTTCTGCCTCCAGAATGCTATTTTATTTTTAAATTAAATTTATTTTAATGCAGACATTAAGTTAATAAATTTAATTTAGTCTAGGCATTTGCTGCTGACCCCCAACAGGAATCTTACCACTTACTCCCCTAGACGTCCCCTACTAAACACATCAGTTCTTCCAGAATCAGGAGTCTCAGTCACATGGGCCCCTCATAGCTTAATAGATAGATGGTAAATGAAACAATATAAACCAAGTCCTACTAATTACAATTCTACTTGGACTCTACTATTCTCCAAGCCTCAGAATATTTCAAAACATCATTCTCCAACTCAGATGGGATTTACAGATCTACATTCTTTATAGCAACCGGATTTCACGACCTCCGCATAATTACTGGATCTACATTCCCAATCACTGGCCTCCTTCATCAGTTAAAATTCCATTTTACCTCAAACCACCACTTTGGATTGGAAGCAGCAACACGATATTGACACTTCGCTGATGTAGTCTGACTCTTCCTGTATGTCTCTATTTATTGATGGGATTCATACTTCCTTAGTATAACTGGTACAACTGACTTCCAATTAGTTAGATCTGGTAAAACCCAGAAGAAAGTAATCAACCTTCTCCTAACTATCATAATCTTCTCCTCATTATCAACCCTCCTAATCTAAATCGCATTTTGAATCCCTCGAATTAAGTCACAGACAGAAAAAAATCGATTCCTATGATTGTGGTTTTGATCCAACAGGATCACCCTGCCTTCCTTTTCCCATAAAATTTTTCCTAGTCGCAATTACATTCCTTCTATGTGACCTAGAAATTGCCTTATTACTTCCCCTCCTATGAGCCATCCAAACCCCCAATACTTATACAATAATATTAACCTTTATCTTACTAACCATTCTGTCACTAGGGCTAGCCTATGAATGATTACAAAAAGGACTAGAATGAACAGAATAGTTGGTAATTAGTTTAATTAAAGTTAATGATTTTGACTCATTAGAATGCGATTACTGTCACAATTACCAAAATGACCCCTATATTCACCAACCTAATTCTAGCCTTCTTTTTGTCCCTCTTAGAAATACTAATGTTTCGTTATCACCTTATATCTACTCTTCTATGTTTAGAAGGCATAATACTCTCCCTGTTCATTATAATCTCAACCTCTATCCTAAATTCTAACTCAATAATTTCTTCTCCCATTCCTGCAACCATTTTAGTATTTGCAGCATGTGAGGCAGCCGTAGGCTTGACTGTACTACTCAAAGTCTCAAATATATACGGCACAGATTATGTACAAAATTTAAACCTCCTACAATGCTAAAAATCACTTTTCCCTCAATCATACTAGTTGCTCTAACCTATCAAGCAAAAAGACAGTATGAGTTAATGTAACATCCCACAGCTTTCTTTTTTTTTAAGATTTTATTTATTGCATAAACAATGTTCTATCTGCAGGTATGCCTGCAGGCCAGAAGAGGGCACTAGATTTCATTATAGATGGTTGTGAGCCACCACGTGATTCTGGGAATTGAACTCAGGACCTCTGGAAGAGCAGTCAGTGCTCTTAACCTCTGAGCCATCTCTCCTGCCCTGCCTCCCACAGCTTTCTAATCAGCTTAGTTAGCTTTATTTTAACTTAACCCAAACAACGAAAACAGTATAAATTTCTCCATTGCATTCCTCACTGACTCCCTCTCAACCCCTCTACTCATTCTTACAACAATGGCTCCTCTCATTTACACTCCTGGCCAGCCAAAACCACATTAAAAACGAAAAACATTTCTACAAAAAATTTTATATGTCTATGCTTATTCTACTACAGATTCCTCTAATCCTAACATTCTCAGCTTCTGAACTCATCATGTTTTATGAGGTGGGCTCTAGAGATCTGACCCTGGTCTTCAGGCTCACACCTTTCCCTTGCTAAGGTAGCTCGCTCTCCCCATTTTTGTTTTTGTTTTGTGACAGGGTCGCATGTGATCCAGGTTGTCCTCAAACTCACTGTGTAGCTAAGGATGACTTTGAACTGCCGATCCTTCTGCCTCCACCTCCCTGGCGCGCTCCCACTACAACACACTCCACTGTTTTCTCTGGCCTCAGGCGGGTATCCCCATGTCCAACTTCTATCACAGTTTGGGAGACCTGTGCTCAGCTCGGATAGATACTTTGTGAGGGAGGAGAGAAGTATGGGCTCCAAACCACAAAGACAAACCAACTACAGATGAGCTGAAAGAGCCTTGGCAAGGAAAGGGAAGGGGCAAGTCTTGTCCTATGAGTGCGTGAGGGGACAATTCAAGTTTCTGTTTTGAGTAGACAAGTTTTCCATCCTGAAATGGAAGAGTGTTTGTTTGAGACAAGGTGACAAGGTGGCCTCCCATTGTTTATGTGACCAAGGATAACCTGGGATTTTAGATTCTCCTACGTGCTGTGATTACAGGCCAGTACCACCAGGCGCTGGGGATTGAACTCAATGCTTTCTGGGTTCAATGTAGCCCCCTCTACCAATTGCACTACGACCCAGCCCTGTAGAGTAGATATTGACAGGTCAAGGGCAGGAGGCTTTAGGTTAAAGTTCCAGGCTCGTTAAGAAATTCATGGGCGCCTGGATCTGTCCTGTATATGTTAATTTGGCAGTGCAGGCACGGAGCCCAAATCTGGATGAATTCAGAGTCAACGGTTTAGGCTCTCTGGGCTCCACCCTTAAGTGACAGCTGTCCCCGCGCTTAAAGCGAATAGGTGACACTTCTACAGGCTGGGTCGGGCCTGCTCTGTCCGGAACAGAACCACACAGCAGCAGGGGCTCGGGGTTCCAGTCTCTGCGAAACCACATCTGCCTGCACGTGGAGCGCCTGGAACTACGGTCCGGGAGCCCGCAGGGAGGTGAACTACACATCCCAACATTCCTCGGGCAGGGTGGGGCGACACCGGAGGCTGACCAGGGCACCAGCCCGGACCAGGCGTGCGCAGTGGTTCTTGGGAGTGGCGGGGCAGGTCCTCCCGGCTGTCAGCTGTGGCCCTAGGCGCCCAGGCCGGGTGGCGGTGGCCATTGGCCGAGAGGAGGGCGGGGCGGGGTCGCCCGGAGCGGCTACACTAGGCCGTTCCTGTGGAGGAGAGCAGCCGGCCTGGGAGGCACGCTGTGTGCAGCAGCGATCCACCTTGCAGCAGCGATCCCGCTGGGCCCTCGGAGGAAGGGTGTGTGCAGCGGTGATCCGGCTTGGCCATGGCAGCGGCGCCTCTGAAAGTGTGCATCGTGGGCTCGGGGAACTGGTGAGCGGCGGAGGGTGGGCGGCGCGGGCTCCGCCTCCAGGAAGCCCCGGTTCCGGGCCCACCAGGGCTGTTCGCTTCAGTGTGAACGCCAGGGCACTGCCGGCCGGCAGAGAGGCGGGCCTGCGATCGCATGTCCCAGTTGAGCACTGCACGCACAGAGGACACTCGGAGGCACTAGGACGCGAGGTGCTCGGCCCAGGTGGCCCGGGCAGCAACGCGCACCGCACCTGCGGGCATCTGTCTACGCACTGGTAACTATGCGCTACCCGCCACCTGCTCGCCACGCCCAGGACTTCGCAAAACACCCTAAAGGCGTTCTCCATTCTCTCTGGCAGACAACCTCCACGGAGGAATTGGCGGAAGCTCAGTTATTACTGCAGTTTTGGTGTTGGGGAAACCGAGGCACAGAGAGCAAAAATGGTCCTTGCTACTTGGGGCAGGCGCTGTCCTTCAAGAGGCAATTCTCACTTCCTCTGGCCACTGGTCCCCAATCATGCTAATGTGGTTTCAGAGAGGGGGACCAATTCCCCACAGGCCTCGCTGCTGGCACGTGAGGGTCTTGGGGGAAGGTGTTTGCAGAGCTTTCCTTCACCCCTGGGCTGGATTTTACTTCACTTGTAAAGCGATTTGGTGCATGCAGGATTTTCAAGCTCTTCCAGTAGATTGGGTATCTTGGTGATTGTTAACACTGGAGAAGTTAGGGTCTCCGTGAGAAGGAGGCGTAACATAGTGTTGGTGTGTTCCAGACTCTTCCCGCGGCCCACGGTGTGCGGTGGAACAGTTAAGGAGGGCCATCTTACGTTTCCTGGCTCCTGTCCCCTTGTGTTTTCCTGTGGTCTGACTCACACCACAGCTCAGGCTTCTAGAAGCCTTACAGGACAGGAGTCTTAGGAGCCATCTGATTGGTCTTAGTCGCACTCTTTGTAGACTTGGCTCCTAAAGTACTTTTGGAGGAAACCTTAGCTGGCTGTTCTTTTCCATTGCCGCTGGACCGTGGCCTCCCCAGGCCCCTGGTGCTGACCTCGACTCTTGCGCTGGCCTCACCTTTTAGCTGTCTCCTGAGAGCTTCTCCCCTCATGCCCAATTCTTTACCTGGTGCCTGGAATATGCTAAATAAATAATGAATATCTGAAAACTAATTCTTTTTTGAGACAGGTCTTCAGCTCTGCCCTGATGCTTGCTGTGTAGACCAAGCTGGCCTCAACTCACAGAGATCTGAGTGCTGGCGTTAATGGCGAATGCAAGCAGTACCACGCCCGACTTTTTTTTTTTCCTTGAACCCAGGGCCTCTCCAATAGTAGTGAATGCTCTATCGGGGAGGAAACTCCCTGCACCACCCCACAGTAAATTAACTTAAAACTATTCTGTTGCTAAGTTAAAACATTCCACTCTGTCCACTCTGTGAGCTGCTGGGGATCAAACCCCAGGATCTTGCTCCTCCTAGGAAGCAGCTCCACTCCCATCCAGGCTCCGATGTGTTGTAAAAGCCAGGAGTTGCTAGGTGTAGTGGCTCTTGCCTTTAATCCCAACCGGGAAGCAGTGACAAGTGGATCTCTGTGAATCCACTTTGTAGAGAGGCCAGCCTGCTCTACAAAGCGAGTTCCAAGACAGCCAGTACTGCTACACAGAGAAACCGTGTCTCAAAAAACAGAAAAAAAAAAAACAGCTAAGAGTTATAGTAACACCTGCCTGGAATCCCAGCCCTTGGGTGGCAGGCAGGGAAATCAAGAATTCAAAGTCATACTTTTTATTTTTATTATAAATTTTTTTCTTTTGGTCTTTCGAGACAGGGTTTCTCTGTGTAGCCCTGGCTGTCCTGGACTTGCTTTGTAGACTGGTCTGGCCTCAAACTCACAGAGATCCGCCTGCCTCTGCCTCCTGAGTGCTAGGATTAAAGGTGTATGCCACCAATGCCCGGCACTATAATTTGTTTAACTTTTATTTATTTATTTTTTAAGATTTATTTATTATGTATACAGTGTTCTGTCTGCAGGTATATCTGCAGGCCAGAAGAGGGCACCAGATTTCATTATGGATGGTTGTGAGCCACCATATGGTTGCTGGGAATTGAATTTATGACCTCTGGAAGAGCAGCCAGTGCTCTTAACCACTGAGCCACCTCTCCAGCCCTTAACTTTCATTTTTATGTGTATGAGTGTTTTGCCTACATGTATGTAAGTGCACTCACGTGTGCCTGGTGCCTGTAGAGGTTGTGAGCTGCCATGCGGGTGCTAGGAATAGAACTCAGGGCCTCTACAAGAACAGCAAGTGCTCTTAACCGCCGAGCCATCTCTCCAACCCCTATTTTATTTCTTTTTTGAGACTAGGTCTTACTATGTTACCCTGGATGGTCTGGTACTTGCTTTGTAGGCCAGGCTGGTCTTGAACTCAGAGATTTGCCAGCCTTTGCCTCCAGAGTGCTGGAGTTAAAGGTCTGTACCACCATGCCTAACTATTTAAATTTTAGTTAGTTAGTTAGTTTTTTGAGTCCCCCTATTTCCCCTGACCTGTGACCATAGTACTCACTATGTAGACAAGGCTGGCCTTGAGTTCACAAAATTCTGCCTGCCTGTACCTCCCGAGTGCTGGGATTAAAGGCATGCACCACCACCACTATCTTGGTGTATGTGTATGAGAGAGAGATTAGGGTTCCTGCAGAAGTCAGAGGACAACTTTTGGGGGTTCTTCTGTAGACCCGGGATCCAACTCAAGCCATTAGGCTGTGTAGCAAGCACTTTTACCTGCTGCCCCACTATGTGCTTTTGTGTGCTATTTGGGCAACAGCAGAACACTGTGTACCACACTAAATGGGACTCTTTTTTTTTTTTTTTGTCTTTTTGTTTTTGTTTTGTTTTTCAAGACAGGGTTTCTCTATATATCCTTGACTGTCCTGGACTCACTTTGTAGACCAGGCTGGCCTTGAGCTCACAGAGATCCGCTTGCCTCTGCCTCTTGAGTGCTGGGATTAAAGGTGTGCGCCACCCACGCCCAGCTAAATGGGACTCTTATCTGTCTTCTTCAAAGCTTTGCATGGACCTTCAACTTGGTCTTACCACTTATGATACCAAGGTCACTTCAGAGGAATATCAGCTGCCTTGCTGGCCCTGCCACTGGATACACACGCACTGAGCACATTTTGTTGTTTTGAGACAGGGACTCTTTTAGCCAGGCTGGCCTTGTCCTAGATGAGGATGGTTTTGAACTTCTGCTCCCCCTGCTTCCCTCCCATTGGTGCTAGGCTCACGCTGCTTTTCCCTCTCCTGTACAACTCCACAGAGGAAAGGCCTTTTTCTAAGTTTGTCAGGTGCAGGCAGAAGTAGCCCAGCTCTGCCATGCTAGACTGAACTGGAACAAGGCCTGTTGAGAAAACCTCTCTGGCCTTTCATGGAAGCTTGGCTGCTAGCCCGGAGCATCTTCATTCTGATGTACTTGGCTTTCTTCTTGGTCTGATGGGCTCTGGGAGTGAGTAGGAATTGGCCTGTGACTTAGCAATTGAGAAATGTTTGGAAGGCTTGGGCTGGCTGGCTGCCTCCATCAAATACAGGACTAAACAGAACCAGCTTGGCTTCATGCCTTAGCCTTGGGTGCAAGAGTCGCTCTAGTCCTAGAGAGAGGACACCCACCTCCCAAGAGCTTCCTGATTACAGGAACTGAAAACAACAGTGAGGCCAGAAAGGGGCAGAATGGGCCATGTCTGTAATGACTGCCCATGAGATGCTGAGGCAGGAAGACCCTGAGATGCTGAGGCAGGAAGACCGCTACAAATAAAGGCTAACCTGGGCTATATGGTAAGTTCTAGACCAGCCAGAATACAGCGAAATCCATCTCAAAAAATAAGGGGGGTTGAGATGGAGTGTTCAGTTCTGGGTTGTATACACTCACATCTGCGCCTAGTAGGGTCCATGCTCTTTAGGGTACTGTGCTCTTTAGGATACCGTGCTTTTTAGGGTACCGTACTCTTTAGGGTACTGTGCTCTTTCTTTAGGGTACTGTGCTCTTTCTT
>CAJQZJ010003646.1:9420747-9449028 GCA_907164525.1 Lophiomys imhausi
CTGTGCTCTTTCTTTAGGGTACTGTGCTCTTTCTTTAGGGTACTGTGCTCTTTCTTTTGGGTACTGTGCTCTTTAGGGTACTGTGCTCTTTCTTTAGGGTACCTTGCTCTTTAGGGTATGGTGCTCTCTTCAGGAATAGGACATGGTCTTTGCTATTAAGCAGCTCAGGTGTGAGATAAATAAGAACTTAGAAGATAAGACTCAAAATACAAACTATGAACTGGATCTGGCACAAGCCTACATGTTACATTTTACATGTGGTATTCTTTTTTTTCTCTTTGGATTTTTTTGTTTTGTTTTGTTTTGTTGGTTTTGGTTGTTTTTTGTTTTGGTTTGGTTTTGGGTTTTTGGAAGGGTCTTTTATAGCCCAGGCTTGTTTTGAACTCAACACAAAGGATGACTTTGAACTGGTTTTTAATATATATACTACAGGCTTCTTTATATATAACTTTTTAAAAATTCTGTGTGTTTTGTGGGAGTGTTTTGCCTGCATGTATGTCTGTGTACCTCATGTGTGCTTGGTGCCCTTGGAGGCCAGAAGCAAGGATCATCAGATGCTCTGGAACTGGAGTTACAGACAGTTGTGTGCCACCATGTGGGTGCTGGGAATCAAACCTAGATCCTCTGGAAGAGTAGCAATGTTTTTAACCTCTGAGTCATTCCTCCAGTCCAACTTTGAATTTTCGATGCTCCTGCCTCTACTTCCCCAGTACTAAGATTACAGACAAGCCACACTGTGTGTGGTTTTTGTTGTTCGTTGGTTTGTTTTTGTGAGACAAGGAACTCACTCTGAAGACCAGGCTGGACTTGAACTCACAGAGATCTGCCTACCTGCCTCTGCCTCCCGAGTGCTGCCATGTGCAGCCCATGGTCCAAAGACTCCTTACCGCAGGTGCCTCTGCAGCCGGTCCTGCTGAATCATTCCTTAGAAAAGAGCAGGTTTTTCCTTTGAAAGGATTTTAGCCGTTTGCTTATTTTCAAACAGGAGCCAGTCCTTCCTTCCATATCTGGTCCTCACCACAGGAATGTAAATGTTGCTTAGGCAATCTTTACAGCCATCGATGTGAGTATTTATGTAAATAGTGGTGCAATCACTTAGAGCTAATATGTAGCCATAACCCCCAGGCCCAATGCCTCCCCCACACCACCTGACACCAGTGGCTGTGAAGGGCCTAAATGGGAGAGCAAGGTGGGCTAAGTAAGGTACTCTTGTTCCAGGGATGGGGGGGGGGTCCGTCAACTAGATGACGACAGAGGCCAGAGGAGCCCTGAACATCCATGGGAGCTGCCTGGTGCTGGGGTACTGCTCATCTGTCCATCTTGCCATAGCCCTGTGAAAAAGCCAGAGGATCATGGGAAGGTAAGATGGCTCAGGTGAAGGCACCCCAAGCCTGATGAGTTAGGTCTCTAGGTCCCACCTGGTGGAAAGAGAGCACCAACTCTCACAAGTTGTTCTCTAGTCTCCACATCTACACCATGGTCTTCTCTCTCTCTCTCTCTCTCTCTCTCTCTCTCTCTCTCTCTCTCTCTCACACACACACACACACACACACACACACACACACACACACACACACACACAGCACGATAGCATACTCATCTGTAATTCTAGAATTTGAGAGGTGGAGCTGGAGGACCAAGAGTTCAAGGTCATCCTATGAGGCAGTTCAAGGCCAGTCTGAGCTACATAGTGGACCCTGTCTCAAAATATCAAGGGGGGGGGGTATATCATATCCGTAGAACACTTGCCTAGCACATGCAAGAACCTGAGTTTACTCCATAATACAGCAAAAAGTAAGGGAAGAAGAGGAGGAGAAGATAGAATGAAAGAGAGAGAAACACAATCCCAGCACTTGATAGATGTAGGTGGGTGATTGTCTGAGAGTTCAAGGCCAACCTGGGCTACATAGTGATTACTAGACAAACCTGGACTACAGAACATTGTATCAAAAACAAACAAAACAGCAAAAATAAAACATTAATGCGTGCCTTAAGTTCAAGCAATCGGGAAGCAGGGGCAGGCAGATCTGAGTTCAAGGCCATCCAGGGCTACATAGTGAAACACTGTCTCTGCTTTGAGACCCTTCAGTTCAACAATGCACTGTGTAGACTAGTCCAGACTACAATTCTTGCTGATCCTTCGGCCTCTGCCTTCCTGTTGCTGAGATTACAAGCATGAGTCACTATACCCAATGCAACATCACCTTTAACTATGCTGTTGGGCAGATTCGCTCTGATCTCAGTTAAGGGACGTCAGGATATCCCAGTTAAGGTGACGAACTGAGTAAAGAGCCCGGCAGCCGACACCGAGGGCTGGGACACCATGCTCTCTCCCATCTCAGCAGTCACAACCCTGATTTCAGACATACCTCAGAATGTCTTTGGTATTCCTGAAGATGAAACTTTTAATTAGCAAATATATTTATTAATAACTATAGGCACCTAAAGCAAATATAAACATTTATTACCTAACCACTAGTCCTAAGAATAACTATAAACTCCATTACCTAACAATTAACCCTATTAATAACCACAAATGCCTATTATCTAACAACTAATCCTAACCTTTTAGAAGGATACAGTCTCTGGGGCAGGTCCTCAGTCGTCAGGAACACCTCAGGAGTAGATCCTTTAAGGCACTTGGTCAACAGTCTTTCCTCAGAACACCTCAGACGTAGGTCCTTTAGGGTAAATTGGCTGTTGCATTGCTGTGATGCTTGAGGCTTTCTTCACACTGGAGCCTCAGCTGTCCGTAGACCAACTTGATTAATTTGTATTAGCCACTCAGCCATTCAGTCTTTGGGGCTGGCCACAGTTCTATTCAGGCCACTGTTCGGACAGGTCCAACCCTTCTAGGCAAAAGCTGTGCCACCGGGTTTAGTCCTTGGCCTTTTGCTGCTTTGCAAGGCCTTCTCCGCTCACCAGCTTCTCTCTGCCTCAGGGAGAGCTGACCGTGGTTTTTCAGCTCTGTTTGAGATCAGCTTTTCAGTCTGCCTGCATTAACTCGAGCAGATGATACAGGCAGTCTCTAGCATGGGAACTCTTGGGCTCCACCCACTTCATCCTTAAATAGGGTCTCTCTTTGTTTCACCTGGCTTCAGCCTAATCTGGGCTCTACCCACTTCATAAGGCTATTAACAGCTGCAAACAATGCCAGGACATAAACCTTGTTTTTAGTCCATATGCTGCCATGCCAAGTGCCCACAGGTGCCAGGCTGATCTTCATGCCCCCCTTTAAGAGACTGTATCAGGAGCCCCTAGATAAATCTAATTTATATTACTCTAACTCCCTTTACATATTCTAAATAAGGATTTATAGATGCAGCTTGCCCAAGGCCTTCTGCAAAGCAGGAGCCTGAGATAGAGACCCAGGGAGCTGGCTCCCAAGCTGCTTAGGCTGCCACCCTTCCCTACCCACATGGAAGGATGGGGTATGCCTTTGGAGATACATTCCCTTCTGCAGTGACCTAAAGTCTGTATTTTACACTATTCCTAAGTGATCTTTTCAAGGTGCTGGGGGGACCTAGGAAGCTTGCTGTTGCTGGCTATGGTTCTTCAGATTTTAAATTACATTTGCTTATTTAGTTAGTGTTTGTGTATGTTATGTCTGTCTGTCTGCCCTTGGTTGTCTTCCTTAAAACAATGTTCAGCATTGTTGTGTTTTAGTTAAAAAAATTTTTACACTTTAATATTTTTTGAGAATTTCATACATGAGTACTGTATTTATTTACATTCATTACTACCCACCCTCTCCCCTCTCTAACTCATCCCATTCTCCCTACTCACTCTCAACATCATGACCTCTTTAATTTGTTGCACACACCCACACACACACAAATACAACTGGCCGAGTCCATTTATCCATTTAGTGTTGCTCCTGTGTGCACCTGATCCTCCCTCTCTCAGCAGCCGTCAACCACCCAAGTGGGACCCCGTGAGAAGTCCCCATCCAGTTCAGGATGACAAACTGGTGCTGTCATTGTGCCGGCCTTGTTGATGTAATCACATAGTTCATGTAGAAAATGTTCCTATGTTTACATATTTAGTGTGTGGTCATGTGTGTGTTCACAGTACATGAATGCTGTCCATCAGAGGACAGCTTTTGGGAATTGATTCTCTCCTTCCATCTTGTGGATTCCCGGGATCCAATGCAGATAGTCAGGCTTGGCAGCAGGTGCCTTCACCTAACTGAATTATCTCCATGGTCCCCTTTTCCTCCTTGTTGTATTTGTTGCTTTGTCCTGGGCTCGGAGCTCACCAAGTAGTCCCAGGCTGCCTGGCCAGCAAGTCCCAGGAATCCACCTGCCTCCACCTCCCCAGCGCTGGGATTATAAGTGTGTCCTACCATGCCCAGCTTTTTTATGTGATTTCTGGGATTCAAACCCAGGTCCTTGTGTTTACAAGGTAAGAATTTTACCAGACTGAACCATTGCCTGAGACAGGTTTGCTCCAGGTTTTGTTCTTTTTGTTTTTCTGTGGGGAGTCTCACTATAGCCGAGACTGGCTCTGGTCTTCCAGCCTTTTCTCCTTAGTGCTGGGATTACAGACATGCTATGCTGTGTCGGCTTATGGACCCAGGCCTTCTTGGGTGCATGCTAGCCATGCATTCCACCAACCTAGCTCTCTACCAAACCCTTGGTTTATAAACTAACCAGCATCCCCTGGCATCATGCCCAGGAGCTTAGCAGACAAATGGAACAAGTTTCTGGCAGCTACTGTCAGTGGGGGAGGAACTGGGCCCCTATTTCCCCTCTGTTTGATTAAGTACCCGCCTCCCCACTAAACTTGAGAAACTCTGTCCCAGGCAGCATAGTAGCTTCTCCTTCTCATCCTCTGGTTGCTTCTACCTGGTTTTTTCCCAGTGCTAGAAAAAGGAAGCGGTTTGCATGGGCTAAAAGCAACAAAACCAAAAACCAAAGACATGTTTCTTCAAGAACTCTGACCTAACAGCCTGAACTCTGGCTATGTGTTAGGTCAGACACAATGTCCTGGACAGAAATGTCCTGAGCCCTGTCCTACAAACCTAACCTTCCTCTAAGATGAGAGGGAACCTTTGTAACTCATGGATGGGGTCTTTCTCCTCCTCCTCCTCCTCTCTCTCTCTCTCTCTCTCTCTCTCTCTCTCTGTGTGTGTGTGTGTGTGTGTGTTGTGTTTGCATCTGTATGTGCATGTTTGCAGCTGTGTGCATGTGGAAGCCTGAAGCTGGTGTCAGGTGGCATCCTCCATCTCAGGGTCTCCGTGCCTGAGCCCAGAGTTCACACATTCTGGTTTGTCTAGCTAACCAGCTTGCCCTGGGAGCACTTCTCTGACTCTCATGAACTGGTATGTCAGGTGGTCACCTCCCCTTCTGGGGATCTGAACTCCAGTCCTCACAGTGTGTGGCAAGTTCTTCATCCTTGAGCTGTCTCCCATCTCCCCAGCCCTTCACTGGATTTTTAGGTGGCTCTATGCAGTGATAGGAAGTTGTCTTACAAGAGGTGGTCCTGTTCTCTCTTTGAGTGTCTTCTGAGAGTCTGTGTGTAGATGATACTCAACTGGTAGAGGGCTTGTCTGGTGTGCAGGAACCCCTGGTACAAAACTGTGATCCTAGCCCTGGGGAAGCAAGACAGACTAATAGTAAGTTCAAGCTCATCCTCAGATCCTTGGCTACAAATACAGTTAGAGACCAGCTGGACCATCTGATACTCTGTTGCAAGGGTGGAATTGGGGGCAGTGCTTAGCAGGTAGAGGAACTTGCTGCCTAGAAAACCTGTTTATTGCCGGGCGGTGGTGGCGCACGCCTTTAATCCCAGCACTTGGGAGGCAGAGGTAGGTGGATCTTTGTGAGTTCGAGGCCAGCCTGGTCTATAAAGTAAGTCCAGGACAGCCAGGGCTACACAGAGAAACCTTGTCTCAAAAAACCAAAAAAAAACAGAAAAAGAAAACCTGTTTATCTGGTGCTAGGGATGGAACCAGGGCTCCATGCTGGGGGGCATTCTACCAGCTGAGGCCACCCCAGCCAGACACTGCCTTCTGTGGAAGGTGTCCCCTCCCATGGGGAGCACTGTCCTCTCCAGTCACCAGAAGCCCTGTCATCTTCCTCCTTTCCTTTAAATGAAGTGTTTTTTTAAATCACATTGATGGGCTGGAGAGATGGCTCAGAGGTTAAGAGCACTGTCTGCTCTTCCAAAGGTCCTGAGTTCAATTCCCAGCAACCACATGGTGGCTCACAGCCATCCACAATGTGATCTGATGCCCTCTTCTGGCCTGTAGGTATACCTGCAGACAGAACATTGTATACATAATAAATAAAACCTTTTAAAAAATTATAAAAAAAAAATCACATTGATTTTTTCCCCCCACTCTGTGGTTTCCTCTTTTGGTTTTACACTTGGAAAGCTTCTCTACACAGAGATCAAATAAGTTGAATCTGCTCTTAAAATCGTTTGCTTTTCATGTTTGTGTCTGATTCTCTGGCACTTGGTTGTACTTTAAAAGCCTTTTAACTGTAGAGAATCACACACCGTGTTAACCGTGGCTCTGCCTGGGTGGCGGGATGGGATTATTTTCATGTGTTGATGTTAGGACTGGAGACTAGACATTGTTTAATAGAAAATGCACCTACATCCCCGGTTGCCCAAACCTCAGCGCAGAGCAGCCCTGGGAGGGTCGGGGGCGCAGGTCAAAGGAAGTGGGGCCACATGCTCATTCTCCCTGCACCCCTTTCCTTCTTAGTTAAAAGAGAGAGCAAGAGGCTGGGGGATGGGTCAGTTGGTAAAAGTGCTTACCCTACAAGCATGAAGACCTGAGTTATGTCCCCAGAGCCCATGAATAAATCCAAAGTGATATAACTCCCTTTGTATATTTACTTTACATAATTTTAAATTGCCTTTAAAAATGTGTACCTTTATTTTTATTGTATGTGTACGGCTGTTGTGCCTGCATGTATGCCTGTGTACCATATACATACATTATCCATGGAGGTCAGAAGAAGGCATTAGATCCCTGGGACTAGAGACACAGATAGTTGTGAGCCCCATGTGAGTATTGGGAATCAAACCCTCGTCCTCTGAAAGAGCAGCCAGGGCTCTTAACCACTCCAGCCCTTAAGTTACAAACTATGTAAAGGAGCCCAATTGGTCCCCAAGGCTGGGCTTTGGGATCTGCTTTGGTTTGTCACTGGGGTCCTGTCAGTGGGGAACAGCTGTTTATATCTCCTTGGGAAAAGGCTTCACTCAACAGCCACCATGCTGGGACATACCCTTCTCCACTTCCCAGTGCCCAGGCTTCAGGAGGGCACAGACCTGGGGCTTCCCCTCCCTTGCACCCCCAGCCAAGGGCCCAGCTTGGGGCCTATACATGGATTGTCAGGAAGCAGTTCTTAAGATCAGGGCAAATAGGACTGAACAGGAAAGGGCTCTTGGGAAACAGATCTGTGCTCAAACTCCTGCCTCTTGGTGCTTATGGGGTCACTTTGGGTCATATCTGTCCTCTCTTAGCTTCCATTTTTTCATCTGTGAAGTGCGAACAATGTGTCTCTCCTATGGACTGGTATAAAGGTTGAGGCCTTATATCAAAAAACGTACCCATGTCCCGCTTGCTTATTTTTACTTTTGTAATTTTTATTTTATGTGTGGGTGTGTTCCCTGCATGTGTATCTGCACCACATGTGTGCCTGGTACCCTCAGAATCAGAAGAGTGCGGCACGGATCCCCTGAGGCTGGACTACACATGGTTGTGAGTCACCATGGGGTTGCTGGGAATTGAATCCTGGTCCTCTGTAAGAGCAGCCAGTGCCCTTAGCCACTGAGCCATCTCTCTAGCTCCCACTTATTTATTTGGATGGCTGAGGGTTTTTTTGGTTTGTTTGTTTAGTATTGGATTGGTTTTGTTGTTTTTTAAGAAGGGGTATCTCAGCCAAATAGTCATGGCGCACGCCTTTAATCCCAGCACTTAAGAAGCCGAGGCAGGCGAGTCTCTGATTTCAAGGCCAGCCTGGTCTACAGAGTTAGTTTTAGTACAGCCAGGGCTACACAGAGAAACCCTGTCTCCCCCGCCCCCCCACACACACACACAAAAAAAAAAAGGAATGAAGGAAGAAAGGGTCTCACTGTGTAGCGCTGGCTGCCTTAGACCTCCCAGACATCCTCTTGCCTGTCGCCCATTTGTTTTTCATTTTTTAAATTTTTTTTTTTGGTTTTTCGAGACAGGGTTTCTCTGTATAACAGCTCTGGCTGTCCTGGACTGCTTTGTAGACCAGGCTGGCCTCAAACTCACAGAGATCTGCCTGCCTCTGCCTCCCGGAGTGCTGGGATTAAAGGCGTGCGCCACCACGCCCAGCATTTTTTCGTTTTTTTATTCTCTTTTTTTTTTTTAAAGATTTATTTATTATGTGTACAGTGTTCTGTCTGCAGGTATATCTGCAGGCCAGAAGAGGGCACCAGATTTCATTATGGATGGTTGTGAGCCACCATGTGGTTGCTGGGAATTGAACTCATGACCTCTGGAAGAGCAGCCAGTGCTCTTAACCGCTGAGCCATCTCTCCAGCCCGCATTTTTCGTTTTTTAAAAAGAAGTCTCTTTTGGCCTAGGCTAGCCTCCCCCTTCCTGTGTTGGAATCACAGATTTCATTTGCATAGCAGCAGAGTTGACTGAGTTAATGTATGTTTTGAGGCCTAAGGCTTAAGATAATTCTTGCTTGTGTGGGGAATTGGATCTCCTGCTTTCGAGTAAATACTGTGGAGTGGTTTTGGTTCCGAGACTTTTCCTGGGAAGCTATTCAGTCCCTTCCCAGGTAAGGTCCAAGTAAATGAGTCAGGCCTCTGCCCACCACCTACCTGTCTGTCTCTCGCCAACAGCACTGCTTGCATGCTTGGGTACACACAACCACACACACTTTTAAAATGCCCGAATCCTTGGGTTTTTGTTTTGTTTTTGTTTTTTGAGACAGGGTTTCTCTGTGCATCCTTGAGTGTCCTGGACTCACTTTATAGACCAGGCTGGCCTTGAACTCAGAGATCCACCTGCCTCTGCCTCCGGAGTGCTGGGATCAAAGGCGTGCGCTACCAAGCCCGGAAATTACAGACAGCTGTGAACTGCCATGTGGGTGCTGGGATTTGAACCCCGGTCCTTTGGAAGAGCAGCCAGTGCTCTTAACTGCTGAGCCATCTCTCCAGCCCCCAATCCTTGGGTTTTTGAATGCTCTTCATCACCTTTGTTTGTTTGATTTTTTTTGTTTGTTTGTTTTTTTGAGACAGGATTTCTTTGTGTGCCCTGGATGTCCTGGACTCACTTTGTAGACTGGGCTAACCTCAAACTCACAGAGATCCACCTGTCTCTGCCTCCTGAGTGCTGAGATTAAAGGTATGTGCCACCATGCCCAGAGCTTGTTTAATTTTTTGAGATAGGATCTCAGTCAATCCTTAGCTTGGCCTGGAATCCACTTGTACCAGCAATGGACATCCTTCTGGCTCAGCCTCCTGAATACTGGGGTTACAGGGAGAAACTACCACATGACTTTCTTTACACCTGTGTGTGCCCTCAGATGGAAAGTTCTCTAGGCAGCAGTTTCTCAGTTCAGACTCCACAAACGGACTTCTGGCTCAGCTTCAGTCCATTACCCACCACAGCTTTACATAACAAGGGCTCAGGAGCCAGGACCAGCAGCTCTGCCACAGCCCTCGGCCACCTGCGGATGGTGCTGACTATTAGGATCCATTTTCAGAACTTGACCACTGACTAGCAAAGCAGAGGAAGGCAGCTTGGGGGCTGGAGGCCATCAGGTGGGGAGTGATGGGGACCTGCCCTGTGCCCTGTGTCCTTTTGTGGAGGCTTCTCCATTCTCACACTGCAGTGGTCCTGCTGCAGTTTTTTTCCCAGTGGCTACCTTTAATCTCCAGCTAAGCCCCCTTACAGGCTCCAAACCCCTCTAGTGCTTCCCATGTATCCCGGAATTTGTATCTCTCTTAGAATGCTGTGCCCAGATTGGCTGCTTCTTTCTACATTCAAGTAGTGTCTTATTTTGAGACAGGGTGTCCTGTCTTCCAGGCTGCCCTCACCTCTCTGTGTAGCTAAGAATGACCCTGAAATTCTATCTTCTAAGTGCTGAGATCACAGCCTACACCACCATGCCTGGTTTATGAAGTTTGGGGAACCAAACTCAGGGCTTTGGGCATGCAAGGCAAGCACATCCCCAGTCTCCTGAATTATGTTTAAACTTTGTACCAAATGCTGGCGTTTTTCTCATAGGGGGCCTCTCCTATGAGAACTGGGTTTTCAGTGCCTGGAAGCTGACGCACCTCTCACCTTACAATCAAACGCAAGACTTCTGCATTTTAGTCAAATGCTTTTTCTCTTCTCAAGTGAGTTTGAACTTTTTTGCCCTTCTGTGGTCTCTTTACAGGGGATCGGCTGTTGCAAAAATCATTGGAAATAACGTAAAGAACCTGCAGAAGTTTGCTTCCACCGTCAAGATGTGGGTCTTCGAAGAGACGGTGAACGGGAGGAAGCTGACAGATATCATCAACAACGACCACGAAAACGTGAAATATCTCCCCGGACACAAGCTGCCAGAAAATGTGGTAAGACTCGTGGTGGGTGGAGGGAGAACATTTGGTTTATTACCAGGCTGTGGTCCTCTGAGGGGCACTGGGACTTGGGCATGGCAAAGTGACCTCCCCTTTTCCCACGTCTCTGTTGTCACTTGATTGGTTCTGATTTTCTTGGATTCAGATTGGTTTGAGACAGGATCCATGTTTCTTCTGTGGATACTGTTGTTACTAACTCTTAAAAATGTGTGCATGTGTGTTCACATGTGCTTAGAGTTCAGACATCAGATCCCTTGGAGCCGAAGTTACAGGAAGTTGTGAACTGCCTGACGTTGGTACTAGGAACTGAACTCTGGTCCTCTTAGAAAAGCAGCAAGCTCTCCTAACCACCCAGCCACACATCCCACCCTCATTACTGCCTCTTACAAGGACAACAGCCATATTGGATTAGAGCCCTCCCCATTGAACATTTTGTTGGTTAATTGACATTCTTTTCTTTTGAGTTTTTAGGCCTTCCCCCTACCCCCAAGACAGAGTTGCATGGATGTATCCCAGGCTAGCCTCAGGCACATATGACACTGAACTTCTGGTCCCCCAAGTATTAGTACTACAGCTTTAGGTCATGCAGTGCTGAGAATCGAACCCAGGACTTCATATCTGCTTACTGGGGCAGGGGAGTTAGGAGGCTGAGATAGGGCCCATGAGGGTTGGGCTGCCTCCTTCCCCTCTGTGGGTCGAATACCTACCTCACTAATATGCATCTTTCTTTGTGCCAGTCACAAGGAACTAGCTTCCACCATCTGCCCCGTGCCTGTAACTCTGGCTTTCCTGTTTGGACTTTCTAGGCACCTAGAGTACCTTGTAGTAGTAGTACTTCGCATTTTTATTTTGAAATTCCATCTCCCTAGGTTGCCCAGGCCTGCCTTAAACTCATGATCCTACTGCCTCAACCACCTAAGGAGCTGAAATGACAAATCTCTGCCCCGGAGCCAGGCAGCTTAATACTGGGGAATATGAGTCTGCCAGGTGGCTCTCAGGAGCAAGAGCTGTGCACTGACAGGGAGAAGGGAGAAAGCACCCTCAGTCGCATTTGTCCGATGGGCCGCCTCCCCATGCTGAGTGTAGACAGGAGGAGAAGCCCACTCTCAGGGCTCTGCCGATGCCTCAAGCCTCACAATTGCATCCAAATGAACACTTGCTCTCTGGAGTGGACATTATGTGACCTCTGTCCTGCTCCCGGGAACCATCTGCATGTAGGACTGGAACCCCAAGGTCACGACGTGTGTGACTCTCTGTCCTTTCTACCGCCCTCTCTCTCCTAGCTACAACCTCTTAAAGGCTCATTTTTAGCATCTGCCTTCTTGTGAGGTTGAGAAGGAGGTGCAAATACACAGGATTGCCAGCTATTTATTTATTTGTTTAACTAAATTTCCTTTTAATTAAACTTTTAAAAAAGATTTTATGTGTATGGATGCTTTGCCTGTATGTGTGCGTACCACATTCATGCTTGGTGCCCGTGGTGGCCTGAAGAGGGTGCTGATACCCTGGAACTGGAGTTGTAGATGGTGGTGAGCCACCATGTGGGTGCTGGGAATTGAACCCTGGTCCTCTGCAAGAGCACCAGAAGCTCTTAGCTGCTAAGCCATCTCTCTAGCACCCCTCCACACTGGATCCTATGTATTCCCGGATGGCCTGAATTTGGTATGTAGCTAAGGATGATTCAACTCGTGATCTTCCTCCCCCTCCCCATCCAACCACCCCTGGCTTATGTGGTTCTGGGAATATAATTCAGGGCTGCCTGCGTGTGAGAAGGCTGCCCACTCACCGAGTCCCAGTCACAGCCCAGGACTGCTGTGACTGTCTGTCCCTGAGGCTGTGACTTCACAGTTCATGGGTCCTAAACCACTGCACACCTAATCCTTCCTGGGGTCCCTGCTCAGAAACCTCCTGTGACAGTGGCCACTATTTTTAACTACCCTTTCCACCACTGACTCACTAAAATCTGGCAGGTCTGAGTGTGTGGTTTCCCTCGATCTTAATGGAGAGGACATTGGTTATTTCCTGTCATTGCAAGAGCAGTGGCTGATCTGGCTTTATTCTCCACTGGGAGCTGGCATTTGGAGCTCAGCCAGGTGGAGGCTCTTTTGCTGTGGCACTCGGGCTTCAGCTGGCCTTGGTGTGACCTGGGAACCACTAATCACAGCTCCCTCTGTGGAACATTTCTCATTGTCTCTATAATATCTGCTGAGCTCTGCCAGGTTCTTAGAAAACATTGTTCTTGTGAAGATCAAAATCTGCACAGCTACACTTGAGTGGGGTTTTGGTTTGGTTTTTGGCCTTTTGTGACAGTCTTGTGTAGCCCAGGCTGTCCTCAGACTTGCTGTGTGACCAAAGATACCCTTGGATTCCTGATCCTTCTGCCTTAGCATCTTGGTATCTGAGATTAAAGAGAGGCTGAGGGAGGAGGATGGCGAGTTTGAGGCCAGCCTGGGATACCTGAGTGCTGGGATTAAAGGCATTCACCACCACGCCTGGCCATTACAGACGGTTTCAAACTGCCATGTGAGTGCTGGGATTTGAACCCGGGTCCTTTGGAAGAGCAGCCAGTGCTCTTAACCGCTGAGCCATCTCTCCAGCCCTAACACACAATTTTTAAAATTTAGCAATAATTAGTTTAAAGGACATGTCAGGGTCCTTTTCCTAGAAGGAATGGGGGTAGAGGTGGCAGTACCCCATGGCACTGTGCATTGGGCGAGGGTGTGGACTGATGGGATTTCTGCAAGCGTTATCTGTGGCCCCTTTTTGTTGCAGGTCGCTGTCCCGAATCTCAGCGAGGCCGTTCAGGATGCAGACCTGCTGGTGTTCGTCATCCCCCACCAGTTCATTCACAAGATCTGCGATGAGATCACGGGCAGGGTGCCCAAGGAGGCCCTGGGCATCACTCTCATCAAGGTACCAGCAGAGCAGACAGGAGGCAGGCCCTGGGCCCTGGTTCCTCCAGAGCTCACTCCCTCTCCCCTGTGCTTGCGAAGGTAGATCAGGCAGCTTTCTCAACAGCCATGACTAAATACCTGACAGGAAGCAGCGTCAGCCGGGAGAGGTTTGTTTTGAGGTTCACTGTTTGAGGCCAGGCAGGCATGGCTGTGGGCAGCTGCTAGCTCACATCTGAGCAGATGATGTGGAATGCTGGCATTGCTTGCGTTTTTGTTTTGTTTTGTTTTGTGGTGCTGAGCCCATCACCTTGTGCATGCCCAGCAAGCGCTCTGGTACTGAGCTACACCCCCTCCCTCTTCTTCCTTTCTTTCACTATTTTCAAGACAACCTTTCTGTCTTAATTAATCTTCCCTGACACACTCGGAGGTGTGCATTACCAGTGACTAGTCCAATCAAGGTGGCAGTTGAAATTAACCATCCATGGTGGGTGGCATGGCTTGGTGGCTAAGCACGCTTGCTGTGAATCCTGAAGATTTGAGTCTGATCCGCAGGACCATGCCAGGAAAGGAGAGTGTATTTTTATTTATTTTCATCTCCAACTGGAATGCTTCCTCCCTTCATTTAATTGGTTTTCTAGGTACTCTTATGTGCATTTTCTCTTCACATAGATATCCAAAAACAAGTCCACAAACCTTACCACACAGCTAGTGGTGCGGTCTGTCATAATAAGGAATTCAGAACTCTTCATTTTGAAATACCATGCATCAGGGAACAGAAATGAGTCCATATACATGCATCCATGTATGTGAGTTTCTGATGTAGTTATGTAGCACCGGGCAGAACGTAGAGACAAACATTGTAGCGCCTTTTATAACTTTCAAAGATGGGCATGATGGCATCACACTATGGTGACAGTTCCATATGGTAGATTTATCAAGAAAACAGAGGGATGGGCTGGAGAGGTGGCCCAGTGGTTAGGAACACCCATGGCTCTTGCGGAGGACTGAAGTTTTATTTCTAGCACCCACGTGGAGACGCCCGTCTTTAAGTCCAATTCCAGGGGACTTGATGCCCTCTTGTGGCCCTCTTGGGAACTGCGCACACACGGTGGACAGCCATACATACAGGGAAAACACTTATACATGATAAATAAAACTTAATTTAATAAAAGAAAATTGAGTGAGGTGTTGACAGCATTCAGGATAGCTGTTCGGTCAGATTGAAGAAGGGTGAGAAGAAGAGGAACCTGGGGAGAGGACACCCCCCCACCTCTTATGGGAGGGGTCAATGCAGTAGTTAGCCAAAGGTGTGGTGTGTATGTGTGGTGGGGGTGGGAGTGGTGTGTGTATGTGTGGGTGTGTGGGGTAGTGTATGTTTGTCTATGGCTGTGTGGGTGGGTGGGAGTGTGTATGTGTGTGGGAGTATGTGTATATGTGTGAGCGTGAGGGATTTGTGTGTATGTAGGGTGGGGGGTGGTGTGAGTATGTGGGGGGTGTTGGGGAGTCTGGGGAGAGGTGTGGGTGTGTGGTGTATATGTAGGTGTCTGTATGTGGGTGGGTTATGGGGGGTTGGGGTGTGAGAGAGTGTGTGTGTACAGTTCTATCTCCTCAGCCCTAGAGGAAAGAATCTTTATGTCACATTCTGAGTGGCCAGCTGCTGTGGCATCAGTTGTTAATGGCTCCACCCTCTGTGCAGCCAGAGTCACGTGAGTTCACAGGCGCCAACGACTCTCACTTGTTGATGGTGGATGGGACTAAACTGGGCTGTTCCTTGGTGCCTGAAGCTGACTTTGGGCAGCGTATGGTATGCCAGTCCCTTCTGTACAACAGTCATGACCTCTCAGCAGCCTGTTCCCTTATCAGCAGGAGCCTCCTGGAGCCCTGGAAGGTACCACCGGGCCTGTGTGCTCTCAGGGCCTTCCAGGCCAGGGCTCCCATTCTGCAAAGTGACTTGACTATCTTGTGGGAGGGGTCCCTGCAAATGCCATGGCAGTGGAGTGTCCATCCGAAAGAGATAAACAGGCAATCTGGTTCGACATGACTCAGTAGCTAGTGTCAGCTCAGACTTTGAGAGTCTGACCCCAAGTAGCTTATGTTAGGCATATTTAAGCACAACACAATTTGATGAAAAAAAAATTTCCCGGTGATAATAACTCAATCCCATGTGCACAACAAAGCATAAAACATGACTATATGGAAACTCTTTGTAAAAAATTAAAAAAAGTTCATGTGACATGTTCCATAAAGATGGGTTCTATTGATTGAGGGGAAAAAAACAGGTCTGGGGGAGAGTCTGGTCACCAGGCTATTAACCACATCTGTCCCCAGCCTTCTGGACGCCTTCCAATTTTTCGGTGTGGCCAAGACTGGCCTTGAACTCAATGCAGTCCCCCTGCCTTGGCTGGATTACAGGTGTGAGTCACCATGTTCAGACAAGACTACTTACAAAACAAGTGTCTCTTGCCTCCCTGATTTGGCATCCCTCCTGACTCCTCTGCATCCTTCAGGGCATAGATGAGGGCCCCGAAGGGCTGAAGCTCATCTCTGACATCATCCGAGAGAAGATGGGAATTGACATCAGTGTGCTGATGGGAGCCAACATCGCCAGTGAGGTGGCTGCAGAGAAGTTCTGTGAGACTACCATTGGTGAGGCTCCAGAGGGCCCTGGCAGTGTTAGGTGCTTAGCCTGTACCATTTCTGCTTGTTCCCCCCCCCCCCCCCCCCCCCCACACACACACCTTGGTTCTTCCCTGCTCTGGTGCTGGGGCTCAGGGCCTCATATGTGCTACACACGTGGTCTAACCTCGGAACTCAGGCCTGTAATCCCAGTATTCCAATTGGTAGTGGAGGCAGGAGGATTAGAGTTCAAGGCCAGCCTTGGCTACATGGAGAATTTGAGGCCAACCTGGGTTACCTGTGACCCTGTCTCAGAATAGAAAGTGGGGGAGGGAGTGCTAGGGAGATGGTTTAGTAAACAGGTAAAGTCTCTGCTATGCATGCATGAGTTCAGATCCCCAATCCCCATGAGAAAGCAGACACACCCTCAGGTGCCTGTAATCCCAGGACTGGAGTATCCCAACCTTGTGAGCCAACTAGCCTAACCAATCAGTGAACTTCTGGTTCCAGGAGAGACTCTGCTTCTGAAAAAGCTGGAGGGGCTGGAGAGTTGGCTCAGCACTTGTTGCTTTTGTAGAAGAGCCAGGTTTAAGTCACAGCATCTACATGGATGTAGAAATGCCCGTGACTTCAGTTCCAGGGGATCCAATGCCCTTCTCTGGCCTCCATGGGCACTAGGTACATACATACTGCCTAGATAGACATGTAGGCAAAGCACCCATACACATTTATAAATAAAACAAATATTTAAAAAATGATAATAAGGTAGAGATTTACTGAGGAGGACTTCTGGCCTCCACACCTTTAAAGTTTCATTTTACGTCTGTGTATGTGGAGGGCTTGTGTGCACATAATGTACTTGCCCCTAGGAGCCGGAGGTGAAGGATACCCCTGGAGCTGGATTTAGGGGCAGTTGTAAACCACCTGACGTAAGTGCTGGGAATTGAGCTTAGCCCCCAGTAAGTGCTCAACCACTGAGCCTTCCTTTTAGCTCACTTTATTACTTGATGGTCCTGGATCTTAGCATGCTAAGTGCTCTACCACTGGGCTACATCCCCACCTCCAGGTCTCTGGATTGGTAACAGTAAGGACCAGCTGATGTTTAACTGTGAAGTCATGAGTCTCGTCCCACGTGTGAATTCTATGGCGGGGACAATCCACATAGTTTAGAGCACAGGATGGTGTTGCTATCGAGGGGGTGCTGCTGCCCCCTTGTGGTGAGCATGCCTTTCATGCTCCTGATTTTCCAAAACCACTGTTAGTTAAGGCATAGTGCTTCATTAAGCAAATATGATTCCACATTCATTCACAGAAGTCCTGCAAGGGCCACACACCCTAGATATGTAACACTGTTCCTGACGTATATGTGATCTGAAAAATAATAAGGAATTGGGAAGGATTAGCACCAATGGCCACCTCCACACACACCAGCAAATGTCAACTGACTTCATAATTATGGGACCAAGCCCTGTTCCCACAAAGCCTGTTTTCTTTCTGATCCTTACTTAACTTTGCTGCCATCCTGGGAGGGCCCAATCTTTTCCTCATGGGGAAGCTAGAGGAGGTTAAATCAAAGATCTACAAACTTGGCCTCTATCCAAATCATGTAGGGCGCCTCAAAAGCTAGCCACACTGCTCCACTCCAGGGCTGTGATTTAATAGATCTGGGCCCAGGCCTGCTTACCAGTGTTTTTAAAGCTCCCGGGGTGGTGGCATGTGCAGGCAGGTGTGGGAACAGCTGGCCTCCCACCTGGAGACTGGCAGAGCCTGGGGCTAGAGTCCTCTGGAGCCTTTTGATGGCCTGAAAGGTGCTGCCGCCTTGTGGCCAGGATTTACCTAGAAAGCCTTAAAATTTAGAACATGGGGAGGGATTTGCCTCACCCTCCTGCACCCCACCAGCCAGAGCAGAGTTCACAGCAGGCATTGTGGGTAAGGTTTGCTTTGATTTGCTTTTCCTTTATTGCTATTGGTGTTTCAGAAACCAGTTTCCCCATGCAGCCCAGGCTAACCTGGAGCTCATGGCTCTTGTTGTGGCCTCACAGAGACTAGGGTTACATGCAGCATATTCACCACTGGGATTGAGACAAGGTGTTATGTCGTGTAGGCTGGCCTTGAGCTCTGGATGCTCTGCCTGAACCTCCCAACTGCTAGGCAAGGGATATCTTTATTTCCTTTTTCTGCCACACCTGTATTAAAGATTCTGCATGGCTGATTGACTTGATTGAACTTAGTTACTGTGGAGAGTTGGAGTGTTACAGATCCACATTATCTTGGTCTATCTTCAGCCCCTTTTGTAGCCACGTATTAGCCACCTGTGTGCTGCTCTAACATCCTGTGACTAACAGGTAGAACCTTTTGGAATGCATCAACTTAACAGACCCCTGGCATCTGCCAACACAAGAGCTAAGGATGTCACCAGGTGGCACCTGAAACCTGTAACAAAGTTTCCCCCCCTGTGTCGTAACCCTCCTGATGTTCCCACCTGAGCATCTGAAAGGGGCTTTGACTCCTGACTTTCCTCTGCTTTGGAGCTATGGAAGCTCATGAGACATCACCATGGTGGTGCTTGGGACTGGGGTAGCCTGATCTGTGTTCCTGGCCATGGTCACTCATCTAAAACTCTCATTCATTTAGAGGTGACAGCTGTGGTTTTTTTTTTATCCATAGCTTACATCCCTTCTCTGCGCTCTTGCGTGGGTGCGTGCGTGCGTGCATATGTGGGTCTGTGTATGAAGAGCCCTGTTACTTCTGTTATAAAAGTTAACATTCCGCCGGGCTTTGGTGGCGCAAGCCTTTAATCCCAGCACTCGGGAGGCAGAGGCAGGCAGATTTCTGTGAGTTCGAGGCCAGCCTGGTCTACAAAGTGAGTCCAGGACAGCCAGAGATACACAGAGAAACCCTGTCTCGAAAAACCAAAAAAAAAAAAAAAAAAAAAAAAGTTAACATTCCAACCTCTGCTAGGTGTAGAAGTATTCCCAGGGACGTCACTAATATCCTTCCCTCCTAACTCTCCTACAGGCAGCAAAGTGATACAGAACGGCCTTCTCTTCAAAGAGCTGCTGCAGACGCCCAACTTCCGAATCACCGTGGTAGACGATGCAGACACCGTGGAGCTTTGTGGTGCCCTTAAGGTAAAGTCAGCCTCGTTGTCTTACCCAGGGGAGGAGGTGCTCGGGCTAGGGCAATGCTGGAAGTCTAAGGCAGGAGAGTGGGCTCTGTGTGTTGACTGGTTGGTGGGTTGGTTCATGGTGTGTGCCTGTGCTGGAGCGTGTGTGTGCGGGAGTCTGAGGACAGTCTCCGGTGTATGCCCTTGACTTCCACTTTGTTTGAGACAGGGTCTCTTTGTTGTTCACCTTTGGGTGTCAGGCTAGCCGGCCCACAGCCTTCCAGGGGTTCTCCTTTCTTCACCTCCCTTCCCACCACAAGAGGTATGGGGTTATGGCTGCCTCCCGCTGTGTCAGGTTTTGCCTGGGTTCTGGGGATTAAATTCAGGTTGTCAGGCTTGCAGGACAAATCCTTTCCCATTGAGGCATCTCCCCTGCCTTGCTCTGCGCTCTGTCACAGGCTCCTGGGAAGAAGAGCAAGCCTTGCTCTTAGCTTCCTGGTTTTCCTCTTTCCTACTTGGGGGCTCTGTCTCATTACTTTTATTTGTTATCAGTGAATTTTTGAATTTTTTAAAATTGTTTTTAGATTACTTTTGTGTGCATGTTTTGCTTTAATGTATCTATGTGAGCTCTGGTCCTTTGGAAGAGCAACAAGTGCTCTTAACCACTGAGCCATCTCTCCAGACCCCATTTTATTTATGTGTAGCTAGTGCCCAGAGAGGTCAGAAGAGGTCGCTGGGCCTCCTGGAGCTGGACTTA
Source organism: Lophiomys imhausi (assembly GCA_907164525.1). Taxonomy (NCBI): domain Eukaryota; kingdom Metazoa; phylum Chordata; class Mammalia; order Rodentia; family Muridae; genus Lophiomys; species Lophiomys imhausi. The sequence goes on from CAJQZJ010003646.1 coordinate 9,440,687, forward strand.
GGGGTGGCTGTGAGTTGTCATGGGGTGCTGGGAACTGAACCCAGGTCCTGGACCAGAGCAGCCCATGCTCTAAGCACTGAGTCATTGTCTCTTTAGACCCAAATTGTAGTTTACTTGTTTTCCAGAAAATTATTACTGATTTTTAAGATCTTATTCTCATTTATGTTTATGTCCGTCTGAGTATGGGCACATATGTGCAGATGTGCACAGAAGCCAGATGAAGCCACTGGATACTTAGAGCTAGAGTTCCAGGTGGGTGTGAGCCACCTGACATGGGTGCTGGGAATTGAACCCGGGTCCTCTGGAAGAGCAGCGAGTGCTCTTAACTACTGAGCCATCTCTCCAGCCCCCACTTTATTTATTTTTATTTATGTGTATGGGTGTGCGCCTGCACATTTGTCTGTGTACCACGTGCATACCGTGCCCTTGGAGGCCAGAAGTGGGCATTGAATGGCTTGGAACTGGAATGCAGAAGGTTGTGAGCCGGTTTGGGTGGACTGGGAATGGACCCTGAGTCCTGCAAAAGCAGCCGGTGCTCTTAACCCTGGGCTGTCTCTACAGCTTCAACATCTTGTTCTCAGAGGTGTGTGGCTTCTCTGGGTCTCACCATTTTTCCTCCTCTCCCAGACGTTATCTTGAGTGGGAATTTGTTTCTGTCACTCCACTGGTCTCTCATTCTTTTTCAAATGGGAGAGTTGTGTCCTGCTGATGAGGTTCCCCCCCCCCAAAGAATAGTTTATCTTCTGTGGAGTGAAGAGAAGCAGTTTCAATTGGACAGTGACCAGGGGTTGCCAGGAGATGAAAATCACAACAAATGTAATTACTGGGTCAATCAGCCTCTAGCCCCAAGTGTGCAGAAGGTAGCTTGCATCTGCCAAGGAGAACTATGTCCTGTCAGCGGGCGGCAGCTCTAAGGATTCTGTAACGTGAAAGCAAGGAAACACCAGTGGACAAAACCTGGTCAGGGTGTTGAAATGCTTGCTCAGCATGAGGGAAGCCCTGGTGTTGGTCCCTAGCACGGAGCACGCCTGTAATTCAGCACTGGCCAGGTGGAGTAGGAGGACCAAGTTCAAGGTCATCCTTGGCTACATAGGGAGTTGGAAGCCAGCCTCCCTTCCCCCTTGACTTCTCTATTAAGTACCCTGCTTAATCCAGAACTGCTTCTGGAGTTGGAGCAGCTGGGAAGGGTGCCAGGTGACTGGCATCCAACTGCCTGTTTCCAATGAGACTTGCCAAGGTGATCGTGGAGGCAGGAGGAAGAGCTCCTACCCCCCTCCTTCTCAGGGAGGCTATATCCTTTCTTTCTAGTCAGAATTTAAACCCACTTTTTAGAATTAACATTGTGCAGCCACGAAACATAATGCGCATTTTCAAACTCTGAGCCAGGGAAAGACTTGGCCTGCCAGACAGCATGCCTCTGCATATCTATGCTTGTGGGACACTTTTCCAGTTACAGGCTGGCAGGCCCCTTTCCACAGTCCTCAAGGCACTGGCTTTGGTGACTTTATTCCGGGTGAGATTTTATGGCTTTTAATAGTCGCCTATTAAGCTAATGAGCACTCAACAGCGAGGGGCATCGTGAATGACTAATTGCTCGGCATTAGCAGAAGCTGCACAAAGCTGATTTTAAGTGACTGGATATTTTGGGTGAGCAGTGGGGAGATGATATGAAATCCCACTCAGGACAAAGGACGCAGGATGAGAGGATTCTAGAAGGATGGTTCTAGAAAGCCTCTGTAAATAAGAGCTGGTGTGATCCTAGCAGAGCACCTGTGGTTGGATTTGCAGCTACTGCGGGACAGAAAAAGAGGTGGGTGGAGGCAGGGGGGACCAAGGGCCCCTTGTTGTCCTTCCCCAGGGTTACCCATCATTCCCTGAGCCTGCATCAGGACTGGAGATTTCAAAAGCTGAGAAATGGGGACTTTTCACTGTTAGTTGAGTCTGGCCATGGTCTCCCAGCCCACAAATAAGGACATAAGAATCTGGAGCCAATGACCTGAATGTCCTTTCTCTGTCCCACCTCTTGCCTCGAAGTCCTGCGTGGGTGTTCGTTCCTCCTGGTGTTCACCCCTCCCCTTTGGTAGAAGGGCCAAGGCCCAGACTCAAACAATGGAAAGCTATTTTTATTCTAGTGCTGTTGGGTTAGCTTGCTACTTGCCACTGGTGACAAGCAGCCCATGTGGCTTGGCTGTGACCTTGTCACAGGACAGCTGGAGCTCTAGACACAGAACAGAATAAGAAAACAACAGCAGAGGCCTTGGGCAGAGGTGTTGGCCTTCTGGTTCCTTTAACATTCTAGAAATTAGGGCTGGAGAGATGGCTCAGCGGTTAAGAGCACTGACTGCTCTTCCAGAGGTCATGAGTTCAATTCCCAGCAACCACATGGTGGCTCACAACCATCCACAATGAAATCTGGTGCCCTCTTCTGGCCTTCAAGCAGAACACTGTATACATAATAAATAAATAAATCTTAAAAAAAAAAAAACATTCTAGAAATTAATGTTAGTGTTTGAAGATTTCAGTTGGAATCTACTTTGTGTGTGTCCCTGTGAACATATTTGTGATACGTGTTTGCAGACATGCACGCTTGTGCACACATGGGCACATGGAGGCCTAAGGTCACTATCTTCTCCAAGCCTTCTTCACCTTGCATTCTGGGAAGGGTCCCTCACTGAGCCTTGGGCTCTCCAATCCACCTAGACTGTCTGGCCAATGAGCTCCAGGGGTCCACCTGGACTAGGAATTGAACCTGAGTCTTCTGCAAGAACAGCCAATGCTTTTAACCTCTGAACCATCTCTCTAGTCCTGAGACTTTATCTTAAAAGCAACAAACAGGGCTGGAGAGATGGCTTAGCAGTTAAGAGCACCGACTGCTCTTCCAAAGGACCTGGGTTCAAATCCCAGCACCCACATGGCAGTTCACAGCTGTCTGTATTTGCCAGACGTGATGGTGTACACCTTTAATCCCAGCACTCGAGAAGCAGAGGCACGCAGATCTCTTCAAGTTCAAGGCCAGCCTGGTATACAAAGTGAGTCCAGGACAGCCAGGGCTACACAGAGAAACCCTGTCTCAAAAAAAAAAAAGAGCAACAAACCATACCTCAGAGACACTGTCCTGCTTGAGTTCTACAGTGCTACATCTTGGATTTAGTAAGCAAAGACCACATATTAGTTTCTTTTTTTTGTTGCTGTGATAAAATATCCAGAAAAAAGCTACTCAGGAGAGAAAGTCCCTATTTTGGTTTCTAGAGAGATGGAATCCTTCATGGCAGGGAAGACAGGACATCAGGAGGAGGAAGCTGGCTAATCAGTTCACACACACTCAGGAGGCAGAGAACAGGAAGTGGGCCAGGCCATACAGCCTCTGAGCATGCCCCTGTGCTTGTCCTTTGGCTGTGACGTTATCTTCTGATCGCAGATGGTACATTCTGGTACCCAGGGCTAACACTCCTGCCTAACAGGTTCCTTTGCTAGAGCCTATCTGCAGACCAATCATAGTGTCCTGATCGCTGTTCCCATTGCTGTGACAAAGAAACCTTCAGGAAGCGACTGACAGAAATGTTCATTCTGGCTCACAGTCCCAGGGGGAAGCTACCATGGGGGCAAAGACGCAGCAGGCTAGAAGACAAAGCGACAAGAGCAGGAGCCTCTGGCAAGTCACACAGCCTCTACAGTTAGGAAGCAAAGAGAGACAGATGCTGGTGATCAGTCTCCTTTTCTCCTTTTTATTCAGTCTGGGACATAATCCCCGAGAATGGTACCACCCTCGATCAGGGAGGGTGTTCCCACCTGGGTTAACCCAGTCAGGATGATACTTTGCTGGGATGCCTGGAGGCTCGCCTACTAGGTGATTCTCAATACTGTCAAGCTGATGCCTAATGTTGACTGTTACACAAATGTTGACCACCACAGTCTGGTCAAGAGGTCTGTCATGCCCACCTGGCTTGCACACTTGGTGGCTCCCATCTGTCATACAGACTAATTACATTTTGACCAGCCTTTAATTTTCTTCATCCAAATGTCTTGTTTGCTCTTCTGCTTACTTAACTCCAAAGTCAATGGTTGTGTGGAAGCATTTTTGTTCTAGCTAGAACTGCTTAGTCTGGACCAGTGCAGTGTGAACGTAAGTCATATTTTCATTATCATAAAGATCAAGCCACTGAGATGGCTCGATGGGATGGGTAAAAGCAGTTGCCACACAATTCAGTCTCTAGAACCTACATAAAGGTGGAAGGAGAGAACGAATTCCACAAAGTTGACCTCTGACCTTCACACGCACACTGGGACATGTGTGTGCCTATATGCACACATCATACACACACAAGCACATACACGCAACACACATATACACGATAATAATAGAATTTTAAATTAAAAAAAAACACTTGTTTCAAGAACGCCATGTGGCCTAATTATGTAGGCTGCTCAACTTCCAGAAGAGTGAGGATGCTGACTGGGGTATTGTAGGATAATTCTGTCTCTATGGTGGGAGTGTCTATATAATCCGAAAGTGCCATGGACTGCCCTCTGATTGGATGTTTATACATACTTATGCATGATATACATGATACGTACATATGCAGAGAGAGATCAATATTGGCAGGAGGAGAACAAGGTCTCATGTAGCCCAGGCTGACCTTGAACTCCATATGTACCTGATGACCTTGAACTTTTTTATTTTAATTTTTAAATTTTTATGTGTTTGGGTGTTTACTCCACACCTTTGTCTGCACACCATGTGTGTGCAGTGCCAGTGGACCAGAAGAGGGTGTTGGATCCCTTGGAAGTGGAGTTACAGATGGTTGTGAGCCACATGTGGGTGCTGGGAGCTGAAACCAGGTCCTCTGGAAGAGCAGCCAGTGCTCCTAACCACTGAGCCATCCCTCCAGCCCCCACCTTGAACTTCTGACCCTCCTGAGTCCACTGGGGTTGCACATAAGCAGCACCACTCCTGGTCCATGACAGGGAGGAAACACAGGCTTCCCCCATGCTAGGCAAGAATTCTACAAGCAAGCCTATACCTCAGCCCCAGTTTCATAATTTTGTTGGAGAGTAAGAGAAGAATTGAGGCCTGTCCATCTAGTCTGAGGCGCCACTTAAGAAATTGCCCCTCTGGGTGGAGGGCTGCTTCTGGGTCCTGTTCAACCCAGGCCCCGGGGAAGGGTTTAACATGCCTGTCTTCCAAAAACCATGGTATTTTTAGCTCCAGCTAGCTACGAGCAGATTTGCATGAGCAGGAGGAAAATGATAACCTTCATAGCTGAGCATAGCTGAGTTCTGTTCAAACATGCTCTAGCTGGCCCTCTGTGTTTGTATGTTTTTAGCTGGGTGTGGGTCCAGAGTCTTATTAGAGAGGTGGCCTGCACAAGGCCCTGGGGGGGAAGTTAGTGACTCCTGGAAGCTTTGAGACAGTTCAGATCCCAAGGCCCTGCTGGGGAGCAATCGTAGCAGCTCGGCCCCCCTCTGCCCTCTTGCTTGTCTGCCTTTGCTCAGAGCACAGCGGCTGAAGGGCTGGGCTAGAGCTTGAGGCTTCCTCATACTGCCCTGCTTAGCCAGTTGACAGAGAACTCCTGCCAAATCTTTTCGGTTGAGCGGGCCAACTCTTCCAGTGAGAAGGCCCTTGCCTAGACTCAGTCTCTTTTGCTCACTGGGCCTGTGGGCATGGCGTGTCTCCTGGCAAGCTCCTTACTGTGTGCCTGGCTTCCTCATCCTTCACTATGCGTGATAAAGGGGCTGCCATGTGAGAATCTGCAAGATGCAAATTTATTTTATTTCTTGTTTTTGCAACAGGGCCTTGCACTTGCTAGGCAAGCACTCTAGCACTGATTTAAGGTTAGCTGTTGCTATTGGTGGTGTTCTCCCGACCTGCTCTGCCTCCTCTGAGAAGCCATGGAGACATGTCCCTATGACATAGAATTTCAGGGGTGCGAGGAAGCCTCTCCAGCCTGAGGAAAGAGAACAAGTATCTTAGGCATTGGACTCAATGACACAGGGCACACACATGTCTTGGGGTCTAGCCTCACAGGGGTGAGTCCACTTCTTCCCTCTCTTAGCCAAGGGATAGGAGTGTAAGCCCAGGCCGCAGAATCATGACTGCAGAGGACCTGGTGTGGCCTCAACCTTCATCTACAGGAACCCCTGCAGCAGGAAAGAGCCTGTTCCCTCCATTTAATCACAGATGCTTCCTGGGACTGGTTTACCATGTCATCATCTAGAATGAGTGACAGATATCGTCCAAGAGACAACAGAGAGGTTCACATCCCCACTGAGCCTCAGCTCATTGCTACAACTTTAAGAAAGCCATTGGCTTGCTCATCCAAGTTGGACTTTGCAAGGCTTAGTGACCATGAGAGGCAGCTGCATTGGATGGACCAGATATGAAACCTATCAGGATGGCCCAGCTTAGTGTTCTGAGCGTGGGTATAACCTTGGCCTTCCTAGGCTCCCTAGCCAAGTTCCCTGATATAGGCCCCAACCTGCAAGCAGAATATGGCACCTTGTCTTTGGTGAGCCCACTGTTCAGCAGCATCATTTGAGGTCAAGTCCATCAAGAGCTAGCCTCCAGAAGAATCAGATGGGCTGCTGGACCTCCAGAAGGAAGGGGACTGCCATTTGGACACACATTTTATTGTCCCTCTTATGACTGGCAAGCATTTTCTGCAAGGACTAGATAGTGCTTTAGGTGTTTGGTCCACAAACACTGTCTCCGTCATTCACATCTGACATCAGTAGGTGGTGTGGACAGGCTCCCATAGAACGTGATTGACAAAACAAAGGCCTTAGGTTGGTTTCCTTCTATTCCAGGTTATCACCTATGGAAGGAGAGTCCCATATCTGATTTGCCTGTACATAGTAGTGGGGATACAGTATCATGCAAAGAGCAAGTACCCCATGAATATTCGTCAGGAGATACTTAAATGAAGCAAACGACTGAACTGTAGTTGCATGTATGCTTAACCTAGCGAGCCGGCTCCTAGACAGTACCCAAGAGAGCTGCCCACGTGCAGTCACCAACAGTGAAGAACTACATGTCACAGGGACACAATGGCTGCTGTGTAGTACTCCAATTGACCCATTTTCCTGTCAGTTTGCACTGCGGTGGATTTCAGTTTGGGGGCTTTTTTAAAAACATGGATTCTGAGATCAAAGCAAGTACGGAGGTGCGGTGGGGGTGAGCTGGTGGTGGTCTGAGACAGGGTAGGTAGCTCTGACTGGACTGGGACTCACTCTGTAAGCCAAGATGGCCTCAGCATTCCACCTCTTCTGCCTCCTGAATTCTGGGATTAAAGGTGTGACACACCAGTGCACCCAAGGAGTGCTGTCAGCTGACCTAGCTCTGACTGATGTTCCTCACACCCCCACCTCCCACACTGGTCCTCATCCTGGCCCTTTGAGGGATGTGTGTGCTCTGCTGTCAGCCCCCACTTTGTGCTCTGTGCAGAACATTGTTGCTGTGGGAGCCGGCTTCTGCGACGGCCTCCGCTGTGGAGACAACACCAAGGCGGCCGTCATCCGCCTGGGCCTCATGGAAATGATCGCTTTCGCCAAGATCTTCTGTAAGGGCCAGGTGTCCACGGCCACCTTCCTGGAGAGCTGTGGGGTAGCTGACCTCATCACCACCTGCTATGGAGGGAGGAACCGTAAGGTGGCAGAGGCCTTCGCCAGGACTGGGAAGGTACCTGAATCCCAACCTGTTCCACCTGATAATGAGACCCTCTTAATCTGAGACCCCCAGCCTGGGGTAGGGCTGTCCCCACAGAGATTTCCTGTGACACTGACACCTGTCCTGTCTGCCCTGGCTATGCTCACCTGACTTGCTCCGGCCCTTAAATGCCCTTAGCTTTTCTTTTCTTTTTTTTAAGCTAGCATATAAAGTAACAGGCTTTGTGATGGCATTTTCATAACACTTAATTTAGGTTGACCTTCCCCCAACCCCTCTGCCTCCCACCTTCCCTCTCCCCACCCCATCCCTAATTGTGCCCTTCGACTGCTGGAATTCCCCCTGCCATTTTCAAATCATGTGTTCTGTTGCCCTCCCCAACTGTGTCAGACGTCTTTCCCCTTTCTGGCTTCCTGGTCTCTGCCCATACCACTCCATCATAAATACACAGACATAAAAACTAGACGCTAGGTGGCTGGGAAAGTGGCTCACGCAACATCGGATTGGATCACCATAAAAAGCTGGGTACAGCCATATGAACCTATAAGGTCAGCGCTGGGGAGACTGGAGGATGTTAGCAAGCCCAGCTAACCTCCCTGAGCTGGAGGTTCAGGGAGGAAGGTGGAAATTGACTGAGAAGACACATGACATCAACCCATGGCTGGCCTCGACATGCATGCAC
>CAJQZJ010003646.1:9449038-9465133 GCA_907164525.1 Lophiomys imhausi
GACTGGAGATGGGACATCTCAGCCCTCCTCTCCACCTCTCTTGAATAATAGTCAAGTGGATGCTTTCTGTATAATTTGCTTCTCAGACCATTGAAGAGCTGGAGAAGGAGCTGTTGAACGGGCAGAAGCTCCAGGGGCCTCAGACCTCTGCTGAGGTGTACCGCATCCTCAAGCAGAAAGGGCTGCTCGGCAAGTGAGTCTCCTGTTGCCTCCGTTGCTAGCCCTCAGACAGTGGCAGAGGGTGGATGGGGAAGCTGTTTGGCCAGGGTACTTAGGACTTGACAGCATCTGTTCAGACCTATGTGCTGTGGGCATCTCTGCCGGAAGTCTCTCCTTACACAAAACCTGCTTCAACTTCATTAAGAAGAGCTGAATTCTCTAGATAAAGCATGGTATAGAATAGGAAATTCTAGTCAAGCATGCCCAACATTTTTACATTGTGACATGACATTGTCATCTACAAGATTGACACTTTAGAACCTTGCAGTTGAGTAACAACAAAAATTGCAACAAAGTCTCAATATTTTAAGTCAGTTTATAGTTGGGTTGGGCTACACTCATGGCCATGCTAAGGTGCTGTGAACACATCTGCTAGGATCTAGCTTGTTCTACAGGGAGTTACCTTTGGTGTTGGTTTGCTTTTAAATCAGGGTCTCACAACATAGCCGTGGTTGGCCTGGCACTCACTGTATAGACAAGGCTGGCCTTGAGCTCACAGAAACCTGCCTGCTTCTCCCTCCCCACTGCTAGGATTTAAAGTGTGTGCCACTACACCCAGCTTCTTTTTGTTTTTTATGAAGTGTGAGTTGGATGTGGTGGTTTGTGCCTGAAATTCCAACATTAGGGAAACTGAGGCAGGAGGATTGCTACAAGTTTGAAACTAGCTTAGGTTACAAAGAGAGTTCAAAGTCAGCCTTAGCTACAGAGTAAACGCGTGTATTTTTAAAAGGGAAGTGGGGAGTTAGCTGGGCATGCTGGTGCATGCCTGTAACCTTACCACTCAGCTCACTAAGGCAAGAGGATGAGGAGTCCACTGCCAGCATTTGAAGTTCGCATAAGAGGAGAGAAAAGTGTGTTTGGCTCATAGTTTCCTGGACCTGTTGCTTTGGGCCTATGATGTAGCACATCACTGCAGGTACAGCACATGGCAGAGGAGGTCTGTGGTGGCCAGGAAACAGAGAGTCAGGAAGGTTCCCAGCATCCCACTCAGGGACCTGACCCTGAAGACCTCACTTCATTCCTCCGGTCCTGTGTCCTCAAACTTCCATCACTGCCCAATAATTCTAAAAAGTAAGGACCGGCCATTCAAAACATGGAGGGCCACACTCAAGCCCTGAGCACAGCGCATGTGCCCTTAGCCACCCCCTAACTCTAGAGAGAGGAGGCCTGGCTGCCAGAGGTTGGGGAGACACAAATGGTGACAGTGGCTCTGCCAGCCGTGACTACGCTAGTATATGTTCTCCCTCTACCCAGGAAGTTGCATGCAGATGGCAGGAGACCCTATTTCACCCAAAAAGTGAGCCAGGCATGGTGGCTCACACCTTTAATGCCAACATTCAGGAAGGCAGAAGCAGGAATCTCTAAGTTTGAGGCAACCCTGCTCTATCTACATGGTGAATTTCAGGCTAGCCAGGGCTACATAGTGAGACCCTGTCTTGAATAAATAAGCAAACTGAAGCGTTGAAAGTTTCTGAAGACCAACACGGGAAGTTGTCTTCTGACCTCTGCATGCATATGGATATAAGTCCCTTCAGGTTCGTGCTGGGGGGCACTCACCAGAGACTACTCAGACATGGGTTTCAGCCACTAGGAAGTCTTTATTAGCCAGCCAGCAACTACATTGAGTATTCAGGATTCTAGTGCAGCCCTGGGCCTTTTTCAGGGTGATCTTTTTAAGTAGAAAATCATATCCTGGGTTGGCACACCTCAGTTAACAAAACAATTAGCCAGAAGTGGAACTACAAAAGCCAAAAAGCAAGTTTAGTGCATTTGGGGACTTTCCCAGAACTATGGACTTTGGAGGATTAGATCTTTGTTCTTGTTTTAGCAGGTGATGCTGCCTGCACCCTGGGTTCTATGCCTGAATGGTGCTTCCATCATGGAATCAGTTGTGCTAGGTCTTGGGGCCTGTTACAGCATACGCGCACACACACACACACACACACACACGCACACACTCGCATGCACGCGCGCGCGTACACACATGAACCCACTCCAAGAAATAAGATAACACAACCTAACATGTTCTTCCCACTCCCCCGCTTCTAGGTTTCCTCTCTTCACAGCCGTATATCAGATCTGCTATGAAGGCAAGCCTGTCACACAGATGCTGTCCTGCCTGCAGAGCCACCCGGAGCACATCTGAAGGGAGCCAGGCAGCCATCAGGGCACAGCTCTGCCTCGCCCACTGTAGGATCACCCAGAAAACCAGGGCTCGGTGTGAGATCCCTGTGGAACTGTACTCTGATCCTGAACAAATTGTTACAGCTTTCTTTCTGTGCCAGGAGAGGCACTTTACTGGCTAAGATGTATTGGGTAACAGCTACACGTGTGTGTGTGTACAAGTATGCACCTTTCTCACTCTGGGTGTTTCTCTGAACCCAAATCAGGTGTCTATTTTAATGATCACATTTTAAATTTACCCTCTAGGGCAGCTTGTGAGATTAGAACTAACTAAGCTAAATTTTATGGATGTGATTCATTTATATGAGAGTGAAGGGAGGAATTGGTTTTTCTTCTGAAAGTTATCCAGTGTTAAGAAGATATGCGTAGTGTGTGTGTGTGTGTGTGTGTGTGTGTGTGTGTGTGTGTGTGTGTGTGTGTGAAGATCACCACATTTTACTTTAAACAGCATCTCAGAGCCAGCAGAATGAGCTCCTTGGATTGTGGGTTGATCACTTAATAATCAGGTGTTTTAATGAGATAATCCCACTTACACATTTCTTCTTGATAAAAATACCACATTTCTTGCCTCTTTCTTCTTCATTAGTTGCTAGAACTGGGCTTTTATACAGACCCAGCAATGACAGAGGAAGGAGACATCCCTGCAGTGGCTGACATTTCCTTTTGGGGACAGACACTTTATCATGCCTTTTGCTGGATGGGACTTTTTTGCAGCTTTATCACTTCAGGCCAATGGAACCCTCAAAGGGGCCTCTGCCACTCCTCATGTAAGAAGCCATAGCTGTACTTGGTCACCCAGAGACATGGACAGGAACAGTATACATTCTTCCATCCCTCTGGGATAGGACCTGCTAGGATGTCACTGGGTTTCTCTGACCTCTAGCTAACTGTTTGCAGGAATGATGTGTACAGCCTTTCCTGAGGCCACAGGAGGGCTTCCTTGCCTTGGGGATTTGGGTGGCAGAGTCTCAAGGAAAGATGCCACTCCAAGTGATGTCCCCAATCCAGCAGGGTCACTGAACTCTTAAGAAAGCAGGTTCCTAAGCCTCAAGAATGGCCCCTGTGTTTCAACATGCCTTCCATGCTTTTCTGATGCTCACTACAACTTGAGAGCCATTGCTTGGAGAAGTTGCGTTAGCATAGCCTTCGCTGAACTAGGCTCTAGTTCAGTGTCCTGTGGTCTTCTGGCTATACCAGGTGGACCCTGGCATGACCAGGAGAGATTGGGAAAAGTTGCCTCTTCTCACTTTCCTAGCCTGGATGCTCAGAACCTCACTAGAACCTGCTAAGCTAACAAGTTCCACATACATTAGACCATAGGAGATTTTTTTTTTTTAAACAGAATATTGGCCAAAATTTCTAGAGAATACTGCTCTAGAGTGAGGTGACACTCACTCTCCACAGAAAATCAGGACAAGTAACTACCTGTGAAAGTTTGTTCTATGTAGCCTGGGCTGGTCTTGAACTTGTCACCTTCTTGCCTCTGTCTCCTGAGTAGCTGGGACTGCCACACCCAACTGGTATTGCAGTTTTTGAACTTCCTGAATCCTTGAGGTAGCTTTCAGGTGACAGGGTCAAGTGCAGACAAGTAGATGTCAGCCTTGCTGAAACGCACACTATGGAGTAAGTGTTCTGGACTCTAGCATTAGAATATGAACGATTATATCTTTTTATTTAAAAAAGTAGACATCCCACGACCGTGGAAAGAGTGTATGAATCTCATACAATCATGTACTTGTGAGATTTCCCACTTCTCCTTCATCCTGGGTTTGGTTTACCCCACCCTACTCTACACCCCTTATATAACTGAAAATGATTGTAAAATAAATTTTTATGGGAATTTTTAAAACTATCCAAAAAGACTTTGGGGGCATTGTAAAGTCCCATACCCAAAACCCTACTGAAGCGCACAGCAGGCAGAATGATGTCAATCATTCGTGATGATGTCAATCGATTTTTTTTATTGTCTCCTGATAAATCTTTTTAAAAATTTGTACATATGTAATGAAGACTTACTTTTTAAGATATCCAAAGGGCTGTAAGCTACTGTGGTGTCTACAAAGTAGAACTGTGGATTTGTTAACATCTTGTGTTTCACAACCTCGGTTACATTCGCTGGCTCTGTGGGCCTGGATTTCCGGGTCCTTCATTCTTTCCCTCGAGAATGCCCCATACTGGTTGGTGTCCTTCTGAAGTCAGCTGACGTGCTTATCATGATGCACACACGATGGAAACAGGTAAACTTCTTAAGTTTGTGCTCTGATAGCCAGAGGCCCTGCTCTATGAGTTATTATCTGTTTTTGTAAGCACCTGCTAGTTGGTGTTTCTTCTTAGCTGTGGCAATGTGATCAGAGACACCTAGAATGGAACCTTAACCTGTGAATGTAAAACTAAACTCTTGCCTTGCAACTCTCTTCCCCACCACAGTTTGGGGCAAATCTGTCTGAAAACCCAGCCCTGGGGCTGGAGCCCAGCCTGCCCTCTGGTGTTTTGACAGCTGGCCTAAGGAGGGTGCTGTGGTGGGGTAGCAATGTCCAACCAGGATTGTTTCCCACCACTTCTGACTGGCTAGCCTCTTACTTCCATATGTACTGTATTTGTTCATGGGCTGTAGGTGGTTGTACAATTTAAAGGCTTGGTTTAATAAACACAGCCTCTCAAGCCTGCACCGTGGAGCCTAGTTTCTTTTCCTTTCAAATTTTTATAAATTATTATTTTATTATTGTGTTTTATATTATGGGTGTTTTTCCTGCATGTATGAGTGTGCACCATGAATGTGCCTGGTGCCCACAGAGGCCAGAAAAAGACACTGGATCCCCTGGAACTGGAGTCACAGATGGTTGGAAGCTGTCACGTGGGTGCTAGAAATCAAGCCTAGGTCCTCTGGAAGAGCAGCCAGTGCTCTTAACTGCTAAGCCATCTCTCTGCCCTCTCTTTGTTTTTATGAGACAGAGTTTCATGTAGCTCAGGCTAGTCTCATACTTGCTACATAGCTGAAGGTAACTTTCAACTCCTGGTCCTCCAGTCCCTACCACGCAGAACCTAGGATTACAGGCATGCACCACCATGCCTGGCTCTCTATTTTTATTTTCTTCTTTCTCCTCTTCAGTGTATGTTTTTGTGTGTGTGTGTGTGTGTGTGTGTGTGTTTATATGATGTGTGTGTGTGTTTATATGATGTGTGTGTGTGTGTGCACATGTAACGCAATGAATGCGGGGCTCAGAGGCCAATATGTAGAAGTAGCTCTGTCCTTCCATCGTGAACTCTAGGGACTGAGCTCAGGTTGTCCAGCTTGTATAGCAAGCACTTTAATCCTCTGAGCCATCTCCATAACCCTCTTCTCTTTCTTTCTCTCTTTCTCTCACCCTCCCTCCCTCCCTCCCTCCCTCCCTCCAAGGTCTATCATGTAGACCTGGCTGGCCTCAAACAGAAATCTGTGTGCCTCTGGCTCCTGAACACTTGAGTTACATGCTTGGCCCCTAATTTTTTTTTTTAACCCATTTAGTTAAGTGTTTTACATAGGTTAGCCTTCTGTTGGGGAAGGTCTGATAGGCTGATTTCAGTGCTGAGATCTGGTTACCGCCCCTTCTGAGGCATTCTCTTAATTAGTTAATAAAAATCGCTGTTGGCCAATTAGCTGGGCAGAAAGAGTATAGGAAGGTGGGGCCTCCTGAGATTAGAACAGGAGCCCTGTGGTTTACACAGAGGATTAATTCATTCCATCCAGGAGCAGGAAGGAGGACACACACCATGAGTTAGAAAAAAGAACTTCATTCCACATGGCCAGGAACAAAGGCATAGCGTGGAGAATAGCAGTCCAAGGGGACATATGTATATATGGGGTCATATTTGGGTAATAGAATTAAGAACTAGCTTAGATGGGCCAAGATTGCTCAATTCAGGCCAAGGCTTGTTAAAATCCACGTGGTGTCTGTGTGCTCATTTATAATGGCTGGTTAAGGATTCACAGCCACCAAACAATTAATAATATAAATACTGTTAAACAATTTAATTAATTTTTTCTAAAGCCTTCTTTTAAAAATCTGAATTGTGAGCCAGGCGGTGGTGGCACACGCCTTTAATCCCAGCGCTTGGGAGGCAGAGGCAGGTGGATCTCTGTGAGTTCGAGGCCAGCCTGGTCTACAAAGCGAGTCCAGGACAGCCAGAGCTGTTAAACAGAGAAACCCTGTCTCGAAATACCAAAAACAAAACAAAAAAAAAAAATCTGAATTGTGAGCCGGGCGGTGGTGGACCATGTCTTTAATCCCTGCACTTGGGAGGCGGAGGTAGGCAGATCTCAGTGAGTTCAAGGCTAGCCTGGTCTAAAAAGTCCAGGACAACTAGGGCCATTACACAGAGAAATCCTGACTGGAAAAAAACAACAACAAAAAAAATCTGAATTGTGTTGTATTTCTAAAAATTGAAGACACTTTTTAAGAGAAATACGTAAGTCACATGGTGGCTTATGCCTGTAACCCCAAACTCAGGAGGCTGAGGAGATCAGCCTGGTCTTTTTCTATTGGTTTAATAAACACAACTTCTCAAACCTGTACCATGGAGCCAACTTTTCTTTTCCTTTCTTATTTTTATAAATTATTTTATTACTGTAATTTTATGTGTATGGGTGTTTTGCCTGCAAGTATGGATGGAAGGGTCAGTTCTCTCCTTCCACTGTGTGAGTTTTAGGAATGAAACTTAAGTCTCCTACCCCATCCTTCAGGATTTATTCCTACCAGGCTGTGTTCTACTTGGATCTGGCCCCACCCGTGGGAAAGCCATTGGGGTTTGTCAGTTAATTGATGCAATACCCAGAGTGACCACTTGAGGACAGCGCTTCACCGGATTCAAAGAGAGGAAGTAACCCGCCCCCCCCCCCCAACCCTACAGCAGCACAAAAGTATTACGGTTTATAGTAATCATCAACTCTGTAGGATCTAGACTCACATGCAGACAGACTTGTGGCGAGATCAGCAGTTGAATACCTGCTGCCCTTAACAGCTTAGTTTTCAGTAACTCCAACTCCAGGGGATCCAACGCCCTCTTCTGGACTCCAAGAGCACCTGCACTCATATGCACATACCCCCCACCTCCCCACAAACATTCATATGTGCATGATTAAATAATAAACTTAAAAAAATATTTTTGAGCACATCTGTGAGGGATTTCTAGACTGGGCTAAGTAAGGTGGGAAGACCCTGAGTGTGTGCAGCACCATCCCTTGGGCTGGGGTCGTGGGCTGAATAGAAGAAAGTCAGTGAACCCCAGTGTGCATTGCATATTCTTGCTTCCTGTGGATGCCACGTGACCAGCTGCTGCCGCCCCAACTTCCCTGACTTGATGGACTATAAGCTGAAATAAACCCTTTCTCCCAAAAATTGTTTTTTGTGAAGTCAACCAGAAAAGGAACTAGTTCAGGGAAACAGTTGAACAGGGGAGAAAGAAGTATTGCCAAGAAAGAGCACAAAGTGTGGCAAGTTGCGAGGGTAAAGAGTCCAGACGGCAAGGGATGGGAGAGGCACACTGGTGAGTGTGAAGGGAGATGAGAATCCTATTCTTGTTTCTGTTGACTTTCATGGCTGGGTCACATCCACCCCCATCCACCTCCTTCCCAGAACTGGCCACTCACGCATCTTACCTCTCCTCCAGCAGGTGGGTGGAGTTTCTTCAGGCGCCATTTTCTTACTTATTTTGTTTGCACAGATGGAGTGGATCTCTCTGAACAGAGGTTCTGCCCACCCCTCACAGTGTCCTTTGTTTCTCCCCAGAGAAAGCCCAGAAAGAGGCATGATGACAGTGAAATAGCAGGTTTCTGTCATGACCCCTGTTCTTCATTCTTCCATGATCTCTGCCTTTAAGAGTTTACAGAGTTAACCCTCTGGCTCCTGACACTTGAGTTACTTGTCGTCGTCCCCACCCCCCCTTTTTTTCAAGACAGGGTTTCTCTGTTTAGCCCTGGCCATACTGGAACTCACTTTGTAAACCAGGCTAGCCTTGAATCACAGAGATCCACCTACCTCTGCCTCCCAAGTTCTGGGACTAAAGGCATGTGCCACCATACCCAACCTTTTTTTATTTTTTTAAATCCATTTAGTTAATAGTTTTACATAGGTCAGCTTTCTTTTAAAAATCTGAATTGTGGGGGGCTGGAGAGATGGCTCAGAGGTTAAGAGCACTGGCTGTTCTTCCAAAAGTCCTGAGTTCAATTCCCAGCAACCACATGGTGGCTCACAACCATCTGCATTGAGATCTGGTGCCCGGGCATATATGTAGAGCAAATACTGTATACATAATAAATAAATAAATGTTTAAAAAAAAAAAAAAAGGAAAAAAAATCTGAATTGTGGAGTCTGGAGAGATGGCTCAGCGGTTAAGAGCACTGGCTGCTCTTCCAAAGACCTGGGTTCAAATTCCAACACCCACATGGCAGTTCACAGCTGTCTGTAATTGCCAGACATGGTGGTGCACACCTTTAACGCCAGCACTTGGGAGGCAGAGACTGCAACCAATGCCCACACCTATTCCAGAATGGCCACTGATCTCTAAGACGTTTCTGGCTCAGTCCACTTAAAAGACCTGATCACCAGCAGCATTTCAAGAACAGAGAGCACTGGATTAATGCATGCATTCAGCTTGCTTTCTCCACTCTTTTTTTTTTTTAAAGATTTATTTATTATGTATACAGTGTCTGTCTGCAAGTATACATGCAGGCCAGAAGAGGCACCAGATTTCATTGTGGATGGTTTTAAGGCACCATGTGGTTGCTGGGAATTGAACTCAGGACCTCTAGAAGAACAGTCAGTGTTCTTAACCTCTGAGCCGTCTCTCCAGCCCCTGCTCTCTCCACTGTTAACACAATTCAGGATCCTCTGCCTAGGGAATGGTGCTGCCTACAGTGGGCAAGTCTTCCTGCCTCAATTAACACAACTAAAATAACTTACAGACATGCCCACAGGCCAACCTGATCAATTCCTCACGGAGGAGACTCCCTTCTCCAGTGATTCTACATTGTTAAGTTGACAATTATAACTAACTATCATGCTGGGCAGCAGTAGCTAACAACTTTAATCCCAGCACTCAGGAGACAAAGGAAGGCAGTTCTCTGTGAGTTTGAGGTCAACCAGTCTATAGAGCGAGTTCCAGGACAGCCAGGGCTGTGATACAGACAAACCCTGTCTGAAGTCATTGGGTCATAACTAAACCCCAGAGTTTGTTTTATCAAAGCTGACAATCCAAGCAGGGTGCGATACATTCCTGTAATCCTGGCAATTTTGGAAACAGAGGCAGGAGGAGCACTGCAAATCTGAGGGCAACCTAGGCTACATGGCCAGATACTGTCTCAAAAAATAAAGCACAAACTGGAGATGTAGTTCTTTTGGTAGAGTGATTGCTTGGCGTGCATGGAGCCCTGGATTTAATCCCCAGCATCACTTAAACAGGCATGGTGGGCACGCCTGGAATCCCATCAAGAGGGACAAAAATTCAAGGTCAAGGTTAAAGATGCCCAGTGGGTAAGGAAACCCTTCCCTGTTTCTTCCCAGTCTAGATACCTTAGGCCCTCCCTGAAGCCCCGAGGCCATGTGCAATGAGGGTAGAATTATGTACAACTAGTTGGGAGGAGTGTCTGAATACTCAAGTGAGAGTCCTATGATCCTCTCTGTCATGCTGACCTCAGTTTAACTCCTGGGACCCACCTACTCCTCAAAGTTGCTCTCTGACCGCCATAGATATGCACACAATATATAAAGTTTATCCATGGGTTTATAGCAAACTCAGGGCCAGCCTGGGCTGTGACTCTATCTCAAAATATAAAATAAAACACCTGATTAAATGGCTCTTAGAGAAGAGTTCATATATTCTTCAGTAAGGAACCAGCGAATTAATGGTCCCTTTTCTACCTTCCCACCCCGACTTCTGCTGGTGAAAGGGTGCTTGGAGTTCTGTTGACAAAGGTGCCTGTGTTTCCAAGAAAATACAGCTGGTGCCTTGGAAGAGCGACTTGCCAAAGACATGCTAGGTAATTTTTAGTTGTTCATTTTCAGAATCTAGCTCACAGATGTGCTCTGTGGAGCATGGCTACTGCATTTAGCAGTGTTTACTCAAAACAACTTCCTTGTTCCTGACAGTAGATCACACACAAGAACAAACATCTTAGGTAGACACCCCAGTTTGTTTCTTTAACTAAACCCCAGACGGATCTTATCTCCACCAAGGAAAAGATTGCAGCCACAGGCTGCCTGTCAATCTGTTTCCCTCCCTTCCCGACTGTTGTCAGAATTTTCTCTAGGAGTGGGGGCGGGGCTGGGGTATTTGTGACACAATATGCAATGCCATCCTCTTCCTGGGGAGCCCTGGGCTTCTCAGGCTGATTTTCAGAACAGTGGGTGCTGGCGGTATGCAGGAATGCAGATGGCTCAAAAGCAGCTAGAGGTCTGTACCCAGCGGGGATGATGACCCACTGCGCAAATAGAGCCCCTTCCCTGTTTCTTCCCAGTCTAGATACCTTAGGCCCTCCCTGAAGCCCCGAGGCCATGTGCAATGAGGGTAGAATTATGTACAACTAGTTGGGAGGAGTGTCTGAATACTCAAGTGAGAGTCCTATGATCCTCTCTGTCACTTCTTTACATGAGGGAATGTAAATTCAACAAACCCAACTTTTGCAAGCAGGCATAGCTGAACTCATGAAGATGTTGGCTGGCTCAGCTGGGAGGATAGCGCTGTGTAACACCTCTCTCTGAATGCTTTTTTTCCTCCCTCAAATGTATTTTTATCATTTTATGTGCATGGTGTTTTGTCTATACATATGTCTGTGTGCTACATACATGCTTGGTACCTTTGGAATCCAGAAAAGGGCATCAGATCCCTGGAACTGGAGTTACAAATGGTTTTGAGCTGCCATGTGGGTGCTGGGAATTGAACATGGATCCTCTGGAAGAGCAGCCAGTGCTCTTAACCACTGAGCAATCTTTCCATCCCCTCTGAAGATTTTTTTTTCCCCATGTACTGGCTACCTGGTGTCTGTCTGTCTGTCTGTCTCTGTGTCTGTCTGTCTTCTGACCTGTCATTGGGATCTTACAGCAATAGCTACGGTAAGTACCTCACAGATAGGAGCACCCCCCTTTCCTGAAGAGGTTGTCTCTGTCCCCTTACCACTTCAAAACCTGCACTCCATCTGTCAAGGATGATGTCAGAGCATGCCCTAGCACCACAGTTGAAGATGATTTTCAGAATTAGAGACATCAGGAAGGTAAATGGTCATGTGTGTGATGTTTACACTCAATTCTCAACTTGATGAGATTAGAATCACTTGGAAAACTGGCCTCTAAGGTTCCTTCTTGCTCATGTTGTGGTGACCTCCCAACCATAAAATTATTTAATTTTAAAATATGTATATAGGGAGTAGAGAGACAGCTCGTTGGTTAAAAGCATCCAACGCCCTCTCCTGGCCTTCTGTAATACTACATGCAAGTGGTACATGGGCATACATTCAGACAAAGCAGTCATACGTGTGAAATAATTTAAAAATTAAAGGCTAACAAATAAATAAAATAAATAGGAGGGGGACGTATTTGTTTTCTGCCTGCCGTAATCACTGGCTCAAGCCACTCTGACTATGGTGTTCCAACACAACTCTAAAGCTCTGTCCCCCTGACTTCAAGACCACTAAGAATCAAAGGCCCAGAGGTCACTGAAATCCATACCAGAAAAGGTGCTCACAGGTGTCCGATAACCTCTCCGGTTCCTCCCAGCAGCGCCTGCTGACTCGCCTGCTCACTTGATCTGGATCTCTTATGGGGCCATGGACCCAGCTTTACCTTCTAGACAGCAGGTCTGTTTGTGGCAGCAGCTGCGTCCCAAATCTGGGGCCTGTTCCTATTACCTAAAGTGGGGTTCTTAAACCTGTGCAATCCAAGAGAGGAGATTCCATGGGACAGCAAAGACCCTCGGTCGCCTGGCAGCTGGGTGACAGGCTCTAAGCAGTGGCAGCCAGCCAAGCCTTCTCGTTGGTAACCATCACAGCTGAACTGTGTGTACCTGTCCATGCATATGCCTGCCTGCGTGCATGAGAGGTCAAAGGTTAATGACAGTGTCTTCCTCTGCATCTCTGAACCTTGTGTTTCATTGAAATTTTATTATTATGGCACGCATATATGATGTGCTTGTGTGTGATCAGAGGACAACGTTTAGGAGTCGGTCCTCTCCTTCCATGGTGGGTTCTAGGGTTTGAACTCAAGCTGTCAGTTTCATAGCGTGTCGGGTAGCTACCCTTACCTGCTGAGCCATCTCCCTGAACTTAGCTTTTGAGCTCTGGCTTCTCACTGACCCTGGAGCTCACTGATCAGTCAGCCTGGCTGGCCAATGAGCACCTGCCTCTCAGTGTTAGGAACGAAAGCACAGCTACCACCCCTGGCTTCATAGATAAGTGCTGGGGCTCTGAGCTCAGTTAAAGGGCTTGCACAGGAAGTTCTTTACCCACCGACCATCTCCCCAGCCTCTGCTTTTAATTTCTGTCACAGACGCTTGCTTGGGCCGGGATGTGGCTTCGTTGGTGGAGTGTACCTAGAATGTATGAAGCCCTGGGCACCATCCCCAACGCTGTATAAACCCAGATGTGATGGAGTAGTCTCAGCAATTGAGAGGGAGGGGCTACATGAGAGCCCGCCTCAAAACAAACAAATAATGATAAATGCTTTTGCTTAATTTGCTGGTCCTCTGCCTTCAGGTCACATTCCAGGTCTGACCCACGTGTGCTTGCTCATGCCTTGTACAAATAACAGGCTATCAGCTTCTGTCGCGGGTCCTTGCCTGCTCCTCTACCCCCCCTTTTAATGATTTGAAACTAGTCCATCCTTCCAAACTAAAACGCTAATTACTAATTCAGTTTCCTTGCCTGAAGCCCCTGCCTCCTGGATGTAGGAGTCCATACACCACAATCTGTGATGTTTCCACAGAAGCCTTCCTTCTACAGCAAGTTTCCCTTTTAGAACAACTCAATCAGCTTCTGGAAGAATCCTGATGTTCTCTACAGACTCTGCCTGTGCCTGAGTGGACTCAGCTGACAAGGATTGGATGTGAACGTGGTTTTCTTCAAACGAAGCAAACGCACCTGCCGAGGAGTATGTTCTTGGCAGTCGAGAGAGTTGACTTCTGCCGGGCATGGTGGCTCACCCCTTTAATCCCAGCACTCAGGAGGCAGAGGCAGGTAGATCTCTGTGAGTTCGAGGCCAGCCTGGTCTACAAAGTGAGTCCAGGACAGCCAGGGCTACACAGAGAAACCCTGTCTCAAAAAACAAACAAAAAAAAAAAAAAAGAGAGTTGACTTCTGTTATGGTTTCTACCACAATGCTTTCTTAGCCAAAAGACTCTGTGTGTGTGACCCGGGGAGGGCGGTGTCTTTCGTCTTTAGTTCATTTGGCCAT
Source organism: Lophiomys imhausi (assembly GCA_907164525.1). Lineage (NCBI taxonomy): Eukaryota > Metazoa > Chordata > Mammalia > Rodentia > Muridae > Lophiomys > Lophiomys imhausi. The sequence continues at coordinate 9,462,859 of CAJQZJ010003646.1, forward strand.
TCTAGGTTTCTGTGTCAGACTGTCTGTCTTTTCCCTTTTTCCCCTCTTTCCTATCAGCTATGCCAACTCAATTCAACGACCCTTCTTTTTTTTTTTTATAGGTTTTTCGAGACAGGGTTTCTCTGTGTATCCCTGACTGTCCTGGACTCACTTTGTAGACCAGGCTGGCCTTGAACTCACAGAGATCCGCTTGCCTCTGCCTCCCGAGTGCTGGGATTAAAGGCGTGCACCACCATGCCTGGCCAACGATCCTTTCTTACTCCATCTTTTAAAAACAACAAAACCAGAGTTTCATGTAGCCCAGGCTGGCCTTGAAATCTCTATATACCCAAGGATGCTAGGATTACAGGATGAAATACCATATCCAGCTTAAAGGATGTGTGTGTGTGTATGTGTGTGTGCTTGTGCACCCATGTGCTTGCACACGCACACACATACACACACATGAAAATTTTATTTATTCTCATCTTATGTGTATGTGTTTTCCATGAAACCTAGAGCCTTTGGAAGAGCAGCCAATGCTTCTAACTGCTGAGCCATCTCTCCAATCTGATTTATTTATATATAAATGTTTTTTTGAGACAACGTTTCTCTGTGTAACTAGATGTCGTGAAACACCCCCTTATGGACCAGGCTGGTCTCAAACTCCCAGTAAGCTACCTGCCTCTGCCTCCTGAGTGCTTCAATTAAAGGTGGGCTACCTACCACACTAGCGAAGTACATTTTAAAACTTTTTTTTTAGATTTATTTGTTTTACTTTATGTTTTACATATATAAGCATTTTGCCTACAATTTATATATATGCACTGTGTGTGTGCCTAGTGCTGGAGGTCAGAAGGTGTGGATCCCTGGTACTGAAGTTATGAATGATTGCAAAACACCATGTGGGTGGTAGGAACTGAACCCTGGCCCTCAGCAAGAGCAACAACTGCTCTTATCTTCTGAGACATCTCTCTGGCCCCTTAAAGGGTATAATTTTTAAAGCATTCAATAAATATGAAGAAATTCCTACCAAATGCAAATTCCTACCAGTCAACCTGCTCCCTGACCATATATACCTAACATAGAACTCTGCTGGAAAAATAACATTTTGTCCAATTAATAAGTGAAAGTGGTATCTTAGTTTTGTTTTTTGTTTGATTGGTTGTGGTTTTGGTTTTGATTTGTTTGTTTGTTGTTGTTTGTTTTTGAGACAGTTTCTCTGTGTAGCCCTGGCTGTCTTGGAACTCTCTCTGTAGTCCAGGCTGGCCTTGAACTCTCAGAGATCTGCCTGCTTCTGCTTCCCAAGTGCTGGGATAGAAGTGTGTGCCACTATGCCCAGCTTGATATTTTAATTTGAAATTGATTATCAATGAGTTGGAGGTTCAGAGCTAATAGCGGTTGGAATGGGAGACTTTCTTACTAGTAAGAAATGAGAGCCTTGAAAAAATTGCTCATCAAATTAAAAACACAACAGGTCATGAAAGCCAAACACCACTGAATGCCTGAGGACACTGAATTCACAGCATGTCTCCACATGGCAGAGTCCCAAAGTCAGGGGTGGATCTGCTTGAACAGTCCGCATCTGGTCCTGAGCAACCCGCAGGAACTGGAAGAACAGCCAGTGCTTTTAGCTTCTGAGCCATCTGTCCAGCCCCTGTTTTTTGGTTTTTAATACGGGATCTCACTCTATAGATCAGGCTGGTCTAGAATCTATGTACCCCCAGGCTGGCCTCAAACTCATAGCAATTCTCCTGCCTCAGGTTTCTCAATCCTGGAATTAAAGGTGGATGCTACCACACCTAGTCCAAAAATATTTTCAAATCACATAACTGTTAAAAGATTATAACCAGCCGGGCGGTGGTGGCGCACACCTTTAATCCCAGCACTTGGGAGGCAGAGGCAGGCGGATCTTTGTGAGTTCGAGGCCAGCCTGGTCTACAAAGCGAGTCCAGGACAGCCAGGGCTACACAGAGAAACCCTGTCTCGAAAAAAAAAAAAAAAAAGATTATAACCAATATATAAAGAATTTCTATAATCCAATAACAACAAAAAAACAAACCAGCCCAAGTCATAAATGAGCGAAGACTTGAAACAATTCTCTAAAGATACATGAATGATGAATAAACACAGGAAAATATGCACAACACAGGACTCACCAGATAAACAAGAATCAAAGCTACAACAAAACACCACATCACACCCATGAGAAAGTGTTTGTGTGTTTTCTCTAAAACCCATATGTAACTGAACTTTTAAATTATTATTTAACACTTATTTATTTATTACTAAATTC
>CAJQZJ010003646.1:9470133-9493943 GCA_907164525.1 Lophiomys imhausi
AGCCACAGGGTTTAGTCCTTGGCCTTTTGGTGTCTTGCTCAGGCTTTCTTTGCTCACCAGCTTCTTTCTGCTTCAGGGAGAGAGCTGGCCATCAATGGCCAGCCCTTTTTTTCAGCAGGACTCTTGGAGCTCTTTAGCATCAGGGGCCTCTCCTCTTCTGGGCTCCACACACTGTCCTTAGATAGGAGGAACTCTGTTTCAGCTTAATTTGGGCTTCCCCACTTAGCAGCTGAAAACAATGTCAGGCCAGATACTTTGTTTCTTCAATTCTATTGAGTCTTTCCTGTTTTCCTGACTTCAAACTTGTTTTTCAGTCTATTGAGTCTTTCCTGTTTTTGCTGACTTCATGCTGATAATGCTCTTCAGGCCCCGAATTAAGAGACAGTATCAGAAACTCCTATATATTTTCTAAATCTAATTTATCTAACCCCTACATATCCCCCTTCTAGTAAAATAAAAAATAAATCTACATAATATCTACATATACAATGTAAATAAATTGTCTATGTACAATACATAAACTAACTTTAAATTTTTATCAATATACATTAAAGCAAGTGTTAAAATAACCTTAAACTTCTCACATTACATAGTTGTATTTACATCTTTGACAAAAGACATTAAAGCAAACAAAACATTTTAAATTCTTATCAATAAACTTACTTTCTATTACATACAAAACATTTTTTAAACTTGCATCAATAAACAGAATCTTAAATTTCTACCAATATAACAAAATAATCTTAAGCTTTTAATAATAAAAGAGACAAAAAAATAGAATGAGGGAAAAAAGAAAATCCTCAAATCCAATTCACAACACATAACATATATCCATTCATAAAACTTCCAACCCATCTTTTGGGAATGGAGTGTAAATATTTTCAGGGACCCTTCAAAAATTGAGATATTGGCCAATTCTCGGGAAAGTTACCTATAGCTTTTATTGTCCAGTCTCTGTAAGATCAATCATTTTTTGGACTAGCGCTTTTTTTTTTTTTTTTTTTGGTTTTTCGAGACAGGGTTTCTCTGTGTATCTCTGGCTGTTCTGGACTCGCTATGTAGACCAGGCTGGCCTCGAACTCACAGAGATCCGCCTGCCTCTGCCTCCCAAGTGCTGGGATTAAAGGCGTGCGCCACCACCGCCCGGCTTGGACTAGCGCTTTTAAAAATGATTTGTATGCAAAGTTTTTAAGAAAACAGTGATTGAAGCCATATGTTAGGTTGAATCTTCTGGCCCATTTGTCTTGTTGTTATTGTCATTCAGTCCTTGGCTCTGAAAATAAATTTTTGCTCTAAATTTGAGCAAATGGAAGGCATAGAACAACTTTGTAAGTCCATTTTAAGGCATAAACTCTGTCCATCCTGGATAAAAGATTGGAATATCATTAACACCATAAACTCTGTCCATCCTGGATAAAAGACTGGAATATCATGAACACCATAAAGTTAATAAAATATTCTTACCATGCGAAGACATTCATATTTCAGCTAATGGGAGGTTCTCCCTGGTCAGATCTAACCTTTATAAGTTTTGTTGGTAACCACATTTTTTTCATTCCTTGTAGACACATAGGCATAACCACGTCCCCATCTTAAAACCACTGCAGGTTTCCACTCTAAAGTTAACATATCCTTATAATATATTGGTTGATTTAATTCCTCAGTTTTTTTCTATAACCCAATGTCTCTCAGCTGCAGTGGTACCCTTTTCACCAAAATTTAGGAAATTCAAAGTTAGCAATGCATTGTGTAATCTATCCCTGGGATTCTTTAATTCCCCCTTTTGTTTAAAAAGCATCTCTTTTAAGGTACGATTAGCTCTTTCTACAATTGCTTGTCCTGTAGGATTGTGTGGTATACCAGTAACATGTTTTATATTATAATATGCAAAGAATTGCTTCATCTTATTAGATACATATGCAGGAGCATTATCAGTCTTAATTTGTGCAGGTACACCCATAAATGCCATTATTTCTAACAAATGTGCAATAACACAATCAGCTTTTTCAGAATTTAAAGCAGTTGCCCATTGAAACCCGGAGTATGTATCAATGGTATGATGTACGTACCTTTGTTTTCCAAATTCTGCAAAGTGAAAAACATCCATTTGCCAAATTTCATTCTTTTTAGTACCTCTAGGGTTACTACCAGCAGGTAATGGAATTTGGTTATACAGAGAACACGTAGGACATTTTTTAATTATTTCCCTGGCTTGTTGCCAGGTAATAGAGAATTTTTTCTTTAAACCTGAACTGTTAACATGATGTTTCTGATGAAATTTTGAGGCTTCCAACACATTTCCTATGAGTAACTGGTCAATTTCCTCATTTCCTTGTGCCAGTGGACCTGGCAAACCTGTATGGGATCGAATATGGGTTATATATAATGGATTATTTCTACCTCTGATGACCTGTTGCAATTGTATAAATAAAGAAGTTAATTCTGTGTTATCGGGAATAAATTCAGCAGTTTCTATGTGCAACACAACTCTTTCTGCATATAGAGAATCTGTAATTATGTTAAGAGACTCTGGAAAATCTAATAACACCATAAGGATTGCATACAATTCTGCTTTTTGAACTGAGGTATATGGACTTTTGATTACCTTGCTGATTTTGTCTGTCTTATAACCTGCCATTCCCATCTTGTTAGCATCAGTATAGAAGGTTGGTGAATCAGGAATTGGTGTTCCCTTTACAATACGAGGAAGAATCCAAGTAGTTCTTTTTATAAATTGTATACGTTTGCTTTTTGGAAATTTGTTATTAATTTCTCCCAAATAATTACTGCAAGCTCTTTGCCAATCTTCATTGATTACCCACAATGACATAATCTCAGCATTAGTAAGAGGCACTACTATTTCAGCCGGGTCCATTCCTGATAATTGACGTAGTCTTATTCTACCTTTTACAATTAATTCAGATATCTTTTCTATGTATGTCTTTAATTTTTTACTTTGTTTATGTGGTAAGAAAATCCATTCCCTAATACTATCTTCCCGTTGCATAATAAGCCCTGTAGGAGAATGAGTTGATGGTAAAATGACCAAAATACAATCAAGTTGGGGATCAATTCGATCTATGTATGCATCTTGCAATCTTTGTTCTACCAACATTAATTCCTTTTCTGCCTTAGCAGTTAAACATCTTGGACTGTTTATATTTGAATCCCCTTGTAATGTTTGAAACAAATTACTTAACTCATGAGTACTTAAACCAAGGGTGGGCCTTAGCCAATTTATATCTCCCATTAATTTTTGAAAATCATTAAGAGTTTTCAATTGGTCTCTACGGATTTGTACCTTTTGCGATCTTATTCTCTGTTGACTTATTTTATAACCCAAATAGTTGATTGAATCTCCTCTTTGTATTTTTTCAGGAGCAATTTTTAACCCCCATAGTGGTAGAATTCTTTGCATTTCCTTAAATAAGTTCTCTAAAACAACTACATCAGAATCAGCCAACAAAATATCATCCATATAATGATAGATAATAGATCGAGGAAACTGCTTACGCATTATTTCTAATGGTTTTTGTACAAAATATTGACACAGAGTTGTACTATTCAACATTCCCTGTGGAAGTACATTCCAACAATACCTCTTGATTGGCCTACTGTTATTAAGAGTAGGTACAGAGAAGGCAAACCTTTCCCTATCATTCTTATGCAATGGAATTGAGAAAAAGCAGTCTTTTAAATCAATTACTATTAAAGGCCATGACTTTGGTAACAGAGAAGGTAAAGGCATACCAGGCTGCAAAGGACCCATAGGTTGAATTACTCTATTCACAGCTCTTAAATCTGTTACCATTCTCCATTTACCTGATTTCTTTTTTACCACAAACACAGGAGAATTCCATGGGCTGGTAGACTCTTCTATATGACGAGCCTCCAGCTGTTCTTTTACCAATTGCTCAAGAGCCTCCAATTTTTCCTTTGTTATGGGCCACTGCTCTTGCCACACTGGTTTATTTGATAGCCATTTCAAGGGTAGGGCTGTTGGAATTTCAGCAGTGGCCCCTAGTATAAATTTGGATACTCGATACCTGGGGTGTCCTGTGTTTGGACACTAGATATAGCTTGCAGTTGTTGAGTACTCACATCAATACCTTCCTCAAAAGTATCTATAATCTCAATGTCTTGGGTGTCCTGTGTTTGGACACTAGACATTGCTTGCAATTGTTGTTGAGTATGCATATCAATACCTTCCTCAAAAGCATCCATCATTTCATCATTTGTTATTTCTGGCATTGTAGGAATATTAATTTGAGTACCCCATTGTTGTAAGAGATCCCTTCCCCATAAATTTATGGGTACATCAGCCACATAAGGTCTCAACTTCCCTGTTTGCCCTTCTGGTCCCACACAGTTAAGCCATCGTACACTTTGTTTTACATGTGATAATTTACCAACTCCTATAAAATGTGTAGGAACCCTTTGAAGTGGCCAGTTTGAATTCCAAGACTCATGTGAAAGGACAGTGACATCCGCTCCTGTGTCAAGCAATCCTTCTATTTCAATACCATTCACTTGTATTTTTAATTTTGGTCTCGTATCACTCACCATTGTTTGCCAATACACACATTTTCCACTATTTTCGACTGCTCCTGTTCTGTCTATTGGAACAACCTTGCCCTTGGTGTACAGAAACAGCAGCAGTTGGGCAATTTTGTCCCCTGCATTAATTGTCATCTCTTTCCATATGGATGTCATAATTTTAATTTCTTCCTTGAAGTCTCCATCTATAATACCTGGATGTATAAAGAATCCTTGACAAGTTAACCCATTTTTTCCAAATATTAATCCTATTGTCCCTGATGGTAAAGGACCATAGATACCAGTGGTTAACATATAACATTCATCTGTTTTGGATAATGTTTTAGATTGATCTGTGGTCAAATCTAAAACTGTATTACCTTCAGTAGCCTGTAAAAGATCAGCAATAGTTAATTTTGCTCTTCCTGCCTGTCTGTTTCCCTCTGGTTGGATGATGGATGACGGTTCACATTGTTTTGGGAGGCCTGAACAGGTAGGCCCCTCCCCTCGTTTCCCGGCAAGGGGTTACCTCTGACATCCGTTTTAGCTCTACAATCCCGGGACCAGTGTTTACCTTTTCCACAACGAGTACAAAATCCTGGAGACCTTAACCTTCTATTGCCATTAAAAGCCGTTCGTTCCCTTCTATGACCATGTTCTGTAGAGTCCAGGTACCTATCATTTCGAGTTCTGGAGGATTCAGCCTTATGATATCTTTGGAAATGACCAAGTTCACCATTTTTAAAGCACTCATTAAGACCCCTAGCAACTGCTTGTGCTATGACATTAGTCTGATGCTCTTGAAAACCAATATCAGCTGTTTCCCTTATCCATTCATCTACTGGGGCTCCTCGAGCTTTCAATGGTCTAATTGCTCTTTGACATTCAGCATTTGCATTTTCATATGCCAAGGCATTTATCAAGTCCTGTCTGGCATCAGGGTTATCTACATCTCTCTCCACAGCTGAAGTCAATCTCCCTAAAAAGTCTAAGAAGGTTTCCTGAGGACCTTGTATTATCTTGGTAAATAAAGTAAACCTTTTCCCAGCCTCAGCCACCATATCCCAGGCCCTCAGAGCTGCAACACGACATTGTTCGATGACAACATCTTCAAATTGAGTCTGTAACCGTATGTCAGCATAAGGTCCCTCACCAAGCATTTGGTGGGTTGTGACATTTATTCCCCTTGTCATATTTTGCTGCTCTAATTTTGTGGCTTCATGTCTCCACCATGACAACCATTGTAATTGCTGGCTACCTTCTAGCACAGCTGATATCAGTCCCTTCCAATCTTGGGGAATGACTCTATTTTGTAAAGCCCAATTATTTAGCATCTGTTTAACGAATGATGAGTGCATTCCATAAGAGACAATAGACTCCTTAAATCTTTTTAAATCCAAAATGTCTATTGGACGCCATGTTAATTCCTGATGGAGTTGACCGTTATTATCAGGCCTAATTTGAAACATAACTGGAAAAGCTGATGGTGATTGTGCAGTACCATGTAGCTCCTCTGGGGGCGCACTTGGTTCCACATTAGCACCATTACCTACTTGGTTTCCTACTGGCACATGTGGCGGCTTTTCTACTGGTACATGTGGCGACTGTGGAGACCTAGCTAGAAAAGAACTTGCCATTTTCTCAGTTCCAGTCACCTGCCCTGCCAGAATTTTCTTAAGCTCCTCAATCTGCATTTCCATAATTTTTAATTGTGTAACAGACGTCTTCCTTATGACAAACCAATAAAATAAAAAAAAGTAAACAGCATAAAACATTCGGTCTGATTGAAAAACAGTATAGAGGTCAGCAGTAAACATTGCCATATTGTCAACAACTGGCATCATAGTTTCAAAATCTGCAGTTTTCTCTATAGTTTTGAAAATAAAATTACCCATAATGCCTTACCACGTTGAGCGCCACCTGTAACCGAACTTTTAAATTATTATTTAACACTTATTTATTTATTACTAAATTCACTTATAACAAACACCAACAATTTCTTAACTATTAATCCTATAAATTCTTACAACCCCTTTAACCTATCCACTAAACCTATTGATAATTTTAACAACTAGTTTCATAACCTTTTAGAATGATACAGTCTCTGGGGCAGGTCCTCAGTTGTCAGGAACACAGTCTTTGTTGTAGATTCTTTAACGCACTTAGCAGTCTTTCTTCTGGATCTCTCAGATGCAGGTTTGTCAGGGTAAGTTGGTTATTGCAGTCTCACCTTAAATAAGGCTTCATGCTTTCTTCTCTGTGGGAGACCCCAGCCGTGTGCAGGCCAACTTACTTCTTTTGAATCAGGAACTCAGCTGCTCTGCCTCAGTCCTTAAAGCCAGGCACAGTTTCCTTTAGGCCACTGTTCGGACAGATCAAACCCCTCTAGGCAAAAGCTGAGCCACAGGGTTTAGTCCTTGGCCTTTTGGTGTCTTGCTCAGGCTTTCTTTGCTCACTGGCTTCTTTCTGCTTCAGGGAGAGAGCTGGCCATCAATGGCCAGCCCTTTTTTTCAGCAGGACTCTTGGAGCTCTCTAGCATCAGGGGCCTCTTCTCTTCTGGGCTCCACGCACTGTCCTTAGATAGGAGGAACTCTGTTTCAGCTTAATTTGGGCTTCCCCACTTAGCAGCTGAAAACAATGTCAGGCCAGACACTTTGTTTTTTTCAATTCTATTGAGTCTTTCCTGTTTTCCTGACTTCAAACTTGTTTTTCAGTCTATTGAGTCTTTCCTGTTTTTGCTGACTTCATGCTGATAATGCTCTTCAGGCCCCGGATTAAGAGACAGTATCAGAAACTCCTATATATTTTCTAAATCTAATTTATCTAACCCCTACACCCATATCAATGGGGAAGTTGCCTCACACTTGTAATCACAGCACTTGGGAGGCTGAGGCGTGAGTTTGAGGCCAGCCTGGGCTGCATAGTAAGTTCCAGACCAGATTGGCAGTGTGAGAGTCTGTTTCAAAAATTCAAAATGAGCCAGTGAGATGGCTCAGAGGGCAAAGGTACTTAAGGCCAAGCTTAATGACCCGAGTTCAATCCCCAGAAACTACAAGATAGAAGGAGAAAACCGACTCCCACAAACTGTCCTCTGACCCTTCACATGTGTGCTAGGGCATGCATGCACCTACACACATATATGCAGTAACAAAAGAAAAGAAAATTAAAGAAAACAAATATAAAAAACAAAATAAATTCGGGTGAAGATATGAAGAGATTAAAACTGCTCTGCATTGCTGGCAGAACATAAACGCCACACAGCCACTGTTGTAGATGTTTAGTGTTCCTCAAACAAAAGTAAAAATACCAGGGAGGGGACAAAGGCTTAAAGGGGAAGGGGACAGTAGAACATGAGTGCTATGAAAGCAAAGGGGACTAGACGGGAAGGTGAGGACGGTGGAAAGACCAGTGAGGATGGGGAATGGTGAAAAGGAGAGAACAGTTGGGAACAGAACTAACCAGAAGTAGAGATGTATTAAAAAGCTTTATTGAAGCCCATCACTCTGTAAGACAGTTTACAAATATATAATTTAACCTGGCTTAGTGGTACATATCTTTAATCTCTTCACATAGAAGGCAGAAACAAGCAGATCCCTGTATTAGGCCATTCAGCTACACAGAAAGACTCTGTCTCAAACAAACAAACTGCATAATATATTATGTTATATATGTTATATATATATATCCTGGCCTGAGATTTTATTTATTTGGTTTTATGTGTACAAGTGTTTGTCTGAATGTATATCTTTGCATCATATGCATGCAATGACCATGGAGGCCAAAAGAGTGCATTGGATTTCCTAGGACTGAAATTATGTAATTATATAGACAGACAGACATAAATATACAATTTTTAGAGGTATTAAAGAGACACATGGGTGGATAATGCTTTTCCCAGAAGCCATGAGTTAATAAATAAAAATATTTATGTGTAATACCTCCCTATGAGTTGTTAGTCAGGGAGGCTCCAGAGGACCCCCCCCCCGAAAACAATACCGCCTATTATCATTGCTCTTGGTTGCCTGCCAGAACCCTGTTGCTGAAGACACCATTCACTTTGACTTCAAGGCATAGAGAAATCCAGGTACATATGTCTTAGAGGTTTTCTCCCTGTTGGTCAGCTTTCAAAGCGCCAGATTTCATGCAGACCACTGGGGGATTAGAAAATTATCACTAGGTCTTCATCTATACATCACTGGACTCTGTCTGCTACAATACACTCAGGCGAGATGTGCCTACTGGTGCAGTAGTACCATAAATGTTTCAGAGGTAACCAATCAGTTTCTTCTGTTTGTTTGTTTGTTTTGAGAAAAAAAATTCTGTGTAGCCCTGGCTATCCTGGAACTTGTTCTGTAGACCAGACTACCCATGAGCTCATAGACCTGCCTGCCTCTGCCTCCTGAGTGCTGGGGTTAAAGGCATGTGCCACCAAACCTGGTCTGAGATTTTTATTTTGCTTTATGTGTAGTTTTTCTGACTGTATATTTCTGCATTGTATGTATGTAATGACTATGGAGGCCAAAAGAGGGCACTGGATTCCCTAGGACTGAAATTACAGACTGCGGTGAATCTCTACATAGGTTCTAGGAATCGAACCTCGGTCCTATAGAAGAGCAGCAGCTTTTCAATTGTTCAGACATCTCTCTGGCCCCATTTTTTCCTTTGTCATTCTGCATCAGGTGAGTTATTCTGGCCTTGTCTGGTATCAAGCCAGAAGTGTCAGGGCTAGGTGAGTCCAGGCAGAAAAGGGTGGAACACGGGCTGAATCCATAACTTCAGGATGTCTGATCAGGTTGGGGAGGCAGTAGAAAAGTCTATTTTCACTGCCAAGTGTCACAGCTCTTACACAGGAGGTTAGGGTAACCCTATCCCTGTCACGTGGCGAAAGGTTACAGCTCCTTTAGTTGAGCTGATGGCATTGGGCCAGGCAGCTGCAAGGAGCTCTCAGAGCCCCTGAGCCGAACAGAGCTGCCTGGCGAACCCTGTGGCCAGCAACCAGCCATTCAGATGAGCTGTGGGAGGTTTGCAGGAGAGGTGGTGGAAGCTCAACACCTCTTGACAACAACTGGGGTGATAGGCAACAGTGATCAAGATGTGAGCCTGGCTAGGCAGCTGTGGTGGCCATGGTGGGGGTGTGAGCTGGTACTCAGGTTGTTCAGACAAGCCCCGGCTGTCTGCGGAGAAGACCTGGTTAGGTGGTGACCCCAAGGCAGGAACCTGGGCCCCAGGCAAGTCTAGCTAGGCAGGCAGCTCCAACTCTGAGTTCTTCATGGGGGGAAAGCCCTTCCACCCCAAGCCCAAAATAATCAGCTGAGTCTCAGGCGATCATAGTGGCAGAATGGAGAAAGAGAGTTTATTTCGTAAATCAGGAGTATTATAAACCTTGAGCAGTGGGGAGGGGTTTTGGGAGGTGAATGTGTTCGATCCACTGAGCATGGTCCTATCATAAGAGAACATAGTACCTGCCGGGCGGTGGTGGCGCACGCCTTTAATCTCAGCACTTGGGAGGCAGAGGCAGGCGGATCTTTGCTAGTTCGAGGCCAGCCTGGTCTACAAAGCGAGTCCAGGACAGCCAGAGCTGTTAAACAGAGAAACCCTGTCTCGAAAAACAAAAAAAAAAAAAAAAAAAAAAGAGAACATAGTACCTAATTATCCTATGGGCAGCGGGGGTAAGGGAAGAACCCCAGGTATGGTTAGAGGTATGGGGGGAAAAGGTCATTGGCTGAAAGCCAAAGCACAGAGATCTCAATAGCACAGGGAAATACCTCCAGGAATCCTCAGGTGTTCACTGGGCGGGCTTCTTATGAGGAAAGGGTGGGCCTGTAACTTCCCTGAGGGCTACATGACAGATCCTTAGAGGATCTGGAGTTTCCCCAGATCAGGCAGAAGAGGGCACCACACTGAGAAAGGGGAATCTTTCATTTAGCACTGACCTCAGGGGTTTTTCAGTAATGCCAGACTTCAACCTTACCAGAAAGATCTCACATTCTTAAAAAAAAAAAAAATTATAAAGGCTAGGCATTGGGGCACACTCCTTTAATCCCAGTACTCAAGAGGCAGAGGCAGGTTGGATCTCTGTGAGTTCCAGCCAGCCTGGTCTACATAGCAAGTTCTAGGACAGCTAGGGATAGATACATAGAGAGATCTTGTCTCAATAATAAGTAATCTCAGCTCCCAGTATGTGCAGGTAAGAAAAACAGGCGTTCAAGGTCATCTTGGGCTACAGAGCAAGTTCGAATACAGCCTGGGCTACAGGAGACCATGCCTTAAGAACAAAACAAAATCAGTAAACAAACAAATAAAAACATGAGACCAGGGGCTGGAGAGATGGCTCAGCGGTTAAGAGCACTGGCTGCTTTTCCAGAGGACCGGGGTTCAAATCCAAGCACCCACATGGCAGTTCACAGTTGTAATTCTCGGGCGTGGTGGCACACGCCTTTAATCCCAGCACTCGGGAGGCAGAGGCAGGCAGATCTCTGTGAGTTCAGGGCAGCCAAGGATACACAAGAGAAACCCTGTCTCAAAAACCAAACAAAACAACACATGAGAGTAGAATTAGGAAAGCTGGAATGTAAGCAGGACAGGATAGAGGCCTGCAGGTCAGCTTCGCTGTTTGGTCAGCATTCCTTGACCCTTTCACCCCTCGGCCTCTGCTCCTTCCGCTCCCGCTGTCACTCACTGTGACCTGTCCAGCAGATCTCAAACTTTCCCAGGAGTGGGCATCATCAGGCTTGGCCCCTTTTTCTCACAATGGTCCAATCAGTCGGAGAAGCCAGCAGCAACTGGAAGGACAGGGCAGAAGGGCAGGCAGCCCTCAGGGCCACAGTGGAGGCCCTCACCTCTCCCCACGCATCTGGGTCACCCAGCAGGTTTCTGTTTGCTTCTGAAGTGCTCACAGGCTGGATCTGTCCTCCAAAGTCATTGGTTTAGGGTTTGGGGATCAGAGGCACTTTTGTTGGAGACAACTTGTATCCATCCATCTTCCCTCTCACCTGCTGCCTGCTGGCTGTGACCACCTGGGAGTAGCCAGCAGGTGTGGGCAGCCAGCTTGCCCAGGGAGTATCAGTTACCAGGCAGGGAAAGAAAAACAGGCTTTTCTTGTTCTTGCTTTTGAGTGTGCATTGTTGTTTGTCTTTTCCTAAAACCTGAAAGAACTTCGAGTTAGAAGAGACCTTGGAAAAGATCTGACATGCCACCTTCAGCAGCAGATGTGGACAAGACAACCCATTCACCTGCTTGGCCTCAAAGTCCCACAATGTCCAAGGGAAATCCATTTGTCTAAGCAAACCCAGCGTGCTGGTTACCCTGAAGAAACACACACACACACACACACACACACACACACACACACCTCTGAGCTAACAGCTTCCAGCCAATCAGAGACTTTGCAGCTATGGATTTGCATATTCTGGACAGTTCGTGTGAATGAAATCAAACAGCATCTTGCTCATAGAGGCCAGAGGGGGGCAAGGGTGTCCTGCTCTATCCTTCTCCACCTTATTCCCTTGAGTGAGACGGAATTCTGTCTCACTGGATATTCTCTGAAACTTGGGCTAGGATGGCAGACAGCAAGCCCCAGGGGTCCTCCTGTGTCTTCCCCTCCCCTCCAGTACTGGGGTTCAGCTATGTGCAGCCTTGCTTAGCTCTTTACATGGGTGCTGAGCCATCTCCCCAGTCTCTTTTTCTTTTTCTTTTAAGACATGGTCTCTCTACAACCCTGGCCAGGTGGATATGTAGACCAGGCTGGTCTCAAACTCAGAGATCTTTCTGTCTCTTCCTCCCAAATACTGGGATTAAAGCCATGTGCCACCGCACTTAGATTTTTGCTGGTTGGTTATTTTTTTTTTTTTCGAGACAGGGTTTCTCTGTGTATCCCTGACTGTCCTGGACTCGCTTTGTAGACCAGGCTGGCCTCAAACTCACAGAGATCTGCCTGTCTGTGCCTCCTGAGTGCTGGGATTAGAGGTGTATGCCACCACAGCCCAGCTAGATTAGCTAGATTATTATTTTATTCTGTTGGCTGAACCTCCTGATGACTCTTCATCTCTTTTTCTATTCCCAATCCAGACTTCTCCCCAGTACTCAGTATTCACTGCAGTACAGTATTTCCTTAAATATAAACTCACCTTACAAAACTTAGAGAACTATTTAATGTATGAATGTAGGTGAACACATATAACTTGCATCCAACTTCAGCTGCATGGGAAACACTTCAGTTCTCTGGGGTCGCTATGGCTTCTGGTCATGTGACCTAATGAGTAGCATGATCTAGAGTAACATTTTCATGATCTGTCCAGATTATTACATACCTGGCTACTACAAGACTCCCATGATCTGTCTGTACAACATACTTTTCTAGTATCCTAACATCAGATACTGGACACCTAGCATGTTCCCAAGCTCTCTCTCTTATGTAGGATGCTGCAATCAATGTTCTTCTCCATGTGTGCTCATGGACCTAGGAATGTTTCTCTGAGACACGTATGTAGTGGGGAATGCTGGGCTGCCAGACACACATTTAACTTCTCAGCATTTTCTTCTTCTCTCCCCAACACCTCCTGTTTTTCCTTCTTCTTTTCAATGATAGAAACAAACAGGCAAGCCACCTAAAGGAGAAACTTCTGGAAGAGTCACTCATTCTTGCTCTCTGGTGTTGCATCTCAAACTTGACCTTGGCCTCTGCGGTGGTTTGAATGAGAGTGGCCTCCACAGGCTCATAGATTTGAATGCTGAGTCATGAGGGAGTGGCACTACTTGAAAAGGATTAAGAGGTGTGGCCTTGTTGGAGGAGGAATGTCCCTCGAGGTGGGCTAAGCCAGGCCTGGTGTCACATCTCTCTTTCTGGGCCAGTGGATCAGGATGTAGCTCTCAGCTACTGCTCCAAGGCCATGCAAGTCACCACGCTCCCCACCGTGATGATTGTGGACTAAACCTCTGAAGCTGTAAACAACAACCAGTTACATGATTAAAAAAATAATAATAATAGTCACGTTGGTCATGATGTCTCTTCACAGCAATAGAACAGTGACTAAGACTGTCTACTATCTGGCCTTGCACTTCAGAGCTGGGTCTCTAAGGACATCCTTGCTGAGGGCAGTTTTGTTCAAGGTCTATGGGGTGATTCTAGTTATAACTTTCACTAAAGAGTTGCCTTTGACCTCTTGGAGATTTGGAGATTTTTTTTCTCTTGGCAATGGCAACTGTCACTCTGTGGGATAGCAAAATTCCAGCCACCAGGGCACTGTTATAGGGGCAGCCTGGGGTGCCATCACCTTTACTTTTGCTCTTCAGGGTGGCTTTTTGTCCAGAGTAGCATCCAGTCAGGATCAGCCTGCATTTCCCCAAGCTTTGTGAACTTGCCCATCTGTTGGCAACCAGCAGATAGATACACCTGCTCTCCAAGCTGATGAACCAAATCTATTTCCCTGACCGTCGTATGTGAGGGGCCAATAAACTTCCTGGGAGGCATAAAGGGCTTTTCCTTCAAGCAACAGGATAAATGTCTGGCCAGTGGTGGTGCACACCTTTAATCCCAGCACTCAGAGGCAGGCAGATCTCTGTGAGTTTGAGGCCAACCTGGTCTACAAAGAAAGTTCCAGGACAGTCAGGGATACACAGAGGAACCCTGTCCCAGGAAAAAATAAATAAATAAATAAGTGTAAAGCTGTTAGTAAACATCAAACAATATTTGGATTCAGAATTTAGCCTGGTCAACCCAATTGCTACAAACATACTGGTCAGGAGCTATGGGCCAGTGAGGGTGCACACACATGCAGGATTCTTGTCATGTGTATAACTCACACACAGTTACAGGAGCACACACACCTCAGCCCCACAGTACGAGCAAGAACTGTTCTGTTCTGTACTATTGCTATGATGCCTGGTTTATTCAGAGCCAGGGATCAAACCTAGAGCTTCATATATTTTAGGCAACACTCCGCCAATGAAGCTGCAGCCCTGCCCAACAAGAACCTTTTTTTTTTTTGGTTTCTCAAGACAGGGTTTCTCTGTGTAACCCTGACTATTCTGGACTCGCTTTGTAGACCAGGCTGGCCTCAAACTCACAATGATCCCCCTGCCCCTGCCTCTGCCTCCTGAGTGCTGGGATTAAAGGCATGCACCACCATGCCCGGCTAAGAACCATTCTTGTTCACTTACTTCACTGGGTCCCAGTCCCACCCCTAAAGTATAGGCCTCTAGTGTGTTTCTGAGTTCTATTCTGTTAGTTGTTGTCTGGAACCAGAAGTTGTCCCTTTTTGAGAAGAGATTCTTGACTCCATTCAGGCCCCAAAGAGGAGCTTTTATGTCTGTGGTAGGCAGCCAAATTGTCTGTGGTTATCTGATCACAGTAGGATTCGTTTTCCTGTTGTTACCTGAGTCTCTCAACAAAAGACATAAAAATAGAAATTCCTGACTATTCTAGGGCTGTAAAGTTACCAACAAAATGATTTATAAGTGTCTTTGTTGACCTTGAACAAGCTTTTTTTCAGTTATACTTTTCTTGACATGACTGAAATTAAGTTGTGTATTCAATTTCCCCTCCTGAAGGGCGAGAGCTCATACCCTATGGTACTTCAGGAAGTCTTCCACACAACAAGGGATCTGAGTGGGTGTACATACATTGTTGTAAGGGGTATCCTCTCTCTCTCTCCCTCTCCCTCTCCCTCTCTCTCTCTCTCTCTCTCTCTCTCTCTCTCTCTCTCTCTCTCTGTGTGTGTGTGCCCCTTTATGTCTTAATATAACTGTAGCAAAACTAATTCTACTGACTGTGAAGAACCTTTGGAAAAAGCCAATAGCAAATGATACTTTACAAAAACAGATTTTTGTTTGTTTGTTTTGAGACAGGGTCTCACTATGTAGACCTAGGTGACCTGAAATTTTCTATGTAGAGCAGGCTGGTCTCAAACTCGCAGAGATTACCCTGCCTCTGCCTCCTGAGTACCAGGATTAAAGGCATGCACCACCATGTCTGGGCAGAAAAGCAGATTTTTATATGAGGTGTGATGGCACAATCTACAATCCTAGAACTTAGGAGAAAGAAACACAGAGATCCTTGGGGCTCCTGACCAGCCAGCTTAACCTACTTGGTGAGTTCCACAATGAGAGAATTTTCCTAACAAAGTGGACGGTGTCTGAGGAATGCCAGCCAAGGTTATCTCCAGCTTCCACATGAACATATACATACATTTATGTGTGCTTGCACACACAATGTACACACACACATACACACACACGATGAGGAATCAGAACATACCTATCACATTATTAAACATTAAAAAAACAAAACAACAACAACAACAAAAAACCCAGCAGGACATGGTGTGTGTACTTTAATCCCATGCTGGGAAGACAGAGATAGTGGATCCCTGAGGCTCACTGGCCAGCCAGCCTAGTCTACTTTGAAAGCTCCAGGCAAAATGAGAAACCCTGTTTCAAAACAAGCAGGACAGCTCCTGAGGAACTGGGCAATGGAGAGGGGGTGGTGGGTAAACACCTGCCACTCAAGTATGTTGATCTGAGTTCAATACAGGGCAGGACCCACATGGTAGGAGAGAACTCTTTCCTACACGTTGGCCTCTCTACAAGTTGGTACATGTTGCAGCATACACTCCACCACACACACAAATAATACATATATATTATATATAAACAAAATATATATAGTATCTATATATTATTTGTAAGGGGGTACATGCTACCAACATATACATGTATATGTATGTAACACATTACAGATACTGTGTGTGTTTGTGTTACACATTTGGGTAGGTGGAGATGGGTGGGGTGAGTGTATATGTGGAGGTCTTGTACGAGTTGTTTCTTTCCTTCTACCATGTGGGTCAGGAGGATTGAATTAGTGTTCTATAACTTGGCATCAAGCACCCTTTCTCACTGAGTCATTTAGATGTTCCTTCCCCTTGCCTTTTTTTTTTTTTAAAGACAGTAATATATAGCCCAGACTGGTCTTGAATGCTCTGTGTAACTGAGGATGTGAAGATGGCCTTGAACTAATCCTCCTGCCTCCAGCTTCCACTTGCTGGTACACAGGGATGTGTCATGATACCTACTTTTCCCAGCCTTCTTGAAATATACAGCACATGGCTAGAGAGACAGCTGAGTAGTTATGAGCGTGGATGCTCTTCTAGAAGACCTGGTCTCAATTCCCAGCACTCGCATGGCAGCTCACAACCTTTTATAATTCTAGTTCTGGGGTAGGTAGCTGATCATCCTCTGGCCTCCAAGGGCACTAAGCAGGCATCTGGTACACAGAGGTGCATGCAGGCAAAACACCCATGCACATAAAAGTAAATACGTTTTTTTTTAAATTTTTTTTTAAGATTTATTTATTATTTATACAGTGTTCTGTCCGCAGGTATATCTGCAGGCCAGTAGTGGGCACAAGATTTCATTATGGATGGTTGTGAGCCACCATGTGGTTGCTGGGAATTGAACTCATGACCTCTGGAAGAGCAGCCAGTGCTCTTAACCGCTGAGCCAACTCTCCAGCCCCGTAAATACGTTTTTTAAAAAAGGAATAGACCATCTACATTGTTTTCTATATAGTCTCCCACCATGCAACAGCACACATCCTTCATATGTCATGACACATCTCTTCTCATCCCTTCAACTCCCCTGATCACCCAGCCTCTGTCACCTCCATTCTACTGTCCACCTCCAATGCAGGTCTAACCAGCAGAGGTCTGGCAGACTGGGGGTGGGTGGGTCCTGACTATGATTAACGAAGGTGACAGACAGCTTGGGCTAAATGTGAGGGAAGATCTTAAAATAGCCAGAGGGTGGGTCACCAGAAGGAACAGAATTGTGCTTCTTGGTCCAGCGCCCAGAAGGACACACAGGGGTGAGAGGGAGCTGGGGCTAGTTCTCATGGGAGCACTCTTCATGGGAATAGCTGTGTGGAGATGGAAGACAATGGCCTTGTGTGCCAGGAAATTATCTCCCATGAAGGGTTCCTGCAAACTTGATAGGAATTAGTAAACCTTTATTGACTGATAAATTTTATGTTCCCTAAAATAATCCTTTTGAGGATTTTCTCAGACACAGAAAAATATTAGATAGAAAGCAGAAATGGTGTGCAACCATTACCTGCAAGACCACCACAGAAGAAAATAAAAGTAGCAAGGAATATTCAAGCTGTGCCTGCAGATGCATACCACCCATAAGTTCTGGGAAGCGCTTGGGAAGCTGAGGCAGGAGGACTGAGAGCTCAAGGACAACCAGGACTACATAGTAAGACCTTGTCTCAAAAACAAACAAACAAAAAACATATTTAGAAAACTATTTCGGGCAGGTGAGATGACTTACGAGTAAAGATGCTTGCCACCAATCCTGACAACCTCAGCTCAATCCCTAGGACCAACATGGTAAAGGTGTGGACCAACCAAATAAATAAGTGTTTGTTAAAAAAAAGATTTAACTTTTGCTGGGTGGTAGAGGCACACACCTTTAATCCCCACACTCGGAAGGCAGAGGCAGGAGGATCTCTGTGAGTTCAAGGCCAGCCTAGTCTTCAAAGTGAGTCCAGGACAGTCAAGGATACACAGAGAGACCTTGTCTTGAAAAACCTAAAAAAAAAAAAAAAAAAAAAAGCTT
The DNA here is from genome assembly GCA_907164525.1 of Lophiomys imhausi. NCBI lineage: Eukaryota > Metazoa > Chordata > Mammalia > Rodentia > Muridae > Lophiomys > Lophiomys imhausi. Next base: position 9,488,281 of record CAJQZJ010003646.1, read on the forward strand.
GGATTTCTTATTTTAAAAAATTATTTTACTGCTTTTTTTATGTGCATGAGTATTTTGTCAACATGTATGTAAATCATGTTCGTGCCTAGTGGTCGTGGAGGTCAAAAGAGGGCATCATATCTCCTGGAACTGGAGTTTAATGCAGTTTTAGGCCTCCATGTGGGTACTGGGAACTGAACCTGGGTCCTCTGTAAGAACAACAAGTGCTTTTGACTGCTGAGCTATCTCTCCAGCATCTATACTTTTGTTTCATTTTTTTACATTGTGTGTGTGTGTGTTTGCACAGCACACATGTAAAAGTCAGAGGACAACTAAAGAGAGTCCTTTCTCCAGTGGGCCTCAGAGAAAGAACTTAGGTGCTCAGGTTTGGCAACAAGCCTCTTTATCCTCTGAGCTATCTCATCAGATTAATTATGTTAAATCCCATTTCTTGCAGCTTAGGCTGACAATGACAATGAGGCTGATCCAGATAATGGAAAGTTTTGAATCCATGGTCTGCAAACCTCATTTTTATTTAGGTGGTCACAAGTGTTTTCTTGTTTCCTAAGGTTAATGCTGCCATTTGAAGTCAGAAAGAAGTGTTGGACAGAGTGGTTCTGAGAAACACACTTGGTTGGTTGCAGCCACTGAGCATGATCAAGCTGCCCACCGGATGCCTCCCAGGGCACAGTCTCCACAAAGAAACAGATCCTATTTTCTGCTAACCCTGTTGGGCTTGTTTCTTGGAACAAATCCCTGCCCCTTCCACCTCTACTGGCCAACTTTATTGTCCAGTTGGGTCTATAAAGTAAGACAAGGTCTTCCTTCCTTGGGGAACAAGCAGGGAGCTCATTTATCAGGCCAGCAGCAGAGTACAGGAAGAACAGGCAGACCTCTGGAGCAATGCCTCCATGGTAATCTGTGGTAATGCCAGGGCCCCTTCCTGTGGTGTCGAGCTGTGTTCTTGCCAGCTCAGCAGAGTCGTCCCTTGTAACCAGACTTTTTAAATTATTCAATACTTATTTATTAGTAACAATATTCACTTATAACAAATACAAATACTTTCTTAACTACTAACCCTATAAACTCCTACAACCCCTATGAATGACTTCAACCCTTGTTACCTACCCACTAAACCTATTGATAACTATTACAACTATTTTCATAACCTTTTAGAAGGATACAGTCTCTGGGGCAGGTCCTCAGTCGTCAGGAACACAGTCTCTGGGGTAGACCCTTTAATGCACTTAGGAGTCTTTGGCTATGGTGGTTTCACCTTAAATAAGGCTTGATGCTTTCTTCTCTCGGGGAGACCTCAGCCGTCTGTAAACCAACTTATTTCCTTTGTATCAGCAACTCTGCCGTTCTGCCTCAGTCTTTAAAGCCAGCCACAGTTTCGTTCAGGCCACTGTTTGGACAGGCCAACAAACCCCTCTAGGCAAAAGCTGAGCCACAGGGTTTAGTCCTTGGCCTTTTGCTGTCTTGCTCAGACTTTCTCTGCTCACCAGCTTCTTTCTGCCTCAGGGAGATCTGGTCTTCAGTTCACCAGCACTTTCTCCATCAGAGGATACAAACTACTCGTTGTCCTTTTTAGCATGAGGACTCACTAGCATGGAGCCCCTAGCATGCCCCTCTCCCGGGCTCATCCACTTGTCCTTTAATAGGATCACTCCTTGTTCCACCTGCTTCAGCTTAATTTGGGCTCTGCCCACTTAACAGCTGAAAACAGTGCCAGGCCATAAAGTCTTTCCTTGTTTCACCTGGCTTCAACCTTGTTTTTAATCTATAGGCTCCCCTCGTTTCACGTGACTTTCATGTGACTTCATCCTTGTTTTTAGTCCACAAGCTGATAAGCTAATTGCTCACAGCCAAATTGATCTTCATGCCCCGATTAAGAGACTGTATCAGAAACCTAGATATTTACTAAATCTAATTTATATTTATCTAACTCCCTACAGTCCCTCTCTCTATTCATGTCCCAGCACTATCCCAAAGCTCTCCTTTATTTCATTCATTTTATTTGTTTCACAGGTGTGCATGTTCATATGTGTACAGTGAATGCACCTATGTGTATGGAAGCCAGAGGGCAACCTTCGGTGTCATTCTGCTTTTAGAGACAGGTTTAATGTCATGCATTAGCCTCATGCCTCTGAGTGTGTAGCAAGAGGCTAAAGGCTCTTTGGTCTAGGGGATAAGTCTCACTTAGGTGCTTCTGTTTAATTCCATCTAGGAAGAAAGCCAGCTTTTTGGTGAGTCGCCCATCTCCAACACCCCCTTTTCCTAGCATGGTACCACCCACAGTTTGGGTGTTTCTCACCCCTATTAGTCTAATCTAGAAACTCCCTCACAGAGACTTGTCTCCTTGGTGATTCTGGGTCCCGTCAAGTCGATAATCAATATTAACTGTCACACTGGGTATGATAGCATGCTGATTAATCCTAGACAGGAAGATCAGAAGTTTCCAGCCAGCCTCAGCTACATAGGCTGAGACCAACCTGGGCTACAGGAGACCCTCTACTAAACAAACAACAAAGCCTAATCAAGCACTGTAAGCTAGTGCCCAGGACTGTCCTTGACTACCAGGAGAAGTTCAGAAAATGTTTCTTAAATACACTATTTTTAAAAATCTTGAAGATTCTGTATGTTTGAATAGTGTGTGATGTACATTACCACACAAAGACCAGAGGAGGTGTCAGGTGTCCTGCTGTATGGCTCTCCACAGCATTCCCTAGTGACAGAGTCTCTCACTGAACCTGGAGCTGGGCGGGTGGTCAGCAAGCCCCAACACTGCTCCTGTCTCCACAATGCCTTCTAAGGTGTTAAGGGGTGCACACAGCCACACTGCTTTTCATTCGAGTACTAGAATCTGAACCTCAGGTCCTCAAGCTTGCATAGCATGCTCCCTTACCTATGGCACAAGCTCTCTGATCCCTCTTAAAAGATTTTTGGAGCTGGGCGTGGTGGCACACCCCTTTAATCCCAGCACTTGAGAGGCAGAGGCAGGCAGATCTCTGTGAGTTTGAGGCCAGCTGGTCTACAAATCGAGACCAGGACAGCCAGAGCTGTTACACAGAGAAACCCTGTCTCAAAAAATCAAAAAGAAAAAAGAAAAGATTTGTGACTTTGTGAAGATTTTGATACATGTCTCTAGTAATAGTGGTTTATAAAGATATGCTGTGATTATGTTTCCCAAACCCCAAAGCACATTCTTAATAACTAGAAAACTATTTTTTTTGGAAATACATACATTATCATATTTATTTTCTTTGATTTTACTACCTGCACCTTCAAGAAAGAAGAAGATGACACATGAAGTGAAGATAATCCCTACATAAGCTAGAATGCAGTGTTTCAGGAACTGATGTAAATATGGCCCTGAAGGCAGGCTTTTATGTTACTGCTAAAATACTGGTATATGAGTTCTTATGATTGCTACAGATGCTACGGATTGCCATTGGAATCAATGTTCTGAGTGAGAGGAGAACTTAAATAATACTTTAAAGAAAATTTTATTTTCAATCTTATTACCACTAAGTACATATGTGATTCACCTGTCAATACCATTTGCTTCTCTAAATTCTATGTATTTAAACTAGGATGGCAAACCACACAAACCAACACAGGGCTCATCAAATGCTTGCTATGCCAGGTGTGTGCATAAAGTTCATGGGCTGTGGAGATAGACCAGTTGGTAAAATGCTTGCCATTCAAGCTTAAGGGGCTGAGGTTGATTCCCCAGAACCTAGGTAAAAAGGCTGAGTGTGCTGGCGCATGTTGTAATCCTGTGCTAGGGAGGCAGAGAGAAGTGGATCTCTGGGGCTGCAGCCAGCCAGCCTAGCCTACTTGTTGGGTTCCAGCCCAGCGAGAGACTCTGTCTTAAGAAACAAGGTGGGCCAGGTGTGGCAGCCCATGCTTTTAATCCCAGCACTCAGAAGGCAGAGGCAGGCGGATCTCTGTGAGTTTAAGGCCAGCCTGGTCTACAGAGTGAGTTTCAGAACAGCCAGGGCTCTGTTACACAGAGAAATCTTTTCTTATAAAAAAAAAAAAAGAAGAAGAAAGAAAGAAGGTGATGGCTCCTGAAGAATGACACATGGGGGCCATCCCCTGGTCTCTACACCATGTTCACACAGGTGTACACCCACACATGTGCACTCCACACACTCAGTGTTCATAGGTCCTTCTACTTTGCAAACATGTTATGGAACACTTTTATTTTTGTATAAAGAATTCTTAATCCTGGTTATATTTATAGTAGGATATCTACAAATGACATGCTGTCCTAAAAAGGAAGTGATATTGTCAGGCTGTGGTGGTGCACCCCTTTAATCTCAGCACTTGGGAGGCAGAGGGAGGCAAATATCTGTGAATTTGAGGCTAGTCTGGTCTACAAAGTGAGTTCCAGGACAGCCAGGGAAACACAGAGAAACTCTGTCTTGAAAAACAAATGAAGGGCTGGAGAGATGGCTCAGCAGTCAAGAGCACTGACTGTTCTTCCAGAGTCCTGAGTTCAATTCCCAACAACCACATGGTGGCTCCCAACCATCCATAATGAAATCTGGTGCCCTCTTCTGGCCTGCAGATATACCTGTAGACAGAATATTGTATACATAATAAACAAATAAATCTTAAAAAAAAGAAAGAAAAATAAATGAACAAAGAACCAATATCATCAGTATCCTGGTTTGGTTCACGTGGTGTGATTTGTCAATGTAACTGTGGGGGACTCAGAGGCCTCAGGCCTCATATCTTTTTATAATTTCTTTTGAGACTGTATGGGTCCAAGAATCACTGAAGGGAGACCCTAGACTCAAATAGTATGCAAAAGCAAAGAGCATTTATTCTGCAGAAACATGCTTGCGTCTGTTGGGGCTTATTTCTTTAGCATAACTGCAGTCAGTTTGATAGGGTGGTGTTAAGCATTCTAAATGTTGATTGGTCCTGTTTGCTGTATGTTACTTACTTTGTCTCTGATTGGTTAAATAAATGCTGAGGCTTGGAGATTGGACAAAGACAGAGATAGGAAGGACTAGGGGCTTTTAGAGAGATAGAGGGCATCTTGGGAAGAGGTAGAGAGAAGCCAGGAGTAAACAAGGAGGACACACCATGGGGTAGATTAAAGAAGATCCTTCCACGTGGCCTGGAACATCAGCTTCCTGTGAAGAATAATAGTCCAAAGGGACATATGTATATATGGGGTCATATTTGGGTTTTAGAATTATAAGCTAGCTTAGATGGGCTAGGATTGCACAACCCAGGCCTAGGCTTGTTAAGATCCACCCGGTGTCTGTGTGTATTCATTGTAGTGGCGGGTTAAGGATTAACAAGGCCGACCAATTAAAGATAATATAAATACTAGTAAATAGTTTAATTAGTTATTTTTTTCTACATCAGTTTGTCTTCAGTCTCCATTTTAGTTATAAGATGAAATTACTCATACTTTGTTACTTTGTTACCTTGACACTCCAAAGAGTCCCCAAGTACAGCTCCACTTGAGGCCAATCAAATTAAAGATCAGTTAGAAATAAATAATCTTTACACATAGTTTTCCCTAAAGAGCCATGTGACTTAATGAACCTATTTTACCCGCCTCCATGACAATAAGTAGCACAAGCTATGAAAGCACACCTTGCTATAGTGTACAATGTCAAGCCACATTCAACATGGTTGTATAGTACACTACAATG
>CAJQZJ010003646.1:9493953-9545630 GCA_907164525.1 Lophiomys imhausi
ATGGTTGTATAGTACACTACAATGTCAAGCCACATTCAACATGGTTGCTTAGATATTTCCAGGTCCAAAAGTAAGGATTTTTCTGGAAGAACCAGTACAACAGCTTATGTGAACATTCCCCCCATCTTTTGAGACAGGGTCTCTCTACATAGCCCTGGCTGTCCTGAAACTCGGTGTGTAGACCAGGTTGGTCTACAACTCAGAGATCCACCTGCCTCTGTCTCTGTCCCTGCCTCTAGAGTGCTGGGATTAAAGGTGTGTGCTGCCACACACAGTTCAAACACTATATGCTCTTAACCCCCAATCCCTGTCTCTCCAGCTCTTAGAAAAAAATTTAAGTGTTTTAAAATTAACTGTGTCTGTGTGTATGTGAGCACACGAGCCATAGCACTCAGGTGGAGGCCAGAGGACAACTTGCAGAAATGGATTCTTTCCTCCCACATTTCTGTGGGTCCCAGGGATCAAACTTCGTTAGGCTTGGAAGCAAGTACCATTACCCATGATTGATTTCCATGGATCCTCTCAAATTTCCTCAAAACATTACACCATGAAAAAACTTAATTCAACTTTAAAATGGTATAACATTTATTTACCAACAGGATGACAAAATGATAGCTATACTAATAGGAAAAGCCATAAATATGAAGTATGACATGATTCCAGTTTTGTTTAAAATATACTTATCTATGTATGTATATGCAATGTGTAAATTTAAAGTCTGGGAATAAACATGTGGTGGTATGAACGAACATTGTTATTGTACTCAGGGATCCGGACACTGAACCAACGTGGCTGCCCCATCTTTGCTCTGTACAGCCTGGGTATCAGCTGGGGAGACCTGGCTGGGTGGCCCCAGATACCACAAAGCCACAGTCACCCTTATCTGTATTTGCACTGAGATACCATCATCTAATGGTTGCTTAGAAGAACCATGTCTGTACATGGCCTCCACTACCTTTAAATGGTGACTGTCCCCCAGCAACTCCTGAATGGTTTGGTGTTCAGCTTCACCTTCATGGACAATTGAAACTTTTAACAGGTGGGCCTAGCCAGGCGTGGTGGTGCACGCCCTCGATCCCAGCACTTGGCAGGCAGAGGCAGACAAATCTCTGAGTTCAAGGCTAGCCTGGTCTACAAAGTGAGCCCAGGCCAACCAGAGAAACCCTGTGTCGAAAAAAACTAAAACAAACAAAAAAAAGAGGTGGGTCTAAAGGTCTGGTAGTGTCTGCTTATTTCTGGGGAGATGTGAACAAATGTCTACTTACTGTAGACAGGGAACCAGTGACAGACAAAAATAAGGGTACCACCAAAGTCCAACTTAGTAAACTAGGGTCCTTATGGGGTTAATTAAAGGAATATGGATAAAGAGTTAATTACAGGAGCAGAAATAATTCAAAAGGACAGCTGTACCACGAAGGCCCACCTAACCAAGAGTGACAAATTATGAGATCTGGAACCCTGGAGCTCACTGTACAACCTACAGGCAGCTCAACAGGTGGAAGACTGTCTCTTTCAGGCATCTGGTCTGGTTTGAGCCTCTTCTAGGCAGCTTGTTTCCCTCAGCAGTCCTTACTGTTTATACGTTTGGTGAGTTCTAATGAATCTGGTCAGTTTCGGGGACTTCCTGAAGCTACTGGCTTGTTTATTTCCTCACATTTAAGGAGCTTCCCTACCAGATGAAATGCTTTATCTCCAGCTTTTCCCAAGGTAGAATGGTTCATCCCTGAGGAAATTACTCTCCAACAGTTTATAATCCCAGTACTTGAGCAGCTGGGTGGTGCACACCTTTAATGCCAGCACTTGGAAGGCAGAGACAGCAGAATGAGTGGAGAGGAAGTGGAGGGGTGGCAGGGGAGTGGGAGGGGAGGAGGAGTCGAGGTGAGGTGAGATGAGTTGAAAAAAAAGAACTCAGTGGTTGCGAACTCTTAAGTCCTTGGTGCCAAAATGATGTGCACAGTTTTGCTTCACCACGCACTCTCACTGTGGTTGTCCTACCAGACTCTAAATCCACGAGACCAACCAGGCAGGGCCCGAAACCATGAGCTTATTTTTCTTCCTAATAGGTTGAATTCCTCTGGTACTCTCTCACAGTAATGGGGAGCTTGCACAGCCTCTGGGTGTAGGTTGGGCTCCTCCAGACAGTCTAACCTGCTCCACAGCAGCATTGAGCTTCTTCATTCAGGCTGGAGCACTGCAGAAAGGAAGGCAGGAGCTGTCCCAATTTTCACGACACAGCTTCACTCCACTGTGTTCAAGGTGTGGCACACACAAGAGGATCTAGACTTCACATCTGATGACAGGTGTCGAAAAGAATAGTATCCATATTATAAAACCTCTATCAGAGAGAAGCACACGTTTATCCCTAAGCAATGCCTTCATTTAGACTCCATTTTATTGAGAATGACCTAAAAACTGTAACCTGGCACACGAGCTTCGCATGGTCCTCTGTACTTCTGAAATGAGTGGCCTCGCAGGTGACAACAAAGCAGGCACTCCCGTCCCCCTCTACAGCTGAGGAAACTAAGGCAGCTCAGGCATCCGCGTCACTGGCTCTAAGCCACATCAATAGTGTTTCAGCCCCAGGTCCTGTCCAGGGCTCTCTCCAGCAGGCAACCCTGGGCTGTGATGTAGAGACTGGCCAAGCCACTTTGAAAACTGCTTCTCCCAAAAATTGACCATTGATCTTCTTGGATTTAGAAGGTTTGGGTCCAGTGCATGATTGGTGGTAAATCATTACCAGATCTCCGTAGGAATGCAAACAGCGTTGGTGAACATTACCACCTGTCCTCCCTCCTGGGGCCTGACACTGAAGCCACACTCATTTACGGTTAGATCTAGGGCTGAGACGCTGGGACTCTGGGCTCAGTAAAGAGTCACTCAGGGTGGCCACTACCTTGTGATTCTGGTTGGCCCCTCACAGGTCTGTGTGTTCAAGACTGGTGCTCGGCTTTGTACTATCGAAAGGTAATGAAAACCCTGAAGAGGCAGGCCCTAAGGCAGGTACGGCAGCTTTTCTCACCTCAGATCATTTAGTGCTTCTAAACGTTCCCTCGGCATTATCTGTCACCTTCTCCCCTCCACAGTTTGATATTATCACTCCTCCATAGGGAGCTGAGTTAGGATCTGAGACTGGGGAGTGAGTAAAATGCTTGCCTCACAAGCCTGATGACCGGAGTTCAATTCCCCGGACTCCACATAAAACCACCCGTGGTCATCCTCATCTGTAATCCCAGCTCTCCTACTACAGTAAGAGGAGAGGCAGAGATGGAAGAATCCACCAATTGGTCCATGCAGCATCAACAAGAGACCCTGTTTCAGACAGAGTGGAAGGGGAAGGCTGATATCCGAGATTGTCCTCAGATCTCCACATGTGCATCATGGCACACAGGAATTGACGATGGAAACCCCACACTTGAACACTCACATAGAAAATTTTAAAAGGAAAAGATTTAAGGTCTAGGACCACAGCTCAGGGGTACAGCACTTGTGCAGCATGTGTATGGCCCTGGGTCCAATCCCTAGTACTGCCAGAACCAGAAAAGAGCTGGGCCCCGATCCCTCACCTTTTGACTCTGGCCTGACCTAATGATGCTTGTAAGCAGAAGAATTGGGGAGACAATGATGTCACATGGCTTCCCAGGCCCACACAGAAACCACTATCTGTTTCTGCCTAGCTATCTTAGGATACTCCCTCTGTGGTAAGCCAACTACCATATAAGAAGTCCAGCTTTCCTAGGAGCTCCCAACTCCCCACTCAACAGTCCCAGCACAGCCAGCCTTCCAGCCAACTCCACCAATGCACCAGACAAGGGTGCCGGCATCCTGGCTCTGCCAGACCAGCCCATCTACCTGCTGAGCAACCACAGCCCACAGGACCCAAGAATCAGATGAACCATTGGCAAAAGCTCAAGCTTCCGACCCACAAAATCTGACACAATCAGGCTTGTTTTCAGTCCTTGCATGTTGCCTAGCTTGCTGTGCAGTCACAGTAATGTGACACACACCCACGTAATCCTCATGACAATCGTTCTTATTTCTGGATCAGAAAACTCACCCAGCTCTGCCCAGCTGACAGGGAGGCCATCGAATGTTTGTCTGCTCTTTCTCCTGCTGCAGGCTGTTTCTGTGGGTGGGGGAAGAAACCAGGACGAGGAAGCAGAAGTCTGGGTCCTGTTACCCCCACAGGGCTGCTTCTAAGATTTTTCCTCTTCTGGAGACAGAGTCTTACGTAGCACAAGCTGACTTGAACTCAATATGATAGCCTTAAGATGCCTGCTCCTGCCTCTACCTCCTGAGTTCCTGCCTCTATCTCAGGTGCTCTGAGCCACCATATCCGGTTATGGGATAGAGGAGACTGAATCCAGGGCTTTGTGCACACTAGGCCAGCATTCTACCCGCTGAGCTACATCCCCAGTCCAAGACTTTTGTGTATTGCTTTTGGTGTGTTGGTGGGTCATCTTTGTTTTGTTTTTTGGATAGAGTCTTTCTCTGTAACTTTGTCTAGCCTGGAACTTACTATGTACACAAGGGCTGGCCTCAAATTCACAGAGCTCTGCCTGCCTCTGTCTGTCTCTCTCTTTAGAGGAAGGTCTTTGCTGTCCTCTGATTTTCAACAAATTCTGACTGTAGTTATTCTACAGCAGTTTTTAACTATTATGGCTGTAGAACGCTAAATACTGTGCTGGATGCTGAGGCAAACACATACAAAAATCACTTCCACACCAAAGGAGTGGTAAGAACTGGTCATACATGGGAAAAGATGTCCAGACATACGGGATTAGAAGGAAAGAATAGCACTGGCATCAGGGATGTCTGGGGAAGGACTTGGACATGTCGGTATCTGCACAGATGTGGGAGCAATATGGAAGTCTGGGAGAGAAATTGTAGGGAAGCAGCTCTCCAAGGGCAAAGGCCCCAAATGCAGCTTCTTGGGGTTAGAAAAAAAGCTGTGTGAGTTCGAGGCCAGCCTGGTCTATAAAGTGAGTCCAGGACAGCCAGGGCTACACAGAGAAACCTTGTCTCGAAAAACCAAAAAAAGAAAAAAAGCTGTGTGGCTTGGGGGAGGGAACGGGGAAAGGTGACCAGAAGGTATTGAACCCAGAGCCTGTAAGGTCTTCCATCTGGTAAACACACTGACCCCCTGCTCAGATCAAAGTGTGCTCATGTATAGTTCTGCAGATGATTTCTGTGGTTTCCCAGGTCCCTAGAATCTAAGCTGGGTAAAACTCCTGCTTCAAATTGCCAGTACCAAAACCAGTAAAATAGCTAGGGCTGTTGTTCAGTTGGTAGATTGCTTGCCTAGCATGCCCAAGGCCCTGGGTTTGATACTCTGCACAACAAAGAACAAATATAGTGACACTTACCTGTGACACTAGCATTCCAGAGGTAGAGACAGGAAGAACATAAGTTCAAGGTCATTCCCTACACATGGTGACTTTGAGGTTAGCCTGGGCTACATGAGACCCTGGCTGGACAAAATCCAATCAAATAAAAGCCAGGAAGACTTAGAAAATTGGATAAATACCAAAGCAAACCTCTATCTGGTGACTAGTTACTAGTGTAAAAGGAAATTACTATCAATTTCCAACCAAATTCCTAGCTGTATGCTAGCCAGGAGTGGTGGCACATGCCTTTAATCCCAGCACTTGGGAGGCAGAGGCAGGTGGATCTCTGTGAGTTTGAGGCCAGCCTGGTCTATAGAGTGAGTCCAGGACAGTCAGGGCTACACAGAAAAACCCTATCTCAAAAAAAAACAAAAAACAAAAAACTGTGTGGTGAGGCTGGTAGACCGATAAAAGTTCAATGAATGTAGAGTTTGGATTGTTCCAGGGTCTGGGAACCTAATCATGATTTCTCCCAGGCTATCACTGGCCTCCTCTCTCAGTCAAAGGGCTGTTCCTTGCCTATCTGAGTGTCAGACCAAACATCTTGACAGATTAAAACCTTTGGAATAGATTAACCAAACCAATAGAAGGGTCTCAACCAATAGAAAGGCCAAGAATGCTATCAGATGGCACCTAGGTCATCAGTCTGGCAGTAGCCTGCTTCTCTGATGTACCCACCAATGCATTTTCAAATCACCTTAATTTATGACTTTCTTGGTTTTGCTACCGAAACTCTGGGAAACTTCTTTGGGGTAACCTAGTTCTGTTCCTGGCCTTGGTTGCTCATATTTGGTTCCAGGATAAACTATTGTTCATTCCCTTTGAGGTGAGAGCTATGTTATTGTTGTTGTTTGTTTTTTTGATTTTTCAAGACAGGGTTTTTCTGTGTAACAGCCCTGGCTGTCCTGGACTTCTTTTGTAGACCAGGCTGGCCTTGAACTCACAGAGATCCAACTGCCTCTGCCTCCCAAGTGTTGGAATTAAAGGCGTGCACCACCACACCGGCTTTGTTTTTTTAAAGTTCTTTTATGGACACTGGTTAGAGCATTCACATGCCCACTCATCCACTTGTACTGGGTGCCAGATGTGTGTAAAGCCCTGCACTAGTCCCCAGGGGAACGGATGTCTCTGTCCTTAAAAGCTCTCGGTGCAGAAGAAAGATCACCAAAGCCCAGTTCCAGTAAGAACATTTCAAAACTAGAGCATTGAACATGTTGTAATGATAGTTTAAGAGATTCCAGGACTAACTTCGTGAGTGTGGTTTATGTGCACATGTGTGTGTGGTTTATGTGCACATGTGTGAGTGTGTGTGTGTTTGTGTGTTTTATGTGCATGTGTGTGTGTGCATGTATGAGATGTCAGGCATCCTCTCCCATCACCATCCACCTCATTCTCACTGAGACAGGGTCTCTCACTGAACCTGGACTCTGACATTTCTCCAGGTGCTCCTGCTTCCTGTCACTACAGCACTGGGGTCACAGGTGTCCAGGCTATGCCTGCTTTCTCATGGGTGATGGGGATCTGAACTCAGGTCCTTTATACTTGCATAGCAAGTATTCATACAGACCCTACTCAAGACTGACTTTTATTAGGTAAGACTCACAGAGATTTCAGGCTTGAATTAGGTCTGACAGCATAAGTAATAGTTTTGTAAAGACCAGGGAGGAAGGGTAGTCCAGGGGACAGGCCTGTGCCTTGAACCCATCTGGACCCAGATGTGGACCAAGAGATAGGCTCAAACTCATCCTCCCAACAGGGTCCTCTGTGGTGGAAGTGGCACCCTCAGTGTCCACCTAACCATCTCTCCACATGTTCACTCTTCCCTCAACCTCAGAGCATGGCTTAGCAGGACGGAGAAGCTTTGGGTGAGTGCTGCAGTTCCAGGGGTTGGGGAAGGGGTGGCAAGTCCTGGTTCAGTTCTGTCTTCTCTCACTGACTCAACCACAGCTTCCCAGTCCCTGGTGGCTGGGAACCATGTGCCTCCTACAAAGTAAATGCTCTGGTTTTCACTTTCAACACCTGCCACAGGCCATGGTTAGGAGACAGGATTCTTTCCCTAGAAAGGGAAAGGGAGGGAGCTGGGGAGGTACCTGAAAAGCTAGGCCTGCTGTGGAGACAGACACAGGGGGCAGAGCACTGACCCCTTTCCTAGAAAGCTGATTTTGAGGCACCTCCTCCCCAGAAAGCCCTGTCTTCCCAAAAGGACGACTCTCCCACGGTAGCCTTCAATTCTTTCCTCTGATGCCATCCAGGGAGAGAACAGAAGCCCCGTCTCTCTGGATGGCTATAGAGCTGGAGAGCGCTTTGCAGCTTGCCACTCACAAGGTGGGGCAAAGCCTAACTGAGCAGCCAGAGACTTAAACAAAAAGGAAAACCTCTGTGTGCTGAGACATCAAATCAATAACAAATGGACACCAAGGTCAGAATCTCAAACCCTGGTAATTTTTTCTTTCATCTGCTTGGAAAAAGAGAAAGTGCATGCCCATATCTAGGAGTAGGGCTCTGAAGGGTAAAGAAAGAGGCGTTTTCATGCTTGTAAAGATTTGAGATTCTTTAGGTGTAATTTTGCCTGGAGCTATTTACCTTCCTTAAACTTAAATCAAATTGTACAACAGTAATTGCTTTCTCAGAATTCAATAGCTGCTCAGAAATGGGATTTTCAGTATTGACCCTCCTGGTTTAGGAGAAAGGGTGGGAGGTGGGAAACAGAGGCATCGGCTGGGAATGATGGGAGAGGTAGAGCCTTCATGCCAGGGTTCTCCAATGCTTCTAGTTCATCTATTACGGTCACCTTGGGAGGTCCTCAGAAGACCACTCTCCCCATTGTACTCCATGACAATTAAGTTCTGAAAGTGGGAGCTGCCTGCATATTGGAGAAAAGCCTCCTGGGGTCTGGAGAGATGGCACAGAGGTGAAGGTACTTGTCCTGTAAGCTTAGTGACCCAGTTTGACCCTGGAACCCACGTAAGATGGAAATAGAGAACCCACTCCACAAAGTTGTACTCTGACCTCCACACACCAGATACCTGTCTGTGTGCATGTCTTTCTCTGACACACACACACATACAATACTTTTATTTTTTTGGTTTTTTGAGACATGGTTTCTCTGTGTAATGGTACTGGCTATCCTGTAACTCCCTTTGTAGACCAGGCTGGCTTTGGACTCACAGAGATCCTCTTGCTTCTGCCTCCCAAATTCTGGGATTAAAGGTGTATACCACCACTGCTTGGCACAATGCATCTTTTTTTGTTTTTGTTTTTTAACCTTCCTGATAGTTCGGTTGGTAAAGTGTTTTCCTTGAAAGCATGGGTACCTGAGTTTGAGTCTTAGACCTCACATAAAAACCAGACATGGTGTGGAGAGCCTATAATTCCTGTGCTAAGAAGGTCCGAGGGGCTCACTGACTGGCCAGTCTTCTAGTTTGTGAGCTCTAGGCCAGTGAGAAAAGAAAACAAGCTAGATGGTGCCTGAGGGGCAAGAGCCAAGGTTGTTCTCTGATCTCCACATTCACACACATGTGCACACACATCCAAACACACACACACACATATACACATACATGGACACATAAACATATAGACACATATATACATACATACATACTACACACATACATACACATATACACACATATGAACACACACATACACATGCATACATTATACACACACTCTTTCAGGTATCTCTAGTGTATAGTACATATTGAGAATAAAGGTCTTATGATCAAAGTCTTTTTTTATTTAAAAACATTATGTATATGAGTTTTTGCCTACATGCATGCATGTGTAGCCACAAAGATCTTCCTGCCTCTACCTCTTGGGTGCTGGGATTAAAGACAAAAGTCACCACACCAAAATAAAATACAACTTTACAAAGAACAAGTCTTGCTGGGCATGGTGACACACATCTTTAATCCCAGCACTTGGGAGACAGAGGCTGGCAAATAGATCTCTGTGAGTTCAAGGCCAGCCTGGTCTACAGAGTGAGTCCAGGACAGCCACAGATATCCAGAGAAACCCTGTCTGGAAAAACAACAACAAACAAACAAAACAGGCTTCTGGAATTGGCTTGGTCTTGGGTAGTTTTGAAGTTCCTCAGGTGACGCTCACATGCAGCTAGGGCTGGGGACCCCAGTCTCACTGTTCTCTCACCCACAGGGTTCCAGAGCACCAGTCACTTTTGATAGATGAGGGACAGGCAGGGGTCAAAGCCAAAACCCTGGGATGAGGCCTAAGATGCAAATTCTAGCTCACTCTAGCTGTCTTCATCAACCCAGGAAAACTGTTGACCACCAATTTCTCCAGAGAACAGAAGCAAAGAAAGCTGGTCTCCTATAGGAAGTGGGTGAAGAGAGGACTCGGACTGGGGTTACTCCAGACTCCTCCTTAAGGTTATGAGTGACAGGCTGAAGGGAACTTGGTCTTTGTCCCTAGAAGAGGGCCAGCTTACAGACTTGATTCCTCATGTGACTGTCACCTGCAATCTGGAATGTCTACATCCCTCTAAAAGCCAACCCAAGGGCTAGAGATGTAGCTCAGTTGGTGGAGTATTTGCCCAGCATAGATGAGGCCCTGGGTTTGCTCCCCTGCCTCACACAAACCAGGTATTGTGCACACTATGACCTCGGCATTTGGGAGGTGGAGAGAGGATCAGTTCAAGGTCATCATCAGCTACATAAGGAGTTGTGAGTCAAGCTGCTGGGGGGAAAAAACCCTCTAAAAGTCAGCACACCCACTGCATTCTGTGTCCCCAGCAATGCATAGCCTTCCCCATTCTCCTGTAAAATTCATGTAAAGAAAAAAGAGTTAGATGTTGACTTCATTTTTTCTGTGATACTATTTAAAAAATATATTTAACAATATATTCTTTACTGACAAAAAGAGAAGGCTTTTTTTTTAAGTTTGAAGAAGGTTGCAGAATAGCTCTCTTTGCAGAGGAATCAGCAGCCCAAACTTATAGGTCTAACTGTGTGCTGACTTTGGGAGAATAATTGCTTGTTTCTTGTCTATGCAATGGAACAGAGGAGTATCAAGCTGGCCAGACTGCTCAGAAGAGTAACTAGTAAAAGGGCTATGAATCATGACACAGATGTTGTAGAAATGCCTCTCGTGAATGAGTCACTCTCCACAGGAGGCATTGCTGCAGAATTGTGAAAAAGAGACCTGTGGAGAAGGGTTGAAATCCAGTCCATCCACCTAGCCAGTGATGTAATCTTAGGCAAATGACTAGGGTCAGATTCCTCACTGCAGATATGGGTTGACCACACCCACTTCGCAGAATTTCTCTGAGGGTTAGATGAAATTATGTGTAAAGAAATATTTCCTTTCCCACCTATCCTATCCCAGCACTCTGGAAAAAGAGGCAGGAGGACCAGAAGTTCAAGGTCACCCTCTACAACATAGTGAACTGGAAGCTGTCTGGTTTACACGAGACCTTGACTCAAAAAAAAAAAAAAAAAAAAAGAATCCACTCTTGAAGGAGGGAAGAAACTAGATCCTTGCTGTATACAGGGAATAAGGTAACCCAAAAGATCCTCTATACTTTGCCTCACACAATGTAACCCATGCTCCATGTGTTATGGAGCAAACCATTTCTAGAGACAGAGATAAATAAAAAGTCATGTGTGAAGCTCTGCCTCAATACCTAGCAAACCATCGGGGACTCCACAGCCCTCTGCTTTGGCAGAAGCCACTGTTGCTCTCTATCCCCACCTTTTCCCAGGTGTTGCTGAAGTTACCATCTGTCAATCACAGTGGCACAATCTGTATCAGATCTTCTCTCTGCCAATCAGTCCCACCATTCTCCCTGGAGACAAGACACTAGTATACTCACTTGCATAGCTACCATCAAGGGGTACGCCTGCTCTCTGTGTCCTCCCCCTGGCTGTGTTGGGGAATCTAACAGGTTTCTCTGGTTACACATACTCCAAGTCTAAGAAAGGGACAAACTCAAGCAGCTTGTCACCAAGTAATTAGCCTAATGTTACCATATGGCTCAGGCAACAGGGCAGGACCTTCCAAGTCAGGTCCAGAGCCTCTCCCCACCTCCCAAAGCAGCCATACGGAGATGGCTCAGTCAGCAAAGTACTTTCCAGGCAAGGGTGAAGCCCTGTGTTCTGATCCTGTCTCAGCCAGGTGTGGTAACACGCTCCTTTGATCCCATCACTTGGCAGGCAGAGACAGGCAGAGATTTGTGTGAGTTGGAGGCTAGCCTGGACTACAAGGCAAGTTCAAGACAGCCAGGGCTACACAGAGAGAAACCCTGCCTCAAAAGAACCAAGAGAGAAAGACTGTCTCAAACAGAAGGCAGAGGACATCTGAGAAATAACACCCAAGGTGGTCCTCTGCACTTTACATGCATGTGCAACACACACAAAGAGGGAATGATTCTTAGCTTTACAAACACACAGGCAACAGGAGCTCTCGAACAGTCCATAGCGCAGCTTACCTCCTATTTGTCAGAAACTCTTCAAGAATTCATAAATGTACTTTCATACACCCTTGATGTTCTATTTATTTGTTTCTTGCTGGATAAGGACCCTAGCTGCCTCTAAATTCCCGGGGTTCATCACCTCTTTGCAAACAGTTAATTGTCTATAAACAAACATCTAAATATTTGTTGATGCCCAGGACACAGAAGTCTCTAATTAATCCTTCCCAAAGCAGAAGTCCTTGGTAAGCAAAAAGCCACTCTGGAAATTGCTTGTTTTGAGAATTCCTTTGGCTAAAGCCTTCAGGTGAGGAACGTGACCGGTATAATTGCTGCTAATTCTCCTCTCCAGCCTTTGGTGTGCTTCTGACTGCATTGTAGATGTATCTCAGCCCTTCCTTGGGTGTGGTCAGTATTGTGAGGGCAGGCCCTTTTGCTCACCCAACATTGGGAGGGCAGCACTGCTCACCCAACACCTCAGACAGAGGAATTCAACGTGGGCGCCTAATGAACACTAATGAGCGAAAGCTGTTGGCATCAGGACCGCCAACCGAGCTTTGTTTCAAGTCCTTCCTCCTGGCAGAACTTACACTCGGCAGCGCCACTATTAGAGCTTTCAAGACTGGTCCACCGAGGTTCAGCAAGGCCCTAGCATCAAGTACACAGTGTTTTTTTAGCAGCTGCAGCCTTCCAGCTTTATTGAATAGGGCTTCTGCATTTGTTGGGGGGGGACTTCCGGCTACCTTCTGTGGCGCTTCCTACCCCTTCAGTAATGTGAACTTCCGGTGGCGTTTTGTGGAACTTCCGGTGGCGTTTTGTGGAACTTACCTCCCTGTTCTATGGAGGTTTTCCCTGCTGTTCTTGCAAAGTTAACGGACCTCTTTCTGCAAACCAGGGTCTTTCTCACTTGAACCTCATTGGGAGACACGGTTCCATGGGTCACTGTCTGCTTGGACTGTCCTGCTTCCTTGTTTGATTGATAGGCTCTTAAAATCTGTGTTCCAGCAAAACGTGACCTTCCCTCAATACACCTCCATTATTATCTGCTTTGCAACCTGGCACAAGGGTATTCTAAGCCTCTGGTGGGAAAAACCTGCCAGTACCCTCCCTCGCTTATTGGAAATGTATAGATCGTATATGTGTATAGCTAGTTTAATTTTCTGCTAGCTTGTATAAATACCTCCTCAACAAAAGTAGCAAGTGTGCAGAAGTGTGCAGGGCAAGAGACTTAAGCATTTTTACCCCCTAAAAACCTGTGGCTATGCTGTGTGGTGCATGCAGAGTCTTTGTGTGTAGCCTAGGATAGTTTCTCTGTTTTCCTGCCTCTGCTGCCTCCTAAGTGATGGGATTGCAAGTATATGACACTATGCCCAGGGCTAGGAATTGAACCTAGGACCTCCACATGCTAGGTGGGTGCTCTGTCTCTGTCATTGAATCTCATCCTAAATCTCGTTCCCTATCACTAACAGTAGAGTAGTTACCAATGGGTTGTCTACAAACCTCCCTCTTAGGTATTGAGTTCAAATAATGTTTATTGAAGAGGAGGAGCAGGGAGGAAGAACTCACTGATTTCCACATGGAAGGGATTTCCCTCAAGCTGTATCAGCAAAAAACACTGATCTAGAGCTTCCTGTTTGCAGGACTCTGTCTCTTCTATAATTTCTTCATCTGTCATTCTTTACTTAGTTGAATCTGAAAAACACTTGAAAGCAATGTAAACATTTGTTCTGGGAAGAAACTGTGCAGTAGCCCAGGCTGATCTTGCCACCCTCCTCCTGGGCAGTGTTGGCCCTGGCCCATTTGTAGCCTAGTGGGGTAACCCCATCCCTGATGAATCCCACTCACTTGATGATGTATTCCTTCAAGGGAGAGACTGTGTCTTACTTTCTAAACTGTTATTCTAATAGTGAATGCCACACCTTAGGTAAATAAATTTTGAGACTCTGAATACAGATAAGGACTTTAGGAAAGTTGGGCATCGGTGCCACACCTTTAATCTTAGCCCTTAGGAGGCAGAGGCAGGCAGATCTTATGAGTTCAAGACTAGTCTGGTCTACATAATGAGTTCCAGGCTAGCCAGGACTACACAGTGAGATCTTGTTTAAAAAACAAACAAACAAACAAAAAAAAACGAACAAACTTTGAGGAGTCCATCTTCTTGAGACCAAGACTTTAATGAGTTTTAAAAAATTTGTTTATTTACTTGCTTGTTTTTGTGGTGCCGGGGACTGAACCCAGGGCCTTAAGCCATATCCACAACCTCAGGAAAAATTTAAAACTATATTTTCATTTTTAACCAACACATAGTAATTATAAAGTTACGAATTGCAGTGTGACATTTCAATACATAAATATGATGTGCAATGACCAGATCAAAGTGACTAGCATATATCACCTTTAACAGTTATTACTTTTTTGATGGGAAAATCCAAATATCCCCTCTCCTAGCTCCTTGAATATATTCAACTGATTGTTGCCAATTACAGTTCCCAGGCTACAGAACATCAGGCTTCATTCTTCCTAGCCAGCTGTGCTCCTGTATCACACAGCTATCTTCTTTGCATCCCTCCCCTATTCCCTTCTCAGGTTTTGATAGTAACTGTTACTTTTTCAGTTTCCATGAGATCTGCATTTTAGCTTTCACATTGAGGACATTGCACTATTTGTCTTTCTGTATCTGACTTATTTCACTTAATGTACCTCCAGTGCCAGTTATACTATTGCAAATGATAGAATTTCATTCTTCTTTCTGTCCAATAATATCCCATTGTGCATATATGGCACATTTTCCATTTATCTGTTGATGGGCACTTAGGATGTTTTTAGCTCTTAACTGTTTGGGATGGGGCTGCAGTAAGCATGGGAGTTCAGGTGTTTCTCTGACACTGACTTCATTTCTTTTGCAGATACACCCAGCATGTGTGTCTGTGTGTGTGTGCATGAATGTGCATGTGGGGGTCATAAATCAATCTTGGATATTGTTCCTTATGTGTCACCCCCATCTTCCTTTTTTAAAAAGACTTATTTATTTTGAGGGCTGGACAGACAGCTCAGCACCACTTCAGTTAAGAGCACTTGCAGCTCTTCCAGAAGACCCAGGTTCAATTCCCAGCCTCGATATGACAGTACACAACTGTCTGTAACTCCAGTTCCAGAGAACCCAGCACCCTCATACAGACATACATACAAGCAAAACACCAATGGACATAAAATAAAAATAAAAATAAAGCATTAAGAAGTCATTTATTGGGGCTGGAGAGAGGGCTCAGAGGTTAAGAGCACTGGCTGCTTTTCCAGAGGTCCTGAGTTCAATTCCCAGCAACAACATGGTGGCTCACAACCATCTATAATGAAATCTGGTGCCCTCTTCTGGCATATATACAGAACACTGTATACATAATAAATAAATAATTAAAAAAAAAAAGTTATTTATTGTCTGGAGTGGTGGCACATGCCTTTAATCCCAGCACTTGGGAGGCAGAGGAGGCGGATCTCTGTGAGTTCGAGGCAAGCCTGGTCTACAAAGCGAGTCCAGGACAACCAGGATTATTATAGAGAAAGCCTGTCTCAAAAAACAAAAAACAAAAAAAGGAAGTCATTTATTTTGTTTTATTTATGTATATGTGTGCTTGCCTGAATGAGTTTATGTGCACCACATATGTTCAAGAGTCTGTGGAGGCCAGAAGGAGTCAGATCCCCTGGGACTAGATGTACAAGTGATTGTGAGCCTTCATGTGGGTGCTGAGAATCAAACCTGGGTCCTCCACAAGAGCAGAAGAGCAACCTGTTCTCTACCTACTGAGCCATCTCTCCAGATCCAATCTCCCCACTCCCAATCACTGTGCATAAAACAGTGAGACAGGGAGGGTCTCTCACTATCCTGGAACTCACCAAGTAGCTCAGACTGGCTAGCCAGCAAGCTCTAGTGTCAGCTTCTACCTCTCCAATTCTGGGATCACAAGCATGTGCCACCACTCCAAACTTTTGTCTGCTATTTCCTCATGGTTAAACTCAGTACACATTAGGATGGCAATACTACAAGAACAAGTGGTATTCTGCTTAGTGCATCATATCAAGAGGTACACAATGTTCATGGAGTTTCATGGGCTTCTCTTCTACAAAGTTATGAAATTCAAGGTTGGAGGAGTGGAAATAGCAGTTTCTGGGGAGAGTCTTTGAGATGATGTAAATGGTCTTTTTCTCATCCTACTTGCGCCCACGAATCCTAACATCCAGTGATGATTCTTGCCTGAACTAACCTTACTTAATTTAAAAGTAATAGAATAGTTAAAAGAAAAAAATCTATGAAGACAACCATATAAATGAGAGTTGCCATGGCCTTTTCTTAGATAGCAAGCAAAAGCTAGTATTGTCCACTAAATTATTTAAGTTACGGTTGACTTCTAGGCACGTTGAACCCTTGAGAGGGCTGTGTCTTATTAGCTTATCGGATAATATGGCTTTGCAGTCGGTACTTCACTGTACACCCCATGTGAGTAAATCTCCTTGGACCCCTTGGCACTTCCCACACTTGACCAGCTCACCCTGGTGCTTGCGCCAATTAGGATGGCTGGAAACCGGTGTGATAGCTCATCTTGTGTTTTAATTTTTGTTTGTTTGTTTTTCGAGATGAAATTTCTCTGTGTATCCCTGGCTGTCCTGGACACTCTTTGTAGACCAGGCTGGCCTTGAACTCACAGAGATCTGCCTGCCTCTGCCTCCCGAGTGCTGGGATTAAAGGCGTGCGCCACCACTGCCCAGCACAGTAAGCACTTTTAACTGCTGAGATTTCTCTCCAGCCCAGATGAAATTAGAATTGTTTTGTTTTGTGACAGCAGCTTACCGTGTGGCTCTGGCTGACTTAGAATTCACTGTATAGTTATGTAGCCCAGGCTACCCTGGAACGCTTATTAATCTACTACCTGCCTCTATTTCCAAAGTGGGATTGAAGGTGTGAGCCACCACACTTGGCTATTTTAACTTTGTATTTATACTTGTGGTGGGGCAGTCCCACAGGATGTGTTCAGA
The DNA here is from genome assembly GCA_907164525.1 of Lophiomys imhausi. Classification (NCBI taxonomy): domain Eukaryota; kingdom Metazoa; phylum Chordata; class Mammalia; order Rodentia; family Muridae; genus Lophiomys; species Lophiomys imhausi. The sequence goes on from CAJQZJ010003646.1 coordinate 9,510,796, forward strand.
GGTCAGAGGACAACCCACGGGTGTCAATTCTCTCCTTCCGCTAGGTTGAGTGGGTCCTAGCCTTGGTGGCAAAAGCCTTAACCCAACAAGCCACCTGACTGGCCCCTGTTATGTCCCTCCCATCTTCCTGCTTTCTTCAGTTTTGTATTCCCCCAGATCTTAGCTCTAAGTTCTGTTCAACACAAAGTCCTCAGGGAAGAGTTTCTTAAGTTTGCAGAAAAATTTAGTTGGCGGGAAATGTAACTGTAACTGATTGAAGCTTTTTACCACCTATGTCTCGTGTAGATTAGGAGATGGACATAAACTCTGTGATGTTCCTTCCACACAAAGGTGGTGATGTTTTTCCTGTTTGAATCTAGGCTGGCCTTTGCCAGTAGGCTATGTCATCTGTGTGTTTTCTTTTGTTTTGAAAAAGCTATGTGTCTTGAGGGTCTGGGCCTGAAGTCACTGCTTGTGATAGTCATCTTTAGGTTGTCTTTACTGGATTTAGAGTCACTTAGGAGACACACCTCTGGGTATGTCTGAGGAAGAGTCTCCAGGGAGGTTTAACGAAGCTGAGAGGACTCACTCTGAATGTGTGTGGCACTATACCATGGGCCAGGGACCTGGACAGAATTAAACAGAGAAAGTCAACTGAGTACCATACTTACCTCTCTCTGCTTCTTGCCTGTGGATACCATGTGACCAGCTGCACCATACTCCTTCCACTACACCACCCCTGTCATGGAGGACTGTATCCCTTCTCAAAATCTGAGCCACAGTGTGCTCTCCCTTGTTTAAGTTGCTTTTGTCGAGGCTTTGTTGAAGCAACGAGAAAAGCAACTAGTACATCGTTTTCGCCCTGCTTGGCAGCCAGCAGCTGCAGAGCCCTACCATGCTGGGAGAGAATCCAGCTTCATGGAAAAGCGGGCCTAGTGAGAACTCCGAGGCAAGCATGGGACGGACACCTTGTGAATTACCTAGCCCAGCCAGTTCCCAACTGAGAGCATGCCTCCAACCCCACACAGAGCTGAAGAACCTGCCTGCCAAGCCTAGCTGCAATTCATTGCCAACAGTTTCCTGAGCAAATAAAATGGTGGTGATGTTTTTAAGTTGCTGCTGTTCAGAATACTTGGTACACTATACTAGATAACCCACACATGTATGTATTCCCACCACAAGAAATTAATATAATTGACTGGTACCTTGCTCAGGGTACGTGTGTCACTCTGTGTACATGTTTATTTACTGTGCCTGGGTAGGTGGCTGGTAGAGAAGAGAACTTGCTGCATAAGACTAAGGGCCTGAGTTCAATTCCCCAACGCTCATATAAAAAGCTGGGTATGGCCACAAACTTGTCTCTAATGGCAATGCTGTCAGAGGAAACAGTAGGATCACTGGGGTTTGCTGGATGCCACCCTCTTTCCAGCTCAGTGAGACCCTGTCTCAACACAGCACAACACTGAAAATCCTCACCTCATAAATATGTGTTCACTTCCAGACAATCACCCCCTACACATGTTCACACACCCCACATACATGCATACACACTATACACACATTCATACACTCCACAATTCACCCCACACACACCCCACATACATGTACACACACTCCACACATTCACACACACTACACAGAATTCACCCACAAATACCCCCTACAAACATGTATACACACTACACACAATTTACCCACCCACACATATTCACACACACCCCACATACATGCACACACACTCTAAACACACTCCACACACCCACAAACACCCCCTACAAACATGCATACACACTACACACAATTTACCCACACACATTCACACACACCCCAAAAACATGGACACATATTCTAAACACACACCACACATTCCACATGCATGCACACACTCCACACATATTCACCCCTCAAACACATTCACACACTCCACATACATGCACACATACTATACACACATTTACAACTCCACTTTTATACACTCTACACACCCCACATACATGCACACACACAAAGAAAATGGCATATATATTTATTTTACTTTTTTAAGATTTATGTTTATGTACACGCCTGTGTATGAGTGTATGTGAGGTGCAGGTGGTTGAAAAATCCAGAAGAGGACATTGGATCCTCTGGAGCTGGAGTTACAGGTAGTTGTGAGCTATTTGACATGAGTGCTGGGGACCCAACTCTGGTCCTCTGTATGAGTAGTCTTGCTCTTAGTGGCTGAGCCATCTCTCCAGCCACTTATTTTACTTCCCTAAAGTAAAGAAAAGCCAGAATTCTGAAAACCATTTGGCCCCAAGGCTCTTAGAAAGGGAATGTCCTTTTTGTTTGATTGATTGTTTTTTTGAGCCAAGGTTTCTCTGTGTATCCCTGGCTGTCCTGGACTCACTCTGTAGACCAGACTGGCCTTGAACTCACAGAGATCTGCCTGTCTCTGCCTCCCGAGTGCTGGGATTAAAGGCATGTACCCTACGACTGGCAGTTATAGACAGTTATGAACTGCCATGTGGATGCTGAGATTTGAACCCCAGTCCTTTGGAAGAGCAGCCAGTGCTCTTAACCACTAAGCCATCTCTCCAGCCTGGGAATGTCATTTGTATTATGAAATTAGAATTGTTGAGACTTCCTGTCTTAGGTTTTGGCTATGTGCTGCACATGGTGCCTTAGACTCCCCCAAATGCCAGTGTCTCTCCTTCCCAGCAACCTTAGCCATTTCTCTGAGTATGTGGTTTTTTCAGGGCTCATGTCCATACAGCTTCTGGCTCTCTCCTCAGTGGTTTGCTCTACAGTGGGACTTAAAAACTTGAATTTGCAAGGCTGGAGGGATGGCTCAGTGGTTAAGGGCACCACTGGCTGCTCTTCCAGAGGACTTGGGTTCAATGCCCAGCACCCACAGGGCAGCTCACAACGATCTGAAACCCTCATACACACATACGCGCAGGTAAAACACCAATGCACATGAAATAAAAATAATAAACAAACAAACAAATAAATAAAGATGTGGTGGCACAAACTTTTAATCCCAGCACTCAGGAGGCAGAGGCAGGAGGATCTCTGTGAGTTTGAGGCCAGCCTGGTCTACAAAGAGAATACCGGAATACCCAGGTTTATTACACAGAGAAACCTTGTCTCAAGAAACAACAACAAAAAAAAAACCCTCGAAATTCTTTTTTTTTTTCCCCAAACTGGGTCTCACTCTGTAGCCCAGCCTGACTTCAAACTCTCTATAAAGGCCAGGATGAACTTGAACTATTTATTTTAAGATATGGTCTCTGTATCCAGGCTGTCATTGTGAGCTCACCATAACCTAGACTCTTGTTTGAGACAGGGTTTCACTCTGCAGTTTTAGGCTAGATTTGAACTAGTACCTATCCTCCTGCCTCAGCTCCCCGAGTGCTGTGATTACAGGGTGTGAACCACCACCACATTGGAATTGTTGGTGTATCATTGAAACTCTTTTCCCACTGAGTTCTTCTGAGGGAGGCTTAAACTAACTCCTACTTTTTGTTTGCGTTTCTTTCTTTCTTTTTTGTTTTGTTTGTTTTGTTTTGTTTTGTTTTGAGATAGGATTTTTCTGTCTAATATCCCTGGGAACTGGAATTTTCTGTGTAGACCACATGATCTCAAACTCTCAGAGATCCGCCTGCCTCTGCCTCCCAAGCACCGATATTAAAGGCATATTTGTCATCACACCCAGCCTGTTTTGGTCTCCTGGGGCAGAGTTTTTCTGTGTATCTCTGGCTGTCTTGGAACTCACTCTGCAGATAAGGCTGGCCTTGAACAGCGGGGGAGGGGAAGGCAGGGGAGGGGAGGGGAGGGGAGGGGAGGGGAGGGGAGGGGGGGGGTGGGGGGCGGGCACTTGGGGACCTCCCCTCAGGGGAGCCGCCGCGCGTCCACGGCACCTGTCTCCAGGGAACTGTGAGTTCTCAGGGGTGCAGGTACGCGCAGGAGATCGCTAAGGGTGAGCGGCACCTACACGTCGCACCCCTAGACTCTTGTTTGAGACAGGGTTTCACTCTGCAGTTTTAGGCTAGCTTTGAACTAGTACCTATCCTCCTGCCTCAGCTCCCCGAGTGCTGTGATTACAGGGTGTGAACCACCACCACATTGGAATTGTTGGTGTATCATTGAAACTCCAGTTCCCAGGGAGGAAATAATGTGGCCAAAATACAGCTTTGAATTCAAAGTGAAGGCATAACACATTTAAAAAGTGGTCAGAAGGTGGATTCTATTGGTGGAGCAGAAAAGAAAGCACAGATAGAAAGCTAATAGAAGGAGTTAGTTACAGGCTATGGTGGGACATTCCTGTAATCCCAGCACTTGGGAGGCAGAGGCAGGTGGATCTCTGTGAGTTCGAGGCCAGCCAGGGCTACATAGAGAAACCCTGTGGCAAACAAAAACAAAAAAAGTTCTTACCTTATTCTGTTTGGTACCTCAGTTGGTGGTACCACTGAGGTCCAATAAAGCAGAACCAATAACTTCATACTAACAACGTAAGTACCCAGGGTTCAGCTCAGCGCTCACTTGCCCTACACACCGCCACTCACTCAATGAGACGTTCACCCCTCCTCCCTGACCCCAGGAAAGCACGGGTAGTTTGTCATAAACTTCACTTTGCACAGACAGCTCCTTTCATGTTTGTTTGAAACAAGTTTTTCCCCCCTCCAAGGCTAATGAGGACGGTGACAATGATACATCTTGACCAGGGACCCCCGAACATCTCCCCACCTTCCATCTCTCTCTCTCCTTGCTCCAGCTAGTCCCCTCCAGAGCTGTGGAGAGCGCCTGGAAGCGTCTCGTTCTCATTGTCCAGCAATTAAGTTGGTTCCTCAAATTGTTCCTGACAGGAGGGGCAGGAAGCAGAGCCCGGCTTTGGTGGCCGCTGCAGCGGAGGGGGTGAGAGCTGTCCAAGCGGCCTCGTATCGATCCCGGGTCTAAGGTCCAGTTGGGTCACAATTCCAGCCTCCCTCCCCCATCTGCCTGGTTGTCTGAGTCCCAGAGTCGCCATGTCCCTGGAGGCCTGGGTTTCCTTAAGAGGCCTTGCTGCTAGTCCGGCCAGGTGGGAGGAAACAGGTCCAAGTCTGGTGGCCTTAGGTGGGAGGAGCCTGACTGAGGCCGGAGCTAAGAGGGGTGCGACGTGGAGGTGCCGCTCACCCTTAGCGATCTCCTGCGCGTACCTGCACCCCTGAGAACTCACAGTTCCCTGGAGACAGGTGCAGTGGCCGCGCGGCGGCGCCCCCGAGGGGAGGTCCCCAAGTGCCCGCCCCCCACCCGCCCTGTCTACGCCCCTCCCCTCCCCTTCCCTCCCCTCCTCTGCCTTCCCCTCCCCCGCTGTCCGCAGCTACTGGTTGCCCGCGATCCTGCTCCTGGGTCTCCGCGCAGCCCCGGAGCGCACGCGACGACGAATAGGGACGTTCGCAGGCCTGACCCGGGAGGCCACCTTGCTGTGCTCTCCTCCCACGAGCCGCGATCCCCTGGCCCTGGCCCGCGACACTGAACCCAGAGAACTCACTGGGTGGGGGTAGGGTCCCCCGGGGACCTGGACCAGTTCCCGGCGCGACGATGGAGGAGCAGCAGCGTGCGCGCTCGCACACGGTCACCACCACCGCCAGCTCCTTCGCGGAGAATTTCTCCACCACCAGCAGCAGCTTCGCCTACGACCGAGAGTTCCTCCGCACCCTCCCGGGGCTCCTGATCGTGGCCGAGATCGTGAGTGTCCGGCCGGGCTGGGCGGAGGGAGGCAGGTGGACTCGGCTTGCTCGCGCGCCTCCAGCTCCGCCCACCGAACTGGCTCCGGTCTTCCCGCCGGCTCCGGGAACACTCTTGAGCTCAGCTTCGACTTCTTTGTAAAGTGCAAAACTCACATCCAGGTTCTTTCGCCTTGGGTTCTCTTGGGGACCGACGGTCGTGACCCTTAAGGATGTCTGTTGTGGGAGGCATCCCACCTTGCTCTTTTCTTTAGAGGATGGTGGCCTATCCCGCGAGCCGGATACTTGATGGGCGTTTATTGATCTTGGGTGTCCGGAATACCTAGGGTCTCCCTCACCCGATTTTCACGTGCACGGGTCCCGGAATACAAAGTTTTTCTCAATTTTACCCCTCCACAGTGTTGGTCTGGTACCCAGAGCTTCACGTGCTAGGCGGATGCTCTACCACTGAGTCGCACCCCCAGTTCTAAAAATTTCCCTATTATTAGTTATAAAGGAGAGAACTTTTTCATTTTCGTAATTATCTTCCTGCAGTCAAATTGAGATGAATCAAGAAATTTTCCACGTATAAAGTCCGAGGATCTCGGTCTCTTTGAGAACCTGAGGGCTGCTGTGTGGACCGGAGCACATCCTGGTGGGGGCTGGGCAAGTGCCTGGGAGGGGGCAGGGCTCGCACAAGCTCTCCCTTGGAAGCCAGGCCTTCCGCCTGGCGTTCTGTGGACAACTAGTGGCGGCCACTATCTACTGTCTTAGCTCTCTGCCAGGGTGTTAAGTCCTGAAGAAGCCTCTGAGCTTGGGTAGCACCTGAAACGCTCCCCCTGTGAAGGTGGTTGTAAGTAAGTTCGTTTTACACGTGAGGAAACTAAGGCTCAGAGAGGGGAAGGAGTAAAGCTCCACCGTGGTTGTGGGACTGAGATTCAAAGCGACGTCCACTTTTTTTCATGCTCTCTGCTCTTACCTGCTAAGGAAATTCCACTTACACAGTCTAGCAGGGGACCCCGTTGTGTTACATCTCGGACTCAGGGAGGCATTTGTGAGATTGAAATCCAGCGCTTATGAAAGCTAGAGCATGGGGGTGGGGCGGTGATCGTGGTGCAAAAGTGGCTGAGACTTTCGTGGACCCTCTGAAAAACAGTCAGCAACCACTGCACGGATCCTGGGAGCTTGCTGGCTCCACAGTCTCAGATCCACCTCTAGACCCACCGAACCAGCTTCCGTAGAAAAGTTGGGAAAGTGTTGGGGTTAGCTCATCCACCAAGTGGTTGACCCAGCCAGCCCTGAGGGTATCTACAGCCCTAACAAATAACCAGCCAAAAGTATAAGAGTCACAGTATAAGGCCTGGCCTGGCATTAAAGAGCCCAACAAGTATTTGCTGTGTAAGTGAGGATGTTGGCAGCCTCTCTCTGCTTCAGCCAACAGACTCTCAAGTGACTGAGCTGAGGCTTCTATGGAGTGGCTTGGACCACCACCTCATCATGTTTTCTGATTTGCAGCCCACATGCTCTCGGTTGCTTACCTTTTCAGGAAACATAAAAGCAACAAAAGAATCATAAAGGATCCGTAATCCCATCACCAGACATAACTATGGTTGACGAGTTGGCATGGGTCTTTTTAGGCTGAAGTGAGCTTTTTGAGAAAGATGGAAACCTTGTAAATAAAATACAGTTGTTTTTGTGTGCGTGCATGCATGAGTGTGTGTGGCTCTGCTCACTCGTCCTGGCACTCTGTCTTCCTCTGTTCTCCTTTATTTGGGAAGGGAAAGAGGCATGTGGAGGTCAGAGAACAACGTACAGCCCTCTATTATTCTTTCCTTCCACCATGCGGGTCCCTGGGATTTGAAGCAGGTTGTAGGGTTTGGTGGCAAGCACCTTTATCCACTGAGCCATCTTGCAAGCCTTCCATCTTATTTTTTGAGACACAATCTCTCGCCAAACCTGGGCATTTAGTGAGCCTCTGGGATCCACCTGCCTCAAACCCGGAACACCAGCATTACAGCACCAGCACACCCAGATTGTTATATGGGTGCTGGGGATCTAGACTCAGGTCTTTATGTGTTTGCAGCAGGCACGTTGCCACTGTTCCGTCTCCCTAATCTGTACCTGTCGGACAGAAATAACTGCCTGTCTTTAAAGAGTCAAATAAGCCAGGCATGGTGGCCCACGCCTTTAATCACAGCACTTGGGAGGCAGAGGCAAGATCTCTGTCAGCCTGGTCTGGTCTACAGAGGGAATCCAGGACAGCCAGGCAGCCAGGGCAATTACACAGAAAAACCCTGTCTCGGGAAAAGAAAAAAAGTCAAATAATCCTTCAGCCAAGTATTTGGCACACACTTTAATCCCAGCACTGGGAGGCAGAGGCAGATGGATCTCTGTGAGTTCGAGGCCAGCCTGGTCTACATAGAGTTCCAGGACAGCTGTGGGTACACAGTTCTGTCTTGAAAACTCAAAATATGTGAACAAATGGTGAAATAGTACTACTACAGGCAAGAAAACATGGATTTCCCTCTCTGTCTCCATACCTAGAAGTAGCCACATTCAGATCTCGTGGAACTCTGAATCATGTTTTTGTTTTATTTGTTTATTTATTTGGTAGGCGTAAGTGTGGAGGTTAGAGGGCAATGTGAGGGAGTCATTCTCTCCACTGTGCTGGTTCCCCACATTGAAGGACCTTGCCAACTAGCTCCTTTATTGCTGAACTACTTTGCTGTCTCTGAATAACATGTCTGTGGTACCGTCTTTGGGGGTTTGCTGCTGATCTTAGACACTGTGTATTGCCTTTCAGTTCTAAAAGACGAAGACCTGGCTTTCTTAGACTTCGGTGGTTTGAGACTATGGGGGACCGTAGTCTCAGGTATTTGAAAACTTGATCCCCAGCTGATGGAACTGTTAGGGGAGTCTTAGGAGGTTTGGCCTTGTTGGAGGAAGTGTGTCACTGGAGGTGAGCTTTAGCTTCCGGCCATTCCCAGTGCGCACGTTCTGTTTCTGCCTTTGGTATAAGAGAGTAACCTCAGTTTCCTGCTTCTGCCGCCTTCCCTTAGCTCTGCCATTATGGACGTTAACATTCTAGGGCCATCAGCCCAAATGAACTCTTCTGTAAGTTGCTTTGGTCATGGTGCTCTATCACAGCACTAGAAATTCAGCCCTGCCTGTCTTCCACAATAGCCATCAGGTGGCCTGGGTTAGACCATTAGCCACTTGACCTATGACACCGTGAACACCTCACAACTGAGCCATAGAGTAACTTATGTGGAAGTAGAGACTGGAGGAGTTCAAGGTCATCTTTGGTTACATAACAAGTTGGGGGTTAGGCTTTGCTTCATGAGACCCTTTCTCAAAATAGTTAATTCCAGTTCATCTCCCCCCACCCCATTAGAATGTTCTTTCCCTGTGTAACTATCACAATGACATGACTTCACGCTGAGAATCTTTTCCTCCTGCACACTGAGTACTTGGTGTGAGTTCTCAAATAAGGAAAACATAATTCTAAGATTTTTAAAAATTGGTTTGGCTATTCTAGTCTTTCCACTCTTTCTAAAACTCCTCTTGTGTTTTGTTTTTTTTTTTCCCTTCATTACGTGTGGCCTGCTTGTTTGCACATATATATATTTTTTAATCTGTGTGGGTGTATGTGTGTGTGTGAAGGCTAGAAGAGGCCTTGTGTGCCCTCTTCCCCTAGTTCTTTGAAGCAGAGTCTCTCCTTGATCCTAGGCCTTGCATTTTCACAGAAGCCACAAAGAGTCTCCTGCCTCCGCATCCTCTCAGAGCTGGGGTTGCAGGTGTGTGTGTCCGGTGGTTACCCAGCTTGTTACACTGTGGGCGCTGGGACCCAAATTCCCAGTCCTCATAACTGCTCAGCAAGGGCTCTTAGTCACTGAGCCATCCCTCCAGCTCCTCTTCACATGGATGCCATGAAGTTTTTCAGGGTTTCTGATGTTACGCAGGTTGAAACGACAAAGAAACCTCCCTCAAACAAACTGGAAGGCAAAGCGGTGTTCCTGTGCCCACACTCGGGGACATAGAGGCAAACAGGCATCATACACCATTACACCTCTCCCTCTCCCCCACCCCCCCTCTGTGCCTGTGCATGCTGTTGATTTTCTCTGTGTGTCTTTCTGTGTCTATGTCTCTGCAGAGGCTAGAAGAGGGCATTGGATTTCCTGAGACTGTAGTTACACATATTTGTGAATCACCTGACGTGGTCTCTGGGAACTCAAGTCTGGTCCTCTGGAAGAGCAGTGATCGCTCTTCACCTCTGAGCCACAGCTCCAGCCCCATCTGGCCTACTAAGATACCTATTTGTAGCCGGGCATGGTGGAGCACGCCTTTAATCCCAGCACTCAGGAGGCAGAGAGAGGCAGGCAGATCTCTGTGAGTTAATGGCCAGCCTGGTCTACAGAGTGAATCCAGGATAGCCAGGGCTGTTACACAGACAAACCCTGTCTTGAAAAACCAAGGGGAGAAAAAAAACCCACCAAGATACTTATTTGTTCATGAGCTAACATCTGGATCAAGACACAGCTTACAGTTGGCTGTTTCTTAAATGTCATGAAATATGGTGATTATCTGCATATGGAGGGCTCTGGGTGTGTTTCTGATTTCTGCTGTTCCATTTCTTAAGACATACCTGCCGCCTCTTGCTACTTTCATCGAAAAAGAAATGACTTCTGTTTGAACCTTTTAAAAAATGAAGTAATAGCTGGGCGGTGGTGGTGCACGCCTTTAATCCCAGCACTTGGGAGGCAGAGGTAGGAGGATCTTTGCGAGTTCGAGGCCAGCCTGGTCTACAAAGCGAGTCCAGGACAGCCAGAGCTGTTAAACAGAGAAACCCTGTCTCAAAAAACCAAAAATAAATAAATAAACAAACAAATAAATTAATTAATTAATTAAAATAAAAAAAAAATAAAGTAATAGAGAGCAGATCCCATTTCCCCGAATCTGTTATTCAATTTGCTGGTCTTCAGGGGACCCAGGAGAGTGGCTGTAACTCAACCTACTAACACTGTGCCATGGAAACTCTCTGTTGAAACCAAATTATAGGGGTGTCTTTCCTTTTACTGTTTTATTACAAGCTAGTAACAGCCCAGCACTTGACCTGTGGATTGTACAATATGCTGCAATCTTGTAACCATTACAAGCACTTGAAGCAGAATCAAAGTGATTACAACAGTCTCGGCTAATTGAACCCTTCCTGTTATTGGTGACTTTCAAATGAATGGTGGCATCCATGTAATAATGTTGAGTCCCCTTTTATTTACTTAACTGTCACAGGCAAACTTAGCTGAGGCAACACAGATCTGGTGGACTGGGGGCTGGGATCTAAATCACCATTCTTGTCAGCTCCCTTTCAAAGCTGTGAGCATAGTTTCCATTTCACAGAAGTCTTTGGAGGGGGGAAAAAAAAAACAGTGAGAAAAAAAGAAAGTTTAAAAAGATGAACAATTGCCCCGCACAGAGGTCCCTCACAGGCATGATGCCCTTCTGCATCTAGAAGTGGGGAGCATTTTGTACTTGTCATTGTCACAATGCAGGGGATTCTACCACTTGGCTGGTGCCCCAGGCAGGCAAGGGATACCAAATGACTTGAAGTGTATGGAATAATTCAAGTCCAAAGAACTGCTGTGGGCCTACTGTCCACTGGTAATAACTCTTGGTGAACCGTTATTTACCTTTTGGAGTACATTGTTTTGGAATTTCTTGAGTTATGTGCTACTTAATCCATAATTCTTAAAAACATAGTCCCCTGGCCGGGCGGTGGTGGCGCACGCCTTTAATCCCAGCACTTGGGAGGCAGAGGCAGGCGGATCTCTGTGAGTTCGAGGCCAACCTGGTCTACAAAGCAAGTCCAGGACAGCCAGAGATACACAGAGAAACCCTGTCTCGAAAAACCAAAAAAAAAAAAAAAAAAAAACATAGTCCCACAAACAACTCTACTTGTTCCTTGCTGTGGTCTAACCACTGGGAAACAAGCCTACAGGCAGGTCTGTGAGGGGGCTTCCAGATTGGGTTAATTGTGATGGAAAGCTGAATACATATCCTGAGAGTAGACAGCAGCGTCCATTCCATGGGCTGGGATCCTCAACTGAACAAAAAAGGAGAAAGCCAGCATTTATTCACCTCACCTCACCCCGTTTCCTGGCTACGGATGCGGTGAGATCAGCTGCCTCATGCCTCTCTCCCATGATGCACTGCACCCTAGAATCGTGAGCTAAATGAAGCTATTCCTTCGTTAGTTGCAATGAAAAAAAAAAAAAAAACAACTAATACAGTGTACAGTGACCATCCAAACTCCATACTGTTGCTTGTCTCCCAGATTCACCCTCTCCTGCTGTTTTCTCAAGATGCTGACCAGGGGACTCATGAGGGCCCCCATGCTCTCGTGTGCTGCTGTTTTATCCAAGGAGGCCACCAGCAAGAGGCAGAATGGGAAGAGACTGGGTCTGGGCACCCTCTCCTGCTGTTTTCTCTGGCTTCAATACCTGTTCGCTTCCTCTGCTTCTCACTGCCACCCACTGGCCCATCTCTGTGGTTTTCTTGCACACACCTTTCCTAGTAACACCTGTGTGTTGCAGAATATTTGATCACATTGTGGACCCCAAGAAACTGTAAAAACCTGTTTCTAATTGTGGAACGGCTCAGTCTTTAATCCTAGAGCTTTCTGTCTACTGTAAACAAGTACTTGTAGTGTGGATCTGCCCTAGCACACACCTTTAATCCTGGAGCTTTCTGTATACAGAATTAAATAAAGTTAACCCTAGGTCAAGAGGCAGAGCAAGAAACCAGCTGACAGGATTAAACAGAAAGGAGGGACATTAAGCTGGCGAGTATTGAGGCTTTTTCCTCTACGGTTTTCAGCTGAATAGAAAGGTCAGCTGGGTGCTTTCTCTCCCTGAGTTAGCAGATTTTCACCCCAGCATCTGGCTCCTGAGTTTTCATTGGTAAAATGACTGGGATATATTAGATTTTTAAAAAACAACACCTATGTCCAGCTCTGTTCACTTTCTCTTTCTTTCTTTCTTTCTTTCTTTCTTTTTTTCCTTCCTTCCTTCCTTCTTTCTTTCTTTCTTTTTTTCTTTCTTTCAATATGGAACATTTCATGAATTTGGATGTCATCCTTGAGCAGGGGCTATGCTAATCTCTGTATCAGTCCAATTTTAGTATACAAGCTGCCAGAGGGAGCACATGTCCTCTTTCTTTTTGTTCGTTTGGTTTTGGTTTTTGTTTGTTTTTGTTTTTTCGAGACAGGGTTTCTCTATGTAGCCTTGGCTGTCCTGGATTCACTTTGTAGACCAGACTAGCCTTGAACTCACAGAGATCCACCTGCCTCTTCCTACCAAGTGCTGGGACTAAAGGCATGTGCCACCACGCCCAGCTCCATTTTTCTTTTAAGATTATTTTATTTTATTTTATTTTATTTTATTTTTTTATTTTTATTTTTTTTTTTGGTTTTTCGAGACAGGGTTTCTCTGAATATCTCTGGCTGTCCTGGGCTCACTTTGTAGACCAGGCTGGCCTCGAACTCACAAAGATCCACCTGCCTCTGCCTCCCAAGTGCTGGGATTAAAGGCGTGCGCCACCACCGCCCGGCTGATTATTTTATTTTTAATTATGTGTGATCATCTGTGTCTGTGAATGGGTTTGTGCACATCTGGACTCCTACTGTTGTATATGTATTGTTTCCTTTGCGGGACATTTTAGCAAACATCCTTTAAGCTAAATGAATTTCTTTGGCTCAGAGGTGGTGGCACACATCTTTCTTTATTCCCAGAACTCAGGAGACAGAGGCAGGTGGATTTCTGAGTTTGAAGCCAGTCTGGTCTACAAGAGCAAGTTCCAGAGCAGCCAGGGCTACACAGAGAAGCTGTGTCTCAAAAAAACAAACAAAAATCTCTCTGGATCATTTTCCTCTTCGAGTAGTTAGAATTCATTTTAAAGGATGCGGGTGTGGTGGTGTGTGCCCTTCATAAGGGGTGCCTCTGTGAACATGGGTCTCTCACTGACCTTCACTCCCTGCAAACAGAAGGGTCTCTGACCCAGGCTGAGGGCATCACTAATCTATGGGTATAATATATATATATTATATATATAATAAGAACTATATTATTTTTTATGATGGCGTGGATTTCTTATAAACTGTTCTATAAGTTGCCTTGGTCGTGGTGCTTTATCACAGCAATAGAAAAATAATACATGAACCATCTGAAGTTCAGCTCTGCCTGTCTTCCAAGATAGCCATCAGGTGGCTTGGGTTAGACCAGTAGCCACTTGACCTATGACATCGTGAACACCTCACAACAGAGCTGTAGAGTAACTTATATGGAAGTAGAGGCTGAAGGATCAGGATCCTACATCATATGATATATTATATATAATATAACATATAGTAAATATCAATATTTAGGAAGTATGATTACATATCCATTTAGCAAAGTAACAATAGTAGGCTCCCCTCCTCCCCCCAGGGACTATGTCTACCATAGCCATGATTTTGTGACCAGGTTTATAAGCCCAAACAGGAATTCCTAGCTTTATTGAGATATGACTCAGTGTAAAGTTGACCTTTTATAAGGTGCCCAATTCAGGGGATCATAGATGATTATAGGTTTGGACAAACTGTCCCCATCAGCTAATTAGAACTTCACCTCATTGAGGAGCATTGCACTTGCTAGCAGTCACTCCCCATTGTTCTCATCTGTCTGCCTAAGGGGGAATCACTAGCCTACTTTGTGTCTTTGTGGATTTGCCTGCTTTGTGAATTACACATAAATGGAATTCTGCAGCACATGGCTGTCACTTAGCATTATCCTCCCAAGAATCATCCATGCACAAGCGTGAAGATATCTGAACTCATCAGATCCCCGGCACCCACGTAAAATGCTGGGTGGGGTGGCATGCACCTGTAACCCCAGCCCTAGGGGCGAGGCAAGCAGATCACTAAGCTTACAGGCCCATTGATGAGCTCCAGATCTGATGAGAAACCCTGTCTCAAAAAAAAAAAAAAAATGAGTGGATAGCCAGACATGGTTGTGGTGCACGCCTTTCATCCCAGCACTCAGGAGGCAGAGGCAGGTGAATCTTTTGAGTTCGAAGCCAGCCTGGTCTACAAAGCAAGTTCCAGGACAGACAGGGCTACACAGAGAAACTCTGTCTCAAGAACAAAAACAAAAAGGTGTAGAGCAGTAGAGGAAAACATCTGAAGTCAACCTCTGGCTTCTACGTGTGTACCCATGGGCATGTGTACATGGCACACACATGCATACCACACACACAACACGTACACACATCAACTGAAATCAAAAGACACACTCATGCTATAGAGTGTGTGAGTATTTTACTATTGTAGTCAAGTGCTATTCCATTCCATTGACGTATACATGATCTTGTTTACCCATTCATCAGTTGGCAAATATTTGAGTTGCTTCCTTATTTTGACCATTGTGAATAACACTATTGTGAACCTTAATGGACAAACTTCTCCAAAAGTCATGTTCTCTTTTATTCTTTTGGGCATTTAGCTAAAGAAATGAGTCACATATGGTGATTAATAACTCAAATTAATGTCTTGAGACTTCAGTAGACTGTTTCCAAAGCAGCTGGACAGCCTGACATCCCATGAAGGATATGAGGGTTTCATTTCTCACCAGGATGTACTTTGATTCTTGCCTTCTTGTCAGATATGAACTGATTAACCATTGTGGGTTTGGTTTATTTTTCATGGTGGCCAAAAACCTTGAGCAATTTTCCTGTGTCTTTTTGTAATTTGTGTATCTTTTTTTGAGAAATGTCTATTTAAATCCTTTGCTAATTTAAAAATTAATTTGCTTATGTGTGTATGAGTGTGCATATGTGCATGTTGGTGTAGGGATGAACATGTCATGAGTGTGTTTGTGGAGGCTAGAAGACACTTTTTTGTTTGGTTGGTTGGGTTCCCCCCCCCCCCCGAGATAGGGTTTCACTGTGTAATATCCCTGGTTGTCCTGGAACCCACTTTGTAGACCAGGCTGGCCTTGAACCCACAGAGATCTGCCTACCTCTGCTTCCCAAGTGCTGGGATTAAACGAAAGCACCCCTATGCCTGGCTAGAGGCAATTTTTTTTTTTGAGACAGGGTTTCTCTGTGTATCCTTGACTGTCCTGGACTCACTTTGTAGACCAAGCTGGCCTGGAACTCACAGAGATCGGCCTGCCTCTGCTTCCTGAGTGCTGGGATTAAAGGTGTGTGCCACCACTCCTGGTTTAGAGGACAATTTTTAATGTCCACCTTGTTTGGAGACAGGGTCTCTCTTTAGTCTGGAGCTTACATATCATGCCAGCCTGGCTGACCACTGATCCCCAGGGATCCTCTGGTCTCTGTCTTCTCAGCTCAGGGATTACACATTACCATAGTAGGCTTTTTTCCCCCTTCTAAAGATAAAGCCCTTGTACTTGCAAAGCAAGCATTTTACTAACTGAGCTATTTCTCCAGGTCTGATTTGGTTTTTTTTTGTTGTTGTTTTGTTTTGTTTTTCCTGTTTTTTTTTTTTATCATCACCAGTTCTTTTTGCCCTGCTGTAAATTTCTCAACAGATCCACACCTTGAAAACTTCTTTCCCATGCTGAGTTGACCTTTTTTTCCGCCTTTCTTGATAGTGTTCTTTGACATGCACAACACATTTTGATGAAGTCCAGTTTTTCTTTTTCTTCTTAATTCTTATAGTTTTATTTATTTTCGCCTTATGTGTATGAGTGTTTTGCCTGCTTGTGTGTATGCGACCATTGTTTATGCATGATGCTTACAGGGGTCAGCTGGTGCCAGGTGTCAGATCCCTTGGAACGGGAGTTACAGGTGATTTGAAGCACCAAGTGGACGCTGGGAACTGAACCTGGGTCTTCTGGAAGAGCAGCCAATGTTGTTAACTACTGAGCTCTGTCTCCAGACCCCAGTTTTTCTTTTTGTTGTATGTTTATTTTCTCATTTAAGTCATAGACGTTCACTCCTGTGTTTATTACCCCTGTTAGTTTTTTATGCTTTTAGATCTTACACTTAATGTCTGTGGTTCATTTTGAATTTTTTTAATATATGGTTTGAGGTAAAGATTTCACTTCATTTTTTTACGTACTGCTGTCCAGTTTTCCCAGCAGCACTTGTGGACATGTTGCCTGCCTTGGCATAGATTCAGCATCTCTAATATGAACTGTTTTTAGTGGTGGAGGCAAATACTTGTTTGTTTGCTAGTTTGTTAGAGACAGTGCCTCTTGTTTCCCAGGCTGGCCTCAACTCACTATATGTATGGTCAAGGATGATCCAGCTCCTTGTGCTGGGGTTACAGGCACATACCAGCACACCTGGGTCACATGATGCTGTGGATTAAACCCCAGCATGCTAGGCAAGCGACCTACCAACTGAGCTACACCTCCAACCCTTCTTTGTTTTTTTGAGATGAAGTCTCCCAGTGTAGCCTAGGCTTCAGCTCTCCATCTTCCTGCCTCAATCTCCACAGTGCCAGAATTCATTACCACCACACCTAACAGGGTCATACTATTAAAAGAATCTTAATGGTTAAAAACTACAGCAAGAGCCCGCCAGTGGTGCTCCACACCTTTAATTGGGAGACAGAGGCAGGTAGATCTCTGAGTTTGAGGCCACCCTGGTCTACAGATTGAGTTCCAGGACAGCCAAGGCTACACAGAGAAACCCTGTCTTAAAAACAAAACCAACAAACCAAATCCAAAACAAAACAAAAATGGAGAAACGAGAGGCCGGTGTATTTACCATGTTCAGTTTATTTAGACTTTGTAAAAGATTAATAGAATGATTTAGCTATGGTTGTGAATGGTGCAGATTTGCAGCCACAGTGGAAAGATTGCATCATTTCCATTACTATAAGGCTTGAGAAAGCCTGAAAAGCCACAGAGAGGCTAATTTTCCACTGAGCTTAATGACCTGTACCAAGAAACAGGTCACTTTGTTTCTTATCTCACCTGCCCCTTCCTTCCCATATCCCAAATCTAGGAGAGGTTCCACCTTATGGGGGGAAAGTAATTCAGAGGTGAAAGATAGCTGTATTTATTTAAAGTCTGCCTTGTTTCCGGAAACAGCTGGAGGCAGCACAGAATTCTTTACATTGAAGCTTTAAACAATGCAACACGAAATCCCTATCAGCGTCTGAGATCAGATCGCTGCAGCCAAGAGGGGGAAACACTGGTCTTATCTGCTCTCAAGCTCTCAACTCCAGGTTTACCTTAGGAGGAAACGGTCTGTGGGCCGTGCCTTCTGTCTCACAAGGCAAAGCACTCCCTTAGAGCTGGAGGTGTTTGAAGATGCCTAGAATAGCTAGACTGAATAGTCTACTGGGGTGTGTGGGCACAGTTCAGTAGTTCAGAGAGCTTGCTGTGCAAGCGGGAAGATCAGAGTTCAAATCCTCAGTGTCTAAGTAAAGAGCTGGTTCCTGTAACCCCAGACTGTAGGGCTATACATGGTGGGGGCAGAGAAAGGAGACTCACTGGGACTTGCTGGTCTCCTGTCTACCCAGATTCAGTGAAAGACCCTGTCTTAAGAGAATAAGGCCGATATCGAGAGCAGGACATCTGTATACCTCTGACCTCGGTGCCGGTAACGATAGGTACCCCCTCCCTGGAGCTTATATCTAAGGACCTTTAAGTCTGATAGGACTTTCCAGTAGTTTTCCTTTTTTTCTTTCATATTCCACATCATGAGCTAATATTCACACTACACCTGGGAAGCTAATGCTGGATTTTTGCTTTTTTAAACTCTCTCATGTGATTACTTTGAACTAACGAAAGGTGAGAGGCCAAGGCTAGGTTAAATGCTACTGGTAAAGGTGACTGATGCAGCTGGCGGTCTGGGAAATAGCTCAGGTGGGAGTTGCCACCTGTGTTCTCTGTTCCCCATTTCCAAAAGCTCTGGGGACTTTGGTTAATTTGCCAACTTGTGCTATTAGGATGGTGTCTTTTCTCAAGCTCTCAGAGCAAGGCTCCTCCTTGCCTCCAACTGTCCCACCTGATCTTCTTTCCTTCACCACCCAGGTTCTGGGTTTATACAACATCTGGAATATTAGAAAGCATTAAAACAATCCGTGCGTGCGCATGCGCACACACACACACACACACACACACACACACACACACACACGCACACACGCACACACACACACACACACACACACACACACACACACACACACACACACACACACACCAGCACCCTGCCTAAGTCTGCTGATCTTCAACCTCTAGAAGCCAGTAAAAAGTGGAAGGCAGATCTGGAGAGATGGCTCATCAGTTAAGAGTGTTCGTTCCCAGCACCCACATCTGGCAGCTCACAGCCACCTGGAACCTCTGCTTCAGGGGATCAGACCCCCTTTCTGGACTCCAGGCACCTACACACAGACACATACATACATTTACACATGCACACATACATACACATAAATAAATCTGTCTTTAAAAAATGTCTTTAGGCTGGGTACATGCCTTTAATCCCAGCACTTGAGAGGCACTTCAGGACAGCCAGGGCTACACAAAGAAACCCTGTCTCAAAAAAAAAAAAAAATGTCTTTAAGTAGGAGAAGAGAAGTGACCACAAAATTGTCCTCTGATGTCCATCAGTGCTGAGGCATGTGTGTGCACACACATTATACACCCCCGGGTATGTAAATAATACAATAATTTTAAGAATGGTTTTTTATTTGGGGGTTGTATTTATTTTTTCCATTTTGGTTGTCATTTGTTTTATTATTTATTTACTTTGAGACAGGGTCTCACTATGTAGCCCTCATTGGCCTGGAACTTGCTATGTAGACTACGTTGGTCTGGAACTCACAGAGGTCTACCTGCAAGTGTCTCCTAAGTGGTGAGATTAAAGGCATGTGCCACCATGTCCAGCAAAATAAAGTTTAAAAAAACTATGTGCAGCTTAGAGAATATTAAGATAGCCAACCATATGCCAACTTGGTTTTTGAGTGTGTGTTGCTGTGACTGACCATCTAAGATGTATAATTTATGAAGGACAGAGGTTTATTTCCTAGGTTCTGAAGACCGGAATGTTCAAGATCAAGGAGGTGGGCTGAGGGGAGAATTAAGTGCTCACTGAGCAAGCTTGAAATTCAAGTTCATTCCCACAGTCGCCATGTCAAAAGCTGGCTATAGTGGTGTTTGCGTATAACCTGAGCACTTTAGGAGGCCAAAGAGGTGAATCCCTGGGCTCCCAGGCTAGCCAGCCTAGCCTAATTGACTAGGTCCAGTAGGGTAAGAGACCATCTCAAAAATCAAGGTGAGAGGCAGGTGGATCTCTGTGAGTTTGAGGCCAACATGGTCTACACAATGAATTCTAGGCCAGCCAAAGCTACATAGTGAGACTGTGTTTATATTATTATTATTATTATTATTATTATTATTATTATTATTATTATTATTTTCAGATAGGACAGTGTCACATCTTTTTTGGGAGGGGGGTGTTGAGACAGAGTTTCTCTGTATAACAGTGCTGGAATTCATTGTGTAGACCAGGCTGACCTCGAACTACCAGAGTTCCCCCCGCCTCTGCTTCCCTAGTGCTGGGATTAAAGGCATGCGCCACCACGCCCAGCTAGTGTCACATCTTGAAGCCCCCAGGTTGTCCTGCCCTCTCCTCAGGTGTAAATGCACCCATGCATTTGTTTAGTTCAGGTTGGTCTCAAATTCACAGAGATCCACACCTTCCTCTGCCTCCTGAATGCTGGGATTAAAGGAGCCCTCCACGACGCCTGGTTCTTTTTTTTTTTTTTTTTCCTCTTTATCTGTTAGTTACTTTTGTGTATTACAGTGGCTTCCCTGGCTATGATGCATATTTAGTTACAGGTTAATCTGTAGCTTCACACAGATCCTAAACAAAATGAAGACCCTATAACTGCAACTCGGGGATGACACTCCCCATGTAGAGCAGATGATCAGCCACACTTCAAATCCTATCCTATCAAAACCTTCCTTAAGGTGCTAGACTCCTAGACTGTAACAGCTCAAGCAAGGTAGGGTGAAATAATGGGATTAATTTTTTTTTAATTTATAGCTTCTTTTCTTTTAATTTTTCTTTTCTTTATTTCTTCTTCTTAAAAACAAAAACAAGCCGGGCATGGCGGTGCACACCTTTAATCCTAGCATTTGGAAGGCAGAGTCAAGGGGATCTCTGTGAGTTCAAGGCCACCCTCGTCTACAAAGTGAGTCCAGGACAGTCAAGAATACACAAGGATACAGAGAAGAGAAACCCTGTCTCAAAAAACCAAAAACACAAGGGTCTCACTGTGTACCCTTGGCTGTCCTAGAACTCAAAATGTAGACCAGGCTGGCCTTGAACTCACAGAGCTACTCCTGCCTCTGCTTCCCAAGTGTGCCATCATGGTCAGCTAATATGGCTTTATAGAAGACACTTTCACTGATCTGCTAAGGGGTCTCAGAGATCCCATCTCTCTAAGACCAGAGCCCCTTCCCCTCTAAACTTTATAAATGTAAAGTATTTCCTGTTCCATTGGTTGGTTATCAGATTCCCCCACCATCCCTCTCATCCCACCCACCATGAGTGAGTGGTCTCATCTCTGTTGAACCTGGAAAGAGCCTTTAGTATCTAACACATTTCTGTTTAATCCCCTTTCCCAACTCTGGGCAAAGTATTAGCATTGCATTAGCTGTTAGCATCAGCAGCAGCTGAGCCAAATGTACAGCCCATATGGCTGCACGTTTCATGGCTCCTTTTCCCTCAGTGCTTTTCTTCTCCGGCCTTCCAACTGTTTCAGTTGTCTGAGAATCTTTTTCTTCCTCATTCTTGGGAGACAATTACTCAGGTTACACAATCCTAAAGTGACAGTTACTGTCTTTCATGTCAGTGCATCCAAGGTGTCTTTCTTCTGTCTTACTGGTTTTGTGGCTGATATCCAAGTTGGTGGTCGGTTGTAAACCAGCATTTCTTTCTGGTTTAACGCCTTCACTTTTCTTTTTTCTTTTTTTGTCTCTGTAAAGAGCAGCCTCACTGTGATATATCAAGCAGGGGAACTATTTATTTAGCCTTAGATTTGGTTTGGATTATGGATCCTTCTATTGAAGAGACTCATCCGGTGTTCTCTATTTAATATCTAACTTTGGTCTTCAGCTTTCGTTTATTTGAAAAGGGGTCTTGTGAAGCCCAAGCTGACTTTGAGCTAAGTGTATACAGCCAAGGGTGACTTTGAACTCCTGACTTTCCTACCTCGGTCTCCAAGTGATGGTATTGTAAGTATATGCTGTAGAGCCCAGTTCCAGCCAGGTTCTCTTGCATGTTGGGCACGCTTCCTTTCCTGTTTGCTTCATCTCCTCCTAAAACCAACCAGCTGGCCTCCCCTTCCCCCCTTTTTTCTCCTTCTCCTTTCCTCCTTTTAAAAGATATTTCAAAGCCTTTTGTGGGAGCCAGGTGATGTTACCTAAGCCTCATGGACCTTGCTGTCCCGAAATCTCAGCACCCTCAAAGCACGCCTCTGTCGATTCAGATGAGCCATGCTTTCTTCCACTCTCCTGCCCTCCCGTGGCTATTGTCCACCCCTGATGTTTACAAGAAGCCAACACATTTCACGATATATATTCTACTTACGTGTGCATGCCACATGTGTTTGGGTGCCCACGGAGGCCAGAAGATGGTGTCAGATCTTTGGAGATGAAGTTACAGGCAGTTGTGAGCTGCCTGACGTGGTGCTGGGAACTGCTCTTCCCCTAGGACAGCAGCAAAATGCTCTAAATGGCTGAGCCATATCTCCACCCCCTCAGGTTGGTTTCTGGTACCCCATCTAACTATTACAACATACTGAGCCCTGGAGGTTGAGTCTTCCCCGTGTCTTCCTTTTCTCCCTCCCATTCCTCCTCCTTTTGGAGGAGCTGCTGGTCTGGGTGAAATCATTTAGTGCAGCTCACACAAGAATGTCCTGAAGAAACTGCGGGTGACCTTTCCACCTGCTGGAATTATTTATTTATTTACTTATTGAATAAGTAGCTGGCGTTTCCATGGTGCCATTTTCCAGTCCTGTGGTCAGAGAGAATTGTTTAATCTTGAAAAGAAGGCGGGGGTGTGCTGGAGATGTAGCTCAGTTGGCAGGGCTTCCCAAGCACATACATAGCTCTGGGTTCCTTAGACTGCCGTAAACCTAGCAGCGCAGAGCATGCCCATATTCCCAGCATTATGGAGGTGGAGGCAGAGGGACTCTTAAGTTCAAGGTTATCCTTTGCTACATAAAGATATTCCTTAATAATGCTGAGCCTGTAGTAATTATTTTGGATCCAAGAAGGACCTACCCTCTGCACTTTTAACAGAGAGTTGGGCAAGGATCGTGTCTGAGTGTCGAAACAGAGGCCAGGTAAGTGACCTAGAGCAGGCTGAAACCTGTTGTTCTCTTTTGACAGTCAAATTGCTGGTTGCCTGGGGCAGGTGGATGACTACTATGTCAGAGGTGCCGGGATCAGACCCAGGGCTTCCTACGCTACCAGCAACATTTTGTTTGGTTTTTGCCTTCCTCCCTCATAGGTACCTAGTGCACTAGTGATCAGTACCATTGGCTGAGTATTTGCTCAGAGAGACACACTTCCTGAAACTGTTGCCAGAGTTCTTTTTAGCTCTCCACAGTGAAGTAGTTGGAAGTGATGGGAAGTTGACCTAACTGGCTTAAATAAGATCAAAAAAGAGGCTGACACGGCACCAGTTGCATGGGGCTGTGCTCATTGAAGGTGGGGTGTACCATCATGTCACAGCCTGCCTCCCTGTGGCTCCCCAAGGAAGTTCTCTATGTCCTGCAGGTCCTGCACATCGTCTCAATTATCTGTATAGTTAGAACTTGAGTTTGTTTTGGGGTTTTTTTGGGGGGGGAGGGGTTGTTTGTTTGAGACAGAATCTCATTGTATATTCCTGACTGGCCTGGAACTCACTATGTAGACCAGGTTGGCCTTGAACTCACAGAGATCCACCTGCCTCTGCCTCCCAATGGCTAGGACTGAAGGTGTGCACCACCACTCCTGGCAATTAGACAGCTATGAACGGCCATATGGAATTTGAACTCAAGTCCTTTGGAAGAGCAGCCAGTACTCTTAACCACTGAGCCATCTCTCCAGCCCTGGAGTCTTAAATCTTGATTCACAGCCTTCATCTGTTGGGGGGTGGGAGGGTACAGTCCTGCCACCCCTACCTCTGCAAGGGGAAACCCTGTGTTCCTGCATTTGGCAGTCAGACTGTAGGGATTTCCTGTATTCTTATCGAGGCAGGATGCTGCATCCAAGTTCAAGTTTGACTGTAAGCTCTGTTTTCCCTGGAACTCTTCTGGTGGTTACCCTTGAAAATAGTTCCCTTAGGGGCTGGAGAGATGGTGCAGCCACTGAGAGCACGTGTTGCAGAGGACCCAGGTTACAACCTAGAACCCACATAGTGGCTCACAATCTTCTGTAACACCATTTCAGAGGATCTAATGTTTTCCTTTGGCCTTCAAGGGCACTAGGCCCACAAGTGGTACACAAATATATGTGCAGGCAAAACACCCATACACATTAACTGTGCCGTGTGTGTGTGTGTGTGTGTGTGTGTGTGTGTGTGTGTGTGTGTGTGTGTTTTCTTTAAAGTGGGTGGATATAGTATTGGAGTCCTGTAATCACAACACTTGGTAGGTGGAAGTGGGAGGACCAAGACTGACTTCATCCTTGGGTACACATGGCCAGCCCTGGCAACACAAGACCCTGGTTTGGTTTTTTTTTTTTAAAGGAAGAATAAGAAAGAGTCATTGATTGGGCTGGAGAAATAGCTCAGCAGTTAAGAGTATTGGCTGCTCTTTCAGAGGACCTGGGTTCAATTCCCAGCACCCACATGGCAGCTCACAATTGTCTGTAACTCCTGTTCCAGAGGATCTGACACCCTCACACAGACATACATGTAGGCCAAACACCAAATGTACATAAAAATAAATTAATTAAAAAGAGAAAAACAAAGGGTCCTTGTAGAAAATGGTTAATTAAATTATTTACCTGTACTTACATTTAATTGGTTGGCAGTGTTAATCCTTAACCCACCACTATAAATAAATACACAGAGATCTGACAGATTTTAACAAGCCTTGGCCTAGACTGTGCAATCTTAGCCCATCTAAGCTACCTCTTAATTCTGTTCCTCAAATACGACCCCATACATACATTTGTCCCCTGGACTGTTATTTGCCACACTGTGCTGATGTTCCTGGCCATGTGGAATGACCTTCTTTTCTCTAACCCAGTGAGTGTCCTCCTCCCTGCTCTTGACTTCTTCTCCCTCTTCTTCCTGAGGCTTCTTCTACCCATCAACCCCTCTGCTTCAGAAGTCCGAGCACCTTAGTCCCGCCTACCTCTGTCTTTGCCCAATCTCAGGCCTCAGCATTTATTTAACCAATCAGAGACAATGGATAACAAGAAAGGTAGCATAGCTTCACTTGGTGTACAGCAAGTAGGCTTCTGGGAGCAGGTTAATTAACATTTAGAATGCATAACATCACCCCATCAGGTCCTTGAATACCGTTGTCAGAAAAGAGGGGAGAGCCAGGCTGTGGTGGTACACATCTTTAATCCCAGCACTTGGGAGGCAGAGGCAGGCGGATTTTTGCGAGTTCAAGGCCAGCCTGGTCTACAAAGCAAGTCCAGGACAGCCAGAGCTGTTAAACAGAGAAACCCTGTCTTGAAAAACCAAAAAAAAAAGAAAGAAAGAAAGAAAGAAAGAAAGAAAGAAAGAAAGAAAGAAAGAAAGAAAGAAAAGAGGGGAGAGGGGGAAGAGACAGGCTGACATTAGAAACCTAGGATGGTCATATGAAATCAAAAGATGAAAAGTGTTTTTCTCTGTTTGTCTCTGTCTTTCATCTCTCCTGTCTCCCTTCCCTCCCTTTCTCTGTCTCTGTCTCTGTCTCTGTCTCTCTCTCTCACACACACACACACACACACACACACACACACACACACACACACACACATGCCAGTTTGAGAATCAAGGTATCAGGAAGACTTCGATGTAATAACAAAGAAACCAGGGTAGGGACTCGTGTGCCCGCTGAATTTTTAACTATTTTCATCTGACTACCTCTGTTCATTGGTTTGTTTGAGATAAGGTCCCCCTGTGTAGCCCAGGCTGCCCTCCATCTTGCAGGTTTCCTGCCTCATTAGGAAGTTGGGACCACACGCATGCACACCACACTTGGCTCTCTTAATCGTTCCTGGCCAGAAAGTAATAGCTTGAGATGGCTTCCATGTCTTTTCTGTGAAACTTCATTTGTAAAGCACGCCCTCAGAGGACATAACTATTTGTGTCTATCTGTTCTCATTCTACAGAACCTGGAAGTGAAAATATTTGACTGAATGAATTCTCCATGCCAGAAAGGAAAAGGCCTGTCAATTGAGGGGAAAGTTTTGTTTTTTCCTGTCACTATTTTGGGAGCTCTCTGGTATCTGGGCTATTAGAGCAGGAAGAGTCAATGGTGCCTTGTTCTCAAGAAAGCTAGGGATAGGTACAGGGATAGGTACAGACTTATTCTTTTCTGTTTTTTTCCTTTTCCATCTTTCTTTCTTTCTTCTTCTTCTTCTTTTTTTTTTTTTTTTTTAAATGAGACAGGGTCACACTATGTATCTCCAGCTGTCCTGAAACTCTCTATATAGAGCAGGCTGGCCTCATACTTACAGAGATCCGCCTGCCTCTGCCTCCCAAGTCCTGGAATCAGAGGCCCATGCCGCCATGGCTGGACCAGGTGCAGATTTCACGTGGCTTTTTCTTGTGAGGGAACAGTTGAAGCTGCCCCAGGAAGCCATTCTGATGCCCTCAGAAGCCTCAGCTAATGTAGTCTGGCTCTTTGCCCTCTGACCCAATGGAAGAACAAACACAGATCCTGTCGGGAGGAAAAAGAACAGTCCTTGAATCTTGTTCCCAGTGCAGCACTGGTTATATACTGGAGGTGGCTTGGTTTGAGGTCATATACTAAAGGTAACATGCAAGGACATACATGAAGATCTGACACGCAGAAATAGTAAATACACACTTGGTAAACTGAGACAGGGGAATTGAGAGATTGAGGTCAGTCTGAGCTACATAGTGAAACCCTGTCTCAAACAACAAATTAATAATAAGTACATGCAAAAATGGTGAGACCTACTTTAGCCCTGTAGATGATTTAAGGATGTTGTCTCCGTATCAGTTCTCTGGTATGGGTCTCAAGTACCAGTTATATAAGATCCTTCTCTTAGGAGGAACTGGCTGATGGGTCTAGAATATCTCTCTATACTACTTTTGCAATTTTTTTTGTAAGTCTATAGTTAATTTTAAAAGGGAGGTTTGGGACCGGAAAGAGGATTCAGCCGTTAAGAGCATGTATTGCTCTTGCAGAGGACCCGAGTTCAGTTCCCCACACCCATGTGAGGTGGTTCAAAAGGGCCTATGACTCTGGAGGACCCAGGCCTCTCAGACTCTGCACCTGGACCCCTGCCCTCATGCACACACTTAAAACTAAGGTTTAAAAAAGGCTTTATAAAGCAGAGCAAAAGGGATCCATGGTTCTAGCAGATTATTGGGGGAAAGCAAGGCATATCATAAATAGACAACTACTGATCCCTGGTGGACATGTCAGTTCTTACCACACATAGATCTGCACACTGACTTTCTCACTGGGCTGGGAAGAAGCCACCCCTGAGGACTGAGTAAACCCTGTCTGGATTTTTCTCTTAAGGCTAATTTTTAAATTGTTATTATTATCTGTGTATGCACACACACGCACACACACACACACACACACACACAAACATGTAGAGGTCAGAGGACAACTTAGGGTGTTAATTCTCTCCACCATGTGGATCTCAAGGATCAAACACAGGCACTGGGCCATCCCACTCCCCCCCACCCATGGATTTACTATTATGAAGCCTGTGGTCCAGGCACTGTTTCTGGTGGGGATTGACACTGTTGATCTTATCTGCCAACTTGATTGGATGGAGAAGCTCCTAGGAGAGAGAGGGTGTTTGTGAGGGCATTTCCAGAGGGGAATAGATAAGGGGGAGGGCCTTCCTTGAATGTACACACAGCGACACCCAAGGGCTCTGGCCCAGCTGGATAAGGGAAAGGAGGAAGCTGAGTGCTCTCTCTCTCCCGGCTTCCAGGCCACCATGACACAAACCTTCCTCTTTACATCCTCTCCATCATGGTGGACGGAAACCTTTGAAGGCCGAGTCCAGCAAACCTTCCTCCCTTTAGATTTTCACATCATGAATGCCTGACTAACACAAGGTATAACAAAACATTCTCAGTTCTGGACCTGTTGCTATAGAACGTTCCCCAGCTGAACCTGCCAATATAGACGCCAGGTAGATCAAGGCTCAAAAGCTGAGAGACTGGCAGGCCCTGGAAACACATGTCTTCCGACTAGACATGGAGTGTTATATAGCTGGGTCACATTACGATGCCCTCTGCTTTGTTGTGGGGTAGCAGGTATGTGCTACATTCCCTTTCTAAGTCATTAGTGCCAACCACACCTTAGGAGGTTGTTTTGAGGACCAAGAGGAAACTAGATATAAAGGTATGTGACACTAGCCAACATATATATGTGTGTGTGTGCAGGTCTGCATGTACATGTGTATACATGGATACTAATTCAGAGAGAGCATGGTTAAATTAAAATGTCAGGGTCCTGGGAATAACGAAAGGACAGAATACACAAATACATCTGAGTGTTGACGAGATGAACAGAACGGAAATAAATATTTAGACAGCTATTCTTTAAATTAAAGTGCACACTGTTTTATGTACTCCCCTACCTTACCGACACGATCCATCAAAACCTGGTAAAGAGGCTGGAGAGATGACTCAGAAGGTAAGAACATGTACCACTCTTGCAGGAGACCCAGGGTTGGTTCCCAGCACCCATGTGGGGGGTAGCTCACAATCGCCAGTAACCGCAGTTCCACGGGTAGCCAAAGCCCGTGGCCTCCACAGGCATCGGCATGAACACACACATAGTTACATAGTTAAAGATAACAAAAATAATCTTAAAAATAAAAAAAAAAACTGACAGGAGAGATAAGGCCCACAGGGCTGACTCATTGTGATGCTTCAGACTCGGTGAGAGACCTTGTCTCAAAAAAAAAAAAAGGTGGAAAGCGACTGAGAATGGCGGCTGACATTGACCTCTGGCCTCTGCATACTCCTGCACACAGGGGCACCTGCACACACGTGTATACACGTACAAGTTGTCCGGAAACTGTTGGTAAGATTATAGAGGAGCCCACCAAGAACCTGAGAAAAATGCATTTGCCAGCTGACCCCTATCCAAAATGGGATTTTGTGCTTAACACTTGACATAGAACGAATGATTCACGATTGCTTTAAAAGGAATAATAAAATCTTAATTCATGTGGTATCTACTATTTACTTGGCCTGTTTTATTGTGGCCCATAAAACTAAGGTTCCAGAAGATTGAATCACTTGACAGATGTTGTATAGCTAGACTGGAGTCTAACTAACCCCAGGTCACATGACTGTACATTCCATGGACATTGCAATATCACTTTGTCTCAGTGTCCAGGATTCTGCAAACACAGGACAGACCTTGCCCCTAAGCTTACAATATCATGGGAGAGCTGACATTCATACACAAGGGGAAGTAAATGCACACAGCTATCATTTCCTAAGATACTCTAGTTCCCAGTGGTTTGTCACGTTTGAATCTGTTTCTACCCTACCAGTTAGCCCAGGTGTGTGTGGGCCATTCCTTCATTTTCATGGTGAAGAAAGTGGGGCTCAGGTTATCCTTGATGCTCCTAAATTTAAGCCAGGAATGAGAAAGGCCAAAGTCCTGACTTGTCTTTCAAAGTGTCTTTTACAGCAGCAATCACAAGATCCCCAGGTAGAGTAACTGCCTGAAGTGGCAGTGAGTGTGAGTCTCTGTGAGCCAGAGTTCGAGGCCATCTAAACAGACCACTGCTGTGGGACCATCTGGTGGTGACAGAGAGTAGTTCTAATTTGTTCACAGAAACACTAAACCTAAAGTCTGATTTAAAAAAAAAAAAAATTTGAACTCACAAATACGATAAAATGTCCTAACCCTCTCTTAAAATTTTCTGGGAAGACTATGTGTGCTCAACACTGTGTGTGCTAAACAGAACTGGCCACTGGACCACAAGTTTGAGACTGAGCTCTCTCTTCTACTTGAAAGCTGCAAAGAGAAAGTGGTAACATTTTCCCCAGATGAGCAGCAAGTGCAAAGCTTTAGAGAGCTGAAGGGTTGAAAACACCGAGATTTAAGACAGACAGTAGAGGGGCTGGAGAGAGTCTCAGCACTCTGTCAGGAGATTGTCTGGTGGTTTCCAGCCACCTGTACCTCCAGCTTGATCCAGTGCCCTCTTCTGGCTTCCATGGGGTCTTAGTTGTTTTTCTGTCTATGTGAGGAGACTCTAATTTAAAGAAGAAAGGCAAATTATAGAAGAAAACACTTATTGGAGCTCATGGTTCCAGAGGGTTATAGTCCATGGCCATTATGGTGGGGAGCCTGGCAGCAGGAAGGTAGCCATGGCACTGGAGCAGTAGCTGAGAGCTTACATCTGACCACATATGTGGGAGGCAGAGAAAGGAGGCACTGGGAATGGCTTTGGCTCTTAAAACCCCAAAGCCCACCCCCAGTGGCACACCTCCTCCAATAAGGCCACACCTCCCAATCCTTCCCAGGCAGTTCTACCAACTACAGACCAAGCATTCAAATACATGACCCTATGGGGGGCCATTCTTATTCAAACTACTACACATGGGCACTGGCACAAATATAAGTGTGCACGCATGCACACACACACCTTAAAAATAAATCATAAGGTAATTCCATATCTGTACACAAGTAATAAACAATTTCAAAATATAAATTTAGAAACATGCAATGTCTAAGACATTTATAGAACAAGACTGAGAAACTTCATTGAAATACAGCAACCTAAATGGTTGGTAGACCCTGGGCCTGGATGGGGAGTGGTGGTATTGTAAAGATGTCAGTTCTGCACCGAGAGATGGCTCAGGACATTCAGGCCCTTGCTGCCAAGTCTGACGATCTGAATTCCATCCTCAAACCCACAGGTAGAGGGAGAGGACAGAATCTTACCAAGGCGTCCTTTGGACCTCCATAGGCGCAATGTCACATGCACACACACACACACACCCTTCCCTGCTAACTAACTGAACAATGTAAGAACTGATATCTATTCTCTGTCAAATAAATCTATTTAAAAAATCATAGTCTGAGTCCTAAAAGTTCCATCTGGGAACATGCGATTGTGTCCAGCAGGGAGGGGGTGATAGGTGGCTTTTGAGCATGTTAAATGTGAAACAGATCGTCTAAGGCCAGATGTGGAAGGCTTTGGTGCTGGAAGGCAGAGTTCAGAATCAACACACCTTGCTGGTGTTTCCCACTCTATAGTCCATGTTTGCATTTTCAGGGATTATTAACAACAACATTTCTGTATTAATTTAATGCTGAAAGGGAATTCTGGATTTGCCTGCAGCCTAACAGTATTTCAGAACGGACGCCTGTGTTTGTGTCTATGGTTACCTCGGTGGTGAATTGTGGTGCCTTGTTATGGGCTCATGACATTGGAACAAAGACTGATTATGTAAGTACCCAGCTAGGCCACAGGTTGGTCAGTAATGCCACAGACCAGAAAGGGCTGGCGGCAGCTGTGGTAGCAGTTGGAGAATGACATAAGCCGTGTCATTGTTCCAGAGGATACATTAGATAACTTGAGCACTATTTGGATAAATCTAAAAGAATCCACCTGGCTGTTGTCAGTACCGTATTTGAGTTGTAAATAACGGTTTAGCTTCATGAAAATAGAAGGGTCATTGATTTGAATTTCATTGGCTTATGATTTTGTGTCTAGTTTGAAATTTTAATGAGTTTTTTTTCTGTCACTGAGCAATATAGTTTTAGCTGTGTGTGTAGGTGTGTGTGTGTGTAAGGGGTGTGTGTGTAGGTGTGTGTGTGTGTGTGTGTGTGTGTGTGTGTGTAGGTGCATTTGTGGGGTCAGAGTTTGACACTGGGGCATCTTCCTCCACTGCTTTTCTGCCTTGTATTTTTCCCATGTTTTTAATTGTCTGACAGTTTCATATATTTAGTTAATAGATTTTAGACATTTCACCCCCATTCCTTCCCTCATTTCCTCCTTCTCCCATCGTCACCCCTCTTCTCTACAAGTCCTCCTACTTTTTTTTTTTTTATCTTCTTTGTGTGTGTGGCCAGCTGATCCACCTTATTTTTTGAGACAGGATCTCTTCACTGCACCTGCACCTGGCCATTTTGTTTCAGCTGGCTGGTCAGGGAGCTCTGCGCCCAGGGTCCTCCTGTCTCTGCTCCCTGTTACTACTAGGTTTCAGGCACCTGATGCTGCATCCAACTTTTTTATGTGGGCGCTAGGTCCACCCAGGTCCCTGTGCTTACACAAGCACTTCACCCACTCAATTATCTCCCCACTCCCCTACTTTTAGACATTTCTTCCTGATGTTACAAAACTCAGCCATACTGTGGGTTGCTTTAAGAATTGTTTTGAGGGGGCTGGAGAGATGGCTCAGTGGTTAAGAGCACTGGCTGCTCTTTCAAAGGATCTGGGTTCAAATCCCAGCACCCACATGTCTGTAATGACTGGGCATGGTGGCTCATGCCTTTAATCCCAGCACTCAGGAGGCAGAGCCAGGTGGGTCTCTGTGAGTTCAAGGCCAGCCTGGTCTACAAAGCAAGTCCAGGACATCCAGGGCTACATAGGGAGAGCCTACTTCAAAAAAACTAAAAAATAAAAATGAATTGTTTTGACTTTAACTAGGCCCATGCAGTATTGTGACTGTGTACTACTGAAACAGACTGTCGAAGTTTGTCCTTGTCTCCAGCTCTTCCTGTCTAGATGTGACAAGACCAGGAAAGGGAGCGGAGAGATAAACACATGGTGAGTTTCTGACATAGTTGGACACAAAGCCCAGACTCCTGAAGTCTAGTAGAGCCCCTCTCCTGCTTCTCACATCACAGCTGTGTTTGTCTTTCCCAAATTAAAGTCGAATTTCAAATAAGCATTGACTAGGTAATATGTCACATGTTGCAAATGACCAAATCGTGACAAGAGCTCCTGATAGCCGCCTCCCACTCCCACTGACCCCGCCACATGGACGTGATGTGATATGCTACTTATTGGTCCTTCTACATGCTGGGCTGCATAAGCTGGGGGCGGGGGGGGGGGCTTTCTTGCACATTGTGAGGTACCTAACAGTTACTCTACCTTCCAGAGGTCAGTAGCACACCCCCAACTTGAGTCATGACAATGAAAAAGGATTGTCGCCAGGCGTTGGTGGCGCACGCCTTTAATCCCAGCACTTGGGAGGCAGAGGTAGGCGGATCTCTGTGAGTTCGAGGCCAGCCTGGTCTACAAAGTGAGTCTAGGACAGCCAGAGCTGTTATACAGAGAAACCCTGTCTCGAAAAACCAAAAAAAAAAAAAAGAAAAAGAAAAAGGATTGTCCAGGCATTGCCAGAGGCCCCAATGGGGTCAAAGTCACCTCCAGTTGAGAATTCCTTCATGCAAATAGAACCAAACCTTCAGTGTTCTCTAGCAGCAGCCTATACACACCTCCTTTTCATCTATATAACATGTACATATATATATTATTCAAAAACTATGCTAATATATAGAAATAATATGTCAAGATTTATATTTTGTTTTTATGTGGGTGGGTCTCCTGTTCTCTCTGGATCATGTGCCCTTCCTCTGTCCTTCAAACAACAGGCAGGACGTCCCTCCCATCAGACTTCTCCAACAGTCTGTCATATTGGCCAGTTTTGCTTCCCTGAGTTATGCTGATTGCTCAGCCCTTCCAAGAGTAGACGCATCTTTCTGACCCTGTGGTGCGTCTGTGGTGACCGCTGACAGTGATGGTTTGCAGGTGGCCTGTCAATGCATAAAACAAGTCACACACACCTGAAATGGTAATTCAGATCTCCGGGTTTTTTGTTTGTTTGTTTGTTTGTTTTGTTTTTATCTTATTATTTTCTGTGTGTGGGTGTTTGCCTACATGTATGTCTGGTGCTCGCGGAGGTAGAAGAGAGCATTGGGTCTCCTGGGACTGGAGATAGAAATGGTTGTGAGCCGCCATGTGGGTGCCAGGAATCGAACCCAGGTCCTCTGCAAGAGCAACAAGTATTCTTAACCGCTGAGTCAACTCTTCAGCCTCAAATTTAGATCTTAAATGTGCCCGTAGGTCCTTGTGATGAAGGTATAGTCCTCAGCTTGACTGAGGGGGGGATGGTTGAGCCTTTAGGAGGTGGGCACTGGCAGGAAGTCTTTCAGTCATTGCTGGCCTGCCCTGGAAGTGGACTGTGGAAGCCTCTCCTTATTCCTTTCTTTTGACTACCAGCTACATGGTTTTCTTCCCATGTGCACATCTGTCCTGATGTTCTGCCTCACCCCAGTCCAGGATCTCAGGTAGTTGTCACATTGTCACAGTACAGAAAGCTGGCTGACAAACACATCTGGTATGGCTGTGTTCACTGGGACAAAATCATCCAGGATCTGTTTTCCTGTGTGGATTTGAGCTTCTCTTTTCTAGTCCCTTGAGACAGGTTCTGCTTCTGGCCAAAGCTAGCCTGCCATCCTCAAAGGTTGTATAATTGCTGACCTCTGGGATTCTCCTGGTGCCCCTTAGGGTTGTGTGATGTGTCTGTATTAATGTTGGTATTCTTACTAGAGCCAGAGAGGTCAGGGGTGGGGCCTCTTGCCCTTGTTAGATTTTGTTGGGAAGGACAGTGATCTAATACAACCACAAAGGAAGAGTGAGGTCAGGTGTGTCAGAGGATGACAATGCTTAGCCTGGCCAATAGAGGGCACCAGATCCCTCCTCCCCAGTATGCACACTAATTATTTTAATAGACGTTCCTAAACACATCTTTCCTTCACAGCTCCTGCCTTGTGTGTTTGTGCTTTTTCTGGACATTTGTGATCAAACAATACACTGAAAAAGGAAGACAAATCTTCCTAAGATCTAGGAAAACTTAGGAAACACCCCCTCCCCCCAATTTAAAGGAAAATCTGTGCCATTTCCTTACTTTGCTCCTGTGTGTGTGTGTGTGTGTGTGTGTGTGTGTGTGTGTGTGTGTGTGTGTGTG
>CAJQZJ010003646.1:9545640-9599603 GCA_907164525.1 Lophiomys imhausi
GTGTGTGTGTGTGTGTGTGTGTGTGTGTGTGTGTGTGTGTGTGTGTGCGCACACGCGCGCGCACATTCACATGGAGGCCAGAGAGGGTGACAAGTGCCCTGCTATACCACTGTCCTCTTTATTCCTTTAGCCTTTGAGCCAGGGTCTCTCACTGAACCTGAAGATAGCTGGTAGCCAGCACATTCCAGTGACTTTCTGTTTTTGTCCCCCTTCTCCAGCCTCAGTGTTGGGGTTACAGGCTGGCTTTTTTATAGGTGCTCTGGTATTTGTTTGTTTGTTTTGTTTTTGTTTTTGTTTTTCAAGACAGAGTTTCTCTGTATAGCTCTGGCTATCCTGGAACTCACTCTGTAAAACAGACTGGCCTTGAACTCAGAGAGATCCACCCGCCTCTGCCTCCCAAGCGCTGGGATTAAAGGCGTGCGCCACTACACCAGCTTGGGTGCTCTGGATTTGAACCCAGGTCCACTCTTCCTACTGAGCCATCTCCTCAGTCCCCATTCTTACCCTTTTGATGAGGCCATTTTCATCTTTGAATCAGCTTTTGTGACCTTGTAGGCACAGTGGGAGCCTCCCACTGGGAGTGTGTGGTGGGAGTAAGCGTTCTGGCTGGCCTGTCTGTTGGGTGGAGTCACAGCAGTGACCTCACAGCACAAACTTTGAAGAGAAAAAAAAAAAAGATAAAATACACAGTTTTATTTTTCTAGTGTTCCCTGACCTTCCTGGAGGACTTAATTACTAGCTTCTGGGAGTTAAGGGGGGAAAGTCCCTGCAACTCGGGGGTACTTGACAGTTTAAGATAAAAGCTTATGTGTGGGATGATAAGGCTTGTGTTGGGGGAACAATTTGGAAAATGCTTTGGGAATTAATGTAAGGATTTAAAGTGTTCATGAAGGAGCCCGGGAAACAAATGGCATTTTAACATTCGAGGATGATAATAAGAGATCCAGATGTGATGGTGCACATACCTATCACTCCAACACTTGGAAGGCAGAGGCAAGAAGATCAAGAGTTCAAGGCCAACCTCAACTAGATACTGGGATGGGAGATATGGCTCAGGGGTTAAGAGCACTGGCTGCCCTTCCAGAGGACCCTGGTTCAGTTCCTAGCACCCACAGGGCAGTTCACAGGCATCTGTAACTCCAGTTCCAGGGGATCCAGTGCCCTCTTCCAGCCTCTTCGAGCACTGCAGGGATGAGGTGCACAGGCACACATGTAGATAAAAACATCTATGTATAAAATAAAAATAAATCTTTAAAAAATCACAAAATAAAACACATTTCAGACTTAAAAAAATGTTTTGAAGTCAGGCATTGGTGCACATACCTTTAATACCCGCACTCAGGAGAAGGAAGCAGGTGGATATCTAAGTTCAAGGCCAGCCTGGTCTACAGAGTAAGTTCCAGGACAGCCAGGGATACATTTTTTTTTTTTTTTTTTTTTTGGAGTGAGCCTCTGGGTACCTTTGTGGGGAGATCTTACCTAAGTATACCCTTCCATTCAACTTCTGTTAATTAAATTAGAGGTGTCCTAGCCAAGAACAGACACTTGGGAAGCTGAAGCAAGAGAAGAAAGAATTGAGGTAGACCAGGCTGGCCTTGAACTTACAGGCCCTCTTGTTCTACATATCTGGGAGCCATGGCTTCCTGGGGAGTAGAGACCTCTCCTGGCAAGATTTTTCAATATTCTCTTGAGCACTGATGCTAACAAGTTGCAAGATTTACTTTAATATGTGCTTAGAGTTCATTTCGTGTATGCACCTGTCTTCAGGTATGTTATATCCGTGGGAATTCCACCTGCCTCCTCAGTGCTGGGATTAAAGGCGTGCACCACCACCACGCCCGGCCATTACAGACAGCTGTGAACCGCCCTGTGGGTGCTGGGGTTTGAACCTGGGTCCTTTGGAAGAGCAGCCGGTGCTCTTAACCGCTGAGCCGTCTCTCCAGCCCCCTTGTTTCATTTCTTGTTTGCTCGCTGATAGTAGTAGGCACTTCCTCTGTAAGTAGCTCCATATGCATCTCCCGCACCAAGGATGCGTCTTCAGGTCACTGAAGGAATTAGCATCACTGTAGGCATCCCCAGTGCAGATCAGACTGCCCTGCACATTTTACTCTTTTCAGCCTTTTGCCTGAGGATTCAGTCTGAATCAACTCCGACGTCGTGTGTCTTGAATCATCTCCATCACTTCAGGCAAAGGACTTTTTCAGATAAAGATAATTCAAGATATTCAGAGACAGAGAGAGAAAGAGTCTAGGTCACTTGTTTTCTAGAACCTTCCATAACTCAGTTTGTCTGTGATGAGGTTTCTGTTATCAGTCTGAGCAAAGTATAGCATATCCTGAACTGTGTGCCTGGCTGGCATATTACATGGCATATGATAATATAGCATATCGTATAATGTGTACCTCCTGGGGTCACAATATGTGGCATGTGATAATAGATTGTCTCAAGCTAGTATTGCAAACTCTGTCACTTAAGAGTATCTGCCAGGTCTTGTGACAAGGACTTGTGAAAGTTTGTGGGGTTCTATGAGATCATACAAATGACTTATGTGCGTGTTTTTGGAAGCATGTACATATGAGTGTGTGCAGAGGCCAGAGAACAACCTCAAATGTTCCTCCTCTTCAGTCTTTCAAAACAGGGTTTCCTATTGGCTCAAACTTGCCAAGTAGACCAGGATGGGTGACTAGTGAGCATCAGGGGTCCACCTGCCTCTCCTCCCCAGAGCTGAGATTAAGAGCAAATTCTTATGTAGGTTCTGGGACTCAAACTTGGGTCTTTTGCCAGCAAATACTCTACTTGCTGAACTATCTCCACTGCCCCCACAAATGACTTCTTCACAACATTTCCCCTGCCGACCATGTTTCCTCTGATGGCTTTTTAGGAGGAGGGCTGGGGAGAGAGGAAGCATAGAGAAAATGTGTTGGGCCAGAGATCTTTGTAGAACCCTCACTGTTGCTTCCTTACACATTTGCAAGAAATGAATGATGGGAGTGTCTGTTTTCTAGATTGCTATACTCTCTCTATACGAACAAAGGGAAGCCTGTTTGCTTCTGTCTCACCACACAAAGGCTCCAAGGCAAATATTTGTCTGGAGTCAGTAGCCAGAAACAATTGCTGAAGGTCTGAGTAGAGTTACTACCACTACCGTGCCTGGTGTTTGCCCTGGTGGCACACATGGGATAAAGAGGAAGGATTCCTTTGGCTTGGTGACGTGTTAGCTTCCATGCTAAAGTCAACAGTACAGAGCAGGAGAATCAGCTTCAGCAGGTCCCCAGATAAAGCCTCTGCAGAAAAGTCAGCAGCTCATACCATCGACTCAAGG
Source organism: Lophiomys imhausi (assembly GCA_907164525.1). Lineage (NCBI taxonomy): Eukaryota > Metazoa > Chordata > Mammalia > Rodentia > Muridae > Lophiomys > Lophiomys imhausi. The sequence continues at coordinate 9,548,963 of CAJQZJ010003646.1, forward strand.
AGACAGATTGAAACCTAGTAAGTAATGGCCTTCAAGGAAGCTTATGAGAAAAAAAAATATTTCTGCTTGCACAGAAAACTGAAGTGAATAATATGTTTAATCTTTCCCCACAAAGCAAAGAATCAACACACTGGTTTTTTTCCTAGTGAGTAAAAACCACCACCCCAAGGAGGATAAATGTTGACCATCTAAATCCCCCCTGACTGACTGAGGTAGAGGATGGTGACATTTCATAATCTCAAATGTTATTTATTTCAAATGTATTAAATGTTTCCACAAAGCTGTTTTTGAAGGGTAGCTTAGTATAGCACAGTTTTTTATTTTGGCTATCTATGGTCTCTCTATCTGTCTGTCTATCTACCAGTCTCACTATGTACCTCTGGCTGTCCTGGAACTCATACAGATCTGACTGCTAAAGACATACACCACCATGTTTTTCTTATTTTTGTTTTATGTGTATGTGTGAGTGCCTGTATGTATGCATGTGTACCATGTGCACGTGGTGCCCAAGGGGGATAGAAGAAGATGTTGGATCTGGAACTGAAGATAGAGACAATTGTGAACAAGCCCAAAGTGGGTGCTGGGAACCAAACTCAGGTCCTCTACAAGAGCAATGCACACTCTTAACCACCAGGCCATTCTTTCAAATAAGGAATTTGAGGACGTGGCTCATTTGGTAGAGCACTTGCCTAATATGCACCCTGGTTAGACCTCCAGCACTGCTCAGGTCCTGCAATTCAATCCCAGCACTCTGGAAGTGGAGGCAAGAGGATCTAAAGTTCAAGATCATCTTTGGCTACGTGTCACGATTCAGACCAGGCTGAGTGAGACACATAAGACCGTGACTTAGAAAATAAAATGTTGGGGCCCTGTCCCCACCCCCAGAAGCCACGCATGGCAGAATTGAAGCAAAATGATCAGCTAGCCCCCATTGTGGTTTTGCCTCATGAAAGACTCGGCTATGATAAAACATCCCGACAAAAATCAAATCTGGAAGGAAGGGTCTTTTGGGCTTCAGTTTCAGGTTGCAGCCCGTTGTTGTGATAGGGCTGGGAATTGAACCCAGGGCTTCATGCATGCTAGGCAAGCGCTCTACCAACTGACCTCCTGGCCTTCTGTTTAGCTTGTTTGTCGTTTTTTTTTTTTTTTATAAATATGTACAAATGTTTTCCTTGTGTGTATGTATATTTGTGTACCACATGCATGCCTGAGGCCCTCAGAGGTCAGAGGAGGATAGAGTTACAGGTGGTTGTGAACCTCAGCATGGGTGCTAAGAATCAAATCCTGGTCCTCTGGAAGAGCAGCCAGTGCTCTTAACCCATGAGCCATCTCTCCAACCCCTTCTTTTTACATTTTAATTTGAGACAGAGTGAGTCTCACTAACTCACTCAAGCTGGCCTTGAATTTACTTTGTAGCCTAGATAGGCTCCAAACTTGTGATTCTCCTATTTCAGTAGCTGGGATTGCTAGACCCAACTAGACCTTGTTTACTCTTTGTTGTTGTTTTTCGAGACAGGGTTTCTCTGTGTAGACCTGGCTGTCCTGGACTCACTTTGTAGAGCAGGCTAGCCTTGAACTCACAGAGATCCACCCGCCTCACGGCCAGCAATTACAGACAGCTGTGAGCTGCCGTGTGGGTACTGGGATTTCAACCCCGGGGCCTTTGGAGGAGCAGCCAGTGTTCTTAACCACTGAGCCACCTCTCCAGGCCTTGTTTACTCTTTTAACAATGAAGATTATGATTTTTAAAAAATGTAAACAGTGGGGCTTATCTATGAACAAGTTGAGTAAACAGTAGTAGCTCAACCATGTAATGGACAGGTGCAGAGCCATGTAAGTGCTGAGCCTCAAACCACACCACCGGGTGTCAGAAGCTATGATGGATCAGAAGAGCCAGAGCCGAGAGTACTCATACTAAGTTAGGACTGGCCCATAGGCTACTCAGGTCTATTGTGGAGACAGGCATCAGGGCCTGCTGACAGGCCCACTTGTGTGTTTTTGTATGGCCTGCGAGTTAACCATGACTTTTATGGGACTGGGGATGTGGCCCCATAGAATGCTTGCTTAGCACGCACGAAGTCCTAGATCCGATTACCCAGTGTTGCACAAACCAGATGTGAAGGTGCACACCTGTAAACCCAGCATCAGGAAGGCAGAGGGAGAGAGCCGGAGCTCAAGGTCATCCTTAGCAAGGTAGTGAGCTGAAGGCTAGCTTGGAATGTGTCGCTAGTGAATACTCTCACTTTTTCAATGTTTTTAGTGAATGAGCTCTATTTTAAGAAACTCATCTTAACTTGAAATAACCCTGATATCCACCAGGAAATTGCAAAAGAAAAATGGCAGAACTCTAATGTAATTTAATTCACTGTCTTCTCTGAGTCCACATTGCTTGGTCCCCCCACTGACTCTGTAAACTATGCTGCCTTGGACTTTTCTCAACTGCCCTGTGTTTCTGAAGGTGGCCCCAGCCTTGACAGGTGGCAGTTTTTTCTCAGAGCCTGGAAAGGTGGTCAGAGGCATGCAGGAATTAGACTTTGAACTGCCTGACTAGGAGCAGAGAAAACTCAATAGGGAGCTTTCTCCGAAGGCACAGGCAAAAGGATCGCTGAGAGTTTGAGGTTACTCAGTGAGACTCTGTCTACATAAATAAGTAAAAGTAGTCACGTGGTGACTTGTAAACCAAACTAAATCCTTCCTCCCTTGTGTGTGTGTGTGTGTGTGTGTGTGTGTGTGTGTGTATGTGTACACCATGATATGCTTGTGGGTGTCAGGGGACAACTTCAAATATCAGTCCCTGCCTGCCACTTTTCCATAACATCTCACCTCTTCACCACATTGTGTGTCAGGTCAACTGGTTTGCGAGCTTCAGGAGGCTCTCTTGTCTTTGCCCCCACCCCCATCTTTTACACCAGCTTGGGGGGATCTGAACTGAGTTCATCAGATTTGCAAAAACGAGCACTTTACCAAAGGAACTATGACCTCAGACTCTCCGTTGCTTCTTGTCAGGTAATTGGCCACCAGGAACATAAAATACTGTTATGATGATCTACTTGTCACTTCTATGTAAACTGACCCCAAGGGGAACCTGGATACAGACGAGAGGGCTTAGCCATGCATAGTGACATTTTGGGGTGCTATTTGCACCCAGCTGGAGATGGGAACATGATCACCAACAGGTAACCAGGAGAGAGAGAGAGGGAGAGAGAGACACACACCGGCCTATCAGGAATGCTAGGAAGCAGTCAGAAGGAAATGAAGATGCTTTCAGTGTTCTTAGAAAGGGTCTCCATACTGAGCTGGTGAGACGGCTCAGCAGGAAAAGCTGCTTGCCACTAAGCCTGAAATCCCCTGTCCCTCAACCTCTTTCCTCCCATTCCTTTTTTTGTTTGTTTGTTTGTTTTTTGAGACAGGCTTTCTTTGTATATCTCTGGCCGTCCTGGACTCACTTTGTAGACCAAGCTGGCCTCGAACTCACAGAGATCCGCCTGCCTCTGCCTCCCAAATGCTGGGATTAAAGGCCTGCGCCACCACGCCCGGCCCTCCTCCCACTTCCTTAGAGGAAGTCACTAATGCTTTCCCACTTCCTTCATCACTTCATCTTGTTCTCCTTAGCACCGGTGCCTTTTATTATCTGAAAGTCCAGTGACTTCGTCCTGTGACTTTGTAGCTAGTGATTTTATCTCAGTTCTAGATATTTAAAAGGCTAATGAGGTTTAAAAAAAAAAAGGCAATGGAATAGATTGTTTTGCCGGCTGGTGCTGCTGTAAGGGGGACCTGTCACAACAGCTCTTGGTTGGTGGCCAGGGGACACCAGGGTACTCAGCATAAAAAGCAGTGCAGGGTTATGACCAGTAAACGTTAACCTTGAAAGCCGAGCCCTTGTGGGGCTTAGGGCAGGAGAACCAGAAGCGCCTCTACCCAGTGGAGGGGGTGCGGGTAGAAACTGGTGGGTTCTGGAATCTTGCTGGCCAGCCAGCCAAGCTAAATGGTCAGATTCAGTGGGAGACCCTGCCTCAAAAGAGTAAGTTGGAGAGCGGGAGAGGAAGACACCCAACTGACCTCTACATTGTGTGCACATAGGTGTGCACACAAGGAATCAGATGTTAATGTGTGCCACAAGGTAACTAAACCTTGGTGGCAAAGATCCAAATGCAAAAGGTCACCCATTGCATGGTTCCGTTCATATGAAGTATTGTCACTGCATTGTTTTGGCTCATCCTCACGTGTCATTCGAGATCACTGAAAAGCTGGCCCGGGGAAGTGGTCTTGCCCCACCACCCTGTTGCAGACTCAAGTATGTTTGTCTTAAAGTGTTCACCACGGTCTGGAGATGACCTTCACTCAACTCTGTAACAGGGAGAGAAGAACAGCCAAACAGCCTCAGAATAGAAACGTCGCGTCCTCGAGAACAGGTAGGAAGGAAGCCGTTTCCAACAGAAGTTACTATATTTATCCCATGATATAAAAACTGCCTGATTCTATGATATAAAATAGAAGCTGGAAAGTTCAGTCATGGGACACTAAGCTACAGAGAGAAGGCTCAACCAAGAGCCCCATCTGATGCCTCAACTCTCCCAGCCAGTTTCTGCTGGATATTCCAAGCCTCTGATTTAATGATGTCATCGCTCTCTGCAGCGGTTTGTGTTTTTACTTGAAACCTCCAAAGGGACTGTCTGCTCTGACCAGGTGTATAGCAGGTAGCCCAGCTGACTTCTTAAAAAGTATTTTTATCTTAATGTGTGAGTGTCTAATGTATCTCTGTGCACCACGCATAGGTTCTCAGAAGTCAGGAAAGGTGTCTGATCCCTTGGAACGAGAGTTGTTGATAGTTGTAAGCCACCATGGTGCCGAGCCATCTCTCCAACCCCTAGCTGGCTAGGTGTTTTGTCAGTCCATGTCTGATGGATATTTGTAAGCCCCTGATTTGATGCTGTTGCCTTTCTGTCTGTGTATCTGTCTGTCCATCCATCCATCTATCAACATTTGTTCTTTTTTTTTTTTTTTTTTTTTTTTAGTTTTTTGGTTTTTTGAAACAGGATTTCTCTGTGTAGCTCTGGCTGTCCTGGATTTGCTCTGTAGACCAGACTGGCCTCGAACTCACAGAGATCCGCCTGCCTCTGCCTCCCAAGTGCTAAAATTAAAGGTGTGCGCCACCACGCCCAGGTAGCATTTATCCTTTTATTTTGACTTGTTATCCATAATCGGTTCAGTCATTCAAACACAAAATACATCCATCACAGATCATTCTCCAGACCACACAGCCCAGATAACCTAATAAAGGCAGTAGGTCAATGGTCACCCAGGGAACTATGAGAAGCAGCCATTCTTTTTTTTTTTTTTTTTGGTTTTTTTCGAGACAGGGTTTCTCTGTATAACAGCTCTGGCTGTCCTAGACTCACTTTGTAGACCAGGCTGGCCTCGAACTCACAGAGATCCTCCTACCTCTGCCTCCCAAGTGCTGGGATTAAAGGCGTGTGCCACCAACGCCCGGAGAAGCAGCCATTCTTAAAGGTTTTCTTTATTTAAAACAAAAATCCTCGGTGGTGGTGGTGGTGGGGTGCAGTGATGAGGTGACCGGTGCACCACTGTGGGAGTATGGAACTCAGAAGATGAATCTGTGGAATGTGTTCTCACCCTTCCATCTTCACCTAGGATCCCAGGAATTGAACTCAGGTTGTCAGATTTGATTTGCACATCAAGGGCTTTACAGCTGAGCCACCTGTGGCCTGGGTTAAAGGCTTCCTAAAGAATAATGACACTGTTCCACAGCTATTATCATGACAGTCACACAACCCCGTGAATACACTAAGATCCATTAATTCCACACCTGTAATGGCTGAGTTTGTGATATGGGATTGTATCTCCATAAAGCTATCATTTGAAAAACATAAGATTTCAGCTATGGATGGTGGTCAGTGGGGCACAATTATGACCCCAAATATTTAGAAAACTGACAAAGAGTTTGCTTCAGCCTAGGAGTTCAAGGCCAGCCTAGGCAAAACAACAACATCTCACCTCAAAGAAACAGGGAGTCAGGGAGGGAGGGAGGAAGGAGAGAAAGGAAAGGGAGGGAGGGAAAAAGAAATTTAAAAGACAGGGTCTCTTTACATAGTCCTGGCTGTCCTGGACTCACTTTGTAGACCAGGCTGGCCTCCAACTCACAGAGATCCAACTGCCTCTGCCTCCCAAGTGCTGGGATTAAAGGTGTGCGCCACCACACCTGGCGGAAAAAACTTTTAAAAAGGGATTTTATTTTTTTTTAACCTATATGATTGCATGTATGTCTGTGTATCCATGTGTGGTGCAGTGCCCCTGGAAGCAAGAAGAGCGTCAGATCCCTTAGACAGAATTGCAGGTGGTTGTTAGCTGCTATGTAGGTGCTGAGAATCAGGCCTAGGCCCTCTGTAAGAGCGGCAAGCACCCTTCACAGCTGAGCCATTTCTCCAGCCCCAAAGAGAGCTTTTGAGTAGGATTTGATTTATGGATGATGCCTCAAAATACACTCACGTCTTCGTTGACAGGTACTTTTATTTTTATTCCTGGTAGCTTCACGTGAACGTTGTCTCTCCAATCCTGCCATGCCCCGACCCTGTGATCTGCTTCCGGTTTCTCGGTTAGGGATGACAGCTGTTCTGTGGCAGATGCTATCTGCCCTGCCTCACCCCTCATCTGACATGTAATGGTAAAGCATTTGTGTTCTTGGTCCAAGGCCAAGGGCTGCCCTTTCTTGGAGTTTTCCCATGTGGGTGATTGCTTCGGTCTTCACAAACTGCTGTGAATGTCCTTCTATTGACATGACTCAACAAACAGGGTTTAAAAATAACACCCAAGTCAGGGTTATTTCATGCTGTTGAAACAGCTGGAACAGCACAGTTCCCAGGGAAACAAGAGGCACTGTTCAAACAACCTCAAGACCTGGAAGAGGGTCACATGCCAGCTTGTGGTGAATAGAGAAAACTATGTGGGACGAGGAGAGGCGAGAACACAAAACCAGCAGAGAGAGTGCATATATGTGCCTGCCTGCTTGTGAGTGTGTGTGCATGTTGGGGGGGGGGTTGACTCCATAGTAGAAATAACGCCTTAGAGTCTTGTGTGTGGTGAGAAGGTGAGCCCAGAAGCATGTTCTGCTAAGAAGCAATGTTCCCTCCCTGGTGGAGCGTCCCCATCATATTACCCCAAATCCCATTTGACAGGAAGGGAAACCTGGCCTGCTGCCTGCTTTGGGGGCTTTTACTCAATCATAGCATATCCACTATTTTCCACGTGGGCTGATTTCAGGCCTCTGTGGCAGGGAAGAGTTCATGCCACGGCCGATCCTGTTTACTGTGGTACTGACTGAGAGTGACTTCAGGGCCTCTGTAGGTTGGCTTGTATGTCCCTTGTATGTTGAAGGTTTGGCTCCATGGTGGTACTGGCAGGAAGCGTTGGAAGTAGGTGGGGCCTGCTGGGATGTCGTTAGTCCATTGAAGGTATGCTCTTTTTTTTTTTAATTTAAACTTATTGGTTTATTTGGTGTGTGTGTGCGCACGCGTGTGTGTTCGTGGGTACACATGGAGGTCAGAGGATAACTCAATAGGAATCAGATTCCTCCTCCCACCCTGAGAACCTGTGTCCCATTCCCACATGATAGGACAGAACTGACTCCCATAAGCTGTCTTCTGATTTCCACAGACACATGCATGAACACACACAGAAACACACATGGACGCTAAATAAATGAACTAGTGTTTTTAAAAGTTAAGAAAGGGGGGGCGCTGGAGAGATGACTCAGTGGTTAAGAGCACTGGCTGTTCTTCCAAAGGACCCGGGTTCAAATCCCAGCACCATATAGCAGTTCACAGCTGTCTGTAGTGGCTGGGCATGGTGGCACACACCTTTAATCCCAGTACTCAGGAGGCAGAGGCAGGCGGATCTCTGTGAGTTCAAGGCCAGCCTGGTCTACAAAGTGAGTCTAGGACAGCCAAGGATACACAGAGAAGCCCTGTCTTGAAAAACTTTTTTTTTTTTTTTTTGGTTTTTCAAAAGTTAAGAAAGGATGGAAAGGGCTGGAGAGATGGCCCAGTCGTTAAGAACACTGGCTGTTCTCCCAGAGGACTTGGGTTCAAATCCCAGAACCCACAATGGCAGCTTACAACTATCTGTAACTCCAGTTCCATGGGACCTGACATCCACACCCAAACATACTGTATCACACAGACATTCAGGTAAACACCAATGCACATAAAATGAAAATAAGTAAATTTTTTAAAAAGCCAGACAATTAAAGGAGTGCGCCACTATTACACAGAGAAACTCTGTATCGAAACAAAACAAAACAAAAAAGAAAGGATGGAACTAGAGAGAATAAGGGAAGAAGTATTTTAACTAGCTTCACTTGTGCAGACTCATTTACGCCTCAACTCTCCTCCTCTGGCATAAAAAATGTTACTTGTCCTAGTGACTCTGGGAGGGAATCTCCCATAAAGAGCAGCTACACCCTGATTTCAGGAAGGTCGGGGCGGCCTTTCTTGCATGTGCTACTTTTTAAGGGTACTCTGTAAACTCAGAATAATCTGTATTATGCCGAAATGGCTTTTGGGGGGTTGCATAGTCTCCCCACTTCCTTGAACTGTCTGCATGTTTAGCTCATTTGGCAGCAGGGTCTTCTCCCAACCTTCGTGGGGACACTGATCTGTGAGCACCCTGGTGGGTCATTACAGGCCGGTTTAAATTGTGAAACTGGCAAAGAGTACCTTGGGAATTCCAGAGAGTTCTGAATAATGGATGTATTGTTATTGTCTGGCTTTGAAATCCCCCACAATCCTCTGTTCTTCAGACAAAACCCACCTCACCTCACCTAGAATAGAGGAGGGGACTTTTTTTTTTTTAAACACTAATGGAAGGCAAATGTCACATTGGGTATCTAAATTAATGAGGCTGTTTCTGCACCCCTGGACTTATATTTTCATCTGAAATATCACTGACCTCCTAGGGAACTTATCTCACAACAGGCCTAGAAGGAGGTCAAAGGCCTCCCAGGTAAAAAAAATTTTTTGAAGTTTATTTTTTTATTTTTTATTTTCTTGGTTTTTCGAGACAAGGTTTCTTTGTGTAGCCCTGACTCACTTTGTAGACCAGGATGGCCTGGAACTCACAAAGATCCACCTGCCTCTACCTCCCAAGTGCTGGGATTAAAGGTGTGCGCCACCACTGCCCAGCGAAGTTTAATTTTTTTATATCCTTATGAACTATCTTCTCTCCTATAGTATTTCTGGGTTTGACTCTTGTTCTTTCTTTTCTTTCTCTTTTTATTTTTCCGAGACAGAATCTCACTCTGTGTCTATGGGTTTGGCTTTCACTATGGAAGTACTTAACTATTTCTTCTCATTAGTATTCCACTTCTTCCCTAGCTCATCTCTGAATCTTTGAGTCAAACCCATGTACTTCCCATCTTCTAGCACGCTGCCACAGGAGAGATACTCCTTCTACTCGCTGAGGGAGACCTGAGGAGCCAGTGGCTAAGTAAAATGCCAGGTTGACCATTTGAGGCCTAATGTCTTAGCTAAAGTTATTCTTATTGTGATGAAAAAGCAACTTGGGGAGGAAAGGGGTTTGTTTTGTTTTGTTTTGTTTTTTCTTACATATCCTGAATCACAGCCCACTGAGGGCAGCCAAAACAGGAACGTAAACAGCATAGGAACCCTTAGGCAGGAGCTGGTGCAGAGGCCATGGAAGGGTGCTGCGTGCTGGCTTGCTCCCAATGGCTTGCTCAGTCTGCTTTCTTATAGCATGCTGGACCACCAGCCCCACCCACCATCGGCTGTGTACTTCCACAGCAACCACTAAATAAGAAAATGGCCTACAGGCTTGCCTGCATCCCGACGGTGGTCTGCAGTTGGTTTCTCAATTGAAGTTCCCTCCTGAGAGGACTCCAGTTTGTGTCAAGTTGACATAAAGCAAGCCAACCCAGCCACCAAGCAGACAGGTGTAGACCTTCTCTTTGCAGCCTAGGCAGTCAGTGATGTCAATCAACTTGAGTTGCCTGACAAGACTATGACACAGCCAGCTCAGAAGGGACTGGCTTGGAACCATCTCTCAGGAACGCAGGCAAGCGCAGTCAGAAACGGTGTGAAAACCAACCTGGCAGGGCCCATCCTCTGGCCTCTGAGACCCGAGACTGTGTCATAGGGAAATACACCCTTCCGTTTGATTCCAGGAGTGAATGCTCCTCCTCACCCGGACATTTCCAAGGAGTGGATTTTGATTTTTTTGTTTGTTTTTCTTTTTTTGGTGGGGTGAGGGGGGATGTTTTGTTTTACTGTTATTGTTTTATTTTGTGGGGATTTTTATTTGTTTGGTTCGGTTTGGGTCGGTTGGTGTTTTGGTTATTTTGTTTTGGAGTCAAGGTCTGACTATGTAGCCCTGGCTAGCCTGGAATTCATTGTGTAGACCAGGCTAGCCCTAAACTCAGAGAGTTCTGCATGCTTCTGTCTCCCAAGAGCTGGGATAAGAAGGTGTACACCACTATGCCAGGCCTGCCAGGAGAGTTTGAAGATGTGCCCACTGTGACATGCTGCAGCCAGGATACATTTCCTAAAAATTCAATCTCTGCCTGCCCAGAGAACTCCACATTCCTTCACAGAGCTGCCCTGACCACTTTCTTCCACTTTGTCTCATATCGCCAGCCCACCTGTTGCCAGCGTCCTTCCTCAACGTGGGTGCCTGGAATGCAGACGCTCCCTGCAGAATCATCCATGGCTCCCTTGTATTACTATCAGCACGTCTTGCCCTAGGTCTGATTCCTTGACCCCTCACAGACTGCATGGCTGCATTAGATTTCTGTTTGCCTCATCTCCAGGGCGACACCTCACACAGTCAAGGAAAGGAGACTGTATTGTCTTCCGTGTATGCCATGTCCTGGTGCGGGGCCACGGGCTGTCTTTTGTCTGCTAACCTTCCTGACCCTCACACACAGCTAGAATAATGAATAGCTTTTCACAGATGTGCTGAGCATAGGATAAATCTAGGGAGGAATGCTAAGGCTTGCACAGAGACAAGATCCAAAAGTGATTAAATAACCCAGGCGGATTTTGGCCATTCACTTGTGAATCTCTGTCTTCCCTATGGTCCTACAAGTAAGTCTTAATTAGAAGCAGCTTGATAACCTCTTTCAGGGAGGGAGAAAAGGCTTTCTTCAAATGGTGAGCTTGACCTAGATTTAGAAGCCCCATCGTTGATGGCTATTAAAACATATTTTTTAGAAGGAAAATGTCTACGTGTTCAGTGTGGCCCAGTCCCTAGCATAGTCTCAATAGCACATTTTGCAGAAACAGACAAAAAAAAAAAATCTTGAAATTCATATGGAATCAAGACAGACCCTGTGCTTGGGAGATGTGGGCCTGCAGGAAGGTTCTGGAACAAAAAGACTTCAGACCAGTCCTTGGAGCCCCACCCACACCCAGGAGCTCTTTTTACTTTTCCTCAATGAATCTGCGTTCACTCTGTTCACTCCCTGCCCTGCTTTCCTTGATCTTCTTCAGCATGAGACAATGAACTTGGGATCCACTGGCTCTAGGTGCCTTTGGAGACCATGGATGGCCCGACACTCTAGTCACCCCCTCCCCTGGCTTCAGGTAAGCTCCCCCAGAGCCAAAAAGACTGAGGAAAAAGAACTCTGTCCTGCTCTCAAAGAACCCACATCAGAGTGAGAGTGACACTTCATGCAGGGGCTAAAGGAGGCAGGGACTGAGCACAGCTTGTCAGCTTGTGGAGCCAGTGTCTCTCCACACAGTAGGGGAGACACTAAAAAAAAAAAAAAACATGAGTATATGTGTCCATGTGTGTGGGTATATGTATATGAGTATATGTATTTATGTGTGTGGGTATATGTAGAAAAAAATATGGCTAATTAAATTGTTTACCCAGTATTTACATTATATTTAATTGGTTCAGCAGTGTTAATCCTTAGCCCGCCATTATAAATGAATAATTCTATTACCCAAATATGACCCCATATATACATCCGTCCCTTTGGACTATTATTCTCCACACTAAACTGATGTTCCAGGCCATGTGGAAGGATCTTCTTTAATCTACCTCATGGCATGTCTTCCTTGTTTATTCCTGGCTTTCCTCTAGCCTTCTTCTTCCCAATATGCTCTCTGTATCTCTCTAAAAGCCCACGCACCTTAGTCCTGCCTACCTCTGTCTTTGCCCAATCTCCAGGCCTCTGCATTTATTTAACCAATCAGAGTCAATTAAGTAACAGACAGCATCAGGACCAATTAACATTTAGAATGCTTAGCACCACCCCATCAGGTATATGTATATGAGTACCTTTGAAAGCCAGAGGTATCAGATTCCCCTGGAGTTACAAGCTGTTGCGAGCTACTCAATGTGGCACTGGGAGTTGAACTCAGGTCTTCAAAAGCAAAACATGCTCTTAACCTCTTAGCCATCTCCTCAGTCCCAAATTGAGGGCTTCTTATCCTCCTGCCCCACCTCCTATGTGCTAGAATTATGAATGTGCCCATCATATTTATATTTGTTTGTTTATTGTTGGTTTGGTTTTTTTAGAGACAGAGTTGTGTGTGTGTGTGTGTGTGTGTGTGTGTGTGTGTGTGTGTGTATGTGTATCCCTGGCTGTCCTGGAACTCACTTTGTAGACCAGGTTGGCCTCGAACTCACAGAGATCCGCCTGCCTCTGCCTCCCAAGTGCTGGGATTAAAGGCGTGCGCCACCGCCGCTCAGCCTAAAGCATTTTCTTAATTAGCGATTAACGGGGAGGGCCCAGACCATTGTGGGTAGCTCCATCCCTGGGCTGGTGGTCCTGGGTTCTATAAGAAAGCAGGGGGAGCAAGCCAGTAAGCAGCACCCCACCAGGGCCTCTGCATTGGCTCCTGCTTCCAGGTTCCTGCCTGTTTGAGTTCCTGTCCTGACTTTCTTCAGTGAACTACAGTGGAAAAGTTCAATAAACCCTTTCTTCTCCAGCTTGCTTTCTAGTCATGGTGTTTCATTGCAGCAATAGAAACCCTAAGGTTGCACAACTTTAATCCCAGCACTTAAGAGCCGCAGGCAGGCATATCTCTTTGAGTTCGAGGCCAGCCTGGTCTACACAGTCAGTCTAGGGCAGCCAGGGCTGTTACAGAGAGAAACTCTGTCTTGGGAAAAAAAAGAAAGAAAAGAAACCCTAATGAAGACGTCTTGTACAGTCACACTTAAGGTGTGGTGCATGGAACACTCAATGGGAAAAGAGAAAGGAAAAAAGAGAGAAGGGCAAAGAAAAGAAGGGAAGGAGAAGGACGAGGGGAAGAAGGGAAAGAGAGGGGGAATGCAGGGCTAGTCCCTGGAGCAACCTAAGGATGGGCCTATGTCCCTTTGCCCTGCCTCTTCCCAGCACTGCTGAGTGGCAGGTCTAGATGGAGCCACTGCATGTCTGTGTTCTTAGCTGGAGCTGGACCTCCCTGTCTGGAACCACACACTTGGAGAGTTTAGCTAATTGCAGCCTGCCAGCCAATTCTAGCCTTTCCTTGTTTGTAAATAAAGTTCCTGTGAAACCTGGCCGCACTACCTGGCTAAAACAAAATGAATGGCTGGGACGGAGACTGTATGGGACTCAAAGCCAAAGACATTCACCGTGGAGCCATGACCAAAAAGCCACCTCCTGTCACAGCGTTACATTCTCTTGAGCGTTGTGGTGCCAATTACAGGCACAGGACCCCTTACTGCCAATATACAAGCGTTTGGTCATGTTTGCTGGAGGGAATAAACATGAGACCAGTGATCTCTGCAGAGTCGCATGGAACTTGGTTTACTTGTAACATTATTTTCTGTGGTGTCCCTATTCAACCGAGTTTGGCACAGACAACAGACCGCATGCAAGTGTGGTTCAGTGAGCCAGTGAGTCTGTGGTAACAGGTCACTCACTGCTAAGGCTGACCACACCCACCGTGTGTGCAGATTCCTGCCGCAATTCCTGCTGGGAAAAACAGGGGCCTGTGGTATGCCCTCCATATAGGTCTTTGGTTGATCATAAAATGTCAGAATAGTTTAAGTCCCAAGTTCTTAGCACCACCTGGCTGAGAGCTTCATTCTAGTCCGGATCACCTGAAAGACACCAGAGTGGTACTGAGGAACCGCTGGAGTGCGTGAGCGCGTCAGACACCCTTCAGAGGAAGAACAAGAGTCATATGGTTTGAAATCTGCCCTCATCAGGAAATTTGGATATTCTCCACCTAGGAGCCAGACCCTTAAATACTCCTATATCCCCTCATTTCCAAGATCAGGAACAGAGGGACCATGTGGCCTGTTTTAGAGATACCACCAAGGCCTGGGGCCCCTGGACGAGACCCTGCTGTAGCTCATAACACATACCTTGGTAAAATCTCTGTAAGATTATCACATGGAGGCCAAGGACATGGGGAATAAATTGGCCTTCCAGGTCTTTGCATCGATTCATTCTTATCTCATGTGGGACGTGGCAATGTCTGGAACTAGCAGAGTCAAGTCATTCTATCACCTTCCTACTCCTTAATACTCCTTCCTCAAAGAAACAGCTTGGCAGACAGCCAGTGCCGGTCTGTCCTGGGTCCGGTGGGCTGGCCTGGTCATCCATCAGCAGGGTGTCGGCGCCCCCTAGAGGATAAACGGAGATGGTCGCCGTATTTGCCGAACTGACCCTGAGAGGCAATAAAGTCCCTGATTCTGAAGGGAAAAAATGAGCAGACTGGGTAGGTAACAGGCTGGAGTCAATGTGGTTCCAAGAAGGAGATGCACTCTTCTCGTACCATCTCCAGCGTTATGGGTTGTTTGTTTGTTTTTGAGACAGGGTTTCTCTGTGTAGCTCTGGCTGTCCTGGACTCACTTTGTAGAGCAGACGGGCCTTGAACTTGCAGAGATCCACCTGCCTCTGCCTCTCGAGTGCTGGGACTAAAGGTGTGTGACACCACGCGCAGCCATTACAGACAGCTGTGAACTGCCATGTGGGTGCTGGGATTTGAACCCGGGTCCTTAAAGAACAACCAGTGTTCTTAACCGCTGAGCCATCTCTCCAGCTGTCCCCCTTTTTTAAATATTTGTTTGATTGTTTGTTTAGTATGCATTGTTCTGCCTGCATATATGCCTGCAGGCCAGAAGAGGGCACCAGATCTCAATGTACAGGGCTGTGAGCCATCATGTGGTTCCTGGGAATTGAACTCAGGACCTTTGGAAGAACAGCCAGTTCCCTTAACCTCTGAGCCATCTCTCCAACATTATGTATTAATAACCTGACTTATTTGGAAAAAAAATGTCAGAAACAAGCCCTAAATGTGTGTGTGTTTGTGGGAGTTTGTGTGTGAAGGCCTGAGGTCAGTTCTAGGTGGTGTTGCTCAGGAGCCACCCACCTATTTTTTGAGACAGGGTCTCTTACTGGGATTCAGGGTGTGTCCACACACACACACACACACACACACACACATACAAAAACTCACACATACAAACTCGTGCGTGTGTGCACACACACATATTATCATCATCATCATCATCATCATCATCATCATGATACAGGCCATGGACTGCATGTAGTCATTGTTGGTAAACTGTGTTGAAACAGACTTGAATAGTGTGTCTAACGCATGACATGGTAAATTCCTCAGTCTCAATGACACGGTGCGTCTCTCACATCTGTGACCTAAATGCTCAGTACCATGCACAGTTGAGAGTAGGTGCTCAGGGAGCACGTTGCTAACCCAGAACCACTCCGATTGACCCTGTAAAATGGCAACGTCATTGAGGGATTTCCCTGAATGCATTGAGTAACAAAAAGCAAGCGTGTTCTCCAAATAGGCTATTTGTGGCATCACAGAAGAGAGGGACTAGCTGCCATCCCTGTTTTCTTTTCTGATTTGTCTCTGTCAACAATGACCCAGGGTGTGATGGGAAGGCCGGTTGGACAGATTGCTTTGTTTAGCACAAAGAAAGGGGAGGCCAGTCTGAGAGACCGAGCACCACAGGCAAAGCCCGTGGACTCCGGGGGCTGCCTCCTGGGATGTGGTGCACACACTGACTGCCGCATGGCTTAGGGACTCTATTTGTCACTTCCTGTTGCTGGGGCAGAGTATCTAGAGATAGTGTAAGGGAAGAGATTTATTTTTAGATTGTGTGTGGTGGGGGAAGGTATGTGCACATGAATGTGTGCGTTTGTGGGTGTGTGTTCCTGGGTGTGGGGATGTGTTCAACATGCACCACAAGTTGCAACGGGCACTTTGACTAATGGCTTTTCTCTGTATTCTACTCTCTTTCTTTTCTCCCATCTCTCTTTGCACCACCGCGGCTATTTCGCAGGTCTTGGGACTGCTGGTGTGGACACTCATCGCTGGCACCGAGTATTTCCGGGTCCCCGCTTTCGGCTGGGTCATGTTTGTTGCTGTGTTTTACTGGGTCCTCACTGTCTTCTTCCTCATTGTCTACATCACCATGACCTACACCAGGATTCCCCAGGTGCCCTGGACCACAGTGGTAAGGAGACCTCAGGGGCTGCACCTGCCTGGGACTCTGAGGTGGGACAGCAAATGTCTTCTTGTGGATTTGGAGTCACCCCTGCTCACATAGGGCAGGCCAGTGCTGGAGAAGCCAGCAGCGGCGTATGATTACTCCTTACCTGATGGCCTGAGTGTGAAACCAGACGCAGTAGAATAGTGCATGCCCTGGGAACGAACCAGTTCTCAGACTGACTGAGACATGTCACTAAAAGCAGTGTTACCTGCAAACAGGTGTGTCAGGACCATGTGTCTCCTGATCTTCCTTCCTTCAAACTCTGCATGACAGTTCTGGGTGCATGACTAACGAAAAAGGAGCATGACAGGGGCTGTTAAAACAAACATGTGGAGTCTGGGTGGAACTGGAGTGTGGGAAGCCTTGGTTTCTATGCCCTCTAGGAAAGAAGACTCACACACATTCCTGGTAGTGTGGTAGAATGGTCTGGGAGCGTAGCGATGGTAGAGCACCTGCCTGGCATGTTTGAAGTCATGCATTTACACCCCAGCACCACAGAAACACGAATAAAATAAAATGAGTGTCTTTTCATTTGGAAGCAAGAATAGATAAGTAGTTTGGATTTTTGTCCTGGCTCCAGGCAGCATTCTGTTTATACAGGATAAACAACGGTGATCACACAGTCTTTCAGGCAAGAGAGTGCCTTGGAGTGTAGGCAGTCTCGATAGGGAGTTGGAAGTGGCCATATCAATTGGGGGGACGCTTGTCTGGCATGCACAAAGTCTGGGTTCAATCCTCAGCACCACATAAATAGGCATGCTGGCTCACACCTACAATCTCAGCATTTGGGAAGTGGAGGTAGAAGTTCAAGGTCATTCTCAGCTGCGTATAGAGTTTGAGGCCAGCCTGCAATACATGAGACCCTGTTTCAGACAGACAGACATATGGTGGCACATGCCTATAATTCTAGCAATTCCAGCACTTGGGAAATTGAGACAAGGAGATCCCAAGTTTGAATCCAAGCCGGCAAAATAGTGATTTCAAGATCATCTTGGTCTGTGTATAGAAAAACCCTGTTTCACTTAAAATAACAATAAATTTATTTTCAAGTGGTACCACATGTACACATGTATAAAACAGAACTCTAAAGACATACTGGTTTACTATGTTTGTTTCCAACTAATACACCAAAAACCACTCCGGCTCGAGGATGGAAAGCCATCCTCCTTGGGAGTTGTGACCAGAAGTTACATTGACAGGTTTTCACACAATGCTGTCATTGTTCAAAGGGTCCCTGCCCCTTTTCTTTGGGAGCTACCTCCAGAGTTCAAGTAAACCTGGCCAGAAACAAGTATCCTTTTACTTTTCAAAACAGATAAGTGAAGATTCTCCATTGGCATTTTCAGGCATTTGCATCTGGGTCTGAAAGTGATCCCAAGCAAGATGCTTGTGACCATCCAGGACCACACAGGCACCCCTGAGAGTCGGTGACTTGATTCCCCGAGGACACTGGGAAGGGCAGAGTCATTTGGATGTTGGATTCAAAAATAGATGGTACTTTGGTCTAATAGGAGTTGTGACAACACAGTGGGAGAAGATAATAAAGTGAGTGAGGCGGGGCTGGGCATGCAGCTCAGTGGGTAGACCATTTGCCTAGTGTCCATAAAACCCTGGGTTCAATCCCCCAACATCACATGAACTGAGTGAACACCTGTGGCCCCAGCCCTCAGTGGGTGGAGACTGAAGGGTTCTCAGATAAATAATGAGTTGGAGGCCAGCCTGGGCTATGTGAGTCTTAATCTCAAAATATAAATTGAAGAATGTATAAAAAGGAAACAACAGCCGGGCAGTGGTGGCGCACGCCTTTAATCCCAGCACTTGGGAGGCAGAGGCAGGCGGATCTTTGCGAGTTCGAGGCCAGCCTGGTCTACAAAGTGAGTCCAGGACAGCCAGGGCTACACAGAGAAACCCTGTCTCGAAAAACCAAAAAAAAAAAAAAAAAAAAAAAAAGGAAACAAAAGAAATTGCCTCTTCCAGTAGCTGAGACTATGTTAGCGCTTGCTGGCCAAAGTTGATGACGTAGGAGAGGAAGGGAATGTCTGCAGGTTAGCCAAGTCTGTCTTCCACATCCTTCCCTTCTCCCTCTCTGCAGCCTGACAGTGTCTACTCAGCAGCAGGGCTGGGTCTGCTCCCCCTTCTCTCTCTCGCTACCATTTTCTTCTCTGGTCTAGAATTCTCTAACAGGACCTTTCTGAGCCACCTGCCCTTGATGAGCCTTATGCTTGAATGTGGCTCTGCGACAGAAGAGATTTCCTGTTCTGGGCCCAGCCCCTGTGCCTTTGAGACAGGTATGTCCTTCTGGGTCCCCTGAGCTGGGAGGTGACCTGTATCCCTGGGCTGGAAGGAGGAGGGCAGACCGGTTCTGACTGCTTCGACTCATTCCATGAAAGAGGAACAAACTCTCAAGTTACTCATTTTGGGTCACATGTCCCAAGGAGAACTGTTCATCATCTCAGGGCTTTCTCCCACTGTCTGCCCACCCCCTGTCCCTGCTGATACCTAAGACTTGTCTTAGGTGGCCTCTCAGGGCCTTTTTGTCTTCAGAAGTGGAGAGTCAGTTCACACCTATCTAGGAGTCTGAGGCAGAAGGATGGCCTCCAGTTCCAGGATCACCTGGGCTACAGAGGGACCCGAAACCCAAGGCTGACTAGATGGTTCAGCAGGGAGAGGTACTTACCTCCAAGACTGATGCCCTGAGTTTGATCCTTGGGACCCACACGGTGGAGTGGGTGAGCCAATCCCCAAAAGTTGTCTTCTGACCTTTACTCTCACACATATGCACAAAATAAATAAATATAGTAATAACTTTTAACCCTAGGAGGTACTGTGCATGACTGAGCATAATCAAGCCAGTTTAAAGTTTAAATCTGGGGGGTCAGAGAGATGACTCAGTGGTTAAAAGCATTTGCTGCTCTTTGCAGAGGACCAAGACTCAGTTCCCAGCACCACACGACGGCTCAGAACTGTCTCTAACTACAGGTCTAGGCTATCTAATGTCCTCATGTGGCCTCCAACGGCACCGAACATACATGATATACAGACGCTTGTTCAGGAAAACATTCACACACATTAAATAGAAATCAATCTTTAAAAAAAAAAAAAAAGCTTAAGGTGGGGGCTAAGATGGTTCCATTGCCAATGCAGTTGCCACACAAGCCTGAGAACCTGAGTTCAGATCTCTAGGACCCATGTAAAAAGCTGCAGTGGCCGGCAAGGTGATTCAGCAGGTAAAGGTACTTGCTACCAAACCTGCCAACCTGACTTTAATCCCCGGGTTGCACATGGTGGATAAAGAGAACAAACTCCTGAAAGTTGTCCACTAACCTACACACACACACACAGTGTGAAAGAGAGAGCTTAACTATGACTCTGTACCACTTGATCTTTGGTTAGTAACCTCCCTGTTAGTTTAGTGCCATCAGCTACAAGGAGCTTTTTTAAAAATACATATTTAGCTTATATGTATGCATGCAGGAGCTCAGGGAGGTCAGAAGAGGCATCAGATTCTCTGGACCTGGAGTTACAGGGGGTTGTGAGCTGCCGTGTGGGTGCTGGGAACCGAACCCTGGTTCTCTGGAAGAGCACTAAGTGTTCTTAACCGATGAGCCATCAACTCTCCAGAACCTGACATGGGACTTCCTAAAACACTCTACCTGGTAGAGAGTGGGTCACTTCCGAGGGTGGTGACTTGCCTGTTGGAACTCACATTCTACCCAGCACGGGAAGGTGGCTCAGACTTCGTGGCTCAGTCGCTTCTTACAAACTCCCCTCCGAAATTGGTGTCTAGTGTGGCCCATAGCAACCTGCCAGGACACTGAGGGATAGACATCCTTAGCAGTTCAAACATCTTAAACTGAGAACCCTAGTTACACAGGCTGGAGGCTAAACAAAGAGCGGCATGCCAGCCAGACTTTTATCTGGGTGTGCCTTTATCTCAGAGAATACAGAGTGCTCTCAGAGCAAAGCAGGATGGAATTTCAGGAGGCACCTGTGCCCCAGCCCCTTCCCTCCACAAAGAGCAGCTGACCACCTTTGTCAAGATCTTGTGTTCTCTGAAGCTCATATCCATAGCACAGGGGTATGTGAAAGCCAACAGGAGCTGGAGGGTCTAGCAAGTCTGAGCTGCCCGTGGGTCCCAGCCTGGGTCCCAGCCGTTCCTTCACAGTGGCAGGGCAGCATGATGCTTTGAGATGCAACCCCCCTTCCTCGCTTCACCTCCTTAACCATCATTCTTTTGGTTAACCCTCTAGAGCCACATGGGAAGCTGGTTTCCTTTTGTTGTTGTTGTTGGGGGTTGTTTGTGTTTGTTTGAGGCAGGGTCTCATAGCCCAGGTTGGTCTCTAACTATATGGCTGAGAATGACCTTGAACCTCTCAGCTCCCTACCCTCACCTCCAGAGTACTGGGATTACAGGCATGCACCATGACACCTGGGTTATCCAGCGCTAGGGATGCAGGCCAGGCTGCACACGTGGTAGGCAAGCAGTCTACCAACTGAGTTACACCCTAGCTGGGACATAGTTTTTTACTTGACATTGTTCTGTCCAAATTGGATTGTTTAGTTATCATTTGCATAGGTTCAATTTGTTTGTTTGTTTGTTTGTTTGTTTTTGAGACAGGGTTTCTCTGTGTAACAGAGCCCTGGCCATTCTGGACTCGCTTTGTAGACCAGGCTGGCCTTGAACTCACAAAGATCTGCCTGCCTCTGCTTCCTAAGTGCTGGGATTGAAAAATATTTTTAGGAGTTTTTTTTTTTTGTTTTTTTTTAATTCAAGTCTGATCACTTATTAGCTACCTGTAAAGAGTTTTGTTTTGGTTTTTTGTTTGTTTGTTTGTTTGTTTTAACTGCACAAGGACTCACAGGAAGAAGTTCTCAGTGAGAACAGTCAGCAAGCATCTCTTGACAATCTGTCCCTGATGTTTTTTTCTTTGGTGCCCTTCATTCTTCTGGTCAAAACTTTAGCGTATAGCGTATTCTGCACTCACCCCTTGCCTAGCGTATATTTTCTTCAGAGCAGCATGTTGGCATTTGTGTTGCAGAGCACACAGAGAAACAAATCACTGAATCTTGGGTGCTTTGGTCCTGGGTTTCTCTCCTTCCTTCTCTCCTTCTGACAATATACTGGGGAGGTCATCTTCAGAGAGACTGAAAAGCTTTTGGATTCTCGAAGCTCTTTTGGGTCCCAACGCCAGAGCACAGTGGTACCTGTAAGTCCAAAAAATCCCATCTCCCTTTTTCACAATAACCAAGCTGAGAACACTCAGATGGGTACCCATAGTTCCTGAACAGACCTGTGCTTCCTCTCTCCAGTTCTGCTTGGTCTGTAACAGGAATGCCGCTTACCCACGGCAGGCGCAGTCTGCTCTGGGGTAAGACACCTTGCTTCATAGGAAAACCCTGTCTGTCATTCCACTACTGACCTGGACCACATAGCCCCTCCATTTTTCCACTTCTGTGTCCATGCGCTTCTCATAAAAAGTATGAAGCTTGCCAGGCGTGGTGGCGCACGCCTTTAATCCCAGCAGAGGCAGGCGGATCTCTGTGAGTTCGAGGCCAGCCTGGTCTACAAAGTGAGTCTAGGACAGCCAGGGATTCACAGAGAAACCTTATCTCGAAAAACTAAAAAAGAAAAGTACAAATTTCATGTTCACCCTCCACTTCAATGCATTGCTGCCAGTCTGGAAGGAGATACTAGGTTTTATCTTCTGCACTATGAATAAGAGTTTTATTTTGTTACTTTGTTTCATTTGAGACTGGGGTCTCACTATGTAGCCCTGGCTGTCCTGGAACTCACTGTGTAGACCAGGCTGACCTCGAACTCACAGACATCCACCTGCTTCTGCTTCCCAGATGCTGGGATTAAGAGCCTGAGTCTGGCCGGGCGGTGGTGGCACACGCCTTTAATCCCAGCACTTGGGAGGCAGAGGCAGGTGGATCTTTGTGAGTTCGAGGCCAGCCTGGTCTACAAAGCGAGTCCAGGACAGCCAGAGATATTCAGAGAAACCCTGTCTCGAAAAACCAAAAAAAAAAAAGAGCCTGAGTCTGAAAACCATTTTTTGTTTTTGTTTTTCGAGACAAGGTTTCTCTGTGTAGCCCTGGCTGTCCTGGAACTCACTCTGTAGACCAGGTTGGCCTTGAACTCACAGAGATTCACCTACCTGTGCCTCCCTAGTACTGGGATTAAAGGCATGCACCACCATGCCTGGCCATTACAGATAGTTTCAAACTGCCATGTAGGTGCTGGGATTTGAACCCATATCCTTTGGAAGAGCAGTCAGTGCTCTTAACTGCTGAGCCATCTCTCCAACCCCCCGAAAATCATTTTTTAAAAGGTGGGAAGTATGTCATTTGACAAATGATAAATGTGTGTGACCCTCTCTAAGTCCCTGAACGAACGAACACACACAACTGTCACAAGGAACCATCCAAGGAAACAGGACTCACTCTCTCTACTCTTTCTTTCTTCTTTCTTCCTAGGCTTAAATGACTAAA
The DNA here is from genome assembly GCA_907164525.1 of Lophiomys imhausi. Lineage (NCBI taxonomy): Eukaryota > Metazoa > Chordata > Mammalia > Rodentia > Muridae > Lophiomys > Lophiomys imhausi. Next base: position 9,571,967 of record CAJQZJ010003646.1, read on the forward strand.
GGCAATTTATTAAGCAGCACATAATAGTGTTTTTCTTAAAGAATAAAATAAATAAGATAGTGTCTAGTTTTGTTTGCAACTTATAAAATCAAGCTGTTTTTGTTGAAGTACTATCAGTGACTCACTTGAGGGCCGTGCCACCTTTGTAGAATGCCACATACCTACTCCTTACATGTGTTCAGGTTCCAGACTTGGTCCAAGGGAAAAAGTGAGTGGCTGTTCTTGCTTGCCCTCTCTGGTAACACCACTGGGCTTATTGGGAAGAACCCCAGAGCAGGGCCGCCGGACAAAAGGAAGAGACCTTTTTTCACAGACAAAATGTCTGCCTGGCCCTCTGTCCATGATCCTCTCTCTGACCTTAGTTTCCTTCTTAAAGGACTGATTCACACTGACTTGTTGAAGACTGCCCATTATCTCACAAATCACAAGAATCTTTCTTGTGGTTACACGTAAACTTATAACAGATCCGCATACGTGGCAGACGAGGAAGGTACCGAGGAAGTCGGTAGAGACTTGTCTAGGTGACAGCCACACCACACCAACTTTGTTGCACACCTTGAAGACTTTCTCAAACAGCTACTCCCAGATCCAAGCCCAACTTAGACACTATGGCTGTGCACAAAATTAACCTGGCAGAATGCCCCATCCTATAGTCTGAGCCCGAGTGCAGGATGCCTCTCTCTGGTGCCCAGTATCCTGTCCTGAGTACCACAAGGGCAACTCCACCATGCTTCCCAAGTTGTCTTCCTAAACTCTTTTTAAACTCATATTCAAAGACCAGTTGGCCCTAGCTGATGTGATTTAGACTATCTGTTTCCTTCCGACTCCATTCCTTGGTCTCTGACGTCCTGAGGTGTCAGGCATACTAGCCCCTTCCCTGGGTGGTATCCCTCCTTTTCCTTGAGTGGCTGTTGGTTCCTACCTTCCTACGCCTTCTTGCCACACACATTCAGAGTATGGTGTCCTAGAGTTTAAAAGTAACTGAAAATCAATTGCCTGATTCGCTTTTCAAATATCCATTATTAAAAAGCAAAGGAAAAATGGGGGCAGCAAGGTGGCTGACTAGCTTCTAAAGGACTCTGATGTTATCTATACTCTAAGAAATACCTGTGAAGATGCTGGTTCGTGCCTGGCATCACAGCACTGAGGATCAAAAGTTCAAGGCCAGGCTATGCCACAGATTATGCCTGTCCACAACACATGCATGCATATGCACAATTAAGAAGTAGCTTTTTGCCTAACTGTGCCTCCCCTGGAATCTGGAGGCCAGGAAAAGGTCTTCTGCCAGAAGACATGTGCCAGGTGACCACGCTGGGGGTGTGGGGAGGTAGATGACACCCCACAATCCCTCCTGCAGCGTGCCTCCCTCTGGCAGGATCACCATGCTGAGGTTCACAGGAGCTGGGAACCAAGAGCCAGCAGAGAAAGAGTGATAGTGAAGGAGACAGTGTGCAGTTTGGGGGCCTTTCAGGGCAGGTGACATCCTGGACTGGAGCTGCAGTGGCACGCTGTCCCATTGAAGCTGCCTCCTCTTGGCCTTCCCTAGCTGTCCCCTTGGTTCCCTCACACACCAGGGTACAGTTGCTGCCCCTGTGAGGTCCCCCTTCCCTCAACATCCCGCCCCTCTTTGCAGGGTCTGTACTTTAATGGCAGTGCCTTCATCTTCTACCTCTCGGCCGCCATAGTGGATGCGTCTTCTGTTTCCCCAGAGAAGGACAGTCACAACTTCAACAGCTGGGCAGCCTCGTCGGTGAGTGAGTCCTCCTGAAACTTCCTCCCAAGGCCTGTTTGGGATCAGGGAGGGGGCGGAGTTATCTGCAGGGGGGGAAAAAGGCCACTTGTGATAGTGACAACCAAGCAGTTGACTGGTCGATGACCAACAAGGCATTAAAACTTACAGGCTGGCCTTGGGTTAACACACAGCAAGAGTGAGCCAGAACATGGCAGTACCTGCCCTTCTGAAAAGGATCTTAGTTTCCCCTGCAGAAGATGAAGACCAAACACCAGCTGAGGAGGGTAATGGCTGAAGGCACAGCGTGCAGTTGAGAGCCTTGTAGGGCAACATGAATCTTTAAGCAACAGTGACGACCTCCCTTCCTGCAGCTGATCCTCCCCTAGATGTTCACTTAGCTCCTCCTATGGTTAAACAGAGATGTGCAAATTGAGATTTGAGCTTCATTCGTAGACACACACACACACACACACACACACACAAACACACACACTGGCTGGGTGTATGTTGCAGTGGCTGGCTTGTCTCACATCTGTGAGCTGGTGGCAGACACTGGAGGCTGAGCCCTGTCTTAGGTTACCTGAACTAGGTTAGGCACCACCCCTAAGTGAACTCCCTGAGGAGTCCTCAGGTCTGTCCCAGAAACTCAAACAGCACGGCCAGAACATGCCAAAAAAGGAAAGAGGACAGGATGACTCGGCCGGTACATGTGTGTGCCAGCATGCCTGACAATCCGAGTTTGGTCCTAGGGACCTGTGTGGTAAAAAGAAAGAACAGATTCCCAAAAGTTGTTCTCTGACCTCCACATACACAATAATACCAATGATGGTGATGAATTTTAAAGGAAAAGGCTATTGAAGCAATTAAGTAGTTTAGAGAAGGAAGCCTGAATGGAGTCCAGGGCACCTTGAGTGCCTGACACGTGGAGGGAAACAGCCACTTGCCAATCAGGACATGAGCTGAAGCCCCGTGTCTACCATGCTTCACTCCTCCACAGTTCTTCGCCTTCCTGGTCACCATCTGCTATGCTGGAAACACGTACTTCAGCTTCGTAGCCTGGAGATCCAGGGCCACACAGTGACTTCCTCTTCTGATCTCGGAGAAGAAAACACACGAGGATGAGTCCCACCGTACAAAGCAGTTGTAGCTATAATGTATACTGCCCGGGATTGTATGTAACTAATGTTTTACATCTTAGTTGAATTACCTGCTAGTGACCTGTGACACCCAAGGTGGATGCTTTACCTGCAGAGTGCTGTGGCTTCTAATGAACTCTGAGGCTCCCCGACTTCCTCATAGGTTCTATTTTCTTACATGATGTATAAATAAATTACTAAATGTTAAGAACGCGTGGCATTTGTAAAGCCAACTTTTTAGATTGCATTTTTGCCTAGTACGTGGATGTGTGTGTGTGTGTGTGTGTGTGTGTGTGTGTGTGTGTGTGTGTGTGTGTTTGCGTATGTGTATGGGCACACTAGTGTGAATGGTGCACATGTTGAGGTCAGAGGACAGCTCTCAGTAGTGAGTTCTCTCCTACAGGTCCCAGGGGTAAAATTTAGGTCATCAAGCATGGCAAGCAGGAACCTTTGATCCATCTCACTGGCCTAAAGCTAACTTTTCTTCGTAAAGATTGTTTTTATTTTTAACCTTGTGTATGTGTGTCTGTGTAGGACATCAAATCCCTATAGCTGGTATTTAGGCAGCTATGAGCTTGGGTCCCCTGCAAGAGCAGTGAGCAGCTCTTACCTGCTGAGATATCTCTCCAAAGCTAAAGTTGAAGATGCCAGATGAAACGGTGCAATGCAAGCCGGGCGTGGTGGTGCACAACTTTAATCCCTGCACTTGGGAGGCACAGGCAGGCAGATCATTGTGAGTTCGAGGCCAGACTTGTCTACAAAGCGAGTCCAGGACAGCCAGAGCTGTTACACAGAGAAACCCTGCCTTGATAAACCAAAAAAAAAAAAGGTGCAATGCCCCAACTAATGTTGACTATGACTGATAAGGGACACACCCCGAACCTGGGTCCCAGGAACGCTCTCCGGCTCACAGGGCTACTTGGGCAGCCATATTCGTTAACCACCAGGACAGGGTGGCAGGATCCATCTCTTCAGGTCTGGGAACCACAGCACCCATGACTGTCACATGGGCTCAGTAATGAGCTCTTGCAAAAAAGATACTGCCAGGACAGGCTAGTTTATCCCGAACACGTTACAACATGTAACCATTGAAAGGCTGAACAGGTACAGGCACCTTTAAATCTTGTGCTGAGGGCTGGAGAGATAGCTCAGTTGCCTTGCAAGCACAGAACCTGACTGATCTCCAGAACCCACATCAAAAACAAAACAAAAAGACACAGAGGTGAGTGCCTCAGAAGCCCCAAGTTCAATCCCTGGAGTAACGGTGCACACTTGCAGGCCCAGCACCCAGGAGGGAGAAACTGAAGTATTAGGAGTTCAAGGTCAGCCTGAGGCTGCATTGGACCCTCCCTCTACTACCCTCCAAAAAAAGTCAGGTCTGGTAGTGTGCATTTATATGTCTGATTGTGAGCCTAGTCTTTAACAGCTGAGCCTTCTCTCCAGTCCTGGTAGTGCATTAGAATCCTTTGGGCTAGTGAGGCAAAGACAGGTGGGCCCCTGGGAACTCATAGTCAGCCAGAACAACTTACTTGTGGAGTTCCAGGCCAGCCAAAGACAGACCCTGTCTCGAAAGAAGGTGGACAGCACCTGAGGAACTAAATCTAAGGTTGTTCTATGGAGTGCATGTGCACATATGCATACACACACACACACACACACACACACACACACACACAGAAATCAGATGCTGACCCCAGAGATGTGTGTGCCAAAATGTCTCCACATCTCAAGTCATTATCATGATGGCATCTTCAGCAGCTCTCATCAGATGAGCCAGGCAGATGCACCAGAGAGGAAGTGCTTTTAGGCGGGACAGTTCCTGCTGGTACAGCAAGTATCTTGGGGTAACTTTTCAACTTTAAAAGAAAAACAAGAAAAACCACAGAAATGTTAGTGGGATTGATATCGTGTGCAGGGCGGAAGCAAGCGCTCTTTCAGTATGATGTCCCACTGGCTTCTAGGGCTTTTCATGGTCTCTGTTCACGCTGTTTGTTTCATTCGTGTGTTTGGGTTTGGCCTGTTTATCTGGCTCTCCATGGCATCCCTGAGACCGCCTGGTACTTGGTGGCTGTACAAAAAAATAGAATAAAGCTGCAGGCAGTTCTCATGTTCCTGCCCAACCCGCTGCTCCTTGCAATGCACTCAGTAAATTTTGCTTGCTATGCTGGTCTAAAGGGTAAAAATACATTCATTGCTCACGTGCTCTAAAGCAGCCGCTCCCAACCTGGGGGTCGAGACCCCTTTGGAGGTCAAACAACCATTTATTTCACGGGGTTGCCTAAGACTGTCAGAAAACACGTCACACTAGCGAGATTACAGTCATGAAGTAGCAACGAAAATCACTTTATGGTTGGAGGTCACCACAACATGAGGAACTGAATTAAAGGGTCACAGCATTAGGAAGGTTGAGAGCCACTAGTCTAAAGTTTGAATACATTCACCACCCACGGTTCCTTCCTCACCACTATGACAGCTGGTGAACTATGAAACCATGTCTCAAAAAAAAAAAAAATGCCAGGTGCGGTGGTTTGGATAAGAATGATGCAGGACGCAGTGACACATGCCTTTAATCCCAGCAATTGGGAGCAGAGGCAGACGGATCTCTGTACATTTGAGACCCAGCCTTGTCTACAAAGAGAGTCCAGGACAGCCAAGGTTACACAAACAAAACAAAAGAGGTCTTTCTGGGAATCTTACAAGGGAAGAAGCCCTTTTAAGTGAGAGGGAGATGTGACTACAAATTCAGGAGGCACTCCTAGAGTGAATAGCCTTGGGTCATTCTTGGCTGGAAATCCCAAAGATCACCGTGAATAGTATCTTACCTTCTGCATTTATCTGTGGACCCTCAGAAACAGGCCCATAAGCTCCCCTGAGAACCCATCAAAACAATAAACATTCTTTTTTTTTTTTTTTTGGTTTTTCGAGACAGGGTTTCTCTGTGTAGCCCTGGATGTCCTGGACTCAATTTGTAGACCAGGCTGGCCTCGAACTCGCAAAGATCTGCCTGCCTCTGCCTCCCAAGTGCTGGGATTAAAGGCGTGCGCCACCACTGCCCGGCTAACAATAAACATTCTTAACCAAAAGAAAATTTTCTTTCTTTAAAAAAAAATACTGAGACCTTTTTGGCAAATCATCTCCAAGTCTGCACCTTAGACGACAAAATAATTCCAGGACAGCTGATGTCAGCAAGAATTCCTGTAAAAGAATCGTGTGCCTGCAACGACTGACCGATTAGAACTGCAATGGTGTAGGGAGGTTGGAATGTTGCAGGTCCTCAGATAATTACCTTATCTCAGGCTACACTCCCTCACACATATGGCAATTCCTTGCTCACCTCTGTGTCTGGTTAGCAGTTAACAACCTGTGACTAATAAGTTGAAAACCTTTGGAATCTATTAACTTAGCAGATGACAGGCTTCCACAACCCCAAAGTGAATGTCATCAGACCGCAGCTGAGGCCTATGGATAGTCTCCCCCCATTGCTGTAACCACCTCTCTGATGTAACCACTGGTGTGTTTTAAACTAGCCTTGATTTATGGCTCTCTATAAAGCTATAGAACTATAGAATTCCACAAAGGAACATGGAATTTACGTTAACCTAAACTGTGTTCTTTGGCCATGGTCACTCAAATCTGGCTCCAGATGAAAGAATTCTAGCCGGCCTAAGCCTGGCAAGCAACTCTGACAGGCCTTGCCCTTCTTCCCCAATCTATCGGCCTTGCTAAACTCCATCAGATTACATTCCCAAAGCTGGCCACCAAACTCTATTCTCTTATTCTCTTCCCCTTCTCCCTCGTCCTCTATCTCCTGTCTTTGTCTCTTATTCCCTGCCCTCTGTCTCTCTGGGGCTAATAAATCTCCTTTGTGCTGAGAACTTGGTCTTGGGGGTCCTGAGCCCACGTGGATCCTTTCACAGGATAAACTATGTCTTTACTCTTTCTAAGGTGGAGAGCTTGGGGCAGGGGATTTTGTTTTGTTTTTTAACTAGGTTCGATTTGATTTTTTTTGTTTGTTTTAGAAAAACAAAAGCAAAAACCTGACCGTAGTGCTGTTAATGCCAGGACCTAGGAGAGCCGGGCATGTCTGAGTCCATCTTGGTCTATATAGTGACTGCCAAGCCAACCAGGGCTACATAGTGAGACCAGTTTGAAAACAACGATTAGGGGCTGAAGAGATGACTCAGCAGTTAAGAGCACTGGCTGTCTTCCCAAAGGACCCAGGTTCAAATCCCAGCCCCCACATGGCAGTTTGAAACTGTCTGTAATGGCTGGGCGTGGTGGTACACACTTTTAATCCTAGCACTTTGGAGGCAGAGGCAAGAGGATCTCTATGAGTTCAAGGCTGGCCTGGTCTACAGAGTGAGTTCTAGGACAGCCAGGGCTACACAAAGAATCCTGTCTCAAAAAAACAAAAAAAAAAAAAAAAAAGAAAGACAGAAAAGTATAATGGTATTTATTTGTGAAGATTCCATGGTAGGGTTGGCAAGATGGCTCTACCAGTAAGGACGAGTGCCACCAAGTCTGACGACCTGCGTTCAATTCCCAGGACTCGAATAGTGGAAGGAGACAGCTGACTCCCATCAATTCCCTCTGATCTCACTGTAGGACATGCATACACACACATACAAATAAGAATAATAAAGATGTTTTTAAGATACCAGGGTGAAACCCGTTACCTTGTATGCTTACCTAAAATTCGTCTCTCCCATTGCGCTCACCATCTTAGTCTGCCTCACACCTTCCTGGCCTCTGGGATGGAACTGGGCAGGATTTTAATTTAATGTTTACCTACTCTGGGAAAATCGATAAAATGCTTGAGGCATTTCATCTCTCACCATTGCTATTTCTAATCCATTCTAATGATAAATATTTGTCTAGTATTTGAAAACTATAAAAAAATTGAGAGATGAAGTATTCAATTGCAATAATTCAGTTTCAGATTTTTAAATTGCTCCCTTCACTGGAAAAAATCCCATAGGGTGTTAGCACAAAAGAAGATTTTAAATGCAAAATGTATCTCTGCACTAAGTACTGAAAATACACCTAGGTGAAAAACCAGTCCAAAGTCTGTATCTCCATACCCAAGACAATTCGTGTTTTAATTGATTTTTTTGGTGTGGGGGGAGGCGCATTGAGACAAGGTTTCTCTGTGTAACAGCCCTGACTGTCCTGGACTCACTTTGTAGACTAGGCTGGCCTTGAACTCAGAGATCCGTCTTGCCTCTGCCTCCTGAGTGCTAGGGTTAAAGGCGTGTACCACCACACCCAGCTCCTGTTTCAATCAAAAAGATGGCATTTTGCAGGGAAATGGGCTTTGTTGAAATGTAATGGAAAAGATAGATTTTCATAGAAAATAACATGGACATACAATGCTAGAGAGCAAACTTCCTGAGTATGCACCCAGGAAGTGGTAACCAAAGAAGAGTGCATGCCGTGAGATGGCTCAGCTGGTGAGAGTTCGTGCCACACTAACATGAGCACTGAGGTGGGATCCTTGCACCCAAACAGAAAGCTGGCTGAGGTACGGCATGCCTGGAATCCCAGCACTGGGGAGGGAGAGACAGGAGAATCCCTAAGACTTGCTGGCCAGTCCAACCTACTTGAAAAGCCCTGTTGAAAATAAAACCCAACAGTTCATTTTCAAAGGTGCCTGGAGTCACCTTAGGTCCTGGTACAAATGAACAGAAAACACCAACTCTACTAAAAAGCCCGCTGGTCTACCTATCTCCCCCCCACTCCCCAAACTCCTCTTAGCTACCCACCCACCCTTTCCTCCCAAGACTAGAAATTTACAGTAGAAAATTACTCATGGCCAAGCTTGCCTGCAAGGTCATGAGTCTGATAACTTGAAAACAAAACAAAATAGAGATGTCACAGACCTTTAATCCCAGCACTCAGGAGGAAGAGACATGTGGATCTCTTGTGAGTTCAAGGCCAGTCTGATCTCCATAGACAGTTGGAGGAAAGCCACAGGTACTTAGTGAGACCCCATCTCAAAAGTAATTGTGCAAAAATAAACAGGAAGTGAGTTGTGAGGAGGAAGCTGAAAAGGACAAGGCCAGACATCTGCCCCAGTGTAAGTGACCTGGGATTTCAGGTGTGACAGTGTTGCGTGGTGTTGTAAGATGGGACGTATACAAAGGTAGGTACTTGGAATATATGAGGGAAGAGTGGATTGGGGGTTTTCTGGCATCATAGAGGCAACAGTTTCGACTGAGTGTATCAGCAAAATGTGTAGCCTGACCTCCAGCCATTTTAAATTTATTGAGGCCTCAACCTTGTGTATCAAAGAAAAAGTGTTCCTTGAGATGGAGAGATGGCTCAGTGGTTAAGAGCACTGGCTTTTCTTCCAGAAGATCCAAGTTCAACTCACATCACCCATATGGCAGCTCACAACTGCCTGTAACTCTGGTTCCAGAGGATCAGTGCCCTCTTCTGGCCTCTTCAGGCACCAGGCTTACACATGGTGCACAGACAAAGATGGAGGTAGAACACCCATACATATCAATAAGTTTAAAACTCAAAAAGTCTATTTAAAAATAATAATAAAACAGTCTTAAGCCAGGCTGTGGTGGCGCACGCCTTTAATCCCAGCACTCTGGAGGCAGAGGCAGGCAGATCTCTGAGTTCAAAGCCAGCCTGGTCTACAAAGTGAGTCCAGGACAGCCAGGGCTACACAGAGAAACCCTGGGTGGGGCATGAATTAGGACTGAGCCTGTGTTACATGACTTCTAACACTGAGACATGAACAAGCATCTATTCACCCCAGGTCCAATAACAGACCAGAAAAAAGGCAAAAACAAAAACAAACAAACAAACAAAACATTCTTCCAAGAGTCAAAATAATTTCCTCCTTCCCTGGGTTGCTCTTGCCAGGCATTTTCTCAGTCTGGAGAAAGACCAAGTAACTAAAACATATGAGTCTCTCTGCATCACAGGGAAGAGAGTAAGGCTGAGGGCGATAGAGCAGGACACTGGACATCCTCCTCTGGCCTCTGTTCATGCACATGTGTGTGCATACAGTGCACACGCACGGGCACACTTTAAAAGATGTACCACGACGCTGAGAACAGTGTCCAGTTAACTGTCAGCTTGATACAGCCTAGAGTCATCTAAAAGGAGCACCTCAGTGGGGTATGATACACACTCTTTCATTCCCTCACTGGGGTGGCAGAGGCAGCAGGATACCTGCCAGTTTGAGGCTAGCCCAGGTTACACAGTGAGAGCCTGGCTTGTTTGTTTTTGAGACAGGGCCTCTCTAATGTAGTCCTGGCTGTCCTGGAGCTTACTATGTAGACCAGGTTGACCTGGAACCCACAGAGAGGCTCCCAGTGCTGGGATTAAAAATATGTGCCACCACGTGGGCAAGAGAGAGCCTGCCTTAAACACACACACACACACACACACACACACACACACACACACACACACACACACACACACACGGGAGGGAGAGGGAGAGAGAGAGAAACAGAGAGACAGAAAGACACAGAGAGAGACAGAGAGAGAGAATAGAGGAAGGATGGGGGGGGCAAAGGTCCTGAGGCGATGGGCCTGTTTCTATTGCTGTAGTTGACGGTGGCACAGGTGTGCGCCAAGCCACACATGCACACGCAGAAACGAACAGCGCAGCACGGTACGCCTGGGCCACTTCACCCTACTGGTGTCAGCACCGAGCGGCAGCCGCACCCACACAAAAAAATCCCTGGAGGCTCGTCACCAGCTGTGACCTGGGCGGCGCGCTCCTGGGAGAGGCCAGGGCCCCCGGCGTCCGGTTTCCTGCCCACGCCAGTCCAACTTCCGCGCGACGGGAGGGCAGAGGCTTGCGGGGCATCTGCTCCCGGGTCCTCTCCTGGTCCCGCCACAGCTGGGAAGAGGGACCCGTGCGCCCCGCCCCTGACGCTCCGCCCCGTCCCGTCCCAGCTTTACTGGCCAGAGGTCCCGGGGCCCCAGAAGGCGGCCGGCCTGGTTGGGCCGCGCGATGTCGCAGGGATCGGAGCTCATCCGGACCACGTGCAGCAGCGGGGGAGCGCCGGGGCCAGGCCATCCCTCGGAGGGACTGCTGGACCCGGTGTACCCACGCACCCAGGGCGCCCTGCTCAAAGTGGCGCAGATGGTAAGAAGAGTGGAGTGGCGTGGGGACGGGTACACGGGGCTGCACCTGGCCGGGGCCCCGGGAGCCCCGCGCACCCCCTTTGGTGTCCCCAGTGCCCCCTGGAAAGTTCCTGGAGCAGCCTATTGGATCCCCGGCCCCCTCGCTTAACCAGCCGCCGCCCTAGGGGGCCCGGCCGGCTTCCCCACCGAAACCTGGGGTGCGAGTTCCTCCTCGTCTTCCTTCCTCTTCTCCAGGCCGCGCGTTTCGCACCGGGCAGGGGAGGGAGGGTCCCCCACTGTCCTCTGCAATCCCCCGGCCGCGCACGGGCTGGCTGGCCGCCCGAGAGCCGAAGGCGCTCTGCTCGGCTCTCGGATCTCTGCTGGGGACAGGGAGAAATGCCGTCTTTAAGACCATCGCCAGGTTCCCTGCGCTCCCCCAGGCTTCAGAGGCTCCTCAGAAAGCAGCCGGTTAGCTGGGAGGGCCTGTGACTAGGGGGCTTCTGGTGGTCACTTGGAGCCAGGCACGGTGAGAGATTGGTTGTTACTATGACCAGAGCTCCACAAAAGCTTTGGCCCGACTACAGTTGCCAGGCCTGTTCCTGTTCGCTCTTTACCCACCCTTTTCTCCCTCCTGTTTTTGTTTTCGACTTCTTTGAAAATGTCTCGTCTCCAATAACTTTTCTGTTTGTGTGGTGTGTTTTTAAACTGTGCTGGGCGGTTTGATTTCCCAGCTCATCATGTGTGGAAAAGGGAGTGGTAGCTTTGTAGAAAGCTGTAGGGGACAGAAGTGTAGGGACCCCGGTGCAAGGTCACAGTCCCGGAAGCTGGGACGTGCGGGCTAAGCTGGAGCAGCCCCAGGGGACTGGGTACAGGTCCAGAGCTTTCTGCCATCCAAAACCGTTATTTTGGATGCCTAGTGTGTGGAAAGGTGACTGGCATTCCCTGCTGAAAGGCAGGTACCCTCTGTTGAGAAGGGTGCCTAAATGGACCAAAATTGGGACACAGAGGCATTTTTACTAAGGAATTAAAAAGGTCTGGGGCTAAGCAGCCTTGGGTTTGAACCAAGCAGTGTGTTGGACCCCGCCTAAACGCTTTAATCAGCCAAATAAAACCGAGAGGTTTGATCTTTTTAAATCTTTGATCTTTAAAAGATGGCTGGAGTCAGAGAGACTCTACTGCACAGGTGGGGACAAGGTCCCTGGGGAGAGATTTGGATGGGGTGGCCTCTGCCTTGATCCACAAGTGAAGCATATGAAAACTGTGTTTGCCAGCCTGTGATTTGGATGCACAAAATTAATGGAGGGGAGAACCATTAATGCTGGCCGGTGAGTTTGAGGAACAGGGATATTGTGCCAGGTTTTGGGTGGCGGTGACAGGGCCCGTTCAAAATCAGAGAGCAAAGATTTTAACAATGACTTCATCTGCCTGCTGCCTCTGCATGCTCCTTTTAAAAGCAGCTAGCTGACCAAATCTTGGGAGTGGGGCTGCCTGCTTAGTCCTGTCTGGCACCTGCCTCTGCTCCAAACTTCAGACTGGGACCTTCACTGTTAGAACCCTCTGTTTATCAGTCAGGGCAGACAGAAGCAAGTACATTGTGAGCACTCTTCGGGGGCACATTTCAATTTGCCCATGACCCAGCAGCAAACATACCTCTGGTTCTGAGCTTTGTGTGAAGTCCTTTTAATGTGTTCTGACAAGAGGTTTTTCAACATGTTACCTTAAGAACCAGACAGGTTGAGGTTGGAATTTTGGCTCAGTGATTAAGAACTGGTACTGCAGCTGGGCATGGTGGCACACACCTTTAATCCCAGCACTCAGGAGGCAGAGGCAGGCTGATCTCTGTGAGTTTAAGGCTAGCCTGGTCTACAAATCCAGTCCGGGACAGCCAGGACTACACAGAGAAACCCTGTGGGGGAAAAAAATTGTACTACTATTGCAGAGGACCCAAGTTTGATTTCCAGCATCCACTTCAGGCAGCTCTATAACCCTAACTCCAGGGAGATATGATGTCTTTGGCCTCCTCGGGCACCTGCATTTACAGGCACCTACCTACACACAGATATACATACATAACTTAAAAACTAAAAACTGCAAAGGCCGAGGCTGGGGCTATAGCTCAGTTGGGAGAGTGCTTGATTAGAATGCATGAAGCCCTGTGTTCGATTTCTAGCACCCATGAAACTGGGTATGGTGGTCCGTGCCTTTAACCTCAGCTCTCAGAACTCAGGTGATAGAGGCAAGAGAATAAGAGGTGCAAAGTCATTCATGCTACTTAGTGAGTTCTAGGCCATGCGAACTGTCAGAGGAGAGAGAAAGAAAGAGAGAGAGAGAGAGAGAGAGAGAGAGAGAGAGAGAGAGAGAGAGAAAACAAACTACCAAACTACTTAGAGGAACTTGTCTTGGACTCTGCTGGACTTGTCACTTCTAGAAAATGAAGAGGCCAGAGATCAAGAAGCAAACCCGTCTCAGGCGCGTCCTGGTGCTTGGCCTGTCCTTTACCCAGGTGTCTGTCATTCTTGCAGTCCTGTATTCACTGTCTTTCATCTTCCTCAGTAGACTAGTGACATCATAACTGTTCTTGACTTGAAGGAATTCGTCTAAAAGGATCTTTTTGTCTGGTTGTTTGGTTTGGTTTGTTTTTCCAGACAGGATTTTTCTGTGTAGCCCTGCTGTTCTGAAACTCCTCTGTAGACCAGGCTGGCCTTGAACTCAGAGATCCTCCTGCTACTGCCTCCTGAGTGCTGGGATTAAAGGCTTGTGCCACCACGCCTGGCCTCTTTTTGTTTGGTTGGTTTTTTTGAGACAGGGTTTCTCTGAGTAACAGTACAGGCTGTCCTGGAATCACTTTGTAGACCAGGCTGGCCTCAAACTCACAGAGATCCACCTGCCTCTGCCTCCCAAGTGCTGGGATTAAAGACGTGCGCCAGAATGAACAGCCTCTTTTTTTTTTTTTTTTTTTTTAAGCTGTGTATTGCTCTCAGTAACTCAAGGGAATTGTGTACTATACACCATCACTGTGTCCTGTCACTAAATGCTTTTAAGGAATGGAGTGAATCATGTCTCTGGGTAGTGAGGAAACCTCCTGAAAAGGCACAATGGGCACCTAAAGCCACGCAGTGTGACTCACCCAGGTATCATGCCTTGCATCCTCAGAACACGAAACTCTGGCAGAGTCTGAACTTGCCAGCGATCCAGAGAAAGCAAAACCCTGGTGAGACAGTGTCACACACATGGAGCTGATGATAACGAAAAGGACACATGGCAAGTGGCTAGGGTGCAGAAGCTGTGAAGGGGCTGCAACCCTGAGATACTGCTGATGGAAGTGCAAAATGACGTAGCCACTCTAGGGACGGTCTGCGGTAACTCCAGAGTTGTGTCACACAGCCATGAAGACCTGAGTTGGCTCCACGCACACCCACATAGGTGCCCACACAGGCACATAAAATAGGTGCCATGTGACCACTACTCCTGCTGGCTTAGGAGAAGTGAAAAATGTATGTTCATGTATATTCACTTTATTTATTTACAACCACCAGAAATTAGAAGCAACACAGGCAACCCACAAAATGGTGAATGAATTGATAACAGAAACAAAAAGTACTAACTACATCTGATGAGGTATTATACAGAAAAACCAATAGGGAAGGGATACTGGGATATGCAACTGCATGTGAACTTTGGACACATTCTGCTAAGTGGGAGGGGGAAAGCCACTCAGCAAAAAATCATGTTCTATGATTCTGGTCAGATGAAATGTTGAAAATAGGCAAATTTATGAACACAGACAAAAATCAGTAGCTGCTTAGGGCTGGGCCAGGGCACTGCTGGAAGGAAGTTGGAAGTGACTGTTGATGGGCGCAGGTTTGGGGGTGGTGTTTAAAACGGTTAAAAGTTGCGGTTGATGGTTAGGCAACCGTTGAGACTATACTAAAAACCACTGGATTTCACACTTGAGATGGGAATTAAGGCCCAGTTAGCCATTTAAAAGAAACAGCCTTAGAGAAGCAGTTCAGGAGGGGGAGGGCAAGGGACACTCTGGGCAGCCTCCAGATACAAGAAGCAGGGCTGTATTTCAGGGACACCCACAGCCTGTCCAGCCTCACAGAGTGTAGGCTGATAGGCCAGCCTTCTGGGACCACTGGATGTCCATGGGGCCACAGCTGGAAGGGAACAATGGGTGTAGAGGTCAGAGGACAGCTGTTTGGAATCTTCTAAACAAGAAGTGGTGTGCACACCTCTAATTCAGACACACAGGAGGCGGCTGCGGCGGTGGCAGGGGGATCAGCAGTCAAGATAATCCATAGCTACATAGATTGTCCAACACTAGCCTGGACTACAACAGAGTCTGCCTAAAAGGAGGGGGACATGGTGCCACACATCGTGAACCCCAGTACTCCCAGTGTGTGGATCTCTGTGAGTTCAGGGCCAGCCTGGTCTACATAGCAAGCTCCACGCCAGCCAAGGGTACGTAATGATACTGTCTCAAAAAGAGCAAAAATAAGTAAGTATAAGTTAGCATCCCTCAAGTCTTTTATTATAATAGTTAAAAGGGCATTCAAGACCTCATCCAAGTGTGACCTGTACCCTCATTTTCTACCTCCAGAAACACAGAGGCTAAAAGGCAGCAAAGAAACACATTGCTGAGGTTCTGCCCCCTCCCAACCCAGTCCTGACCCAAGAGCAGGAAGCCTCTTTCTGCAGAAGGCTAAAGCAAATTTTAAAAATTGATAATAAAGCAAGAGAGATGGCTCAGTGGTTAAGAGCACTGGCTCCTCTTCCTGAGGTCCTGGGTTCTCCTTCTAGCACCCACATGGCAGCTCACAACTATCTGTAACTTGTAACTCCATTTTCAGGAGATCTGGCAGCCTCTCCTGGCTTCTGTGGGCTCTATGCACTCATGTGGTCCACAAACATACATGCAGGAGAGACACTCATCACATGAAAGGAAACTAAATAACTCTTGTTTTAAATTGACAATAAAACTAACTATGGGTTTTATTCTTCCTAATAAAAGCGATTTGTTCATGGCACACACCATCCAAAGCACAGAGAAAAGAAAATGTACTGTCCATTCACTCTCCTCCAATGTTAGCAATAAGCGAAACTCCTTAGGATTTTGTAGAAGATACATATAATTTTGGTGACTTACAACAAAATTAGAATGACAATGTATATATGCTGTGAGGTGCTGGCTTTTGGCTTGTTGAATATTACTGTTTTCCTGCTGTTTGGCTTTTAAATCTTTGTGAGCTGTTTGTCTACACGTGTTTGTCCCATGTGTTTACGTGTGCAGGAGTGTGTGTGTGTGTGCACCTATATATATGTAGGCCACTTTAGGAGCCGCCCAGCCTTGTTTTCTGAGCCAGGGTCCCAGGCTATGACCTATAGCTTGCTGATTAGACTAGGTGAGTGTCTGGCTTTTTACATGAGTGCTGGGGGTTTAAATCAAGTCCATGTGGTAAGTACTTTACCAACTGTGCCCAGACTAGCCTCAGACTCACTATAGAGCTGAGGTGACTTAGAAGGCACAATCCTTTTGCCTCTGTCTCCAGAGTCCTGAGAGGACAGGACACCCCAGCAGGCCCAGCTGCAATTTGTTTTTTCCTAGTGTGGTTTGCAGCCAGGCATGGGAGGCGCTGTGATTCATGTCCCCTGGCCTCACTTCCAAGCTCACAGGCTTCCAGGCCTGTTTGTGTAAACATGGGGCCAGAATGCCCTTCCTTGTACAGAAATCATGTTGAACAAATGTCCCAATAATTCCTCAGGATAGATGCCGCCTGCCCTCTGCAGAGAGAGACACAAAGAGTTTTATGCCCTTTGTAGGTGAACGGTATTGAACAATTTTCTAGACTGGCCTCAAACTCCCAGAGATCTGCCTGCCCCTGCCTCCTGAGTGCTGGGACTAAAGGTGGCACCACTACATCCAAACTTTTCTAGACTTTTTTTATTGTTGCTGTTTTTTGAGACAGGGTTTCTCTGTGTATCAAGCCCTGGCTGTCCTGGACTTGCTTTGTATACCAGGCTGGCTTTGAACTCACAGAGATTAAGAGGCCTGCCTCCTGAGTGCTGGGATTAAAGGTCTGCACCATTACACCTGGCTGTACCTTTCTAGACTTTTAAAATGTTTTTTATTTCACTTATTTTGTGTGTGTGTGCACCCACGTGAACTCTCGTGTGCACATGCACACATCCAAACCTGATCTGCCCTTCTGGCCTTTTATGTGGGTTCTGGAGACTGAAGGTGGGTCCTCAGGCTTCTGCAGCTCGAGCTTCTCTCTCTAGCTGCATTTGTTCACCTCCTGGGCCCAGCTTTTAGATTTCCAATGTCAACAAATTAATGGCTGCCCTTTTATTGGCCATAACAAATTTCCAAGGTACCAAGTAGAGTACTAATTATAATTTCAATAGTGGAATTTCAATTTGGTGCCTGGCGTTTTGGAAAAGGAACAATGACAGGATAGTCAGCCGTGCTTTGAAATGCTCCTGTATTTAATTAATATCAACAACGGCTGTAAACAGTTCTAGGAGGCAGAGCACCATAAGTAGGAGGCTTCACGTCCAGAAGCTGCAGGTGCGAAGGATTTTGTGGGCATAGCCAAGAATTCCCACCCCACCCCACCCACCTGACCCCCACACACCTGGAAGAGCCAGCTGCTCCTATGCTGGAAACTACTGGCCAGAGGTGAGTGTTTTCAGGTAACACTGGCTGGAAACCATGAGGAGGCAGCAGAGGGGAAAGGGTGTGGGGTCCTCTATAGTGCCCTTGATTGGTCCCCTAGGTGGCTAACACTCCCACAGGGTTGTGTTTTTTGTTTTTTAACTGTCCAGTAGGTGCCAGAGACCCTCTAGGGCCCTCCTGGTTAGGCTGGGAGTGGTACCCACCAGGAATAGTGTAGTTCTTCAAATTGCGGTTGTTAGAGAAGGCCTCTCTCCTCCTTCCCCTGCTCTGGTTTCCTGCATGGCCCATTGGCAGCACATCTGTTTCCTCCCTGCCTTCTGCCAGCCGCTACATCCCTCCTCGCTGGCTGGCTACACCCCTGCACTTCTCACAGGCCAGTGAAGAATTTCTGGACCCCTCAGAGCCTGAACCAGAGGGAAGCCTTAATGACAGGACATTCCTGTGAACCCCACTCCACTCCTTGTGGGGTACCTGTAGCTGCTAGGCCCAGCCTCTGGCAGACATCAGGTCCCCTGGCTCATGATGGCAGTTAGCAAGGCTGAGACCTGTCTCTGTGTCCTGAGGCAGCCCACCCGTCCCCAGGGTTAGGACAAATGGTTGGCTGGAACAAGTGACAAGTTGTGGGTAAGCACTTTCCAGGTGCTCTGAGAGGACCCTTTCTTCCCAAGGGGACGGAATGGCAGATGGGAAGTAGGAAGAAAAAAGAACCTGCAGCAGGACCTCAGGGCTTTCACTCCCACCTCCCTGAGCAGCATCTCCCCATCTTACTTATAAAGAGGCAAAAAAAAAACCGAAACAAAACAAAAAAACAGCTTTCCCCTTTATGGTAGAAAAGCGATAGTTAACTAAATATTGAAGGCTGGGCACCTGGCAGGTAAGAGCTGCTGAGGGGAATGTTTTCTCCTGTTGCTAAATTCGCACTGTCTTAGGAGGTTTGCCCTGTGTCCTTGTTTACAGATGGGCATTGAGGCAGGGAGCTATGTCATCTGTCTAAGGCCTGAAAGCCATGACTACTGACACCTGGATTTGGGACAAGTCAGACTCCAAAACCTTAAGCTTTTTTTTTTTTTTGAGACAGGGTTTCATGTATCCCAGCCTCAGTCTTGCTGCATACCTAAATGTAAGCTTGAACTTCTGACCTCCCCGCCCCGCCCCAACCCTGTCTTCAAAGTGCCAAGAATATAAGTATGGGTTCTGAGGTTCCTGCTTGGATAGTATATGCTTTACTAACCAAGCTGTCTTCCTCAGCCCCTGGCTGTGTGTTAGATTTATTTGATTATTTTTATTTAGGTGAATGTGTGTGTGTGTATGTGTGTGTGTGTGTGTGTGTGTGTGTGTGTGTGTGTGTGTGTGTGTGTGTATGAGTTTATATGCACCACAGGGCCTAAGATCCCTTAGAACAAGCTACTGGCAGTTGTGAGCTACCCCGTGGATGCCAGAATCCGAACCCAAGTCCTCTGGAAGAGCAATAAGTGTTCTTTTTTGGGGAGGTGGGGGTTGGTTTTTGGAGACAAGGTTTCTCTGTGTGACAGCTCTGACGTTCTGGACTTGCTTTGTAGACCAGGTTGTCTTGAACTCACAGATCCTCTGCCTCTGGAGTGCTGGGATTAAAGGTGTGCACCACCACGCCCAGCCTGTGTGGTTTTCTTTTTCCCTTTCTTTTGGATAAACAGAAGCATTGAAATAATTATGAATTTCCCCATGTTTAAAAAAAAACTATTGAATTCTGCCTCTGCCCTTGAACCTGGCCAGGGCCAGCCAGGGCACTTTTTCTCACCAAGCCTGCAGCTTTTGTGTACAATGAGTAGGCTCCCCCAGACCTGCCCAACATGACAGACACACCCTTGGGGAACCCCAGAGAGACATACTTTTATAAGTCCATCCTGAGTGAGGGTGGAATTCCTGGCAGTGACTGGAGGTGTACAACAGGGGGATGGAGCGTTATTCTCATGAGTACATCATACCATCACAGGGGTGAAGGGCTGAGTGCGGCTGACATTCCTAGAGGTAGCTGCTTCTGTTCAATCCCCCAGGAGGGCATAACTCATGCAGTAAAAAGCCTTTAAAAGGAATATTGCATCTTCCTAAAGGCCGAGATTCTCTTGTACCTCTCAAGAGCCAGAATTACAGGTACAGGGATGTACCCTACCACCCACACCCAGTTTTAGGTGGACCTGGGGACCAAAGCTAGGGCTTCCTGCATGCTAGGCAAGTATGCTAATAACTGAGCCATGCCCCCAGCCCTGTGTGGAGTTTTGTTTTGTTTTGTTTTGTTGAGACAGGGTCTCTCTGTGTAGCCCTGGCTGTCCTGGAAATCATTATGTTCCAGGCTGGCCTTGAATTCACAGAGACCCACCTGCCTCCGCCTCCTGAGTGCCACCACGCCTGGCTTCCTGTGTGGAATTGTGTAATGTAAGAACATTTTGTCGGGCTGGAGAGATGAGTTAGCAGTTAAGAGTATGTAGTGCTGAGTGCAGAGGACCCAAGTTCGGATCCCGGCATCCACAGCAAGGGGCTCAAAACCACTGCTGTGTGTGGCCTCCTCAGGCACCTGCACTCATGTGCCCAGACACACACACACATACATACAATTAAAAATAATTTTTTAATTTTTTGTTTTGTTTTTTTGAGGCATAGTTTTGGTGGATAGCCCTAGCTGTCCTGGACTCACTTTGTAGACCAGGCTGGCCTTGAACTCACAGAGATCCACCTGCCTCTGCCTCCCGAGTGCTGGGATTAAAGGTGTGTGCCACCACGCCCGGCTGCAGCCTGAATATCTTGTCTCTAGCCATTTGGTTGTAGAATTTGTTCCCTATCCCCTGCTGTCAGCCTCTTCTCTGTGGTCCCTTCCTAAAGCTAGTCTGAAGGAACTAAAATCCTGTCAGGCGTGGTGGCATACATCTGTAATGCCAGCCCTCGGGAGCTCAGGCTGAGGCAGGAAGAGCCAAGTCTGAGCGCAGCCAAGGCTATGCAGTAAAACCCTAAAGAGAAAGAAAGCCAGGCCCTTTTGAGCAGCTTTGGTGTATTCCAGGGAACTTGCTGTGGTTAATTAATAAGAAGTCAACCATCAATGATACAGATTCCTTTCCACCTCGTGTTATCTTTGGGTCCTTAGAGGGTGCCTTTGTAGACATATCTTAGTTTTTCATATACAAGAATTTATTTAAAAAAAAAAAAGAAAGAGACAGGGGAGGGAGGGAGGGAAGGGAAGAAAGAAAACCGACAGATAATCATAACAGAAGCATGCATGGACCATGTGTTTTCTCTTAGAAGCTTGACCTGCTCCGAGCCTGAGTTCTCCAAGTTCCCGCTGTGGTCTCCTTACCCACTGTCATAGAGACGGGCTCTCCTTAGTGTCCCCATAGGCTCAGCATGCCACTGCTATAGCACACCTCTTGCCTTGGAGTTACCTGGAGCCAGGAAAATAGAGAGAGCTTCCAATGGCTGTGGAAGCAGCTGGCTGGGAGAGCTTATGCAGCTGTTTTATGGGGTGGGAAGAGACTTAGGTGGATGGAGCTAGACAAAAGAAAGTTTTCCTAGGCTCAGCCTCAGCAACTTCATGGGGAACCCTGGAGAGGGAGGCCAGCCACAGAGCTTGTCCTTGGGAACCAGGGAGGGTAACCCCAAGACCTCTGAGCCAGATAGCTGCAGATGCTTAAAGGAAACAAGAACTGGAGGGTATGGGGGATTGAGTTCAAGGCAGCGTCCCTAGGTGGAGAGAGGCACCCTGGTGGGTAGAGGGAGTCTGGGCATTTGAGAGGAGGAAATCTGAGCTGGGAGTTGTGGGTTCCCTGCTGAGTTCTGTAGAAGCCACTATCCCCCTGTCTGTCTCATCCCCAGTGAGGTTTTGCCAGGTGGGTCCAGTTTTCACACTGTGGCAGATGCTGTGCCACAAAGTTCACACCAGAGTACTGCACAATTGAGTTTCTCTCTCACTCTCTCTCTCTCTCTCTCTCTCTCTCTCTCTCTCTCTCTCTCTCACACACACACACACACACACACACACACACACACACAATCATCTAAATGTTTTAAGTAAGTTGATAGCTATCCTGGGGCACATGCTGCACACTGGCCACAGGCTGGCACATCTGGCGGAATCCAATGCTCTGTGGTATGCACACCTGCTGCATCTCCCTGTCTGTGATCTTGGCTTGTCTGCCGTCTTCCCTAGTGTCCCTCTGGACTCGAAACTCCAGGTGCAGATGCCCTTAGGACTCCCCATGTTACATTTGCTACATTTTGCTGTCCACTGAAAGAGCTGCGGTTGTCTTTTTTTTTGCAACTCCAATTTAAAAAAAGAGCAGGAGGGGTGGGGGTGAATATCTTACTGAGTGAAAAATGGGGAAGATTATTTCAACACTGTCACCATAATAGCAATAACTGAATCAGTGTGTGTGTGTGCGCGTGCATGTGCACTCTCATATGTATTTATGGCCATGTGAGAAAGCCACAGGTCAACTTCAGGTGTCCTTAGTCACTGTTCATCTTTTTTCTTTTTTCTGGTTTTTTGAGACAGGGTTTCTCTGTGTAGCCCCTGCTGCCCTGTACTTGCTCTGCAGACCAGGCTGGCCTTGAACTCAGAGATCCACCTGCCTCTGCTTCCCGAGTGCACATGCCATCACTGCCCAGCACCATTCACCTTTTGAGACATTCTCGCTGAACCTGGAGTTCACCGAACTCACCTGCCTATCGAGCCCCAGGAATCTATCTCCACCTCCCCGACACTGGGGTGACAAGCACAGCCCACCACTGCCAGCTTTTCTACACAGGTGGTGAGGATCCAACTCAGGTCCTCACACTTATGCAGTACGCACTGTAATTAAGCGTCTCCCCAGCCTCTTCACTAGATCATTTCTAACTCCTTGTACCCACCTAAGGACATAACCATCACAAATGTGTCCTGGTGAGCAGCTAGGGTAGGGACCTTCCCCTTACTTCCTACTGTCTCACTCAGAAAATTAGCCGGGCCACAGACATGCATGTCTATGGTGCAATGCTGTTTTTGTTTTTGAGACAAGGTCTTGTTTATGTTCCCCCAGCTGGCCTGGAACTCACAATTCAATCCTCCTGCCTTCCTAACTCCGTAGTGCTGAGAGTACAGTCATGTGCCACCATCCCCAGCTGTGACACTGGCTTTCCAAGGCTTCTTCCTAGTATTGGTCAGGGTGTCCTGTTCACTGCATGACACTTTGGGTGGAAAAAAGAACTCTGGGGCAAGACACATGTGGTAGTCTGAATGAGAATGGCCCTGTAGGCTCATACATTTGAAGGCTTGGTACCCAGTTGATGGAACTGTTGGGGAAGGATTAGGAGGTGTGGCTTTGTTGGAAGAGGTATGTCACTGGAGGTGGTCTTTAAGGTTTCAAAAGTCCCTCACCATTCCAGTTGACTTGCTCTCTGCCTTGTGGTTGTTGTCTCAACATGTAACTCTCAGATACGGCTCCAGTGCCATACTGCTATGCTTCTAGCCATGATGGTTATAAACTCACCCTCTGAAACTGCAAGTAAGCCCCCAATTAAATGCTTTCTTCTATAAGTTGCTTTCATCGTGGTGACCCTTCACACCAATTTAAAAAAATGTACAGAGCTGAAGAGTTGGTTCAGTGGTTAAGAGAACTTGTTCTTGGAAAGGACCCAGGTTCAAGTCCCAGCATCCATATGGGGAACAGACGTACATGCAGGCAAAGCACTCATATGAATAAAATAAATCTAAAAAAACATATATTAACTAAGATAGCACACATGTCCTGATGAAGTTCCACAAGGTCACCATCAGTGGTGACAGCATTCTGTACTGAGAGACACAATCGTTGCCTTCACAGACAGTTGTCTTACTTCAGCAGGCAAGCTTGGCTGTAATTTTCTACTCTAAATTTCTGGTTTGGGGGTGGGGATAATTTAGCAGCGTTTGGGTGGGGAGGAATAGCTAGACTGGCCATCATTGGCAGGGGTCTAGTGCTTCCCATGACCTAAGCTGGTCTGAGGCATCTTTGAAAATGAACATCATATTTTATTTCTGAAAGGGGAAAAGAAATTTTCCTCAGTGGTGTAGCCCCAGTAAGTTGCCCATGCTCCTGGAAGTAGCCCTAATTAAACTTAGTGTGGGGGAAAATGAAGAAAAAGAGGAAGCATGCATATGTGTGTGTTAGTGTATCTGGGAGCCCTGTGCACCACAAGAGCTGAAGGAGGAAAAGAATCCTGGGCTGGAGTCTACAGAGAGCAAGGTTCTGCTAACTTCACTTCACTTCCACCAAGGGATATAGATTTTGGGCTGCTAGCTTCCAGAACTGCAAGGAAATAAACATCTGCTGTCGCGCTCGCCTCGCCAATAAGGAAAGCGCCACACAATCAGGATTCTTCTGACAGCATTTATTGAACAGCTCTTTTAGATAGCACGGTGGAGAGGGACCCCGAGCTCCGACAATCAGGATTCTTCTGACAGCATTTATTGAACAGCTCTTTTAGATAGCACGGTGGAGAGGGACCCCGAGCTCCGGCAGGCGGCTGCCTATATAGCACATAGGGAGGCTTGTCGAACCCTCATTGGCTCATACGGAATCACCTAATTAGCATGAGATCGCAATGCCAAGAAACGCGCCTTGCACATGCGCACACCGGCACAGCACCTCCTTGAAGAACCAGGAAGCAGGAAGTCGGCGCCATCTTGTAATGGCGATTGCGGCCCCCGACATTTCCTCCTTCTTTATTAAATAGCAAAACAATCCACTTTGTCACCGATCAAGCCCACCGTTCTACCAGTGGAGCGATCAAAGTAGTTAAATGGACTAGAGACCCTGTGTGCTTGAATTCCCGTGCAATGGGAACACGAGACCTGGGAGGCACACAGGACTGTCATCAGAACGCCTGGTGCAATGGGAACATGAGCCCTCAGGACAATTATATGATGACAGTGTCTCATTGTTTTAGCATATTTAACCAAGCTCTAGGAGAGGTTCCAAGTTCCACGGCAAGTAAAGCCTGAGTGATTAGCACTTTATCTCTATAATGTTGTTTTTTAAATTTGCAGAGCAACCAGAGGGTAATCAACATTCCCCCCGCTAAAAGGCAGCCGAATAACCCGACTCCCACCCATTCCTTAAAGTAGGAGAAAGCCGACTGAAGCCAGGAAGCCAATCCTTTTGTTAGGGACAGATCCAAACGAGTGGAATTAATTCGAATGATAGCTATTCGTAGTCTTCTCATGGTTTCATCAAATTCCGCAGTCCAATTTTGTCACAACTGTTGAGATAAAGTCTTAGACAAGTTAGCTGCTCGTGTAAAATTTTCATATTGGACAGAGGTAACACAAAGTCCAGGAAGTTTAATTTCACATCCTAATTGAGCCATTTGCCATAATATGTCCAATTGTTCCTGGACAAGGTCAATACGTTGATTGACAATCATTAATCCTCCTTTTATTTGTGCATTAGCAGAGGCCTGTACATCAATAGCTTGACTTACGGAGGCCGATAAATTGTTTAACATAATAGTAGTTTGTATTTGGCCAGAAAGAGCAAGGGATGAGGCTGTAAGAGATGCAGCAACAGCAGCAGTGGCTATAATGCTTACAATAGCTGCAGTAACTCCAAAATCTCTTTTTGGTCTAAACAGGGTGAGCGTATTGGGAGTTTCAACTGGAACAGGGACAAATCTGGGCATGCGAGCCACAATAGCTGTGTGAAACTTTGTAGCATTCCAGCATAATGTGTAATAACTATCTTGATTAGTGGATCCATTACTCACAATCCAAACAAAGGGAGGCCAAACACAGACTGGAATGGCCTTAACTATTTGTGTGGTGTCTTTATAAATTTCTTCTTTTATTGTATCATCTGTTATATTTTGCGTAATTTTTCCTTTCATAACACCTCCTTCCAGTAGCATAGACATGGGCATCAAATCAGTGCAACTCCCACCAGAACCACATAAAAGCCAGATATCAAAAGGATCTATATCATATCTAAAAGGGTCCATAGTAGTAAAGTTACCATACCCCTCAAGAGGTGAAAATGTAAACTGGCGTTGTGGGAGTGGATGAGCTCTACGGCTTTGACATCCTGTCCAGGGAAGAAAAGCCTTATCTGCCTTATTACCACTACAAAAAGGTGCATATTGAGGTTGAGACTGTCGGTTGGATCTACTTTCATCAGAATTGTTTGTATGAGGCCACCAGCCAAACAAGATTGTAGCATTAGCCACTAATTTATTACCCCTTTCCTTTACTGTAGTATCTAATTTTGCATAGGAATGATTGTTTAACTGGATACAAGAGTTATCCTCGGAGTAATTGGTAGACACCGTGAAACAGAGACAACCCTCTGTAGCCAGGGTTATGTTATGTGGCACTGAGGCTGTTTGATTATCCATAGGCAGGAACACTAACCCCAGGGTATTATTGGTGGTGAAAAAACGAGGAAACACTTGTGCATCATGCATCACAGGCATGGGGAGTGGATAGGTGGTCATAATTCCCCATCTAGCCATCCCCATCACCGTGGTCAGAAGGAGAATCGTTCCCCACAGCATCAGTGGAAGTCTTCGTCCCAGACGGTACCAATTCATCGTCAGCAGTCAGCACTTGTCGCGTCAATCTCGCTGGGACCCAGATAGGATTTTCTTGATCCTGTGGAAAAACACAAATGGCTCCCCTGGATCTTACTAAAACCGGATCCGGGCCTTTCCATTGGTTAGATAAAACATCTTTCCATCTAACAGATTCTTTATGAGGACTTGGAGCCACATGTCTATCAGCAGCAGATCGTCCTTCAGAATCCAAGTTTAAAAAATTTAAGTGAATAGAGCTAGGGAGATAGATGTCTTAGGTCCCATATTAGGGCCTACTCCCCCTTTTTGTTTTTGTAGATAAGTCTTTAATGTGCCATTGGCACGTTCCACAATTCCTTGTGCTTGAGGATTATAAGGCAGGCCGGTGACATGGCGAACACCAAGCCTTTGGCAAAATTGTTGAAAAGGTTTAGAGGTATAAGCTGGTCCATTGTCAGTCTTGAGTTGAATGGGTTTGCCCCAGGCAGCCCATGATTCAAGACAGTGAGTAATAACATGTGAAACCTTTTCCCCCACTAGGGGAGTGGCATGGATAATACCAGAACATGTATCGATGGACACATGGATATATTTAAGTTTTCCAAAGACAGTATAATGAGTAACGTCCATCTGCCAGACATGAAGAGGTTGTAGACCTCTAGGATTGACACCTATAGATGGAAGAGGTCGGAACTCAGCACAAGAGGTACATTTTAAAACAATATCACGTGCCTCTGCACGGGTCAGATGGAATTTTAATCTCAAGGTATTGGCTGGAACATGATATAATTTATGAAACTCTGTTGCTCCCTCTATGGGTGAATTTACCCAAAATAGTTCTCTAGTAGCTTTATCAGCAATAGAATTGGCATGAGACATTGGTCCAGGGAGCAATGAGTGTGCCCTCATATGTTGAATAAAGAATGGATGATGTCTATTTCTAATATGTCTTTGTATGTCTTTAAACACCTCAGCAACAGTGCTTTTGGGATGAATGAAATCAGTTACTTCAAGCTGTCTTACAGCTCCAACAACATAATGTGAGTCTGAAATAATGTTTATAGGCTCAGGAAATCTTTGTAATACTATAGCTACTATAGCACATTCTACTAATTGAGGTGAGGTATAATTAAATTTGATTTGAGTAGGAACATTATTAACAACATAACAACCAATGCCTGTTTTAGAACCATCAGTATAAATATCCAGTGCCTGATGGATAGGTTGTGTCTTTGTAATTTTAGGAAAAATAAAGGCATTATTAAGAGTGAATTGTAAGCCGGGCGGTGGTGGCGCACGCCTTTAATCCCAGCACTTGGGAGGCAGAGGCAGGCGGATCTTTGTGAGTTCGAGGCCAGCCTGGTCTACAAAGTGAGTCCAGGACAGCCAACAATACACAGAGAAACTCTGTCTCGAAAAAACCAAAAAAAAAAAAAAAAAAAAAAAAAA
>CAJQZJ010003646.1:9599703-9611388 GCA_907164525.1 Lophiomys imhausi
AAAAAAAACAAAAAAAAAAAAAAAAAAAAAAAAAAGAGTGAATTGTAACAAAGGATGTTTAGGATAATGATTATCTATATTTCCTGGGAAAGAACATTTCAAAATAGCCCAAGAGTCTTGTGTCCCACACAATACTTGGATCTGATACATAGTATATGGACAGATTACTGTGTCAGGATAAATTCCAAAATGTGTGACTGAGAGCTGTATTCCTTTAAGAGCCAAGTCTGCAACCAAAGTTGGATAATAACCTAAAGTCTTACCAGGGGAACTATGAGGATGAATCCACAATAAGGGTCCTTCCTGCCATAGTACAGCAGTAGGATGCATAGGAGAAGGTAAGATACACAAGTGTAATGGCAAGTCTTGATTAACTGTCTAATTGAGCAGATCGTATTGCAACTTCTATTTTATCTAGCACCTTAGAAGCCTCAGGAGTTAACTTTCTCAATGATGTAATATCAGAGTCTCCTTCTAAGACCTTAAATAAGGGTTGTAACTCTGTGGTAGTAATTTTCAAAAATAAACGAATCCAATTAATATCTCCCAACAATTTCTGGAAGTCATTTAGGGTTTTTAAGGTGTCCCTCCTGATAGTTACCTTTTGAGGCTTAATATAGTCAGGTGTAATAATTGAGCCTAGAAACCTTCCTACATTACCTTCTTGTACCTTTTCAGGAGCAATATAAAGGCCTTTCGACCGCAAGTTTTCAGTTAACGAAGAAAAGGCTTCCTGTAACATTTCTCTATTGTTTGTGCAGAGGAGGATGTCATCCATATAATGACATATCCTGACTTTGGGAAAATTTTTTCTAACAGGCTCAATAGCCTTTGAGACGTACAGTTGGCACATAGTAGGACTATTGGCCATTTCTTGAGGAAGAACTTTCCACTGATAACGAAGATCAGGTTCTTCATGATTGACACTAGGCAGGGTAAATGCAAACCTTATTCTATCCTGAGGATGTAAAGGAATAGAGAAAAAACAATCTTTTATGTCTATAATTATGACTTCCCAATGTTTAGGTAATGCTGAGAGCAATGGTAATCCTCTCTGAATAGAGCCCATAATTTGCATTTGTTTATTAATAGCTCTCAAGTCATGTAACAGTCTCCATTTTCCAGACTTCTTTTTTTTTTTTTTTTTTTGGTTTTTCGAGACAGGGTTTCTCTGTGTATCCTTGGCTGTCCTGGACTCACTTTGTAGACCAGGCTGGCCTCGAACTCACAGTGATCCGCCTGCCTCTGCCTCCCAAGTGCTGGGATTAAAGGCGTGCGCCACCACCGCCCGGCGAGACTTCTTTTTAATTACAAATATGGGAGTATTCCATGGTGACTGGGATGATTCTAAATGATCTAAACTTAGTTGTTTCTCCACAAGCCCTCTTGCGGCTTCTAGTTTCTCAGAGGTAAGAGGCCACTGAGGAACCCACACAGGTTCCTCTGATAACCAAGGTATAGGCAAAGCCTCCTCAGCGGCCCCTAAGAAAAACCCAGTCCAATCCTATCGCGTTTTTTAATAACTGGGATAGGGCTGGTTCTTCCTTGTAGGGCTTTTCCTAATCCTTTTCCAGGAACACAACCCATATCCCTCATCATGTTTTGACTTTGAATTGAATAATCATTTGTAAGTTTGAAATTCATTTGTTTTAGTATATCTCTCCCCCAAAGATTTACTGGGAGAGGTAAGACATAGGGTACCACAGTTCCTTTTCTACCTTCATTGTCTTCCCATTGTAAGGTTTTTGCACTAATAAGAGGTGTGGATTCATAGCCCAATCCTTGTAAAGTCTGTGAGGATTGATTTGTGGGCCAGGACTTTGGCCACCATTGAGACGAGATTATGGTGGTATCTGCCCCTGTATCTAATAATCCCTTAAATGTTTTGCCTTGTAATTTAAGGTCTAAAATAGGTCTATCATCTAATTCTAGGGATATATAGGTATGAGTTCCTCCAGAGGAACCAAACCCTTGCATGCCTCTCGTTGTCCCTTTAGCTGGGAATAAAGCATGCAGACTGGGGAGTATTAATAATTGAGCAATCTTATCACCAGGGGCTATAGAACTAATTCCTCTTGGCGAGGAACACATATTTATTTGTCCCTCATAATCTTGATCTATCACCCCTGGGTGAATGATTAACCCTTTAAGAGAGGCTGAAGCTCTTCCCAGGACAAGTCCTACGGTATCTTTAGGCAATGGGCCTGAAAAATCATAAGGTATAGGCTGACACCCCATAATGGGCGTTAATACTGCTCTGGTGGTGGCACAGAGGTCCAGTCCTGCCAAGCCTGTTGTGGCTCTTCTTGGCGTCGAGACTGCCTCAGGGGTGGTAGTTGTTGGGCGTTGTTTGGATGATCTAGTGCCCCATACATTTGAGGGCCCTGGGGACGTGGGCCCCGCTGCCCGTTTTTTGACGAATCATTAAGGGGGCATCCTTTATCATCCTTAACTGATCTGCACTCATTCGCCCAATGTTTGCCTTTGTTGCATCTAGGGCACATGTCAGGAGTCCTGGGATATTTACCATTATCAGCTGAATTCCTGGATCTACATTGTTTTTGAATGTGGCCTACTTTTCCACATTTGTAACATTTCATGTTGGAAGCCCTCTGGGCAGCAAGAACTGCCGCGGCAAGCCCTGAGTTAGACAAAGGTCCCCCTATTCCTCTACAAGCTTTCATCCAGGCATTCAACCCCTTTCCTTTCCATGGTGTTATTGCATTTCTACATTCCTTAGTACATTGTTCAAAGATCAGCTGTTCTACGAGTGGCATTGCCGTCTCAGGATCTCCAAATATCCTGCCTGCTGCTTCCATCATGCGTGCCACAAAATCTGAAAATGGTTCATTATTTCCTTGAAGTATTTTTGTTAAATTACCAGTAACCTGGCCCTTATTAGGCAGACTTTTCCATGCCTTTACTGCAGCCTTGTTAATTTGTTCATACACTTCTGCAGGGTAGGCTGTCTGATTGGCTACCCATTGTCCCTGTCCAGTAAGCATATCGAAATTCCATTGAGGATGCCCCTGCGCCAGGTTCTGTCGAGCCTGGGAGGCACAGAGGTCCTGATAAATGGATTTCCAATCTAAATATTGTCCCATAGTAAGACATGCTTTAACAGTATTATACCAATCCTCTGGTGTCATAGCACTGACAGTTATTCTCTCTACAAGTGCCTGAGTGAATGAGGCATTTATGCCATATGTTTGAACAGATTCGGCCAAGGCTTTTAACTGTTTTAAGTCTAGCTGGGAATGTTGTCTTGTCTGGTTAGCATCTTCCCACACGGGGAATGCAATTCTAATCTTCTTTCTTTCCTTAAGAGGGATGAGGGATGTGAATCCCGGTTTTTTCTTCTTTTTTACTACTTCTACTAATGGCGGAGCAGACGGAACTGACCCTGAAGCATATGGGTCAGGCCGATACCGCTCAGCCTCATATCGAGCTGCCTCTTCTTCTAACTCAGCTTGATCATCTGAATCCAATACACCCTCCTCTGACGAGGAAGATGTTGGATCCTCTTTCTCTTCCTCACCCTCTGTAGAGGTCTCCTCTGAGGACAAGTCTCCAACCCTTAAATTCTTAAATTCGTCAAGGACAGTATACAATTTGTCCTTTTCTTTTGACATCTCTTTACTTGTTTGTTTTCTTTTTAATCTCAGCACTCTTTTCCTTTTCTGCTTCTGATAGGCTATCCTGATGATCTGCTAATACTCTCTGTCCTTCCCGAACCTTTTCTTGACATCTAGAGTCCTCAATACAAGCTCTAATCATTTTATACAGTGGCCACGTTCCTGGTCTAAGCCTCCCTCCATCTTTTTCATTACTGAAATCAACTCCAAGTTTTTCCCAAGACCCTTTGGTTAAGGATCCGGTCGAGACAAACCATGGAGCAACTCGATCTACTTCTTTTAGAAAATTGCATAGAACTCTTTCAGGAACTTTTAGTCCGCGTTCCTTCAACAACGCCCGCATTGCTGAAAGGGGTGGTTTCATCTGTTGATTGCCCATAGTCCTTTATCTACAGGACAGAGCGAACCTGCACAGTTATCTACCTGTGGCTTACGGTTCCGGTAAACAGGGAGGACAGGTACACTCCTTCCCTTGTTGATGGCAATTAAGACAAAAACAACACGTAATGACCACCACCGCCCAAACAAGAAGAACAAGAGCCAGCCAAAGGGGATCCACCATACCTTGCAGAAAAGTGTCTAGACTTCCTCCGCCGTCAGTTCTGAATCCTCTGTCGAGCCTACAGGATCCCTCGTAGCTGGACCAGAGCTCCCGAGACGTTCGGCCTCATTCCCGGGTTTCGGCACCAGATGTCGCGCTCGCCTCGCCGATAAGGAAAGCGCCACACAATCAGGATTCTTCTGACAGCATTTATTGAACAGCTCTTTTAGATAGCACGGTGGAGAGGGACCCCGAGCTCCGGCAGGCGGCTGCCTATATAGCACATAGGGAGGCTTGTCGAACCCTCATTGGCTCATACGGAATCACCTAATTAGCATGAGATCACAATGCCAAGAAACGCGCCTTGCACATGCGCACACCGGCACAGCACCTCCGTGAAGAACCAGGAAGCAGGAAGTCGGCGCCATCTTGTAATGGCGATTGCGGCTCCCGACAATCTGCTGCCGTTGTTTATTATAGAAGCCACGGGAAACTCACACAGCCCATTAAAGACTTCGCAGTGTGGCTAAATTCCAAACAGTGTCAACACTGTACACTGTAGGCATCTAATGTGTTCTCCTCTCCTTATGGACAGACTTTCCTCATCTCCAGGAATAAGCCCGCTGAGCAGCTACGGCCAGCCTCTCAGCCCCTCTGAATGGCAATTCTCTCACGGCCCTTGGAGTACATCAGTCCCTTTGCAAAGAAAGCAGCCCCTTGGGTTGTCCACTGAGGACCCAGTAAGAAAGAAAACAACCAGAGAGCAATTCTCAGATAGCTGAGTGGTCACAGAGGATGAACGTGTATTCCAAACCCGCTCTGTGCCTGGCCTTGGAGAGTGTTGCCATCCAGATGCCTTCAAACCACTGGGTGTCAGATAAACCTCTCTCACGTATCTCAATGCGATGCCTGAACATCATTCTGACACCTTTTAAAGATGCCTGGGGAGATGATTTAGTGGATAGGAGTGCTTGCCACAAGTCTGGAGACACAAGTTCTGATCCCCCAAACCCACATAAATTCCAGGCCCAGTAGCACATGTCTGTAATCCTAGTGTGCCCCTACAGGAGATAGGAGGCAGATAGCCTGGCTTACTATTTTTTTTTTCTTTGAGCCAGTTGAGAGTGAGTTACAGATGTGTGAACCCTAGTGTGCATTTTTTAAAAAGGGCCTTCTCATATTGCAGTCCTGGGCTGGAGAGATGGCTCAGCCGTTAAAGGCTAGGCTCACAACCAACATATTGCAGTCCTGTTGCTAACAGGAAGCCAAAGACACCGATAATGGAACTACAAGTCTTATTCAGGCTTCACCACAACCCACTAATGCCCTTCTGGCCTAGGGCCCTGGGACCACGTGATCAGCAGTCTTATTCAGCAGTCATATCTCTTTCTTCTTCAGTCTAGAAGCTTCTTGAATTACAGATGGGCACCTTCACACTTGGTATATGTGTGCCGGATACTGCACGTGGACTCAGGGCTTTGTGCCAAATGACCTATATTCTCAGCCCAGTCTTTTACTCATTAAACTTCCTCTCACTGCAGCATTGCTTACAGAAGCAGCCAATTTCAATGTCTTCCATCTTCTTCCACCTGGTTATTTTGAGACAGGGTCTCACTATGTAGCCCTGGCTAGCCTGGAACTCTCTATGTAGTCCAGGCTGGCCTCAAACTCACAGAGATCTGCTTGCCTCTGTCTCCCAAGTGCTGGGGTTAAAGGTGTGTGTCCATCCCAGGCAGCCCACCTTATTATTTTCTAGGGCAGGGTCTCTCAGTGTGCCTGGATCTCACTAATTCTAGACTGACTGGCTAGTCAGCCCCACCAGCACTGGGATCCATGGTGTGCACTTCTGTTTGTGGTTGCTGGGGACAGAACTCAAGTCCTCCAGGTTGTATAGCAAGCACTCCACAGACTGAACCATCTCCCCAGCCCCTCACTTTTTGCTTCTGCCAAACAAAACGTCAGTTGGCTGTGTTCTTGGGGAGTTCCTTCCCTTCCCTCCCTTTCCTTCCCTTCTCTTCAGTGCCACCAACATACATGTCTGCTTCAGGTTAACCCACACTCTCTTAGTTACTCTTATCTTTACAGTAAGCCTTCAAACTGGATAGTGTTCATCTGCAAAGTTGTTTTGATTACCCCTACTTTGCCTTCCCATATAAATTTTAGATTCAGCTTGTCAACAATTCTGTATTTTCAGTTAATATCTCCTGCATTGCTGCTGTTAGACATGG
Source organism: Lophiomys imhausi (assembly GCA_907164525.1). Taxonomy (NCBI): domain Eukaryota; kingdom Metazoa; phylum Chordata; class Mammalia; order Rodentia; family Muridae; genus Lophiomys; species Lophiomys imhausi. The sequence continues at coordinate 9,606,108 of CAJQZJ010003646.1, forward strand.
TCCTTGTTTTCAGTGTGTAAATTCAATTTTTGTTGCTCACCTATAGGAAAATGGTTGCTCTTGTAAGTTAAACTATGACCTATGCCGTAGCTGAACTTGTACATTCATTCTAGAACCTTCTTTTTGACTGCCGCTGGGTTTTCTGTGTGCTTTCCTTTTCAGTATTCATACCTCATTCCTGTTTCTTCATATTACAGCTTCAGACAGTCGACGATGACAAAGGACATCTTTTCCTTGTCACTTTGACAACACCCCCTTTTCCCCTTTTCCTGAGGGGAAAGCCTACAGTTTCTCACGCCCAAGCACAGTGTTAGCTGTGGGTTGCGTTGACCACATTTATCAGGCTAAGTTGGTCCCTTAGATCCTAACTTACTGATGGGCTCTTTGCTTTGTTTCTTATCAAGAGTGGATACTGAAATTTTTGCCATCTGCTTTTTCTGCATCAGTTGACAGGAATATATGGCTCACCTTTGTGTCTGTGTCTCTGGGGTGCAGATTCAAATCACTTGAAACTGTTGAACCAGCCATGCATTGTCAAGATGCCCCATGTGCCCATCTCTTCTGAGTTGCTGGTCTGATGTGCTAACATTCAACTGTGCCAGAAGCTCCGCTAGCTTCCAGAGCTTCCTTCTGAGACGTTTGCATTTCAACACTCCGCTCCAGAATTTTCCCCTGTGTGGTTGATATTTACATTTTTTTTTTTTTTTTATTTCTTAACCTCTTTCTCAATTCTGCCATGTATTAGGGAAGGCAACATTTTGCAACCCAATTCTGAGGGGGAGGGGTTAGAAGGAATCTTTGCTCCTGAAAGCAAGGTTCAAGAGAACCTCAACTGACCCTTGCTATGGCGCACCCCCCCCCCCCCAGCTGTCACCCTGAGAACTGCTGGTTTATGTCTGGTTCACCCAAGCTGTGCAGTTCTAGGTGACAGGTAGTCTTCTTGAGGACAGATCTGTAGTCTGGCTTTGTAGCCTCCTCTCTTCCTCTCAGAGTTTCCAGGCCAGGGGCAGGCCGCCTGTGGAGACTGAAAAGCCTTCTTTGTCTTTCCCTCCTGAGGCTTGGACAGCAATCCCAGGCAGCCTCAGAGTGACCCTGAAGGTCGGTGAAGGGAGCCTGTGGGGCTAGCCAGGGTCAGCCTTCCCAGGTTATTTTTAAAAAGTGGAAGCTAAGGGGGTATAGCCCTCACTGAAGGGAGGCCTTTGTTTCCACTGGACTCACCAGTGAGGAAAACTCAGACACAGGCCAGTAAGGGCCACTTTCCACTGTGCCTGGCTACAGGTGACAGTACTCAGATCCCGGGACCCATCTTACGTTCCTGTAAGGGGTCCTTATGGGGGTCCTGCTCCTTAGCAGGCCCATCTGAGGAAGCTGCCCCTCAGAGGACCAAGGCTCCCTTTCTGGGGTTGATTTCATCAGCGTTTGGTTTGTGGGAGGATCTGGACTCAATTTGAAACTTGTGAGGAATCGGAGGAGGTAGGGGTGGGGAGGTACTGCTGTAGCGAGTCACATGGACCCTGGTTTGTGTACCCATGGGGCTCTCTGCTTTACCAAGCAGCAGAGCCCCCGAAAACACCTGGAGTTCTTGAGAGTGGCCCTTGCTGCTCCCCACACCCATATATTCACACACACACACACACACACACACACACACACACACACATTCCCCTAGCCATTATAGGAACAACTCTCATTCCACTATGTGGGTCTTGGCGATGAAACTCAGGTCCTCAGGCTTGGCAGTAAGAGCCTTCAGCCTCTAAAACATCTTGCCAACTGCAGCCCCTCTTCAGCTCCACATGTTCTTACCGAAGGCCAGCCTTCAGGCAGCCTCAGACCCCAACCCCTTCTGGTCCTCTTCAGGTCCTCATGGTAGGTGATCACATATGCTGAACAATAGTGGGTTTCCATCTGTGACCCAGGCCATAGCCTGTCATGCTTCTTCTGTTCTTACTTGGTCCCTTTTCATCCCAAGCTAATTTCCTCTCCTCAGGCTAGCACAGGCTTGGCTCCAGGCTGCTCCACTTTTTAATCAAGGCTTCCTGCAGCCTCATTGTGGGACTCGACGGGCACACACTTCTGGCACTTGCCCAAGGCTGGATGCCAGGCCTCTTACAGGGACTGACTAGCCACACAGAGTCCCTAAGGATTTATTTCCCCACGATACTGGCCAAAGCACCAGCCACCAGCTACTCCACTGTGTGTTCTTTGTCCAAGCTGCATGAGAAAGTTCCCTGGCAAAATGGAAACCAGTGTTGCCTTTTGGTGTTTGTTTTCATTTTTTATTTATCATTAGCAAGTGTATGGAAGTGCGATGTGTGTGTATGGGATGCATCCCACGGCTCACATTTTTGGAGGTCAGAAGACAACCATGTGCAGTTCTCTCCATTTTTCACACGGATTCTAGGATAAACTTCCGTCATCAGGCTTGCAGAGCAAGAGCAATTCCTCAGACCGTTGTTTTTGAGGTGGGGGGGGCGGTTCTCAGGCTGCTCTCTAACTCATTATGCAGTAGAAAATGACCTTGACCTTCCTCCTCCACCTTCCCAGAGCTGGAGTTAGGCCTATACCACCATGACTAGGTTATGAGGTGTTGAGGACTGAACCTAGGGCTTTGTGAATGCTAGCAAACACTCTGACAACTAAACTACACCTCAGCCCCTACATTGTTTTTTTTGGTTGGTTGGTTAGTTTGGTTTGGTTTTAGTTTTGGCTCATTCTGTAGCACTGACTGGCCTTGAACTTGAAGCAATCCTTCTGCCTCTGCCTATGCTGAGATTAAGGGCACAGACCACCATGCTTAACTTCAGTGTAATCTTAGGTCCTGAATGACAAAGAATGGGACTGGGGATGTCGTTGGTACTCAATGAATAATTATCAAATAAATTTGTTCTTGTTTCCATGTTAAAAGCAAAGGGAGACTGATCTTGAAGTCAAGCCAGTTCTGAAAACAGATGTATTAGTTAGCTCCACTGCCTAACAAATAGTTCTAAATTTTTTTGGAGGGTGATTGTTTGTTTTTTGGGGTTTTGGGTTTTTTTTTCCAGACAGGATTTCTCTGTGTAATAGCCCTGCCTGTCCTGGACTCACTTTGTAGGCAGGCTGGCCTCCAACTTGAAGGCCTGTCTCTGCTGGGATTAAAGGGGTACGCCACCACACCTGGCTTAGTTATGTGTTTTAATGTACTTACTACTGGCTGGACAGGGCTTTCAAGGACCAGCCCTGCAAGTCATGAGCCTGAGCCACTGGAGTCAGGGTTGACTGATGTCCCCCTGTTCTGGGCAGCCATCAGCAGATAGTTTGCACTTTCTCAGAGTCTCTTATCTTATGGCAGCTTGGAGTAAAAAGTGCGGGGACAGCTGGGGATGTAGCTCAGTCTAAAGAGTGTTTACCTAATATACAAGAAGTCCTGGGTTCCACACTTGAGGACACAAACACACAAATGCATATGCACACACAGACCCTGGTTCAAATATATTACTGCGTACAAGCTGGACTAGTTGGACTGATTAGTGACGCTCTGTGCCTCAGTTTCCCTATATGAAACAAAGGATGATTCTTGTCTACCTGGCAGAGTTCTTCAGTGCTTCGGTTGGATCATGTATGTCACACCCCAATCAATGATAACTCACTGTCCAATGATAAGGATGATGGATGAGTTGCTCTCTTTGCCATCTGAAACAGCTATTGCTTTTAGCTAATACCCAAGCCCTGGCTCCCACTGCCTGTATCTGTAAAGCCTGTGTTATGTGGAAGTAAACTCTGCAAACCTGCCAGCCATTTGTGTGGGAATGGCCCAAATTGTAGCAGTGTATCCATTCAGGCTTGACAAAGGGACAGCTCAGCTGGCTTCCTGTTTGTCCCCCTACTCCCGGGTGCCTGTCTCAGGCAGAAGTGTACCAACATCCCCTCCATGTCTCTCCACAGCTAACCCTGCTGATTGCCTTCATCTGTGTGCGAAGCTCCCCTCGGTTCGACTATGGCGCCTACAGCTTCTTTGAAGTAGTCACCATCTGTGACTTGATCATGATCCTCATCTTTTACCTGGTCCACCTCTTCCGCTTCTACCGTGTGCTCACCTGCATCAGCTGGCCCCTGTCGGTAAGAGGGAGGCCTGGATCCACTGTTGGCTAGGAGGGATTGGGACACGGCTGCTTGTTCCTTCTTGTCTGCTAGGTCCACCTCTCAAGCCATCTCAGCTGCTTCGCCCCTGGCTCCCTGGTGCTTGATAGACACCTCTGCCTTCCTCCTGAGGGTTTCTCAAACTCACTTCCCAATGTTAGAAGGCTGGGGCTCCTTTCAGCGTTTATCTGCTGTGTGTAGAGTGTAGGCAGACACGCCTTGAAGGAAGAAGCTGGTAAGGACTATGTACACTGTTGAGAGAGCTGAATAGTGACACCTGGTGGCTAAAAAGCTGGCAGTGGCTGAAGGGTTCTGCTTTGAAGGCTGTTACACTATGTAGGCCAGGCTGGCCTCAAACTCACAGATTCTCCTGCCTCTGCCTCTCAAGTCCTGGGATTAAATGTGTGTGCTACCATACTTGGCAAATACACTTAATTTTGTACTTTGATTTCCACCTGAGGGCATAAATGCCCTCCTTCATCAATTTTAATATTAAATCTAGTAGATTCCCTTGGATCCACTATGTGCCAAATCACGTCATCCACAAATATCGATGGCTCACTTCCTCCTAGCTAATTTAGATGCCTTCCATTGATTGCCTTGCCTTATTGTAAAGAGTTAGCTGAACAGAGTAGTTGAATGTTGGCGAGAGCAGATGTCACAGCCTTTTCTGTGATCACAGAAGGAAAGTACTTCATGTTGAACATGAGGCTGGGAATAAGTTTTTATAGATATCCATCATTAGATTGAGAATCTAATCTAATGTTGAGTGCTTTTATTTATTTTTTTAAAGGTGTTAGACTTGATGGTTTCTGGCTTCTAGCTTTTTTTTTTTTTTTTTTTGGTTTTTCGAGACAGGGTTTCTCTGTGTAGCCCTGGCTGTCCTGGACTCTCTTTGTAGACCAGGCTGGCCTCGAACTCGCAAAGATCCGCCTGCCTCTGCCTCCCAAGTGCTGGGATTAAAGGCGTGCGCCACCACTGCCTGGCTTGGCTTCTAGCTTTTTGAGGTTATTTTGGTATTGTTGTTTGTTCTGTTTTAGTTTGGTTTGGTTTTTGGGGAGAGGTTTTGAGACAGCGTTTCTCTGTGTAGCCCTGGCTGTCCTGTACTCATTTTGTAGACCAGTGTAGAAAATGGCTAATTAAATTTTTTTTTTTTTTTTTT
>CAJQZJ010003646.1:9612692-9623692 GCA_907164525.1 Lophiomys imhausi
ACACCTTGTCTCCACTCACACCACATCTCCACTTACTCACACCTCGTCTCCACTTACTCACACCTTGTCTCCACTCACTCACACCTTATCTCCACTCACACCTTGTCTCCACTCACTCACACTTTGTCTTCACTCACAGCTCGTCTCCACTCACACCTTGTCTCCACTCACACCTCGTCTCCTTTTTTTGCCCTGGCTTCCAGGAACTTCTGCACTATTTAATCGGCACCCTGCTTCTCCTCATCGCCTCCATCGTGGCAGCCTCCAAGAGTTACAACCTGGGCGGCCTGGTAGCTGGAGCGGTAAGATGTTCTTAGCAACCAATTCAGGTTTTAGATGTTCCTTTCTTCCTGATAGGGGCCAGGGAAGAGGACAATTTGGGAGCCTTTCTTCTTAGAACTCATACCTACTTCAATCCAGCCAGCCACTCTTTCCAGAGTCTGACAATTGGGCTCATGGCAGAGTGTCCAGAAAGGTAGACTTAAGGGTTGTTGACAAATTTAAACAGCTACTGTAGTCTGGATCTGTCTCCCTTACAGCCACAGCTTAAATCAGGGGGTGAAAGAGTTTCAGTTCCCATGCCTACACTGAATAACTACTCATGACTGTCTTTTTACTGCAGGAAAATATTTGAGGGTCTCTTTTGCTTCTAGAGAGAAAGGTACTGTGATCAATTAGTGTTGTCTGCCACAAATCCTTTGTCTCTTTTCTTTTGGGTCTCACTGGGTAGCCAGCCCAGGGTGGCCTAGAATGCACTACATAGCCCAGGCTGGCCTTAGACTTACATAGATCCTCATGCACCTGACTCCCTTATGCCTTCTCCTGAGTGCTGGAGTTATAGCAATGCATCACTCTGCTTAGATACAGATTTTTTTTTTTTTTTGGTTTTTGGTTTTTGAGACAAGGTTTTTCTGTGTAGCCCTGGCTGTCCTGGACTCACTTTGTAGACCAGACTGGCCTTTGAACTCACAGAGATCCACTTGCCTCTGCCTCCCGAGTGCTAGGATTAAAAGTGTGTACCACCAAGCCCAGCAATTGCAGACAGCTGTGAACTGCCGTGCGGGTGCTGGGATTTGAACCCTGGTCCTTTGGAAGAACAACCAGTGCTCTTAACCACTAAGCCATCTCTCCAGCCCAGACACAGAATTTTTTTGTTTGTTTGTTTTTTTTTGTTTGTTTGTTTTTGTTTTTCGAGACAGGGTTTCTCTGTGTATCCTTGGCTGTTTTTATGTAGCTTAGGCTGACCTTATTTTTCATGTAGCTGAGGATAACCTTGAACTTCTGATCCTCTAGCCTCTACCTCCCCAGTTCTTGGATTATAGGTGTATTCCACCCATGCCCAGTTTTTATGCAATGCTGGGAATTGACTCCTTGGTTGCCTGTGTGGTAGGCAGGCACTCTACCAACTGAGCTTCATCCAGGCCCATGTTTAGTTTTAACAGTATTCAGACCCAGGAAGGGTACCCTCATCCCTTCCAGAGGTGAAAATAATCCATCCAACAGCCATGCACAGCTAGCTAGAATCTACCGAAATACAGCACTGTGGGTATCCATTCGGATGTGAGCATACCCAAATGCACATACACATATGGACACGGGTTGAAACATTTTTTAAAAGGACCGTAGATTCTTGTGGTCTGACTTATTATTTTGATAATATCTGAGTGGCCTTTAGTCCAGTATTGGTTTGCTATAGATACTCAGGCAAGAAGGCTTTTTGAGTTTGTTTTAAGGTCTGGTCTCTGGTGGCCCAGGATGGCCCCCAACTTAGTAAGTAGCCAAGGATGACCTTCAAGCTGACACTCTCCTGGTTGCAGCTCCCCAGTGCCAGGACCTCAGGCATGCATAGGACATCCAGTTTGTGTGGTGCTGGGCATGGAACCCAGGGCTTGGCACATGCTAGGCAAGCCCTCTACCCACTGAGCTAAGCTTAACTTTTAGAATGTGTTTCAAAGCCTGTGTGAGTTTCACTTACAACTATCACCAGAATTCTCCAGACAGAGGCCTGTCATGGGGGTCGCCCCTGGAGTTTCCTTTAGACAGACCTTCCGCTTTGAAGGTCCACACAGTGAGGACCACACATCACTGCAAAGGAGTGGCCAAGCCTGTAAACAATGTGGCCCTGATGCACCTTCCAGAGTGCCCCTCATGCCCCATGTGACCTCTGAGGAGAAAGGTGGCTGCCACCTGCAGGTTGGCACCTACCCGACAATAGTTCATGCTGGGAGAAGAGTCCAGGAATCTATCACCCTCCCATCCATTACACCCCTCCCCTCCCACACACTGTGTTTCAGGGAACACATGAAGGGATTTCCACTGGGATTTATAATCAGGTCATACATAAACTGTGTCAGCCCCATGATGCCTGAGCCCTGGTAGCTAACATTTATCACACCACAGGGAAGCCAGAAAAAAATAAAACAAAATGAGGTCCCTGTTCGTGAGAAAGTAGCCCTCTAGCTTAGGCGATGAGGATAGGGCCCATGTGACAATGAGCAAACAAACAAGGCACTGTGGTCCAGACCAGCATTCTGTAGGGAATGCAATAATAAACTATTCAATTATGCAGCATAGACAGTTGGGGACTGGGATAGTAGTAATGTGCTAATTGTGCAGAATAGACAATGGGAGGTGAGGCCTGGCTCTAATCAACTAATTATGTGGCTCAGATAATCTGTACAAAGAGAGCCAAGGGAAAGGCATTGGGGTATGGGCTGCTGGGGACAGCCAAGTCCCTAAACCAGTAACTGGGTCTGAAAAGAATACCAAACCTTATTAGAAATCTACCTTTACTCTGGCTGCTCCTGGACCAATGTCAGTTGCTGACCAACTACTGTCTGCACTAGTGGTAGCATAGCGACCTGAGGCCTTTGTGTGGGTCTGCGGACACCTGGGCCACAGTCTAGCAGAGAGTGAGTCCTGGAACCCACTGCCCAGGGTCACACCCTGTACGTGGCCCCAGTATGTTCTTGGAGTTTTGAGCGAAGAAGGTATCGTCCTGTAAACCTGGAAGGGTGAGGTTGGGCACCATCCTCACCTTGGGGAGGTGTAGGTTCAAGGAGTCAGCTGCCTGAAGGCTTAGAAACTTGACAGGTGCATAGTTTCTCCACAGTGGCTATTAGAGTGTGTCACAAAGAGGGTCTCATGGTTCCCAAGACACCAGGGGCATGATAACCTTCCCTCAACCATCTTTGAGAAACCTATTAGGTCAAGGTCAGCCCTGTTGAAGCCTGGAGCTAGATGAACCCTGAGAAGGGGAGGAGTGTGGCCCCAGCTTATTTTTACTATGTTATTATTTACATACATACAGACATAAAGCTGAACTCCAAGGCCTCAGTCCTTGGCTCTTACATGGCTGTAAAGCTGGCAGAGACCAGAAACCGTTACCAATGAAACCCAACAATGCTAGCCATATAATCAATCTTCAGGGATGTTCAAATTTTTAAATACAGATTAAATTTTATAGTATCACTTTTCACTTTTTTTTTCTTTTGAGACAGGGTTTCTCTGTGTATCTCTTGGCTGTCCTAGATTCACTTTGTAGACCAGGCTGGCCTCCAACTCACAGAGATCTGTCTGCTCTGCCTCCCAACCACTGGGATTAAAGGTGTGCACCACCATGCCTGGCCTCACCTTTCAATTTTTATTGGTCCTGGATCATCAGGGTCCAGCGGCTTGGCCCCAACTAAGCTGTAAATATAACCCAAGTGTGGGCCTTACAGTTACCTAAAGTGACAAGGACAAAGCCAGAGACCCACAGACCTGGCTGCGGGGCCTGACTGGGGAAACAGAGGCCCAAGGCTGGATCTCTCAGAACTTCCCCTCTGTGATTAGCAGACTAAGTAACTAGGTCACATGGCTTCCCAGCTTCCTTCCTCGAACAAAGAAGAAAATCAGAAAGGTGGCCCTATGGCTGTGAGCTTCCTTCCCTCTCCCACTGCAGATCTTTGGGTTCCTGGCCAGCTTCCTCTGCCTGGCAAGCTTGTGGCTGTCCTACAAGATCACCTGCATAACACAGTCGTCAGGTAAGCTCTGGTCATATGGGGTGGAAGGCTTGTCCTTGGCTCAGTGGCAGGGAATGTCTTGGTGCCAAGGGCCAAAGTGGAGCTGGAGGGTGGGACACAGAAGAAGGAAGGGTGGAACCTAAGGACCCTCCTTCCTACCCACCTCTACATGCCATGGGATACACTCTGGGATGCTCTGTGTATGACCAAGTATGATCTTGAACTCCTAACCCTTCTCCCTCCACATCCCCAGTGCTGGGATTACACAAGCATTTCTTGAAATACATGAAAGGAGAAGAAGGGAGCTCACAGCCACAAGGCCATTTCTCTAATTTTCTTCTCTGTTCCAGGAAGGAAGCTGGGGAGCTATGGGAATTAGCCACCTCATCCCCTAGCAGCAAATGGGACATTCAGAGACACCCTTGAATGGGGATTAGCCAGTGTCTACCTGTGTGGCCCAAAATGGCTATGACCTTTCGGCATCCTCTTGCCTCAGTTTCTCAAGTTGTACAAGCATGCGCCACCACACAGAGCATGCTGTGTCGTTAGAAAGTGGTTGTAAAGGTGCAGGGCTTGTGGCGCAAGCCTGTGATCCCATAGTGGGAGGCTGAAGCAGGAAGGCCCTGAGTTCAAGGCCATCAGTCTACAATTTACGGTCTTGTCTCAAAACACACAAAACAAAAATGTTAGTAGATTTCAGAAAACCCAAATCAACATAACTGGTTTGATTTTCTTCAAGCCAAAACTTCCTTTCCATTAAAAAAAAAAAAAAAAAAAAAAAGATTTCAAGTGGGGGGAGGATGTGTGTGTGTGAATACAGGTACCTTCAGGGGACAGAATAGGATGTCTGATCCCCTGAAACTGGAGCCACACACAGTTGTGAGCACCTAACTCAGGTGCCGGGAACATAGCTTCTGTTCTCCAGAAAAGCAGCAAATGCCCTTAACAAATAAGATGTCTCTCCACTCCCCTCTTTTTTTTTCTTTTTTAAAAAAAAAAAAAAAAACATATTTAGGGCTGGAGTTCAGTCAGGAAAATGTTTGCTGTGCAGGTGAAGACAGGCAGGTTAGAGAGCACTAGAGGAAGACGCTTGACCTCTGACCTCACCCCTGTTCCCCCTACACAAACACACACACACACACAAGCGAACACTATTTGGAGCTCAGCTGTGTGGAGCAGAAGCCCCTGGCTTCTGGATGAGTTCTGCTCCTGCCAAGGTGACCTAACTTTCCATTTCTCTCTCAAGATGCATCTGCCTGACAAGGCCACAGCCTCTGGTCCCCAGCCAAAGGATCTGCAGGATGTACACTCACCCCAGGAGGACTCCGGGCATGGCTATGGATTGCTCAGGTGGCAAGGCCTGTGCCTACCCTGGCTTTGCCAGGGCACTGGGCTCCTGGGCATCAAGCAGCTACAGCCTCCTTCCATGGTCTGCCACAGAGAACATTCCTCCATTGTGGGCTCTTAGTACCACTCAGGTACCAAGGACTGCGTTGAGCACAGCGGAGAGACTTCTGAATTTGTCTGTATAGACGAGCCTTTCTTCACACCCCTTAGAACCAAGACCACCCAGCTAGTGAGGAGCCAGCAGAAACACTATGTGGCTGTCCTGTTTCTCCTGTCCCTATCTCTGCCTTTGTCACTGTGGGGGTCAGGAGAGGTGCCTGGTTTTTAATAAAACATCAGTCAACTGCATCAGGCTCTCTCATTGAATGCGATGTTGGTAACACAGGGCCTTTCCATGCCAGTTTGAGGCTGTTGCACATTCGAACCTCCTTCTCTGTGTGCACTCTCTGCTAAATGCCCCATTCCCCTTTCTTCCCTCCCAGGCTGGGTTCAAACTAAACTCTGCAGTGAGGGTGACCTTGAACTCTCGATCCTCTTGTCTCTACCTCCCCAGTACTAATGTTACAGGTGTGTGCCAGGACACTTAGTTTTATGTGGTGCTGGGGATGGAAGCCCATCTCCATCCACATTAGGCAACCACTCTACCAACTGAGCTCCGTCCCCAGCCACACACACCCTTCCCATTTTGGTAGCTTCTTATGTAGTCCGGGTTGACCTTGAATTTGTTTTGTAGGCAAAGGTGGCCTCTGAACTCCTGATCCTCCAACCTCTACCTCCCAAGTACTGGGAGTCCAGCTGTGGATTCCAGCTGTGGGTCACGGCTGGGCTGCCTCTACCCACACTGCAGTCAGCAGGGTTCCTGGGCCTGACTGGGCCCTAAGGGCAAAATAAAGCAGGGACAGGCTGTCAATGGCAAGCCTCTGCTACAGATAGGAGTTCTGTGCTACTCAGAGAGGGTTCTAGAAACTGGTTGTCTTTTGAGGCCCTTCCAGGAAGCCACCAACCCTGGACAGACTAGCAGTATGGCCTGGAAGGACAGGAGACTAAGGACAGTGGTGGTGCTTGACACCAAGCTTGGCTGTATCCCGGGCCCGGGCTGGACAGTAAAGTTACCAGCTTCCTTCGTGAGCGACTGACCAAAGATGGGAAACAGAGACCCAGAGTCTGTTTGTGCCAGGGGTCCAAACTAACACAAGAGATAAACTTCTACACATTTAGGGTCTCTAGGCCACTTTCCTCTTTTGGTGGCTGACTCATGTCCTATTAGCCCAACCAGGAAGAAACTGCAGGGCTGCAGACATGCAGTGCATGTGTGAAGTATATGTTAACCAGGGCTGCAGACATGCAGTGCATGTGTGAAATACATGTTAACCAGGCTGGAGAGACAGCTCAGTGTTTAAGAGCATTTATTGCCTCTGCAGAAGACCTGGCTCCATCCCCACACATACATGGTCGCTCATAACCAACTGTAACTCTAGTTTCTCCAGGGGAATCCAATGCCCTCTTCTGGCCTCATCAGACACTGCAGGCAAGCAGTCACACATATAAAATAAAAATAAATCTGAACAAGAGAAAAATGCGGTGTTAATCACCTTACAGTTCACCCAGGCCAGTCACAGTAGCAGACACCAATGGTGCAAACTTCTCCATGGGTATCCCACCCTGTCCAGGCTTTGAGGGTTGCTGGCCTCTGTGTGGCCTCCCTGCCACCGTGAGACACGGTTGTGGAACAGAGCAGACTACAGAGTTGCAGCTACCTCCCTGACGGAAGCAGCTTCTTAGGAAGACCAAGGATGCCCTTAAACTCCTGATCTTCCTGCCTTCCTGTTCCAGATGCTGGGGTTACAAGTGTAAACCATAAATCCCTTTGAGTGAATTGGAATGAAAAGAGGATTTTTTTCTCTTGCTATTAAAAATAATTTAAAAGTATCTTTTATTGTTGTTTTGTTTGTTTGGTTTTGGTTTTTCAAAACAGGATTTCTCTGTGTAGCATTCATTCCTTGGCTGTCCTGGAACTGGCTCTGTAGACCAGGCTGGCCTCAAACTCACAGAGACCCACCTGCTTCTGCCTCCCAAGTGCTGGGATTAAAGGCATGTGCCACCATGATCCCCAAAAGTGAGTTCCAGGTCAGCTAGCCCTGTTATACAGAGAAATCCTGTCTCAAAAAAACAGATAATAATAATAATTTAATGTGTTTTTAATGTTTGTAAGCCAATTGTATGAAAGATGCTGCTAGACTTACACTGAGCACTAAGTGGACAGCAAGGGTGGAGAGGCTTTTCCCTAGGAAGACCACCAGAAAATACTCGCTGCCTCTTGGGAAGCTGGGACAATGGGTGGGTTCCTAAGATTTCACTGTCTTCCTATGTAACTAGAAAAACTGCAAAAATTAAAAATACTCTCCACATACAGTTGCACAAAAAAAGGAACCCGCTATCACCAGAGAAGCGCTGTCTGGATAAACAGTTCTCTAAGCAGCAAGCAGACCCTCCCTGCTGGGTGCCTCGCTTCGGAGGTGGCAGCTGGCCCAGGGTTGCCACCTGCCAGCTGCTCACTGCTGCCAGCTGCCCCAGTGACCTAGAAAATTGGAAATCTGGGCTTTCTAGCTAAGCATCTCCGGATCTGGAGACGCTGCCAAAGAAACCTAGAAATGAAGTTGAAACAAACCCTGTCTGGGGGCAGATGTGCTTGCTCACCCATAGGTGAGTGATCCCTCGCGTGTACTGGCAGTTGTGGGGTAAAGCGGGGGAAGTCAAGCCGAGCCCGTAGGGCTGCCAGCTGTTTCCTCTCGCAGCCGCGCGAGGCGGAAGCCTCCCGGCAGCTGTGCACCTCTCCTCCTAGCCGCATTCTGCTTCCCAGTTGCAGAAACGAAACTCCACCCACTGGTGGAGGCTGGGTGGAGGCGAAGGCCTTCCGCCCACTTGTGCAGCACCTGCCCACTGACGGCTGCCCCAGTCCCGCCAGAGCAGGGACCAAGGTTCAGACATAAAACCTCACCTCTGGACACAGGCTAAGCACTGGTCCACGCCTGGCCTCTTCCGGTCTTCTATCCCCACCCCTCCTTCCTTCAGATTAGTTTTTTACTATGTAGAATAAAGAAAAAACAGCCTACACTTAACTACTTTGAATTAGGGTTCTCCGGAAGAATAGATAGAACACACACACACCGGATTTGTTAGGGTGGCTTGCAGGGGACACAGGCTTGCTCAGATACTTGGGTTTCAGTTGATTTTCAGATATAGCCCGCTCACACCCATCTTTCCCCACTCACCATCATTTCTGGAACTACCTTCTCCACACACTTGCTTCTCTCATGCTAGCATCTGTATCTCACCCTGAAAGTGCATGAACGATGTGAGTTCATATGTGAGCTGTGCAACCGCTATGTAACCCTTGGTGACTTCATTCCCCTGTCATTATGCAACATACGTTTTTCATTCTACTGGCCCAAACCATACCTTCTCTCCCACAACCTTATTTTTAATTAAGTAGGTTCTCAGTGGGGATAGTGGTGCACGCCTTTAATCCCAGCACTTGGGAGGCAGAGGAAGGTGGATCTCTGTGAGTTCAAAGCCAGCCTGGTCTACATAGGTCTAGGACAGTCAGGGCTATATAGTGAGATTCTGTCTCAAAAAAAAAAAAGTGTCTCACTCTGTGCACCAGGGTCTTCTGGAACTCACTGTGTGTCACAGGATGCTGGCTTCTCACTCATAATGATCCTTCTGTCTCTGCCTCTCAAATTCTGAGATTATGATTGCACACCACCATGGCAGACTCCTTTTACCTCTCTGCCTTATTTCTAAAAGACTTACTATTTTTATTTTATGTGTATGAGTGTTTTGCTTGGTTGTGTGTGTGCACACGTGCATGAATGGTGCCTGTAGAGGCCAGATTAGGGTGTCAAATCCCCAGGAACTGGAGTGACAGACAGTTGTGAGCCACCATGTAGGTGGTAGCATATTTGTAATCCAGCACTTGGGAGGTGAGAGAAGGAGGATCAGAAGTTCAAGTTAATTCTGCTACTTAATGAGCTCACTGCAGGCTAGCCTGGGACACACAAGACCCTGGTGGAAAAAGAAAAAAAGAGAGAAGGAAGGAAGGAAGAAGAAACAACAAAAAAGTAATCAAATACAAAAGTGTTGAGGACCACATACACACACAGGAAAATTTTTTAGAGCTGGCGGATCTGTTCAGCAGATAAAGGCTTTTGTTGCCAAACCAGACCACTTGAGTTGGACCCTGGATCTCCCATGTTGTAGAAAGAAAGCCCTGACTCTTACAAGTCTGACCTCTAATTGGTACTGTAACATGCATGTACACAAACATACATAAATATTAAAAAATAAGTTGGGATAATGACAATACTTACTGCCTTTTATAGCTGCCTTTAATAAAAACAACTTTCTATGATACACATTACTTGTAGAAATATAATTTAGTCAAAAAAATAATAAACATCTCGGGCAGCCAGGACTACAAATGCGTGCTCACATACATTCATGAGTGTGCAGAACACGTGTGTGAGCACGCACATGTGCACGGGTGTATAGACCACAAGAAACCAGTGTTCCTTGGGAGCTATCCACCTTTTCTTTGAGAGAAGGTCTCATCAGCCTGGAGCTCAGCAAGCAGGCTACACTGGCCAATGAGAAAACCCCAGGCACCCACTTATCTCTCCTCTCCAGCTCCCTGTAGGTTCTGGGTTCAAACTCAAGTCTTTGCAAGCACTTAACTGATGGGACCACCTCCCAGACCATAATAAGTGCTTTATAAGCTGGGGGGGGGTAATTTCATGGGGGAAGGGTATGAGACAGAGTTTCTCTATGTAGCCCTGGCTGAACTGGAACTTGATGTGTAGCCCAGGCTGGTCTTGAACTCACAGAGATCCACCTGCCTCTGCCTCCCATATGCTGGGATTAAAGGCGTGCGCCACCACTGCCTGGCTTGGGGGTTTGGGTTTTTTAATCAGTGCATCCTCAATTTTATTTTCCCTCCATCTAACATGAAGATCCCTTTCCTCTGCTAGCAGGACCAAGTTTGGTAGGTACAGAGGGAGGACAGCTTTAAACCCAGGTATTCTCACACTGTGTGTGTATGTGTGTGTGTTATGCTAACCCAGCCACAGTACATTAATCACAGTCAGCAGAACCTTGAGCTCATCGGAAAAACGAGCGAACCCACTAAGGGCTCACGTGAAAGGAACAGCCAGAGAGAGGAGAATGAGCAAGCCCTCTCACCTCTGAAGTCCTGCACACAGATGGTATCCAGCTATGTAGGGAACAGCCAGAGAGAGGAGAATGAGCAAGCCCTCTCACCTCCGCACAGTCCTGCACACAGATGGTATCCAGCTACGTAAGGAACAGCCAGAGAGAGGAGAATGAGCAAGCCCTCTCACCTCTGCAGTCCTGCACACACATGGTATCCAGCTATGTAAGGAACAGCCAGAGAGAGGAGAATGAGCAAGCCCTCTCACCTCTGCAGTCCTGCACACACATGGTATCCAGCTATGTAAGGAACAGCCAGAGAGAGGAGAATGAGCAAGCCCTCTCACCTCTGCAGTCCTGCACACACATGGTATCCAGCTATGTAAGGAACAGCCAGAGAGAGGAGAATGAGCAAGCCCTCTCACCTCTGCAGTCCTGCACACA
>CAJQZJ010003646.1:9624092-9640237 GCA_907164525.1 Lophiomys imhausi
ATGGTATCCAGCTACGTAAGGAACAGCCAGAGAGAGGAGAATGAGCAAGCCCTCTCACCTCTGCAGTCCTGCACACAGATGGTATCCAGGTACATAAGGAACAGCCAGAGAGAGGGGAATGAGCAAGCCCTCTCACCTCCGCACAGTCCTGCACACAGATGGTATCCAGCTATGTAAGGAACAGCCAGAGAGAGGAGAATGAGCAAGCCCTCTCACCTCCGCACAGTCCTGCACACAGATGGTATCCAGCTACGTAAGGAACAGCCAGAGAGAGGAGAATGAACAAGCCCTCTCACCTCTGCAGTCCTGCAAACAGATGGTATCCAGCTATGTAAGGAACAGCCAGAGAGAGGAGAATGAGCAAGCCCTCTTACCTCTGCACAGGCCTGCAGACAGATGGTATCCAGCTACGTGGCCACATAAAGTCTCAACTCTGAGGACAAAAGTCACATCAGAAAACACATGGGCAGAGAACCCTGGCCACAGGGTTAGGTCTTGGATGTTATCAAGTCATTCAATTTCCCAGGCAGGTCTCCAACTCCTGGGCCGAATCCATCCCCTTGTCTCAGCCTCACAAGTGCACGGATTGCAGCCTGGTGCCTTGTCCAGACCTACTCTGAGGTAAGTTTTCCTTCCTGTTGAGGACACTGCGTTAGGGTTTCTGCTCTTTGCAGCTGGCTGCATATTGATATAATGTTCTTTATCAACATAAGACAAACAAACAAACAAAAAACCCTAAAGAATGTACAAATTCCAGTCAATTCAAGATGACTAGAAAGATCCCATTATTCTCTCGGGACTGTAGGCAGGAATTTTACAAACTCCACAAATAGCTCTGGCTTCAGCACTGGCTTTGCTTCACACTTTCTAGCCCTCCAGCTGTCCCCAAAAGATATTTCTATCTGTCGACAGTATGGGAGCCGTATCTAGAGTGTGAAACAGAGTCCAAACTTGATTCTTTCAAATTATTTAGGTGGAGATGACGCATATCTGTGACTCCATAATTTGGGAAGCGAAGACAGAAGGAGCAGGAGTTAAAAGTCATCCTCATCTGCATAGTGAGTTTGAAGCTAGCCTGGGCTACATGAGACCCCGTCTCAGAAAAAGCAGAAGAGAAAGGAAAAGAGAGGAGAGAAAAAAAGAAAAGGGGGAGGGGAGAGGATTTAAGGCCATTCAGTGTATACCATTCTTTTACACCTTATACCATGCGATTTCCTTTAAAAAAATTGCATTATTTGTTTATTTGGCTGCCCTGGAACTCACTATGTAGCCTAGGTTGGCCTTGACCTTACAGAGATCTGCCTCTACCGCAGCTGGCCCTAAGAATATTTTCACTACTATGTAGACCAAGTTGGCTTCAAGCCGGTGAGTTTCCTGCCTCTCTTAAGTACTGGCATTGGAGGCTCATATGCTGTCAGAGCTGTGCTGTTTAAATATGTATTCCACTCTCCCGAGGTCATCCCATGTATAGGGACAGTCATAAGGGACAGCCAG
The DNA here is from genome assembly GCA_907164525.1 of Lophiomys imhausi. NCBI lineage: Eukaryota > Metazoa > Chordata > Mammalia > Rodentia > Muridae > Lophiomys > Lophiomys imhausi. Next base: position 9,625,587 of record CAJQZJ010003646.1, read on the forward strand.
CCTCCTCAAACGAGGGACTTATCTAAATAAGTCTATGTAATGAACAACTGTGAAGGCATAAACACTGGAATTAAGATGATTTATTCGAAAAGATTATAAAAGTTGATATTAAGAGTGATAAAAAAGACCCACAGGCTTTAAATCAACAAATACAAAAGTGATTGGATATAAGCAATGTAAAAATACATTTCTCAGTCCCCACACAAAGCATAATTTAAGTGTAGTAATTATAAAAGTCTTGTGCTGTAAGTGTATTTCCCTTCTAAGTCTTAAAAACCATTCTAAACAATTTGTATAAAATACAGCAAATCAAATCTGCCACAGTCACTAATACAGACCTTGTCTTTCCTGCACTGATGTCCTCTGGTCCCGGCTCGTGTCTCCCTTCACAGAACACAAAAACCATCCAGTCACTGGTCTCCCAGACAGAAAGTTTTAAGAGTGGCCTCAGACACAAGTAACCAAATGACCTTCCTAACAGGAAGGAATGAAGTGGCTGAAGCAGAGCCCTCGGCTATGGAACAGCAAACCCACAGCAAGCAGCTTGATGCCAAGTTGCTGCAGTGTGGAGCCAGGCCAGAGTGTGTCTGTCACTCTGCAACAAGCCAAGCACATGCAGAGGTGCTACCGTTGAGATGAGATGTCCCCACAGACCTGCGTGTTAGAGGCTGCTTCTCCAGGACAGCGCTATTGAAAGGGCGGAAGCCTTTACAAGTGGGGCCTGGCGTGAGGTCAGTGGAGGCATGGCCTCCAAAGGGACAAGTCCCCCTTTCCTTGCTCCCTGTCCTACTATAAACTCCTCACCGTGATGTGCATGCTGCTGTCGGAGGCAACAGGTCTGACCATGGACTGAAGCCTCAAACCCTGCAAGTCAAGAAGAACTGTCTTTTAAAAATTTTTTATTTTGCCGGGCGGTGGTGGCGCACGCCTTTAATCCCAGTACTTGGGAGGCAGAGGCAGGCGGATCTTTGTGAGTTCGAGGCCAGCCTGGTCTACAAAGTGAGTCCAGGACAGCCAAGCATACACAGAGAAACCCTGTCTCGAAAAACCAAAAAAAAAAAAAAAATTTTTTATTTTTACTTTTAAGATTTACTTTAATTTATATGTTTATTTGTGAATGTATGCCATGTGTGTTTGGGTGCCAGAGACCAGAGAACTGGATCCCCTGGTGTTAGAGTGTCAAGTAGTCATGAGCCATCCCATGCGGTGCTGGAGAATAGAACTCAAGTCTTCCAGAAGAGAAGGGAGCATCTTAACCTCTGAGTCATCTCTCCAGCCCCAACCCTTATTCTTTTTATGTTGATCTTCTCAAGTATTTTGTTACAGTAACAGACAGCTGACTAATAGTTGGTAACACTAAAGCAGCCCTAATGGCCGTTAATTCTCAACAGGTCAAGATATTTACAGTGACTGTATAGCACAGCTTGACATGAAACTCTAAAATAGCTTGCCATAAACCGGTTACTTTTGAATTACTCTAGTCTTGTTTTCAAGAGCCTATTGTCCATTCTCTTAGATGGATGCCCAGTAAGGGAACATCCATGATTGGCTTCATGATCTCCCGAGCAGGTAGGGTAACAGCAGCAGCATGGAAACCCTGACACAAGCGTGTCAGGCAGCGAGTCATATAACAGAGCAGAAACTGGGCCCAGATTCACCCACTTCCGAGAACTCCAAAAGCCTCGCTCACGTAACTGAAGCCATCTAGCACACACAATGGCAGACAAGAAACCACAAAGGAGGGGACTTTAGAAACCCCTGGAAACGTGACCGCATGGCTTCCGAGAGAAACCCAGCCTAGGAACCTCCACCAGAGCACAGAAAACCTGGACAGTCTCGAGTCTCAACCCTAGAAGAAGGTAAGAAAGGTCCCCTTTGGTCAGAAAGATGCCCCAGTGGCTTTAATATAGCTTTCCAACAAGAAAGAAATTCTTCCAAAGTCTCAGAACAGTTTGCAGCCTCCTCACACCACCAGAAGTATTCACTAGCAGGGGTTCTAGGATCTGCTTTCTCAAGACACTATCCCTAGAGAGAAACTCAAGCAGAGGCCTATGGGAACAAAAACCTGACACTCCTACCTCAGACTTTTGGGGATGAGAAGGGCACAAGACTCTGAATGGCCTGGAGACAACTAACAGAGAGAGAAAGGAAGGAGCAAAAGAGAAGGCTCACCTTCACAGATGGCAATGCGGCACAGGGGCCATTCTGGAGAGAGTCAGAAAGGAGGCACTGCAGGTGGGCGAGAAATCCCAGCCTAGAACTTTGAAGAGAAGCCTGCAGAGCTGTATTCCCTGGTGGAAATGGCCATCTGCCAGGAGGAAGAAGCACAGTTTCCACCTTACAGGATGCCCTAGTCTCACGACATCAACTCTGTTTACATGAACCCTTCACATCTGTGCTAAGTGGCCAAGGATTATTTGTGTGATTACATCCACTGTACAGAACAAAAGGTCTATTCTGTTTTTGCTCTTTAGATGTAGGATCATTTTCTTCACTTTTCTGTGTTCCATAACAAACTTCTTTTTCTTTTAAACTTAACCTCAACAATTGAGGTACAATGTAAAAACCACCACAAGGCTGCTGATATTGTTGCCTTTTATACATAAAACACCACCAGCCCACATGCTTTCTGTTAGGCAATGCATGGCTCAGAAAGAATTAAGAAGAATTGCCTTAAAAGGTTAGCACATAAGTGTAAGGCTGAGTAAGATACAGTAAAGACAAGGATCATATATTAAGGAAAGAAGCCTACACCAGCATCTTAAATACAAATTAAATCTCCAACAACAGAACAGAATTTAACCACCAAAAACTAATAGCAAAGCAAATTATTTTAAAATGAAACAGTTTCTGAAAGGATGTGGAAAAGGCACAGTCTAAAAGCTAAGCTTGGTGAGGGGTGTCCTGTAGCAAAATGACAGACATGCAATTCAACAACAGTCCTCGTCTCTAAAAACAAAACAAAACAAACAAACAACAAAACCTCCTCCGATTGAGACAACTTCCAAAGGTTATTAGAGACCTTCTGAGCTAACTGGTGGGGCTGCCACCTAGCCCAGCACTGAGAAACTGCCCTCCTGCTCCTTCCCTTTTCTCCACAAGACGAGGTGCACACAAGACACAGGTCACACGGAGGGAGCCTCTCTTCAGTCCGCAGGGCCTGCTCCATGTCTTTAAGCATTCAGTGGTTCAGTGAGGGCCTCAGCCCTAGCGTTGTTCTCAGGTTTTCTCAGCTGGCCCTCCTGCCGCTTCTCCCACAGCATGACAGAAAAGTCAAGTAGGAACACCGAGCTTGCCATGAAGCCAAACACCTAAGGAAGAAAGGGGATTATACCAGGAAGTATGAATTACAACTCAACCTTCAAGTTCACATCCAGGAGAGATGGCTTATCAATTCTGCCTTATGATTTGATTTATTTTTACTTATGTGTGTTTGTCTATGGGAGTGAATACCACATGTATGTGTCCTCTTTTAGAGGTGGGTGCTGGGAATCAAACTCTGGTCCTCTGGAAGAACAGCAAGTGTCTTAACTGCTGAGCCATCCCTCCAGTCCCATACTTACTACTCTTTAACAGAATTTAAAAGAGGAAAAGAAGTGAAAAATAAAAATTTTGAGAATAAAAGCTACATCTGCAGGATACAAATGCCAGTTCTTCTGTTATGTGGGGCCAGGGACAGAACCTGGTACTACTGCATGCTAAACCAGCACTCACCATGGAGCTGCCAACCCAGCGTCAATGTTAGGTGCTGACCCTTTGCGAGATGGCAGCCCAGAGGAGATCTAGCCTCCCTGCTCCTCTCTCTCCATAGCTATCAGAGAAGTACCTGATCCCACATCCTCCATCTGACATCTCCAAGCCACATATTCTCTATAGGATAGCCATGCCTCACCTCCTCTGGAAACTTACGAGAGGAATTCCCTTCATTCTCAACTGACTTCTGGTTGGAATTTGGAGACTAGTCCCTGCTGTGCTTATTAAAGCACCTACCTATGTCTATGTCAAACCAGCTCTCCCACACCTGCTTCCCATCTAAAACCAGTACATGACAGATAAGCTGACTCCAAACACACTTTCCATGTGACAGGAGAGAGGGTTTCTAACCACCAAGAGGTCACCATCATTTGGAAGTCCCTAATCCTAGCTGTCACAGGCTGCCTCCACCTCAACCAGCAAGAGACACTAAAAATTTCTATTAGCACAGTAAATCACAAGGCTGTCATGAAGGTGAACTTCAAGCCACACACCTCTCTTCCTTCCTAGTTGCTGTTTTTGAATCCTTTCCTGAAGAAAAAGAAAAGCTGCCAAAAGGGGCCCACCCACAGGAAAGGTCTCAGATACTGGGGTCCAAGGGTTCACTGACGTGGACCTATTATAAGAGTTATGAAAGCCATGGAAAGATAGCATGGCTGGGCTCTGACAAGAGTGGAGTCCTGCAAGGCAGAGTGTGGGAGTCTCCCCATAGGTTTCAGAAGGTGGAAGTTCTGCACCATGTGGGCGCACAATAGTCCACAGTAAGTGCTTAAAGTCAGTGGGATGGGGGGAAGTTGTGTGACCTTCAGGATGTGGGAAAGTAGGGAGGAGGGGCTCAAGAGAACAGACCTCTGGCCCAGACTGTCAGGCTGTTACCCATTTGGTATGTTAAACAGATCAAACATGTGCTGGGCCCGATCCCTTCTGAATGGGTGGATGTTCTCCTTACACAAAAGCAAGGAGATGATGGAGTAATGGGTATCTTATCAAAGTAGTACCTAGATTTGGCCTTCCTGTCTCTATATAAACTGGCAATGGCCATGCACACATATCTAAAGTCACAGGGAAACTGCAAAGCTCTCCATATGACCTGGACGTCACACATCCTGCATAGGCCTCCTGACGTGGAGTGGACACGAGTGGGCTGATACAGAATAGTGTACGAACAGCACACAGGTAATGTGACTGGACTGGCTTCCTCCCTATAGCTCATGCTCAGCAGCCCAAGCTCCACATGCCTGAGCCTTTTCAAACTAGAATATGGAATGTTCCCAGCATTAAGTAACTCTCCTTTCCCCATGCAGCCCTAGCTGATGACACCCCACTTTCTCATACACCTGAAATTTCCCAAGGCACACTGCTAACAATCCTCTCTCAAAGTCTTCCTCTATTCAACATTTCTCCCCATGCACTTGAGGAAGGAAATCTTGCTTAAAAATCCTCATCTCTAAGCCCCTCTCGTCTCCAGGGTCAGGGATCTGTTGGCCCTTCTCACCCCAACTGCTGCTGAATTATTGGGCCTTAGCTCTTGAGTTCATTTTTCCAGGTTAAAGAAGGTTCATAGACCACAAAAATAATACACCCTATGTTGAAACCAGAGACCCAGCTCAGCTCAACTCTTGGCTCCATCCAGAGGAATAACTCTTCAGTCACCCCATAGCTAGCCTTCTGATCTCCTGGGGTACCTCAAACTCCTATTCAAAAGTCAACCAGATGAGGCCATTTCTTCCCCCAGCCCTACCTGCCTCTTTAACATGGGAACAAATTACTCCTAGCACTCCTCGCTGAGCTCTGGTGACTGGCTGCATTGACCATAATGATGTCCTTGACATTGTAGCTGACTGCTGATTACAAGGGAACTTACGACTTTACTAGATTAGACTGTGTTCATTATTTATCCTTGTAACCTTGGCCTACTCTCACAGTGTGCATCCCCTTCCTTTCTCTCTCTCTCCTTTTTTTTGAGACAGGGTTTCTCTGTGGAGCCCTGGCTACCTTGAAACTAGCCCTGTAGACCAGGCTGGCTTTAAACTCACAGAGATCCACCTGCCTCTGCCTCTCTAGTGCTAGGATTAAAAGGTGTGCACCACCACGCTTGGCTCCTTTACTCTCTTTTTGCTTTGAGCCTGTACAGCCACCATTATAGAACTATTTCTCTTATTCCTACCCTGTATCAACCTGGGGAGACTCACTCTGGTTCCAGACACTGCTACTCTGACAGTAGACCTCAGACTCACAGGATACATATATCCAAAACATGTCCTAATTTTCCAAGCTTACAACTCGGGTCCCCATGGTGAGAGGTCCATCACCACATTACTTCTGAGGTGGCCATGTTCCCCTCTGCTTTGCCGGACAAGCCTTCCAAGGGGGCCCTGAGGCAGGACATCTAGATCCCTCACTGTTCAGGCTTTACCATAACTCTCAACATTTCTCTGGCTCCAAGTAAGACAGTCTTGCTGCCAAGTCTCCCCCATGCCACTGGACTGAAAATGTGCCTCATCTCCTGGCTCAGAGGCTAGCTGGCCCATCACACTGTCAGGGCGACCCACAAACACACACCTGTCTCTTTCTATGGCTGCATCAAGATGAGAAATCCGTCTAGCCTTTAAGAAGGTCCCCTCTCTTCATCCTATTATCCAAAGACACATCAACACTTCCTATTCTCTTGAAAGGTCTCAATCTTAGTCTCTACCCATAACAGTAGCAGGACAGACTCTGCTCCTGCTCCCGCCTCCCCCTCATGTCCTGTAACGCTGTGTGACATTTTTTATAACACAAAAAAGGCTGGAAAGGTTAGACCTGCTGCTTTAAGACCTGGCCATTTTAGGAGACAAGGTAGCCTACACGGATCTCAACACCACCTGTAGCCCTGCCAAACTGGCCTTGAGGACTTGCTTCTTATCTAAGTTCCTATAAGTCCCTCGGTCCTCCATCACAGCCATATATTACCTTAGAGCATCCCATCCCCAAACTTGTACAAGAAGGCAATTCTCTATTCCCTGTCACCTTGATGGATTCAAAGTCAAGTCTCCAAGTCCCTACAGTGGTGGCCAGCATTCCTACCTGAAATGTCTCAGCCTGTCTACACCTACACTTATGCGGGAGTCTGGGTAAGGTGTCAACCCATGGGACTGGGTCTGCAGATAAAAAATTAAATTCCACAAAATGGTAATAAATAAATGATTATTAGCAATGGTTTCACTGACCCACAGATGTGATAAAGGAAACATGATTTGCAACTCAGGTTAGGTCAATATAGATGAAGTTATTTATATCAAAACAAAAACTCCATTTTTTAAAACACTACTGGGTTAAATTACCTAAAATACATTTTCCAGTCACACTGTGATGACACACAGGGACATCCCACTACCTATTTCCTCTTCCTTAAATCACTTCCTCATTGTACTATTCTAACATATGACCAAACATTCTGCGAATTCTGTCAAGAGACAAAAGACCATGCTTCAAATTCAGCTTCCTCACTAGCAAAACCCTTGAGGAAGTGAAGGCCAAAACAAGAAGAAAACAGCGCCAAGTCTCACGCAACTCCAGCCTGTCTCCTCTATGACTTTGTGCCTGTGTGTGCGTGTGTGTGTGCATGTGTGTATGCCTGTGTGTGTATGTGTGTGTATGTCCCTGTGTATGTGTGTGTATGTTCCTGTGTATGTGTGCCTGTGTGTGCGTGTGTATGCGTGTGTATGCGTGTGTCTATGTGCCTGTGCGTGTGTGTATGTGTGTGTGTGTGTGTGTGTGTGTGTGTGTGTGTGTCTGGGAGGGGGTGGGGGATGGAGGAGGGTATTGGCTTTCTAAGTAGCTGGCTTCAAACTCACTCTTCTGCCTCAGTTTCCACAATGTTAGGACTGAAGGCAGTGCCACACCTAGCTTGCACTTCCGTGACTATGGTCACCTCTTGCAGTCCCTGGCTTCTCCCTTCCCTCTACTCTTCCTCTGCCCTACAGAACACACTGCTCCGTCTCACCCACAATAAACTGAACTCTGCATTATTCACTCACTGGGATGTCCCCAACACAGCCAACCTAAACTCTAAACTCACTTCCAAACCCAGGTCATTCCCCCTTTGGAGTCTGTTGCTGCTTGACTGGCATCTGTCTATCCCCATACAAAGCAGACTGGCACGGCGCCATCTGCAACTCTCTTACTGTTTTCTTTGTAAAGATTGTACTTCTTTTTCTTTCTGTGTCTGAGTATTTTGCCTGCACAGATGTCTGTGCGCCATCTGGGTGCTATAAGGCGTTGGATCCCCTGGAACAGGCACTCTGAACAGTTCTAAGCTGCCACATGAGCGCGGGACACTGAACTTGGGTCTCCTGCGAGAACAGCAAATGCTCTCAACGCTGAGCTGCCCTTCAGCACTCTCAACTCTTTTCACATTGTTCTATCTTAAACTGCAGTTTAGGGCTAAGGTGCAGCACAGTCAATAAAACTCTCAACCTTGCACACATGAGTACCTGAATGCAGTCTCCTCAAACCCACATTTCAAAATGGGGGCTAGTACCTAGTGGCACACACCTTTAATCCCAGCATTTGGGAGCAAGCAGGCAAACCTCTGAGTTCAAGGTCAGCCTGCTCTACAGAGCAACTTCTAGGACAGCCAGGCCTACACAGAGAAACCTTATCTCAAAAAACTAAATAAATGAATAAATATAAAAAGGAGGCCAGCAAGATGGCTTGACAGGTAAAAATGCTTGCTGCTCTAAGCCTGATGACCTAAATATAAGTGACTGCCAAAAGTCATCTTTTGACCTGGATGTGCATGTTAACACACACACACACACACACACACATACACACACACACACACATACACACACACACACTATAGACAGGTTCCTAGGTTAAGACTACTGTATTTGTTTACTTTTAGGTCCACATTTATATTTAAAAGTAGAAGAAAAACTACTGTCAGGCTGGGGAGATGGCTCAGTGGGTAAAAGTGTTTGGCATGCAAGCCTGAAGACCTGAGTTCACATCCCAGAACGCCTGTAAAAGTCAGACAATCTGTATCAAAAGCATCTGCAGTCCCAGAACACCTACAGGAAATGGGAAGTAGAAACAGGAGATTCCAAGAGGCTACTGGGGCCAAGTTAGATGACTCATGCCTCTAATCCCAGCACTGTGGGTGCTAGACCAGCCATGGCTACACAGTGAGACCCTATCTCAAAAAGGAGGAACAGGAGCTAGTGGGCTGGCTACACAGCAGTGAAAACACCATCTCAAATAAGGTAGAAAGGCAGGACCAACACCAAAGGTCATCTCTTATCTCCACATAGATCATGGCACACAGATGCCACCACACACAAACACACACAGCATGAATATAAACAGATAAGTAATAATTAGTGCTCTTATATATAATTTATCAAGAACTTTCTAAATTCTCTCTCTCTCTCTCTCTCTTTTTTTTTTTTGGTTTTTCAAGATAGGGTTTCACTGTGTAACAACACTGGCTGTCCTGGACTCACTTTATAGACCAGGTTGGCCTTGAACTCACAAAACTCACGAAGATCCGTCTGCCTTTGCCTCCTGAGTGCTGGGACTAAAGGTGTGTGCCACCACACACCTGGCTCAATTCTCTATTTTTTTTTTTTACTTTTCTTTCTTTCTTCTTTTTTTTTTTTTTTTTTTTTTTTTGGTTTTTCCAGACAAGGTTTCTCTCTGTTGCCCTGGCTGTCCTGGACTTACTCTGTAGACCAGGTTGTGTTTGAACTCAAAGAGATCCTCCTGCCTCTGCCTCCTAAGTGCTGGGATTAAAGGTGAGTGCCACTATGCCCGGCAATTGTAAACAGTTGTGAACTGCCATATGGGTGCTGGAATTTGAACCCAGGTCCTTTGGAAGAGCAGTCAGTACTCTTAACCACTGAGTCATCTCTCCAGCTCCCAATTCTTTATTTCTAAGGAAACAAAAATGAAGCTAAGAATGCAAAGTACTTACAATTGCAGCAATTTCAGCTGAGGTCCCAGAATGGGTGGAAACAAAAATGATAGATGCCAACAGAAATACACACCCTGTTCCCAGGGTGATATAAAAATCCTACACACAAGAAGAAAACAAAACACAGTAGGTTAGGGCAGCAGACAAAGTTTAACATTTTTAATTTCAAAAACCCTGAATAACTTACATTTTCTTGGTGCAACCCAAACTTAAGCATGCTAACCTGGTACCTTTCAATAAGTCTGCATTCGAACACTATCTACTTTAGGGTGCATGTAATAGTATATTATAAAACTTTTCTTTTTGGGGCAGGGTCTCACCATGTAGCCCTGGCTGATCTGGAACTCAATATGTGGATGGGGTTGACCTTGAACTCACAGAGATCCATCCACCTGCCTCTGCTCTCTGAGTGCTGGGATTATAGGTATGTGCCACCAAATTCAGCCCATTTTTGGTTTTGAATAGGTTTTGGGTTTTTGTTGTTTGCTTGCTTTTGTTTTTGTCTTTGTTTTTGGTGTTACTGGGGAGTGAACCTATGGCCTTATAAATGCTAGGCAAATACTATCACTAAGCTAAACCTCTGTTTGGTGGTTTTATGTTTATTTCTCACAAGTTCTCATGTAGCTCAGACTGCTCATGAACTTCTCCTGCGTCCTCAGTTCAAATCCCAGCTACACAACTTTCTAATTATGTAACTTCTAGTTTGTTTCTTACTGTTAGCGTGGGGGATGCAAGTGTGATTGCACTGTGTGGAGGCCGGACGACAGCTTTGTGGAGTTAGCTGTCTCTAGCACCTGTCTGCTGAGATTACAGGAATGTAAAACCACAACAATTCATAAATCCCAGGGCTTCAGTGCAAACCAAGCCAAGTGTTGTGTTCTGTGTGTCAGTCAGCTTTGGGTGGGTTTTGTTTGTTGACATGTGTACGTGTGTGTTTGTATGTTTTGTGTGTGTGTGCATACTGAGGTAGAGGCAGAGATCTCTCCAGATGCTCTCCACCTAATACCAAGAGCATCTCTCCCAGGAACACAGAGCTCACTGACTGACTAGTCCAATCTCTGTCTCCGGAGCACTGGGGTAACAGGTGAGTGGCCAATTATGGGTGCTGGGGACCCAAATTACTGTCCTTACATCTGTGATGTAAGCGCTTTACCTGCTCAGCCATAAGTCCCAGTCTGGGAAACACTGTTAACAGTGAACCAACAAATGCATTCTTTATTCACCTAAAGACAATTTTATTTTATTTTTTTATATAATTAAATGAAAGCACTAGGCAGTGGTGGTGCACACTTTAATCTCAGTACTCCGGGGGCAGGCAGATCTCTGTGAGTTCAAAGCCAGCCAGGACTACCAAGAGAAACCCTGTCTCAAAAAAAAAAAATTTTTTTTAAATAAAAGCAAAATACACACAGAATCATATGTTGCTTTGTTTAAAAACCCTGTGTGTTTAGCCGGGTGTGGTGGCACGCACTTTTAATCCCAGCACTTGGGAAGCAGAGGCAGGCAGATCTCTGTGAGCTCAAGGCCAGCCTGGTCTACAAAGTGAGTCCAGGACAGCTAGGGCTATTATACAGAGAAACCTTGTCTCAAAAAACTAAAAACAAACAAAAAAAACTCCTGTGTGTTCATGTTAGCACCCTATCTCAGGGGCACAGTACAATGTCTGGAGGGAGCAGGTATTCAATGTCTAACTCTAGATCTAATGAGTGACACTCTAAAAAATGACAAAAATCAAACTTCTTAAACAAAAATTTAGGTAAGAATGGTGGCCCAAGCCTCTAGGATGCTGAGGCAGGAGGACTGCAAGTTCAAGGCCAATCTGGGCTAGTAAGACCCTGTCTTACAATAAACAACAAACTGTCTAACATGAATTAGTGAGGACACCAATAAATCACTGGTGGCTTCTCCCTCTCATCCTAACTTCATCTCCTCTCTCCATCTCTGAGGTGGAGCCCCAGCTGCTAGAGGGCAGACAGCTAGAACATAGACAACATGCTCCCAGCTGCTAGGGGGCAGAGCTAGAACATAGACAACGTGCTTCCCAGTGCCGTGCTCTGAAGCATTACTACTCTTGCAATCAAACCAGGCATGCTTAGAGGACAGGAGTGCCCTGACACAGGGACTGTGTTTTCCCCACTTACCGATGACTTGACTTTTCCAGGATCGACCCTGTCATAAACTGATGTGCAGTACACGATCAGCAGGAGGAGGCTCAGGAGAAAGGCGCTACAGCTCACAAATTCAAAGAAGTACAGGCCTCCACACAACCCGCACTCGGACACAACTTCTTCACAGATGAAGGCCAACAGAGACAGCAGCTACAGTAGGAAACCATTCGACGTCAGTGAGTCAAGATAACCCATGATATTCAAAACTTACATGCAGGCTGTGAATATAAACCCAGACACTTGGGAGGCTGAAGCAGGAAGATCACAAGTTCAAGACCAGCCGTGCCAATGTTGTGAGATACCCCTTTCCAAAAAAAATTAAACTTGCTGTTTACTCAAATATTTTTAAAGTTGAGACTAGGGCAAACAAGATTAGTGAATAAACTTGATAAACAGAACTTACAGTCTGCTTGCTTTAAAGAAATAACCCAGATGCCTACTGTGTATCAAACACTGAGACTCGGAAATGAGAGTGTTGTAACAGCTCACAGGAAGGACTTCAAGGAGGAAAGAATGCGGAGTACCATCATGCGCAGCAATTTGTTTTTCAGTGAGAGTTAGGCAGAGGTATAGTTGGAGGCCAATGGTGAGATTCCTCTAGAATCAGGGGAAGCGCAGCTGTACACAAAGACTGTGGGAGGCATCCAAGTAAGAGGCCAAGAGAACCCCGAGAGAGGGAAGCTGCCCTGCATAGGCAAATGTGGAGAGTCTGCAAAGGGGAGATGCCAGCAAGAGCAATGAGAAACAGGGGTATAAGACAAAAGCAAGTGTGCTCCGGCTACTCAGAGGTCAAGAACACTGGGGTACCTGTGTTAGACTGCCTACGGGAAAGCAACCATGTATCAGTGTGGCAAAGAAGTTAGACAACTCAGTACTTGAGGAAGAAGGGCCAGGGGGCGGGGGAGGGGGGACAAGGCAGTAGACAAGAAAAGCAGAGTCGAGTGTGACCGACCAGTCAGCCAGAGGGGCATTGGATGAGATCACAGGAAGGGAAGTTCGAGTCTTAAGCACATTTTACCACCTTAGCGGAAACCATCTGTTGAGAGGGCCTGAAGCCAGGCAGAGAGCTGCTCTATGCAGGGAGGAGTTGGCGCTCCAGGGGTTCACTCTTTAGAAAGTGGAAGAAGACTGTTCATGAGAGCAGGTTTTGTGAAAGCATGGGGAATCTCCTTCTGAGTGCCCAGACTGATAGCCCAGAGTCAAAAGCCAAAGGGAAATTCCACCTTACCCCAGTGATGGAAGGAGACAATGCCAGACACAGAGCTAAATCAACTGCTACAGAAAAATCAACAAAGCAGACTAAACCCAGCACTCGGGAAACTGAGGCAGCAGGATCCCCTGGAGATCCGGGCCAGCCTGGGCTACAATGTAGGAGGTTGTCTCCAAAAGACAACAGCAAGGAGCTGGGGAGTATAGTTCAGTGGGAAGATGCATGACTGGCATTCAGGAGCCTTTTGTTCAATTCTCAGCCCTCAAAAAACCGAAACCAACAAGAAACAGAATAGCTTGGGAAAGAAAAGGAAAATGAAGAGCAAGAGCTGCATTTCATAGTGCACAGTGCGTACCACCCACACTCATTACAAATGCCAACTGAGCAGCACTTCAGCTTTTTCAAAAGCTAAGCGCTCCCAGGTGCACCAGAGAAATGAAGAAAAAACCAGCACAGGAACTTCATGATGACTTCACACAGCCCCAAACCAGACACAATGCAGGTGTCTTTCGGCAGCCAAAGAAAGCTGAAGCACAAAATGTCCAGCCTAGATTCAGCTCCAGGTAACCGTACAAAGGAAAAAATCCAGTCTCGGCAGCTGAGGCTACAGCTCGGTTGACAGAGTGCATGCCTACTATGCATGAGGCCGAGTTCAATACCTAACAATAGCAAGTTAGTTAGTTAGTTAGTTAGTTAGTTAGTTAGTTAGTTAGTGAGTTAGTGAGTGAGTTAATTCAACCTTTAAAGGTTACAGCTAGGAGCCTGGAGAGATGGCTCAGTCAGTACTGGGTAAGCCCAATGACCAGAGTTCAACCTCAGAACTCAGATGGTAGAAGAAGAAAACCGGCATCTGACAGCTAAGCTCTGCCTTCATGTGTGCACACAATGCACTGGCGTGTGATCACCACATGCACTTGCATGCGCACACACACACCACACATGCACACATGCACGCTTTGGCCCAAAAGAGACTCTGTCTCAAAAAACAAGTTACTGAGCCGGGCGTTGGTGGCACACGCCTTTAATCCCGGCACTTGGGAGGCAGAGGTAGGCGGATCTCTGTGAGTTCGAGGCCAGCCTGGTCTACAAAGTGAGTCTAGGACAGCCAGAGCTGTTATACAGAGAAACCCTGTCTTGAAAAACCAAAAAAAAAAAAAAAAAACAAGTTACTGATTATGTGATTTTATTTAAGGTAAAACAAATTAGTAGTAGCCAAGGACATAGCTTTACAGGGCTAGCATTCAAGGAAGTGCTGTGCCAATGGCAATTCTGTACCTTGATTGGGACATAGTGACTTCGGGAAGCTGTCATGTGACATGACTACAGAACTACTGCCCCACCTGCCCACTCAGGCCAGCATGGGGTCTTGCTCTAAAGTCTTCTGAGAGCACTTGTCTAGTAAGGACAAAGCCCGGGCTTCATGCCAGCACGGAGTCAGCACTCACAAGTAAAGGGAGGAAGAACAAAAGTTAAAAGCCTGGGATATGTGAGACCTGACCCATCAACAAGCAAGTAGATAGATAGATAGATAGATAGATAGATAGATAGATAGATAGATAGA
>CAJQZJ010003646.1:9640247-9653750 GCA_907164525.1 Lophiomys imhausi
AGATAGATAGATAGATAGATAGATAGATAGATAGATAGATAGATAGAGTGTGGGTGAAATTTCTTTTTCTTTTTTTCTTTTTTTTTTATTTGGAGACAGGGTCTCACTATGCAGCCTTAACCTAGAACTCACTACGTAGACCAGCTGGCCTCTAGCTTACAGAAATTCATCTGCCTCTGCCTCTCAAGTGCTGGGATTAAAGGCATGTGTCACTATTTGTAAGTCTTATTAATCCTCCATCACTTCAAAATAAAAAGTAAAAAGTCGGGTGTGGTGGTGCATGCCTTAAATACCAACATCCAGAATACAGAAGCAGGTGGATCTCTGTGAGTCAAGGCTAGCCTAATCTACATAACGAGTTCTAATACTGAAGGAGCTATGTAGAGTACCTGTCTCAAAAAAAAAAACCAAAATACTAATACTAATAATAATAATAAAAAGTTGGGGGGCTGGAGAGATGGATTCAGCGGTTAAGAGCACTGGCTGCTCTTCCAGAGGATCTGGGTTCAATTCCCAGAATCCCACATGGCAGCGCAAAGCTGTTTGTAGCTCCTGTGGACCCAACACCCTCACACAGGCATACATATAGTCAAATCACCAATGTACATAAAATAAAAAGAAATAAATTAATTTCAAAAAAATAAAAAATAAAAAAAGTTGGGCAGTGTTGGAGAACACCTTTGATCCCAGCCAGCACTTGGGAGGCAGAGGTAGGCGGATCTGAGTCTACAAATTGAGTTCCAGAACACTCAGAACTACACAGAGAAACCTTGTCTTGAAAAACCAAAATAATAATATAAATAAAAAGTAAACAAAAAAGGGGAAAAATGGTCAAATGCAAAATGGCATATAATCTTCTAACCCAGTGGTTCTCAACCTTCCTGATGCCGTGACCCTTTAATACAGTTCCTCATGTTGTAGTGACTCTGAACCATAAAATTATCTTCAATGTTACTTCATAACTGTAATGTTGCTACTGTTATGAATCATAATGTAAATATCTGTGTTTTCTGATGGTCTTAGGCGACTCCTGTGAAAAGGTTGCCCAGTTCCCAAGAGGGTCATGACCCACAGTTTGAGAACCTCTGTTCTAAGGGACCTTCCCCGGACCTCACAACTGAAAAGATTTTATACCAGCATCTCCCTGCTCTAATCTCCTGCAAAATTAACCAGATATCAAGTAGACGCCCACATCCTGAACAACCTCACTGGAAGCATTCCCTACCAATACATCACAGGATATAGAGTGCATAGAGTGACACACTGACACAAATAACATGTTAGTGCTTCCTTAACTCCCCGTGCTGGTGAGTGGAGTATGAATTTTCAGGATGAGAGTCCAGTGAATTCTAATGTCTGAGATTCTTCTTGATATATTTGAATGTGTTAAAGTTTATCCAAGTGTAAAAGTCTAGGAAATATCTGGAAAACATTCCTATGTGAGGCTGGAGGGATGGCTCAGCAGTTAAGAGCAGAGGTTGCTCTTCCGGAGGACCCAGGTTCAATCCCCAGCACCTATACAGAGGCTCACGACTGTTGGTAACTCCAGTTCCAGAAGATCTAATGCCCTCTTCTGGCTGCGTGGGTATCATACATGCATTTAGTACAGACATATATGCAGACAAAAACCTCATACACATAAAATAAAAATAGCTACGGGTATAAGTCAATTGAAGCCAGGTGTGATGGGCACTCCTGCAATCCCAGCACTTGAGAAGCAGAGGCAGGGGGATCAAGAGCTCAAGGTCATTCTTGGCTACAGTTCCAAGCTAAGAAACTGTGAGAAAACACTGAGGGTCCCATGTGACCGCCAGGACCCCTTTCTGTGAGGGCCAAG
Organism: Lophiomys imhausi; assembly: GCA_907164525.1. Taxonomy (NCBI): domain Eukaryota; kingdom Metazoa; phylum Chordata; class Mammalia; order Rodentia; family Muridae; genus Lophiomys; species Lophiomys imhausi. The sequence goes on from CAJQZJ010003646.1 coordinate 9,642,085, forward strand.
ACAGCAACACCTTGCTGCAGCACAGCCAATGGTTGCCTGTCTGGTACGAAGACCCCCAGAAGCAGGGGTCTCAGGCCACCAGCTGCCCTGCTCTATGAATTAACAGGAGGAAGAGGCAGGCTCTACCTGGCCATCCTAGAAGGATGAGGAGTTTCAACACTTACTAGTTCTGATTCCTAGGTTTTAAAGGCCAAGAACACACTACTGTCAATATGAAGTGTAATGAAGTAGTAAGGGCTTCTGGCATGCAGATCAGCCTGGCACATGGCCATACATCGTCCTGGGCATAAGAAGGAAAGCCTGGGAAACTGAAAGGGCTGTTTTGGTTTTGGGTTTTTTGTTTTGTTTGGTTTGGTTTTTGTTTTTCAAGACAGAGTTTCTCTGTGTATCTCTGGCTGTCCTGGACTCACTTTGTAGACCAGGCTGGCCTTGAACTCACAGAGATCTGCCTGCCTCTGCCTCCCAAGTGCTGAGATTAAAGGCATATGCCACTGCCACCATGCCTGGTGAGAAAGGGCTTTTGGATGCTGCCTCTCTTCAAAAGAGGGAGAGCACAGCCCAGGTAGGCGGAGCCCAGATTGGACTGAGGCATTGTGAAGCCTGTGGAAGGTGCCTTGTTGAGGGCCGTGGCTACAAAGCATCAGAGACCCCGTGGAGGGGCGTGGCCAAGGACCTGAGAAAGGGTCAAGAGACCCCTCAAGCTGTGAGTTCCCAAGAGTCCTATTTAAGCTTGAGAGAGAAGCCCTGAGGTGCGAAGCGATGTATGCCATCTGCCAGCCCTGAGACAACGCTAACAGAGCCCTGAGCTTCAGCATGTAAGGAGACCAGTAGAGAAGGTGGGAGGTAAAGGCCAAGAGAAGGCTGCAAAGACAGACGCAGCAGACACAGAGTGGCCTAAGGTACGCTATAGAATGAGTGAGGCATGAGGAACAAAGGCTGAGGAGACCATAGAAATGACAGTAACAGAGGCCTGAGGAAAGCCGGGACTGGCTGATGCCACAGTGGCAGGAGCAAGGCAACTGAAGCAGAGCAGCAGGCAGGGACAGCACCGGCCCAAGGTGCAAGGTGCATACACGCTCCAAGCAGCAAACACTCTGAGGAGACCTCAGGCAGGAGAGTAACTCCTGTCCCTGGAGGCTGTGGCAAGGCTTTGAAGTAAAAGACTAGGCAAGGACCTGCCCTGAGGGGGTCAGTAGTTCAAAGGTTCAGTAGCCTGAGGTGTCCCTGGACAGTCTGGACTGACTGACCCTGGCCCCAAGCTGAATGGTTGAAGCATGCTGGCCCCAGGAGCTGGTGGGCAATGCTAGGCCCTGGGACTGAGGAAAAAGCCTCAAACCTAAGCTGAATTGAGGCAGAGGCTGCCATAATAATGGCAAAGCCAGACTACTGATTGCTCTTTGAGGTGTGTCAGCAGATAGAAGATCACAAGCCCAGTTGCCCTCATGGACCTGACCTGTGCTACAGGGCCTAATATCCTTTCAAAAGGGTTAAGGTAGAGTCATGTAAGTGTTGTTAGGTATTTATATAGGTTATAGGTGTTTTATAAGGTATTAATAAATATAGATTAATAAAATTTTCATTTACAAAGACACTCTCTCCTTCCTCAGCAGTCCCTTTATAACCACCCTCAGCGCCATTCTATCTCCAGTGCCGAGTGTACTTAGTAATATGCACTGACAGTGGGTGTGTGTGAGTATGTAATGCTAGAGCAACGTGATACATGCACAAGAAACAATAAGCAACAATGCTTTACACCACACAACTGAGCAGTACTCATTCAAGTTCAGCAAATCTCAGAGAAATGCCCAGAGTAGCTACAGAAGGATGGATGGACACACAGGACTCAAGCCAGGAATGAGGCACACATGGACAGGATAGTCCATTCCCAGTGGGGACGAGAAACGACAGATGTAGAAGGCAAGGGCCTGCAAGGTGAGTCCAAAGGGATAACAAGGATACTGACCCAACTGGATGGGGCTGGGAAGCAATGTGAAATCGTGGGTGTGGCTATGTGATGAGAAGCACAGGACTCTGGGAATTAAGGGTGTTCCACACTCAAGAGTGGGAGGTACAAGAGCTAATGAGCACACGATAAGTAAGTCAGGATGTGCTGGGTTTTGTTTTGTTTTTAAAATAAAAAAGGAAAACGTTTAGAGCAAGTAAAAGTACTCCAAATAATTTATCCAACAGTGATGCCTAAGAGTGAGTCTGATGGGGGTGTTTTATTTTATTCATATTTTAGTTGTTTGTTTTGGTAAACAGATAATTTCTATGTTTAATAAAGAAAATATGTGCTCAATAAGAGAAGGAAATTTTTCAAGAACTAGTAGCCACCAGCATTTCACACACAAGTGGCCAAGGCCAGGAAGCAAGAGTCCCTCCCTACCCAGCAAAAAAAAAAAAAGAGATAAAAAGCTCCTCGCTGTTTTCTTGATAAACTCATCCATTCTTTTTTTTTTTTTTTTTTTTGGTTTTTCAAGACAGGGTTTCTCTGTGTAGCCCTGGCTGTCCTGGACTCACTTTGTAGACCAGGCTGGCCTCGAACTCACAAAGATCCACCTGCCTCTGCCTCCCAAGTGCTGGGATTAAAGGCGTGCGCCACCACTGCCCGGCTAAACTCATCCATTCTTAACAGCATGAATTCATTATACTAGACACACTTTAGTGAGTGCTAAGTGCCCATGTTGCCAGCTCTCTAAATCTATCTATCTGGACATGATTGGAGAAAACAGAGCATTTGCAGCAGGGAGTAACTGGAGAAGAGCTTCCCATCAGAGTTTCCAGACGAACCTGAGTTACTCCTATGCCTGTAACAGTCTGGCCCTTAAAAGAATTTAAAACATTCTGGTGTCAATTAGAAGGCATCCTCCTCTATAACACTACCTGTACATAGAGAAGAGTACATCATTAAAAACAGTTTTAAGAAGCTAAAAGATGGCTTAGTGGTTAAGAGCACTAAGTGCTCTTGCAAAGGACCTGAGTTCAGTTCCCAGGATGTAGGGTGGCCCACAATTAATCATGTGACATCTCTGGCCTCTGCAGGTACCTGCACTCATATGCACATGGCCCTACAAAAGACACACAGACACAGACATGCACACAAAATAGGTCTTTTAAAAAAAAAGATACAAGAACATATAACTGAAGCCAACCCTGGCAGACATTTCTATAATCCCAGCATACAGAAGGCCAAGGTGGGAGGCCTGCTGTAAATGAACGCAGCCTGCACTACTACTGGGAGATTCTCTCTGAAACAAAACAAAAGCTGGGCATGGTGGCACACCCCTACAATCCCAGCACTTACAGGTAGAGGAAAAAGGATCCTGCGTTCAGGGAACCTTCAGCTACTCTCTGAATTAAGGTCAATCCAGGCTACATGAGACCCTGTCTCAAAACAAGAAAAAACATAAAGGCTGGGAATTACAAAGACCTGAGTCTGTTTCCACAGAAACAATTTTTTTTTTTTTTTTTGGTTTTTTGAGACAGGGTTTCTCTGTATAACAGCTCTGGCTGTCCTAGACTCACATTGTAGACCAGGCTGGCCTCGAACTCACAGAGATCCGCCTGCCTCTGCCTCCCGAGTGCTGGGATTAAAGGCGTGCGCCACCAACGCCCGGCTCACAGAAACAATATTAAAAGAAAAAAAAAAAAAAAGCTTGAAGCTGAATGTAAAAAACTATAATCCCAGCACCCAGAAGGCAGAAGCAGAATCTAAGGCTGTCTCCTAGCTACAAGGGGAATTCAAGGCCAGTCAGGGCTATATGAGACTTTGCCACCAAAAAAATGAGGAGGAGAAGGAAGACACGTCAGCACCCACCTGGGACCCCAGCACTGGGAGGTAGAGACAAGTCAGCCGCACAGGCAAAGCAGCAACTTCAAGTTCAAGAAGAGACCAATCTCCTTGAGGAAGACACCAAACACTGACTTACACACACACACACACGGCACGTGTGGGCATATACACAAACACACACAAAATATAGTTGATGGCAGCTCACAACCATCTGTAACTCTAGTTCTAGAGGATCAAATACCCTCTTTTGGCTTCAGACATGTACATGGTGCACAGACATACATGAAGGAAAAATGTGAATACACATACAATTAAATAAATATAAATTTTAAAACTATGAATTCATTTTGAATAGTAGTTCAGTTTCATAGTTGGGTTTTTTGTTTGTTTGTTTGTTTGTTTGTTTTTTAGGTTTTTCGAGACAGGGTTTCTCTCTGTATCCTTGGCTGTCCTGGACTCACTTTGTAGACCAGGCTGGCCTTGAACTCACAGAGATCCACCTGCCTCTGCCTCCCTAAGTGCTGGGACTAAAGGTGTGCGCCACCATGCCCAGTGAGTTTCATAGTATTATGCTGGCCAACAGTAAATGTTTTTCAGTCATATATGTAATCTATAATGAGATTATATGAATCCATTTTTAAAACCATTCAGACTGTGGAGACAAGATACTGAGGTGAGTTTTTCTTTCTTAAACAACCCAGTTATGTTATATGAATATGTTTTTGCTTTAGTCCCAGGTGTGGTATGTGGGGCTGCTTCAGTTTGTTCACAGCTGTTAACTATGAGTATCTTGTGCTCTAACAGGGGCGTGGTTTAGCCAGCTGAAGATAGTTTAATTCTGAGGACTCTGGAGAGGGTATAAATGCCAGGGCCCAGAGACAGAGCAGGACGGAGAAAGGGAGGAAGAAGGCAGCTGCTGCTCCTCCACATCATTACTCGTTCGTCCTTCTGCTGTGTTTGCTGTTGCTGGTTTGCTGGACTGCTGCATATCCTGACTGAGCCTGGTATTGTCCCAAAGAAACCAATGACCCTAATCAGCAGGAAGTAGTCAAAGGGACCTAGTCTCTTTCCCCTCTAACCCTCCCTTTCTCCTACTTAGTGTTGGGGGGTTGGAAGGGAGGTAAAGAGGTTTAAAGAACCCAATAAAATAGAGTTTATAAAATAGCGCCAGGGTCTGGGTGAGGTGGCACACAGCTTTAATCCCAGCAGAGGCAGAGGCAGGCGGATCTCTGTGAGTTCAAGGCTAGCCTGGGTCTACAAAGCGAGTTCCAGGACAGCCAGGGTTATTTATTACGCAGGAAAACTCTAACTAAACAAACAAACAGTGCTAACAGCCCAGAATAAAAGCACTTGCTATGACCTGAGTTCAATCCTAAACCCACATAAAGGAGGAAGGAGAGTGAGAACTGACTCCACAAAGCTGTCCTCTGAGATCCTCACACATGCCATGCCATGCATACCCACCCCACATATCATGCACACAAACACACAGGACAAGTTTAAGTTAAAACTTAAATCATATGGCCAGGCATGGTGGCGCACGCCTTTAATCCCAGCTCTTGGGAGGCACAGACAGGTGGATCTCTGTGAGTTCGAGGCCAGCCTGGTCTACAGAGTTTTCCAGGACAGCCAGGGCTACACAGAGAAACCCTGTCTCAAAAAACCAACCAAAAAATAAAAACAAAAACACTTAAGTCATAGACTAGTTAAGGTAGTCATTTAAACATTAAAACATGAACAAATTCCATCATCAAGTGCTCAACAAAATAATAAAACAGAAACATCTACAAACAGGGCAAATCTACAAACAGAGTAAACCAAAAGTCTAGTTGCAACAGTTTCAACTGTTCATTTATCACTCAGCTCTGGAGAGGTATGAGACAGCAAGGCGGGTCTTTAAATTTTGGACAAGCCTTTGACAAAATACAGATCAGATGTGAGTGACAAACACAGCAGCATAATTCCAAGAGCTGGACTAGGACAAGTTTTGCACTTTTATCGCAACCTCCCGTGTTTGCAGGTTCACCCTGTGCCCCTTGGCATTTAGCTTGGTAAGAGCAAGTCCCGAGCAGCCTGGGAGATATCTAAGGGTGGAAAGAACCTAGAGGTGACCCAGCTCCACCTCCCACAGCTCTGATGTAAGAATCCCCCAAGTCTGATGTGTCACAACAGGCTTTTTTCTTCTTTGGAATCTTTGCAAATCTGTTAAGATTTAGGGATTCAAAATAACAAATCACATACAAATATTTTGAATACATTCGCCAGAGTTTGAAGGTTCCTTGTTAACACACTGTGCCTTCTCTTCTGATTATGGTGTCTCCACACCCTTGTTTTCTTATCAAAGCTCTGCGATTCTATTAAACTTTAAATCAACTAAAGACATCAAGAATGGCAGAGTATAAGGCGAAGAAAATCTTTCCTACAGTCCTCAGCCTGGATGAATGTTTTATAGACCTCATCTGTAACTTTCTTGGGATTTTTTTTTTTTTAGTAACCCTGTAGAATATTTGTATTGTTAATAGGTAAGCCAGTATTAAAACAGAAAAAGCAGGAACAAAAAGGCAACCATAAAAAATGGAAAAGTGAGCCGGGCGTGGTGGCTCACGCCTTTAATCCCAGCACTTGGGAGGCAGAGGCAGGCAGATCTCTGTGAGTTCGAGGCCAGCCTGGTCTACAAAGTGAGTCCAGGACAGCCAGGGCTGTTACACAGAGAAACCCTGTCTCGAAAAACCAAAAAAAAAAAAAAAATGGAAAAGTGGGTCAGGTGATGGTGGTGCAAGGCAGGCAGATCTCTGTGAGTTCAAGGACAGCCTGGTCTACAGAGTGAGTTCCAGGACAGCCAGGGCTGTTACACAGAGAAACCCTGTGTTGGAAAAAAAAGAGAGAGAGAGAGAAAGAAAGAAAGAGAAAAAAATTCCATGTTAAAGAAAGCAAGCCTGTAACATTCTAAACTCCTCATAAAAAATGAATTTCATGGAGACAGAGGGCTTTGTTCTATTCCCATTTCTTGTTAGGAATGCTGGCAAATACACAGAACACCTAACAGCCTCTTCAAGGCAAACTGATTTCTGTGGTCCATCTGCAAAGTACCAAGAAAACTTCTGATTCAGAGCTAAGGCCTGCTGAATTGTAATAATGAGAATATTTACTTTAGCTTTAGTATTTATTAGAAAGAAAAATAAAAGCAACTGAAATAGACTTTTTTTTCCTGCATACCCATGCAGCAGACCAATAGTCATGATTTCCTTGGAGCAAGAACGCTTCGGTTATACAGTAATTTCTCTCTGTTCAAAACGTTCCATTAGAAACATGTGTCTTACTGCAGAGAAGCACAGCTGGTATCTAGAAAACACATGAGGACTAGGGAGAGGAAGAGAAAAAAAAGACAATCTGGAGCTGTTGGTGCAGCTCAGTTGGTAGATTGCTTGCCTAGCATGCACAGGGTCCTGGGTTCAATTCTCAGCACCACATAAACCCCATGGTGGAGCACATCTGGAACCCCAGCACTGAGAAGTGGAGGCAGGAGAATCATAAGTTCAAGCTCATATAAAACACATTAGTGACTTTGAAGCTAACCTGGACTACATGAGACTGAGACCCTGTGAAGAAAGAGTGGGAGAGATGGAGTGGAAAGGGAGAGAGGAGGTGGGGAGAGAGGACTAAAGGGACAGGGAGGGAAGAGAAGGAAAAGGGAAGGTAGAGGGAAGGTGGGGTAGCTAAAACCACACCCATCTGGGTAAAAGGAACTGTTTCTGCAAAGGAGCAATGACAGGAGGGAACCCTGGTGCCTAAGGATCTAAAGGTGCCCTCTGTAGGCATCCTAGGAGGGACACAAAAGACCAGATCCTTGCCAGTAGTGGCACACCCCTTTAACCCCCGGCACTAAGGAGGCAGAGGCAGGCGGATCTCTGTGAGTTCGAGGCCAGCCTGGTCTACAAAGTGAGTCCAGGACAGCCAGGGCTACACAGAAAAACCCTGTCTCAGAAAGAGAGAGAGAGAGATTAAATCCTTTAGGGTTGCACACGCCACTTTATCACTTGTCTCCAAATGACTTCCTCCTCTTTCCCAGCTTCCATCACTCTGTCAACCAAAAGCAGCGCCAGTTTTCTAACTACTGTTTTTCTACTCCAGGAAAGTAGGTCAACTGAGTTCCAAGAATGTACGTTCTGGTTATCGGAGTTTTAAGAATTTTAAATCTTGCCGGGTGGTGGTGGCGCACGCCTTTAATCCCAGCACTTGGGAGGCAGAGGCAGGTGGATCTCTGTGAGTTCGAGGCCAGCCTGGTCTACAAAGCGAGTCCAGGACAGTCAGGGCTACATAGAGAAACCCTGTCTCGAAAAAACCAAAAAAAAGAATTTTAAATCTTCCCAAGGAAACCAGTGGGCTGTTTTTAGCATAAATGGTTCACAAAACAAAACAAAAACCAAAAAAAAAAAACCATTCTAAACAATTTGGGTTCCTAAAACTGTCTTCTTGAAAAAAGTAATACACATTGGCAGTTGAGTCAGGACCCTGAAAGGCAACACGAGTATCGATAATAGATCATAATTTAAATTAGATACTTAAATTAGATCAATTTAAGTATCAAAGATGTCTGTATTTCCACGCTTAAGCTTATGATACTTAACTGCCAAAAATAAAGAGACGCAAGCCGTGATCTAGTTCTCTCACCCACACACACGAACCAGGAATATGCCCTTTGACTCTGCCTTGAACTCACTTTGCAAGTTAAACATATACACAAATTGTCCGACAAGTTTAAAACTGCCCTAATGGGATAGCTCCCGGAAAACCGCAAAAGCCAGAAAAGATAAACAGAAAGCACTTTGTTCTCTAAAACACAAGCACTCAGAGTGATAAAGAGAGCTGAGGGAAGGGAAAGGGGGTTTAGGTGGCTGAGGCCGAGCCACCCGTAGGAGGCGGACGGCAACGCCCCCTTCCCTGGTTGGGAAGGGAAGGAACTGGGGTGTGGAAACGTCTGCTTCCCGGACGAGGAGGCCGAGCAGCCGAGACATCCACCCCAGCCCGCAAGTCCCCGTCCCGGCCCTAGCCCCGGCGCCCGCTCGTCCTCCGCCGCCTCGCCTCACCAGCTGCAAGCCCTTGAGGATGCGCCGAGACCACGGGAGCCGGCCCGGGAAGAAGCAGGCGGCCAGGCCGCTGCGCGCGCCCCTACCGGCGCCGGGGGCCGCCTCGGTAGTAGGACTGTACACTGCTCCGTTCTCCATCGCCCGCAAAAGGTCGCTCCTCCACCAAAACTCTCCCCAGCCCAGTAGGGGGCGTCACTTCCTGGGACCCCGCCCCCGCTTCCGGTCAACTCCGCCCTCCTCACGCCCTCGTCACGCCCCCTCGCTCGCTGCGCCGGAGCCCATAGAAAGTCCCCAAATTCTCCACGCCCCCTTTCCTAATCCCTTCCTTGTCACGCCCCCTAGGCGCGCCCCTTGTTCGCCACGCCCCCTCTGCCTTTCCTGCTCTCCTGTTAACTCGTGAAGAGCTGCTAATTGACAAGTTTTAGGCTTTCTGTGGACTTCAGGATTTTTGGTTTTGGGTTATTTTTAATTACCCTTAAATTTATCTATCATCTATCTATCATCTATCTATCTATCTATCTATCTATCTATCTATCTAGGGAGGAGCGCCATGCGGAGGTGAGAAAACTATTCTAGAAGTCAGTTCTCTCATCCCTTCACGAGGATCCCGAAGATTTAATTCATTTTCAGGCTTAGAGGCTAACGCCTTTACCTACTGAGCCATCTCTCCGCCCTGACTTGTGTCTGTCTGATTTTTTTTGTAAACAAAGTTTCACATGCCCAGACTAGCCTAGAACTCAAGACGTAGTCCCCACTAGCTTGGAACTAGTGACAATTCTGCCTCGATCTCTGAAGTACTGAGATAGCAGGCAGGCATGCGCCTCTCCACGCTTAGCCTGCTTTGTTTTTAAAAGGCGCCAGGGATCGGACTCAGGTCCTTCTGAATGCTAAAACCCACACACCCCTGGTTGAGCTGTACCGCCAACCTCCTCCCATGGAGTTTTGATTTATTTCTCACTTCCCACTATCTTCCATCTTTCAGGTAGTTCTCTTTTCTTTGGAGGGGGTGGGTGCACCTGTGTGTGAAGGTGCAGGCCCACATGTGTGCAAGTGTGGAGGTCAGAAGTCAACCTTGGGTATGCTCTTCAGGCACCATTCACCTTGTTTTTGAGGCAGGATCTCTCTCTGAACTTAGGCTAGGCTAAATGGCTGTGAAGACCCAGGGATCCTCACCCCCCCCCTTCCCAGCGCTGGAGTTATAATCACAGACCACCACACCTGACTCTGTATGTTTGTTTGTTTGTTTGGGGTGTTTTGTTTTGCTTTTTGAGACAGGGTTTCTCTGTGTAGCCCTGGCTGTCCTGGAACTCACTCTGTAGATCAGGCTGGCCTCAAACTCACAGAGATCCACCTGCCTCTGCCTCGGGAGTGCTGGGATTAAAGGGTACACCACCACAACCAGCTCTTATTTTTCAGTATCACGGAGGATGTTTATAGTACAACTGAAAACAAGATCTGGTTATTAAGTTTACTGACATAACCAACCAGAGATACAAAATCCTTTTTGGCAGGACAGTAAGCAGATTAACAAAAATCTCAAAAGACAACTAACAAACATATTAATCAGATTATCAGATATTGATAAATAACATGAGGATATTGACCATGCCAACCTCTGATGATTCAATTTTAGTGTTTTTTGTTTGGTTGTTTGGTTGGTTGGTTTGGTTTGGTTTTCGAGACAGGATTTCTCTGTGTAATAGCCCTGGTCTCTCTCATGTGCAGATTCTAGATTTAAAATAATGTATATGGGGATAGAGAGATGACTCAGTGGTTAAAAGCAGTTTCTGCTCTTCTTTTTTTTTTTTTTTTTTTTTGGTTTTTTCAAGACAGGGTTTCTCTGGTTAACAGCTCTGGCTGTCCTGGACTCGCTTTGTAGACCAGGCTGGCCTCGAACTCGCAAAGATCCGCCTGCCTCTGCCTCCCAAGTGCTGGGATTAAAGGCGTGCGCCACCACCGCCCGGCTCTGCTCTTCTATAGAACATGAGTTCGTTCAGTTCCCAGCACCCACATAGGGTGGTTTACAACCCCCTGTAACTCTAGTTCCAGGGTATTCAATATCCTTTGTTGGCCTCCCCTGGCACATGCATACATGTTTTCACTCTGTGTGTTGGACACACACATAGAAAAAATACAAAGGAAAAAATAAAGTTAAAAAATAAATTTTTGACTTATGTATTCATACACCATGTATATATACCTGCTGCCTACAGAGGTCAGAAGAGGGCATCAGCTTCCCCAGAAATGTTGTTATAGGTAGTTGTGAGTTGCCATGTAGGTGCCGGGAATCAAACCTGGGCCCTCTGCAAGAGCAACAAGTACCCTTAACCACCAAGCAATCTCTCCAGTCCCAGGGTGTTTCTTAAAACTTAATCTAAAATTATGTGTGTGGTGTTTACATAGGTGTGTTTGTAGATCATGAAACTAGAAAGGGGCCTATGAGAGGGGAGGGAGATGGGAGGGAGGGCAATGGAGCACAAGGAAAGCAGAATTGCATACTGGGAAGAGTGGGGGCCAGCTGAATGGGGAGGAGAATGAATAAGGCCCAAGTACAATGTCACACATATGAAATACCATGATGAAAATCCTGCTTTAGCTGGACATGATGACGCACGCCTTTAATCCCAGCACTAGGGAGGCAGAGTCAGGTAGATCTCTGTGAGTTCAGGGCTACCCTGGTCTACAGAGTGAGTCCAGGACAGTCAAGGATACACAGGGAATCCCTGTCTGGAAAAACAAAACTGAAAGAAAGAAAGAAAGAGAGAGAGAGAAAGAAAGAAAGAAAG
>CAJQZJ010003646.1:9673750-9703322 GCA_907164525.1 Lophiomys imhausi
AAAAAAAAAAAAAAAAACTGGCAAGGAAAAAAAAAGAGTGTGAACTAGAAGCAAACATGGTTCTAATACAAGCACGGACTGGGGGTGTTGGGGAAGGAAAACTGTAGATTACAATCTTTTAGGACAGTCAGGTGTATTGGCATATGTCTGCAATCTCAGCATTGGGTAAGAAAAGCAGGAAGAATTCAAGTTTGTTCAGCCTAAGCTACAAAGGGAGACACTGAATCAAAAACAAACAAACATATGCATACCAACAATTCATACATAACACACACAAGAGTGTAAACCAGAAGCATAGAGCAATGGTTCTAACACAAGCATGGAATAAGGAGAAGAGGGGAACTGAGTCCACAGACAAAAGACACACACACTCTAATGCACTCTGGAAACAATGACACCAACTTAACAGCTGTTTATTTATGGTAACATCTTCTCATGCACATTTCACATTGACAAAGTTGATAAGACTACTAGTCACAAAACTGCTAGAAGTGAAGAACTGAAGGTTCACATTTCACTCATAAAAATGCCTTTTCAAAATGAACACATATAGCCATTTGATAAGAATTTTACTTTTATCAAAGAATTTACTATTATGTGTGTATATGTGTATATATGTGTATGTGTGTGTATTTTTGTTTGTTTGTTTTTCAAGACAGGGTTTGTCTGTGTAGTCTTGGTTGTCCTGAACTCATTTTGGAGACTAGGTTGGCCTCAAACTCACAGAGATTCGCCTGTCTCTGCCTCCCGAGCGCTAGGATTGAAGGTGTGCGCTATCACACCTGGCTTATGTATATTAAATATTAAAACTCTGTACATCATTCAAATGGAATTTCAAAGTGGTACTCATATTTCCTTCACTGAATCTTGTTTGTAGAAAAAAACAGGCTGGCCTCAAACTCACAGAAATCCACCTGCCTCTGCCTCCCAAGTGCTGGGATTAAAGGCGTGCGCACCACACCCAGCTCCCATATTAGTATTTCTTGACCACTCACACTTTTGCTCCATTTCTCTCATTGCTTCAGGGGGTATTTTCAGCTTGTCAACATGTTCTCTCACTACACTTGCCCACTTCTGTAAGGAATCCAAAGCAGTCCAAGGCTTTGACATATCAACAACCAACATAACCAGGGTGTCCTTCAGAGAAAGGGCCTCCAGTGAGAACTTGAGTAGCCCTTTGTGATACAGGTCGCCATCCAAGATCCACACATTACATCTTGTTTGATCTACAAAAAACAAAGGAATCCACACAGTTCGTTTTAGCAGCACTATTAAGTCATTCAGTTACCCACAGGAGATGTCTGTTAGCATTGGTAAGGCTCAACTATTTGGGTCAAGTATGACAATTCAGAAATGCCTAAAATGATGTAATAGGCAACTACAGGCTGAGAGCACCTTTTCCATTTCCTTTTCCTTAATCAAGGCCAACACATTAAACACCATGGTTATATTCACCGTCAGCAGACAGAGCTGCCCATACTCATGAAATTGCACACTCAAAAAGGACAGTGGCCTATAGAAGAAAAAAGGGCTGAGCAGATGAAAACAACTACAGGGACAATTACATTATTATAGGAAATGAGGATAGGGTGAGAAGAGGGTGGGCAGAACAATCACATACAGAGGAGAATGAACTTCAAAACTGACACTGTTTTCTAAGGATGGCAAGAAGGCTAACATTCACATGTGAATACCCTATGATGGTTACATCCATACTGCCTCAAACCCAACTTCACATCAGTATGTCTACACATACCTGTTCACTAATCCAAGTGACACCCAGAATTCCTGCTTAGCAACGACAAACTAGACAAAAGCCAAATGCAGTATAGAATAGCAGTCCCAAACATTGACTTCAGGAGGCCAGTGTCTCAGACAAGCCACACTTACCATCCCTGTCTTCATCGTGTACATTCAAGTATAAATACTCCAGTCCTCTTCCTTTCTTGTACTCCTCTATTCCCTGAATTTTTCTTATTAAACTTGTTTTCCCAGCTCCATCTTCACCTAGATACATACATAAAACAAAAAAAAAATCAAAAGGAAAAGTCTGTTTTAATTTTAGTGTAGACCATGGACACTTTCTGGCACCATGTGAAAAGCCAGATGAGTGGCATCAGCTACAGAAGGAATCTGGTTGTGAGCCTAGCCTTTAACGGTTGAGCCATTTCTCCAGCCCCACAGAAGGCATCTGACTGAAGACTGCTGGGTGGCTGCACCATTGAGGACACAGACTCTGAGCAGACTCTCTTCTCCAGTACTGTTGTTACTCTTGTTAAATCTTGTCCATCCTGCTATAAATGGTGTCTTCTGTGTGACAGAGTGACAAAATAGGATGCAATGGCTCCAGAAGTGCCACATTTACACCATCCTAGATTAATCTGAAAAGAGCGAAGGGCTTCCTTTCAGTCTTTAATCTGAAGAGTCTCAGCTACACAGAGACACTTTTTGTTTGTTTAAAGACAACAGGCAGGTTTACAAAGTACACCGCAATCTGCAGAGGGCAAGGATGATAACAGAACTACCACTCTCTTTTTGGATCTTTAAAAAAATATTTATTTTAAAAATTATGTGTATGGGGCTGGAGAGATGGCTCAGTGGTCAAGAGCACTGACTGCTCTTCCAGAGAACCCACATGGAAGTTCATAACTATCTGTAACTCCAAGATCTGACACCTTCACACACACATACTTGCAGGCAGAACACCAATGCACATAAAATAAAAACATATAAATTAAAAATACATGTACATGGGGGGTTTGTGCTCCTAAGTGCAGATGTCTATGGAGGCCAGAGAACCTGCTCTCCTTGGACACGGAGTCACACATGGTGAGCCACCCAACATGGGTACTGAGAACCACACAGACTGTCAGCAAGAGCAGATGTGCTCCAAACCACTGAGCCACTTCTCCAGCACTCTCCACTTCTTATTTTTGAGAAAAGGCCTCACTGTGCAGCCCAGGTTGGTCTCTAACTTATAATCTGTTTGCCTCAGCTGGGACTACAGGAATGCTACCACTTGTGACCACTGGCCAGACATGAGTCATGACCACATTAAGGAGATTAGATGGCTTATTTGACTGAAGACGGGGATGTGGCTTCACCAGCAGTCTTGCCTAGCATGCACAAAGCATGCACGTTTGCCTTCCAGCACACATAAACCTGGTATGGCTGTGCATGTCTGCAATCTGTACTTAGTGGGTAGAGACCGAAGGTACAGGAGTTCAAAGTCAGCCTCAGCTACAAACTGAGTCTGAAACCAGCTTAAGCTACATGAGACCTTGTCTCAATATTTTCTTCACTGTACTTTTATTTTATTGTATGCATACATGTACTTTGCTGGTCTGTCTATGTACCATGTACTGACTGGCCTAGTGCCAGTGGAAATGAGAAGAGGGTGTCAGATCTCCTGGAACTAGAGTTACACATGGTCAGTTGTGAGCTGCTGTGTGGGGGCTGGGAATTGAACCCGGGTCCCCTGGAATACCATTCAGTGCTCTTAAATGATGAGCCATCTCTCTAGCCTGTTTTCATTTTCTAGAGGAGGAGGCAGCAGCCTATGTCATAGATCTGAATGACTGCCCTCTGTATCTGAATGCTGCCAAAAGATCACAGTGACCAACTGTTCACTGTTCATTCGTTCTTTTCTTTCTTTCCTTCCTTCCTTCTTTCGGTTTTTCAGTGTAGCACTGGCTGTCCTGGAACTTGTACTATAGACCAAGCTGGACTCAAACTCAGAGGTCCACCAGCCACTGCCTCCCAAGAGATGGGATTAAAGGTGTGCACCACCACGTCCAGCTCACTGGTGTTTCTTATCATGGTGTCAAGTGGAGGCAGAGGTGACACAGGCACACCCAACTCAAAACAGTGTCCTGGGGGTTGGAGAGGTGGCTCAGTGGTTAAGAGCACTTGCTGGTCTGTTAGAGGACTGAGTTTGGTTCTCAGTGTCCATGTCAGGTGGCTCACAGCTGTTTCTAACTCCAGCTCCAGGGGACCCAACAGGCACAGCGCGCACACACACACACACACACACACACACACACACACACACACACACACACACATACACACATGCGTAATTAAAAGTGAAATAAGCCTGATTTAAGCTTAAAAAGCAAAGTATCCAGATGCCGGGTGTCTTATTTTGGTCTGTGCTGTGATAAAGACCATGAGCAAAAGCAATGTGGGGGTGCATTTCAGCTTACAGTCCATCACGGAGGGAAGTCAGGGTAGGGACTTCAGGCAGCCTGTGTTAGAGGAGGGTCTAATGCACTGGTTCTCGGAGGCTCATCTCAGTGCTAGGGATCTGGTTACTGCCCTTTCTGAGGCACTCTCTTATGGGTTAATAAAAGTCACTGATGGCCTATTAGCTGGGCAGAAAGAATACAGGATGGCTGGACTTCCTGGTACAAAGAAAAGGAACCCTGGGTATTACACATAGGACCTCTCTTTCCGTCAGGAGACACAGAAGCAGACAGATGTGTCTGAGGGCTCTAGAAGGTACAGCAAGCCATATGGCTGGTTGGAATCTGATGGTTGGGTTCCAGTTGAGAATCTCCCCAGCTAAGGGCTAAGTGTTGAAACATTAAAAGGTCTTGGTGTATTTAAATATTGTGAAAAGGCTGTCGTGGGTTTCAAGCTTCCAGCCAAGGTGAGTCCAACCCCAGCAGCTGCCCTGCCAGGCCTGCTGGCTTTCCAACACAGCCGCAGGCTGCTCCGCTGGCCTACTGTAACAACTTATAGTCATTAATAAATATTCGGCAGCTGCCCTACCAGGCCTACAGGCCTCTAAGGCAAGTCAGGCCTGCCAGTCTCCTGCCAGGCTGCTGGCTGCACTGCTGGCCTAATTATTACAGTATTATATTTATTAATGAATATAATTGATAATGAAGTTTCCGTTTCAAGCCTGGAATCAGGAACTGAAGCAGTGACCATGGACAAGTACTGCTTACTAGCTTGTTCTTCCTGTTTTCTTTTTTATTTTATATCTTTATTTTATTGTGTGAATGTTTTGCCTACATGTATGTCTGTTCACCATGTGTGTGCCTGGTCCCTGTGAAGGTCAGAAGAGGGCATCAGATCCCTTGGAACAGGAGTTAGAAACCTCTATGACCAGCCGGGCGGTGGTGGCGCACACCTTTAATCCCAGCACTTGGGAGGCAGAGGCAGGCGGATCTTTGTGAGTTCGAGGCCAGCCTGGTCTACAAAGTGAGTCCAGGACAGCCAGGGCTACACAGAGAAACCCTGTCTCGAAAAACCAAAAAAAAAAAAAAAAAGAAAAAAGAAAAAAGAAACCTCTATGACCTTGTATGGGTGCTGGAAATTGAACCTGGGCCCTCTGGAAAAGCAGCCAGTGCTCTTAACCTCTGAGCCATCTCTCCAGCCTTCTTTGTTTTCTTATATAGCATAGGATCATCTGCCCAAGGAGGACATGGTCCACAGTAGCTGGGCTTTTCCTCATCAATCATCAAAAAAATGTCCCAAAGATTTGCCTACAGGTTAGTCTGATGGAGGCATTTTCTCAGTTGAAGTTCCCTCTTTATCAGATGACTCTAATTTATATCGAGTTGAGAAAAAGCCAAACACACCAAAAGTGGTGGTGCATGCCCGTGATCCCAGCACTTGGGAGAATGAGGCAATGGACCGAGAACGTGAGGCCAACCTGGGCAACATAGTTAATCAAAGCCAGGCTACATTTACTACAAACCTCAGACACCCTACTGGCCCCAAAAGAGAAGACATGACACAGCATTACTATCATATTTCATCTGTAGTGGAAGACTGGTTACCTTCACAAATCGTTTCCAACACTTCATTATTAGCAAACACAGCTATCAATAGATATCACAAGTTTAACATTACATACATGTATTCATATACAAATACATACATACATATAACCAGTATGTTGGAAAGGTATTTACACTTCATTGTTCATTGCAACACTATCTACAATATCAAGATCGAAACCTAACTTAAGAATTACCATCAGGCCGGGCAGTGGTGGCGCACGCCTTTAATCCCAGCACTTGGGAGGCAGAGGCAGGCGGATCTTTGCGAGTTCGAGGCCAGCCTGGTCTACAAATTGAGTCCAGGACAGCCAGGGCTACACAGAGAAACCCTGTCTCGAAAAACCAAAAAAAAAAAAAAAAAAAGAATTACCATCAGAGCCAGGCGTAGTGGTGCACGCCTATAATCTTAGCACTTGTGAGGCAGAGGCAGGCAGATCTCTGTGAGTTAGAGGCCATACTAGTCTACAAAGCAAATCCAGGACAGCTAGGGCTACAGAGAAACCCTGTCTCAAAAAACAAAACAAACAAAAAATGTCACCATCAGCCCATTACACATATGAAGTTGACAGGCTGCTTGGTCCTCAAATGAATCCCCTAACAATCAGAAGGCAGTCTATCCCAAACTTGGATGATTCTGCTTCCCTAAGGAGCTGATGTTCCTGTCAGAGCTTCCTTGTCTTGCCTCAATGGAGGAGGAGGCACTTAGTCCTGATGCGGCTTGGTGTACCAGGGTGGATTGGTGCTCAGTGGAAAGGGAAGGTAGGAGGGGGGAGGGAGAGTGGTGGGTGGGAGGATGGAACTGGGAAGAAGGGAGGGAGGGGGATGGATATTGGAATGTTTAAAAAAAGTCATCATCAGATTAAAGGATAAAGACAACTCAGTAAAACTAGACATGTTAGTGTGGTGGATCTGTAATCACAACACTTAAGACTTGGAGAGCAGGAGGATCATGAGTTGGAAACCAGCGTCAATGTTCTGAGTTTGAAGCCAGCCTAGGCTACACGAGACCCTCCCTGAAAAAAAAAAAACAAGCGGGAAAAAATAGATACATAACAGATTACTGTGACGTCACAAAAGAAATCCTGACATTCATGGAAACAGGGCTGAACTCAGGGGACACAACTCTAAGTGAGATACGCCAGGCACAAAAGACAAATACCACAGGAGTCTCCCTTCTACACAGAGTTAGAGGCTGAGCCCACAGAATGGAGTGTGAGGTGTGGGTTCCCGGGATCAAGTGAGGCTGAGGTCACAAAGATCAGTCTCAGGTAGAAACGGGAAGCAGTACAGAGTTCCCCTGCTCTCAAGTAAGTGCCAGCACCTGCACCATGGTGCCTGGAGGGGACTGTGTGAGCACTGTCCAGAGCATGCAACAGCATTGTGTGGGCACACACACACGACTGCCCAGAGCATGCTGAGGCTTCTCATCACAAGACTGGCAACATATGACAAGATAAGCCATTGCCCAAGGTGCGTATGTCCCACACATTATGTTGTGCACAGCAAGCACAAATTAGGTATAATTTTACCTAATTAAGAAAAAGAACAACAGTCCTTTTGCCGGGCGGTGGTGGCGCACGCCTTTAATCCCAGCACTTGGGAGGCAGAGGCAGGCGGATCTTTGTGAGTTCGAGGCCAGCCTGGTCTACAAAGCGAGCCCAGGACAGCCAGAGATATTCAGAGAAACCCTGTCTCGAAAAACCAAAAAAAAAAAGAAAAAGAATGTGGAAATTAAACGTGTATTCCATGCGACTTTTATGTATACTACCTATTAAAGTAGCCATCAAAACAACAGATTAGTTTAGAGACAGTAATATGATAATAACAGTATTCCCACATCATGTTTGCTGGAAATAAAGCTAATTGCTGCAAAGTGGGATATGTCTGCTGTGTTGGTCTTGCGACGCGAATTCTTTTAGTTCTATAGCATTGTGGCAATTTAACTTTTACTTTGTAATTGCTTGAAAACAATAAGGAAGAGAATTTCTATCCATCACCTCAGGAGGCTGGAGCAATTCTCACACTACAAATAATTTGAATCATGTTAGAAGAATTAGGTATCCCAGCCCTCAGGAGGTAGAGGCCAGCCAAAAAAAAAAAAAAAGATCTATGGAAACGCTTAAGAGATCTACACCTGCATACAAACCATGCCAGTAGAAATACAAAAATCCACCTGCCACAGTTACTGTCTTAAGGAGAAAGGAGCCTGGTAATACCTGAAGTCAGACAGCTTTGCAAGGAAGGAACACCTCAGCCAAACCTTGAAGGATTAATTAATCACCAGGAGTTAATCATTTCAGGAAGAGAACGTGAGTGCAGACTGGCAGGCAAAGGAAATGTCCTTCTAACAAGGACAAATAAACACTTGGCATGGTGGCACAGCCTACAGTCCCAGCACTCTGTGAAGTAGGACCCCGAGTTTTAGGCCAGCTTGGATTATGTAGGAAACAGACCAAGGGGGCAAGCTTAAGGCCAGCATGCCAGCAGGGCGGTGGTGGTGCATGCCTTTAATCCCAGCACTGAAGGAGACAGAGGCAGGTGAATCTCTCTGAGTTTGAGGCCAGCCTGGTCTACAGAGTGAGTTCCAGGACAACCAGAGGTACACAGAGAAATTTTGTTTCAAAGAACCAAATAAAATAAAAAGATCTGAAACAGCCCTCACAAGCCAGTAGCCAGAGCTATTCAGGAAGTTAAGGCAAGTTCAAGTCTTGCCCTGGTTACAGAGCAAGCTCAAAACCAACCCAGACAACATAATGAGACCCTGTGTAAAAATAAAAACAAAACTAAAGGACCATTAAGATGGCCAGCAGGAGTAAAGGCACTTGTGACCAAGTCCAATAACCTAAGTTCAATTCCTGGGACCCACAAGGTGGAAGGAAGAGAGAACTGACTCCTGCAAGCTGTCCTCTGACCTCCATCATGCCAGGGCATGCATACCTGTGTGCTGGGGCAGGTTCTACGGGTAGAACATGCTGCCTGATATTCAAAATACTAATACCAAATTACCCCTGTGACGACAACTACTACTATTAATAATAATGTAAAATAAAAACTGCCTCCTAGCCTTCCTTACCTCCTGCTGACTTTTCTCCACAGAACTCACTAGCACACACGTGCTGTACTTATTCTCAGCCTGGAAGCTGTAGAAGGCCACCTTATTTCTGTTTTGTTCATTGCCTCACTGCCTAGAGAGTATGACAAAAGTATCTGTTCACCTCTAGGCTTCCACAGAGTGGTCACTGAAAGATGCCATCAACTAACTATTAGCCCAGAATTCTTGTGAGTTTCACAAATCCTCTTTCCAATTTAAAGAACAATTTAGGTCAGATGTGATGATGTCAGCATGCTTTCAATCCCAGCACTCTGGAGACAGAACCAGGTGAATCACTGTGAGTTCAAGGACAGCCAAGGCTACATAGTGAGACATTGTCTCAAATATTTTTAAAATTATATATATTTATATATAATATATATTTGTATTTTATATATATAATATTTTATGTATAAATATATAATATATTCATATATATTATATATATTTAAATTTTTATTGTTAACTGGCCTGAAAACCAAAGTGCTAAGAAGCCAGGGCAAAAAGGATGACATGACAGGAATGTTAACACACATTTCCCTTTCCTTCTTTCCTTCCTTTCTTTTCTGGTTTTTCGAGACAAGATTTCTCTGGGTAGCCCTGGCTGTCCTGGACTTGATTTGTAGACCAAGCTGGGCTCACACTCAAGAGATCTCCCTGCTTCTGCCTCCCTAGTCCTGGGATTAAAGGTGTGCACCACTACGCCTGGCTTTGGCTAACATATTTTAAAGTGCTTTAAAAATTAAATAAAGCAGGATGTGCTGAAACTCCCCTGTAATTCCTCTAGAGACAGAAGCAGGAGTATTGTTAGTTTGAGCTCATCCTGGACTACATATGGAGACTGTCTCAAATTGGAAGATGAAGAGAAACATGAGGGCCTAGACAGATAAAATAGTTATTTTCATGTCTACATACAGATGCTAGGAAGCTTTTCATGTAAATGGGTAGAAAACTAAGTTAAGCTACAGGCCACATGGGTCATTCACAAAGTCTTATAGCTCTAACAAACATGTAAAACTTTTTTGTTTTGTTTTGTTTTTTTGGTTTTTCGAAACAGGGTTTCTCTGAATATCTCTGGCTGTCCTGGACTCGCTTTGTAGACCAGGCTGGCCTCGAACTCACAAAGATCCGCCTGCCTCTGCCTCCCAAGTGCTGGGATTAAAGGCGTGCGCCACCACCGCCCGGCTGTAAAACTTTTAATTACATTTATTTTGTGTGTTTCTGTCTGTGTGCACATGTGCACATGCCCAAATGTGGCACAGAGTATAGGTGGAGGTCAAGGGACTACTTGCAGGGAGGATGCTCCTCTGCTTTCACTATGCAGGTCCTGAAGACCAAATTCAGGGCATCAAGTACTTTCACACACTGAGACATCTCACTGCCCCTCCCCACATAGCTCTCTAAAACTAAAAAAAAAAAAAAAAAAAAAAACCCAAAAAAGAAAAAAATCCTGTAAAAACAGAAACAAGAGCTATTCTTACCTTGTTGGCCATGCAAAATCGCCAGCCCCTGAATGTTAGTTAGGAACTGCTTTGCCCTAGCTGAGTCTGGAGTTTAAGAACCCAAGGGCAGGAGAAGAGCCCATGTTTGACCGTGAATGAGCAAAAAAATAAGCTTGTTGATCACTGCTGCATGTTACAGTGAAGCTGTTCACTATAAGCCTGGACATACTCTATGTTATCTGCCAAAGCTCTGCTCAAATAGGCCACTCCCAACATCAAGCACTTTTTAACAGACTTCAGCTCTCTAAAGCAACCACAGCTGTCAATTCTCATTCCTCAGCTCAAATTTAAAAACCAAAGTCACCACAAAATCAACAAAATCACCGCAAGTATATAAGGACAAGTGTATGCGAGTGGTCCCTGAAAGATTTCTAATTTAACAGAGGGATGTAATACTAGAACACTTTTTTACTATATGTATTTATTTGTTTTTGTAGGGCTGGGAGGCCTGTGCTGCGGTGCACGTGTGGTGTCAGAGAAGACCTGGAGGGCTCAGCTCTCCCCTTCCACCATGTAGATGACAGAAATCTAACCCAGGTCATCAGGCTCGGCAACGGGAGCTTTTATTCACTGAGCCATCTCATCGGCCCATACTAAGATAATTTGGGGGGCTGGAGAGAGGGCTCCGTGTATAAGAGCATTGGCAGATATTCCAGAAAACCCTGGTTTAATTCCCAGCACCCACATGGCAGCTCAGGACTGTCTGTAACTCCAGTTCCAGAGGATCTGACACCCTCACAGGCTGTGTGCAAGTCAAACAACAGTGCACATAAAAATAAATAAGTCTTTTTTAAAAAGATTTATGGGGCTGGAGAGATGGCTCAGCGGTTAAGAGCACTGCCTAGTGCTCTTCCAAAGGTCCTGAGTTCAATTCCCAGCAACCACATGGTGGCTCACAACCATCCACAATGTGATCTGGTGCCCTCTTCTGGAATGCAGGTGTACATGCAGATAGAGCACACATATGCATAAAATAAATAAAATAAATCTTTAAAAAAAAAATTAAAAAAAAATAAAAATAAAAAGATTTATTTATTTATTATGTATACAGTATTCTTTCTGCATGCATGTATGCCTGCAGGGCAGAGGAGGACACCAGATCTCAATATCATGGTTGTGAGCCACCATGTGGTTGCTGGGAATTGAACTCAGGACCTCTGGAAGAGCAATGAGTGCTCTTAACCTCTGAGCCATCTCTCCAGCCCAAAAATAAATAAATCTTTAAAAAGATAAAATAAAAAGTAAAAGATACTTTGGTAGTTTTTTCAGTTTTTGTTTTGGTTTGGTTTGATTTTTGGTTTTCTGAGACAGGGTTTTTCAGTCCTGGCTGTCCTGGAACTCACTCTGTAGACCAAGCTAGCCTCGAACTCACAGAGATCTGCCTGCCTCTGCTTCCTAAGTGCTGGGACTAAAGGTGTGCACCACCACTACCCAGACAATATACTTTGTAATGTCAATTTACAGATGAATAATGTGAAGATTTAGATGTGATCCCTAATTGTGGCATACCATCATCAGTTGTGTAGACCTGGACATGTCAGATAATTTCTACATGGAACCAGACCCCATCTCCATAGTGGTAGACTGAAATTCTGTTACTATTACCATTCACTGGATTAGTGACAAGTTAGAAATGAAACTCCCCTGTAAGACGGTCAGCAGTACTTTAACAAGAACATCATGAAAACATGAAGCATGTGAAAGTGAGAAGTCACAGAGCGTGTGATGTAACTGCTGCCTCAGACACTAAGGTGCAGCGCTGTCCCCAGGGTTTCACGCCATGCCCACAGGCTAGGTGGGTTGCCACTGCCTGAAATTCTAAGCAACTTAACCGGACAGCACTCACGAACCTCACAGCACCACCTCGTGCCTGGATAGGCTAAATTAAACAGCACTCTGCATTCTTCTCTGTCGTCTCTGTTGTGAGACCTGTGCTCCTTAGCGTAAGTCTGGTGCCACACACCTTCTCTGCAGAGCCTTGGCTGGCATCTCCAAACCCTGATGGACACTTCAGGGTGCACATCATGATAAACAGGTGAGAAGGAATCCCCCGCCTGCCACATAAAAACGAGACGAATTTTAACTGACCTTGCATGATATAGCATAAATCAGCATGTTTAGTGTTCTAGTGACAAAAGCCATGAAGGACCTTCCTTTTCTTTTTTTGTTTGTTTGCTTTGCTTTGGTTTTTGAAACAGGGTCTCTCTATGGAGCCCTGGCTGTCCCGGAACTCCCTATGTAACCAGGCTGCCCCCGAACTCAGAGATCCACCTACCTCTGCATCCCAAGTGCTGGTGTGCACCACCACACCCAGCCTCAAGAGGAACTTTCATTCAACTGCTCTTGGCTCAGATCCTCCATTTAGCCCTGCACAGGTTATGTGGAGGACCAGAGAGATGGGGGCTTTCGATCTGCTCCCATCTCTCGGTCGACATCTCCCTCCTTGGTAGTAAGAATGAGAAAAGGACTCAATGCCATGAATGAACCTTACACACACCTGTTCAGACTAAATGCTCAGAAGCATCAAGGAGTATCTGCAGAGCAAAAAGACAAAGCCAGTCTTGAATCCTCATGAAACGGTGAAGCCCTTGTCTGTAAAACAGCAGAAACCACACATCACCTGGGAGAAAGAACCTCAGCATGAGGAACTGGCACAACACATGATAGTTCCCTCCTTCTCCCTCCATATGAGAACATTAGAACTGATCCTCAGTTATTTTTTCAACTCTCACAGACTAATTAAAAAGGAATTAAAAATGAATTTAATTCAATAAACACCAAAGGCCCAAAGGCTGTCAACGCTCCTCCGCTCTGGAGGTCCAAGTCTCATGTGTTACTCACTGTTCCATTCAGAGGAATTTATCCCAAAGATAAAACTGGGTACATGGAAATTAAATATAACAATAATGTCCTGTAATCAACTATAATTACGACACAACCACATATACTATTATTCAATATGAAGACACAAAGCTACGCTGGTGAGGCTCACCATGTTAAATGCTTGCCAAGCAAGCCCAACAATCTTGATCTTGATCTCTGATACCACATACAGGTAGAAGAGGTTCCCTTGTATAGGCTTAGGCAGAATTTCTCAAAGTTTCAGCTTTAGCAGACATCAATCCTGATCTTACACATTCATGCATAGTGTTCTGCTAGACCTTGGTTGTCACAAAGATGTGGGTGTAAGCTAGTATACACGAACTTGAGGACTTTATGGAATGACTAGTAGCTGGAACAGATACCTTTCTAGTCAATGTAGAAAATGTTTTGTAGAAAAATCCTACAATGCAATAATTATTTCTTTTCTTTTCTTTTTTTTTTTTTTTTTGAGACAGGGTTTCTCTGTGTATCCCTGGCTGTCCTGGACTCATTTTGTAGACCAGGCTGGCCTTGAACTCACAGAGATCCACCTGCCTCTGCCTCCCCAGTGCTGTGGTTAATGGAGTTCATAATCACACCTGGCAATTACCAACAGCTATGAACTACCATGTGGGTGCTGGGATTTGAACCCATGTCCTTTGGAAGAACAGCCAGTGCTCTTAACCACTGAGCCATCTCTCCAGCCTAATAATCTATTTCTTATGTTGTTACTCTTATTATCTTATTTATTCACAATTTTTGCTATTGTGAGAGAGGATCTTGTTATGTAGCCTAATCAGACACAACTCTATTATATCACAGGCTGGTCTCAAACTAAATCCCTGAGCCTACATAATGCCCAGATCACAATGTGTAACACAAACCTCATTGTGATATGTCTTTTGAGAATAATAAAAAAGGTTGTTAATTTTCAAACTAAAAAAAAAGTGGAAGTAAGGCTGGAGATGGCTCACAGCCATCTCCATTGAGATCTGCTTGGGCATATATGTAGAGCAAATACTGTATACATAATAAATAAATAAATAAATAAATAAATAAATAAATAAATAAATAAATAAATGTTTTTTAAAAAGTGGAAGTAGAAAACTAGCTCGACAAAGTTGTCCTTACTCCATACCACACACATAATAATACATATTAAAGCATATATTTATATGTAAACAATATATATAAATGTTTTAAATTTTATATAAATTATTTATTTTCATATATATAGTTGGGGGGATTGGGGTTTTTTGTTGTTGGTTTTTGTTTGATTGTTTGTTTCTTTTGAGATAAGATCTCACTTTGTAGACCAGGCTGGTCAGATGCTCATTATGTAGACCAGGCTGGCCTCAAACTCACGGAGATCCACCTGTCTCTCCCTCCAGAGTGCTGGATTAAAGGCGTGTGCCACCATGCTCAGCAATAACAATAAATATCAAAAATATATAAAGCTACATATACTGACATGGATAAAAATCTTGTTACATGAAGTGAAGCATGGTATACGAAGTAGAAAAAAAATCTAACTATAAAATGTAAGTTTTGTTTTTTCATAACGTAAAACTAAATGGTATTTTGTTTTCATTTTTATTTTTTTTAATTTTATTATTTTATATGAATTGGCATTTTCCTGAATGTATGTCAGTGAAGTATCCAGAGGACAGAAGAGGGTATAGAACCCCTTAGGACAAGAGTTACAAACTGTTGTAAGACGCAATATGGATGCCTGGAACTGAAGCAGGGCCCTATGGAAGAGGAGTCAGTGCTCCTACTTGCTCACTGAGCCAGCTCTCCAGCCCCTTGCTTTTTTTATTTTGAGACAAAGTCTCCAAGTTGGAGCCCAGGTTGGAATCCAACACATGTAGCTGAAGATAACCTTGAACATCTCCCTTCCCTGTCCCAGCCTCTGAGTGCTAGAAATCCATGTGCTTGCCAGCACCCTACTGCACCACACTGCCATCCGAACCCAGATACGCACTCCCGAGTCACACCCCAAGCCCAGGACAGGTCTTTGTTTATTTGTTTATTTTGTTTTTTGTATAAGAAACAAATATAGCTGGTTGTGGCGGTGCACCCTTTAATCCCAGCACTTGGGAGGGAGAGACAAGCAGATCTCTGTGAGTTCAAGGTTAGCCTGGTCTACAAAGTGAATCCAGGACAGCAAGGGCTACACAGAGAAACCCTGTCTTGAAAAACAAAACAAACAAAAAGGGCTGGAGAGATGGCTCAGTAGTTAAGAGCACTGGCTGCTCTTCCAAAGGACCCGAGTTCAAATCCCAGCAACCACATGGCAGTTCACAGCTGTCTAATTGCCAGGTGTGGTGACACACCGCCTTTAATCCCAGCACTCGGGAGGCAGAGGCAGGTGGATCTCTGTGAGTTCAAGTCCAGCCTGGTCTACAAAGTAAGTCTAGAACAGCCAAGGATACACAGAGAAACCCTGTCTCAAAAAAACAAAAAAAAAAAAAGAAAGAAAGTAAAGAAAAGAAACAGACCAGGCGGTGGTGGCGCACGCCTTTAATCCTAGCACTTGGGAGACAGAGGCAGGCGGATCTCTGTGAGTTCGAGGCCAGCCTGGTCTACAAAAGCGAGACCAGGACAACCAGAGCTGTGCCAGCCTGGTCTACAAAAGTGAGACCAGAACAACCAGAGCTGTTACACAGAGAAACCCTGTCTCAAAAAAACAAAACAAAACAAACAAAAAAAAGAAACAAATATAAAATGGAAAATTTCAAAAGGGACTGGGGAATATCAATAATCTAGATAATAGAGTTATAGCCGTTGTTTGTTTGAGACAGACAGTGTCTCACTATGTAGCTCTGGCTATCCTGGACTCACTATATACACCAGGCTGGCCCTAAACTCACAGAGATCCACCTGTCTTTGTCTCCCAAGTGCTGGGATTAAAGGCGTGTACCACCACATCTGACAAATGGCTTTATTTTTTTTTAATATTTTATTTGTCTTTCTCTAGCATGAAACATACACTACTTTTAAGTTAGTGACTTCCAACTTCAAAGGGTTTTAGACAAAATGTCTGTTGGTTCTTTTAATACCAGGAAGTATGAAATTATCTCAAATTATAGGTCAGGAGGTGGTGTCCACAACGCTACAGCTTCCAAAGACAGTAAGAAAGTCTCCTCCCAGCTGCCTGGCCTCTTGGTGGACTCCTCTGCCTTCTCAGCAGGTATTTGCACCTTTCCTGCTGTCCCTCACCCAAAGTGTCTCCTCTGCGCTCCCAGCAGCACAGTCTCTCATGGCCTGCTTCACACTGCCATCTCATCTGAGTTGCGCTACTCTGCCATCTCCTGCAGGACTTTACAAGCTTTTGGAGGGCAGGAAGGGAGTCTTAGCCCAGTTTTCTTTGGATGATCCTGCACAGTGTAATTCTAAAATCTGAAGAAGAAATGAATGAAGAGGTGATCTGTCAAGCCACTGTCCTGATCTTACAGAGAAGATAGGATGGTTAACAAGGCACCGTGTGGTATCTAATTCTTTTTTTTCCCCCCAGGGCTCCTCTGTTTGACATTTTCTTTTCATTCTTTTTTTTCTTTTTAAGTTTTTTTGA
This sequence comes from Lophiomys imhausi, assembly GCA_907164525.1. NCBI lineage: Eukaryota > Metazoa > Chordata > Mammalia > Rodentia > Muridae > Lophiomys > Lophiomys imhausi. The sequence goes on from CAJQZJ010003646.1 coordinate 9,690,572, forward strand.
GACAAGCGTTTCATGTAGCCCAGGCTGAACTCTAACTCACTATGTAATAAGGATAGTTCTGAATTGTTAATTCTCTTGTCTCTACCTCTCAAGTACTGGGAGGTCTATGCTACCATGTCCATCTAACTTTCAAAAGTCCCTCTTGAACTTTCAAAGTGCTTTTGCTGGCACTCTCTTTCACTGGACCTCACTCCAGCTGAAGAACCAGCCGACCAGTGTGTATCTGTCATTCCTGTAGCTCTGCTTTTTTCTCTCTGTTTTAGACAATGGCACTGAAGGAAATGTGTCTACTTATTCCTCTTAATTCTTAAAGCTCTATTTAACTATACCGAGAGTTAATCCATCATTCATGCACTGAGCATCTATATGTCAAACACCATAACCCAGTCAATAAAACTCCATTAACTGCCACCCTTGCTTAGGGATAAAACTAACAGCAACAAAAAGGTAGATTTCACCAACTCCAGGTCATAGAACAGCCTGTTGCCTGTTGCCTGTTTCAATAAACAAAGTTTTACTGAAACACTGCTATGTTTCACTCATTCATGTATCACCTGTGGCTGTTTAGGGACTACATGAGACTCCATGACTCACAAAGCATACATTACTTAGTACATTCCACTTCAGAAAAGTTTGCTGACCCTGACTATTTTAAGATACCAATATGCCATCTGATCCTCATAACACTCTGTATTTGGTAGCTATTTTAGTAGTAACATACACTAAGCATATAATTTTAGGCTAATCCTCAACTCAGTACTATGTATGAGATGATCTTCAGCGCATCCTTCTATCATTGGTGTCATAGTCTCATAACCAATTACACTAGAAAACTGTAACATAATTTAACTAATAAAAACATGATTCTTACAGTTATGGAACCCTGGTGATCGTTAATCCCTGCTCCTCAGAAGATTAATAGTTTCAGGGGCTCAGGATGTACCTCAGTGGTTAGAGTGTCTACCTATTATGTGTGAGGCTCTGCGATCAATCCCTGCTACCCACTCCCCCACTAAAAAAGAAGTTACAGATATAGACAGAATGACTGAGTACTGTTGTATCTTTCAGGACTTCACTATGAGCCAGTCCTATAGAGATTAAATGGACGCTTAAGCACAAGTGTCATGGTCAGTTATACCCCTCAACAAGCCATATCCCAAAGTGTAGAGGGATTTTAATCCAGCAACAAGACTACTCTGGCTGGAATACAGTCACGCCCTTAGCACACACCCTTAATCCCAAACAATGAAGGTAAAGTTAGTTTGTAGAAGGTCGCACTGATGTTTGAAATAATGTCTGACTGAAGGGCAGACAAAGTAACAAATCAGAGAAAGATTTGACAGAATAGAATATGACCAGCTCTCACTAGAAAAGAGAGGAAAGAGAGTAGTGTGGAGAAGGAGAGGAGATAGTTTACAGGGACAGGTTGAAGAGAGAACGAGCTAGACACAGGTACAGACAGAATGAGCCAGAGAATGAGAAGGAGCCAGAAGATTAGAACAGATTGCTAGAGTTAGCTTGAGGTCAAGCAGAGCAATTCAGTCAGACACTGAGAGAGAAGCCAAATGGAACCAGTCAGCTTGGAGAGGAGTTTGAGCCAGAACAGCTGAGTTGAACCAGCCAGCCAAAGTTCAAAAAGAGCTAGAAAGGGTGAGCTTATTCAGCAGTAAGTCTCAGAGAGTGAAAACATTCTAGGCTTAGATAAGATTGTACAGAGGCTAGAAGCTTCCAGGACTAGGCCTAAGTTAGCAGACAGAGGCAATAATAATATGAGGCAAATAAAAGATACTTTTACACTGAACCAATAAGTACTTCTATTTTCTTTTCTTTTTTTTTTTTTAATGAGTTATTTCTTCTCCTCCTCCTCCTCTTCATGAATGTTTAGCCTGCACACTTGTATGTGCCCACTTGTGTGTCTGAAGCGGCCAGAAGAGGGCATCAGATTCCCTAGAACTGGAGTTACAGATGGTTGGGAGTCACCATGTAGGTCCTGGGAACTGAACTGGGGCCCTCTGCAAGAGCAGCAAGTACTCTTAATTGCTGAACTATCTTTCCAGCCCCTTGCTCTTGTTTTTTGTTGTTGTCTTAATATGTAACTGGGAATGGCCTTGCATTCCTGACCCTCCTGCCTGAATCTCCTAAATGCTGCGGTAACAGGTACACATCACCAAATCACCCAGATTCTTTTTAAACACAGGCCTCTCTATACAGTCCCTGAATTTGTGCTTCTCATGCTTTTGCCTCCTGGGTCCTAGATTAAGATCAGATTTTTCCCTTCAAATAACTAACCCCCCCAAAAAAGTATTTTAAGTCAAAAATAACCACAGGCCAGGCGGTGGTGGCACACACCTTTAGTTCCAGCACTCAGGAGGCAGAGGCAGACAGATCTGTGTGAGTTTGAGGCCAGACTGGTCTACAGAGTGAGTTCTTGGACAGCCAGGGTTACACAGAGAAACCCTATCTGGAAAAAAAAAAATTGAGTAGTAAGAGTTTTGTATATGGCATTGTCTCCTTTGAAGAGACTTCAATCCAGTTGGAAAGCTGTACCAAGGCCATACCATACAGGACCCTTAACAACAATGTGAGTGTGGAGAACCTACTTAACTGTATGTGAACACCAACACCTTGTCTATAAACTGCTGCTACCATCTACCCTCTAAATAGGGCAGGCCAGAAGCACAGATGTGTATGAAATTTTCTTGAGAAATGGCTCAGCGGTGAAGATTTTCTTCTCAGCATACTACTCTTCCTAGGCACCTGAGTGCAGTCCCCAGCTTCCACAGTAGGCAGCTTACAATTGCCTATAACCCAAGTCCAGGGGAATCTGACACGTCTGGTTTCTGGGAATACTTGTATTCATGTGTATATAATCACCACCACCATACGCAAACACACACACAATCTTTTTTTTTTAAATAGAGAAAAGAAAATGCTTTTGAGAATTCCTTATGCACATACACATACCCCTAGTTCTGACTCTTTTATTCTACTTAGAGTAAAGGTGAAGTAGCAAGCTAAGGGTTAAATTGTGATGTGTGTATATACAGGGTAGATATGTAAGGAACTCAGATAAAGGCCTATATCATCCTTCCTTACTAGGTTATTTCTGAAATACAAAGCCTTGTTAATGGGCTCAGACTTGTTTTCTTTTCTTTGAATACAGACTCCAAAACATCACCATCATTCATGAGTGACATACTAGAGTCAAGCAACCCTGTGGCCTGACACCCTCAACCTCATATAGTCTTATATGACTATAATACCTACTGTGTATTTCTTCTCTCTACCACCACAGACTGCACACTGCTATCATACTGACAATTAAATGCCTCCAAGAACTCTTCAGAGGAAGTTTGGGAAAGTAACTGTATTTGAATAAACAGTATTTTAAAAATCAATGATTAGCTTTTCCCAAACCTGAAAACGGCTCAGGAAAATCCTAATAGTACTGCAAGAAAAAAATGGGCTTATATAACAAGACCAGATGGAGCTTTCTGAACTATTATGTTCATAAGGAAATCTAGCCTAGGTAGAGGGGAGTTGAAGCTGTGTGGGGCCACTAAGCACACCAAGTCTTACAGATTAACCAGTGTCAGAAGGATCTAGAAAAAACCAGAAGGGAACAAGACTGCCGATTTTTTTTTTCTTTTTTTTGGTTTTTCGAGACAGGGTCCCTCTGTGTAACAGCTCTGGCCTGTCCTGGACTTGCTTTGTAGACCAGGCTGGCCTCGAACTCACAGTGATCCGCCTGCCTCTGCCTCTCAAGTGCTGGGATTAAAGGCGTGCGCCACCACGCCCGGCCTAAGACTGCCGATTTTTAATGGTGAGATTCAGAAAGAAATCTAATTAACATAGTAACTAAATCAGAACCCATTTCCCAGGGCTCATACAGTTTTAAGTTCATGGTAGTAATTAGTAGTAATCTGTCTACATCAGTAATTAGAAACATGCCCTGGACTGGTTCTGGTTCTGCCCTATCAATATCACTTATTTGGGCAGTAATCCTTTCCTGTTCTTAAGGAAGAAGACAGGTGTACTACTGGGCACAGGGCCACCATGGGAGCAGCTGGCACAGCAGCAACTCAACTGCCAGCCTGACTTCTAGGAGAGCTCTCTCATGCAGTCCAGCCCGACACATAGCGTCTGCTTCCTGGCTTCACACAGTGTGTCACTTGACACTCCAACAATTCTAGGAGGCAGGCACTGTCTTTCCACAACTCTCATCTGAAAGATGAAGGAACCCAGGTTTACAGATACCAAACCACTTGTTTAAGATCACTTAAGGTTCCTATGTGACAGGGGCCTTTTATTCAATCCAGGCTATCTGCACGTGGTGGTTCCAATCATGGGAAAAGAAAGGTAAGGTACAATACTGATTTTTCAACTAGCTTGACCACAGCCTTATACAACACAAAGACATATGCATGTATTGGTAGAAGGTCATAGAAAATGAATCATTTCTTCCTACCTACTCATTCATAGTCAACTGTAGAGCCTCTCAAGGTAGCAATTCTTACACATACATAACTAAAATTCTTCAGGCACAGCATCTCAACCTTTTGTTTAAAATCAGGAATCTAAAATCTTGAAACACCCACATAAAAGTTTTAAAATATAACTGACATCCTATTATACACTCCAATATCTTGGATATAAAAAAAGGGGGAGAGGTGGGATTTCTCCTGGAGCTGGAGAAACATGCAAAAATGTGAAGCTAGGATTGTTTATTGTCCCTTGGTCCTTTATCCTCACTTTCCAGCCAGTAGAGATTTATGTATACATATATATATACCTAAGAGAAGTAGAGAAATGTCTCCCTTATTCTACCCATTCGGCTGAAGGGACTAAATGAGAACGCTGTTCTACTGCCCTTTACAAATTTCAGAGTTATTAGGTGACACTTAAAAAGGCAACTGCAACCCGAGCACCAGGAGAACCGGAGAACGCTGATTCAAATAACACTCATCATGACCCAGTCTCTGGCGGCTGTCAACTACACAAAAGAGTCAGCTATTAAATATTAATGGCATGCATTTGCGCTGGAGCTCTCACCAAGAGCCATCCTGCTACCAATCTCTGTTATGAAAGGAAAAGCTGTCCCCGTTTTTCTAGGTAAAACCCCAGGACACTGGGGTTCCCTCGGGTGTTACGTTCATTCTACCTCTCCCAGAGGAGATGACAGGACCATCCCTCCCACATCCTGGGGAGGGTCCAGCTCGGGGTGGGGGACCCGGGTCCCCTAACCCCACAGCTGTCAGTCGTAGGCTGAGAGGCGGGGCGCGGCCGGGCTCGGCGATCCGCACAAAGGGAGTGGGCGAGCGGATGGATGACCCGGCACCCCCGGCCACGGCGGAGACCACTTACCCAGCAGCAGCACGTTCTTCCCGGTCGGGAGCTTGGAGCGCGAGCGCGTGGAGACCTCGCTGAGGATGCAGGACCTAACAGGGAGTAAGGCGCAGGCTGAGGCCGGGCCCGGCGGAGGACGGGAACCGCCAGCCCCAGCTCCCGGGAGGCCCCGCCCGGCTCCCAGCTCCCGCGGGGCTCGGGGGATCCCCCAGAGGCGTCCGCCCAGTCTAGGAGATAACCCGCGGGCACCAGAGAGGGGTGCGGTCGTTACCAAAGGTTCTGTCCGTCCTCATCGTCGCCCGCCGCGGGGCCGCCGCTGCCCGAAGCCAGCTCGTTAGCCAGGGGCCCGCTGGCGTAAGTCGAGGCTAGCCCGGGTGGAGATGAACCGAACGAGCCGACTCGCCCCACGGCCGCCATCTTGGTCGGGAATCACACTACTCCTGTAGGGCTGGAAGAGCGAAGCGGCTGCGGCGGCGGAGGGAACCCGGATATGGGCATTCGGGGTTCGGGAGCTGACCGCGCCTCAGGGGGCGGGGACCAAGCCTGGGGGCGGGGCCTGGGAGGAGCTAGCGGAGGAGCGGGACGCTGTTGCGCGTGCGCGGTTGGCCTAAGGACTGAAGGACTGCGCGTGCGCGAGCTGATTGGCTGCTTGGTCTGTAGTAATGCTGGTTTTCCCTGCGTCTCCAAGCTGAGATGCTGCCCGATGTCCACCACCCGTCACCAGGGCTTTAGCAGCAGGGCGGGCAGAACATGTCTGGTGAGCGGCGCAGCCTCCCGCCCCTCAGTGGGGAGGTAACCTGGGGCCGGTGTGGGTATCCTACGCTGCCCATCGTGCAGTGGGGCCAAGCGGGGTCCCAGCCTTAGCTACCGGTGTCTGGGCTTCTGGCCTTTCCTCCTTACATTCTCAAAGGACGATGAGTACCTCAAGCTGGACCCACCTGTGGAGCCGGCTCTTCTAGGTTCTCTGCAGCTGCGTGACAGATAAATGTTGGCAACACTTGTGAAATTAATGGTCTTGACGACTTTGTGTTCTGGTTTTGGTTTTTGTCCCGAAGGGAATCTCATGTAGCCCAGGCTGGGACTCTTAAGTGATCTTCCTGCTGGCTTGTCCCAAATGCTGCACATCACCACTCCCGCCTCTGATCTTGATGTCAGAGATATCCTCTGTGAGATTTGAAAAGACAATCCACCCGGCGTTGGTGGCGCACGCCTTTAATCCCAGCACTCGGGAGGCAGAGGCAGGCGGATCTCTGTGAGTTTGAGGCCAGCCTGGTGTACAAAGGACTATTACACAGAAACCCTATCTCGAAAAAAAAAAAAACACAAAAAAGACAACCCTACACGAGTCATCTTTCCAACACTGTGGTTAACGCAGCAAGCACAGACCTAAGCTAGGCCCTGAAGGGAATGAAAATTATTAAAAGACCCCCTAAGTCGGCAGTAGAGCCAGGCCAGCCGCCAGGTGACTCCTGGAACTTAGCTGACCATAAACAGGTTGAAACCAAGAATGAAGGTCAATTGGGCCATGGGGGCTTCAGGAACTGGCTGACCACAAAGTAGATAACAAAACAAGATTAGATTCATTCCTGAGACAAACAGATGTAGGATGTGTCCCGCTGGTTAACTAATGGGCTGGGCTGGTACATTCCAGCTGTATTTCCCCTCCCCCTTGGGTTGTGGTAAACGATGGGCTGGGCTGGTACTTCCCACCTGTAATTTCCCCCACCCGCTTAATCTGTGGTGCTCCCCCATAAAATATTGGACTCTCCCCAAATCAGGGTCGCGACTCCTACCCCTGCGTGGGATACGAGTGGCGTCCCTCAGTGCACTGAGCCCCCCCCCCACACTTTCTCCTTTTTCCCTCCGAAATAAACCTCTTGTGATTGCATCAAGATGGTCTCTTGCGAGTTTTGGGGCGGCCGTGATATCCTGAGTGTCGGGTGAGGAACTTCCCTCCCCCGGGTCTTTCAGCCCCAGATAATCTTCTATTAGAACTTTATTGGCTAACAATATATTAGAATATATTGGAATATCTGAGGATCATTTCCAGAAAGGCTTTAAGGCCCTGTCATGCACCCTGTAAGAGCAATTGCTGAATATAGTCTGGCTTTTGTACTTTTTTTTCCATATTTGAAGATTCCTTGCTCACGTGACTCGAGTGCTGCTGTTAAGCTATGAGAATATCTACAGCCAAGCACTGCATTTGCTACAGGTTACTTTGCATTTACTAGGCTCTGCGGGCTGGCTAATCTGAGTTCAGTTTATTGGCTTTATAACGTCAGGCTTACTTCTCTGAATTTCAGATTTTTATCTGTAAGGTGGGGATAAAAGGAAATAAATAGTATGATTCATGTAAAAGACTTACAACTGTGCCTAGAAAATCATACATATGTGCTCAATGAATGTTAATGTAAAAGTAACTTTTATTCACCTGATCTTACTGTCTTCTCGGAGGCACCATCTGCTAACATAGGCCTCCTCCTGGAAGCAGCTTCTGTCCTCCATACAATCTTATCTAGGCCTAGAATGTTTTCGGCCTCTGAGACTTACTTTTGAATAAGCTCACTCTTTCTCTTTCTGAACTCTGGCTGGCTGGTTCAACTCAACTATTCTGGTCAAACTTCTCTTCAAGCTGACTGATTTAAAATGGCTCTCTCTTGGTTTCTGACTGAATTGCTCTACTTGGCCTCAAGGTAACTCTGGCAATCTGTTCTAATCTTCTGGCTCCTCATTCTCTTGCTCGTTCTGTCTTCACCTGTCTGTGTAAAACTCTCCTGGTAAAACTGCCTCTGAGGAGCTGCAGAGATGGCTCAGTGGTTAAGAGCTCTATCTGCTCTTCCAGAGGACCTGGGTTCAATTCTCAGCACCCACATGGCAGTTCACAGCTGTCTATAACTCCAATATCTGACACCCTCACACAGACATACTTGCAGGCAGAACACCAAAGCACATAAAGTAAAAATATATTTTTTTAAAAGGATTATTTGCCGGGCGGTGGTGGCGCATGCCTTTAATCCCAGCACTTGGGAGGCAAAGGCAGGCGGATCTCTGTGAGTTCAAGGCCAGCCTGGTCTACAAAGCGAGTCCAGAACAGCCAGAGATACACAGAGAAACCCTGCCTCGAAAAACCAAAAAAAAAAAGGATTATTTATTTTTAAAAAACTGCATCTGATTTCCAATAATTGAACTGCCACAAACTCGACTACACTGTACTGCTTCTCAACTCACTGACTCAACCAAACTTGACTGCACACAACTGACTAGAACTCAGAGATCCTCCTGCCTCTCTCTCCTCAGTGCTGGGATTAAAGGCATGTATCACCTAAACTGAACCAAATTTTTCTTTACCTGAAACTTGCTCTATCTCAGACTGGTCTTGAACTCCAAAATCTCCTTGCCTCTCTCTCCTGGGATTAAAGGCATGTCTATATTCCAGCCAGAGTAACCATGATGCTTGTCTAAAATTCCTCTACATTAGCAGGACATAGTGGCACACGCCTTTAATCCCAACACTTGGGAAGCAGAGGCAGGGGGATCTCTGTGAGCTCGAAGCCAGCCTGGTCTACAAAGCAAGTCCAGGACAGCCAGGGCTGTTACACAGAGAAACCCTGTCTCGAAACCCCCCCCCTCAAAAAAAAATATCCTCTACATGTTAATTATTTTTACTTTTAAATCTTTTTGTAAAGATGTATTTATTTTTATTTTATGTGTATGGGTATTTTGCCTGATCTGTGTCGGTGCACCATGTGCATGCCTGTGCCCTGGGACCAGTGGAGGCCTGAAGAGAGCACTGGATCCCCTGGAATTGGGGTTACAGACTATTATGAACTGCCGTGTGGGTGTTGGAAAATAGATCTATGTCCTCTGGAAGAGGAGCCAGTGCTCTTAATTGCTGAGCCATCTCTCCAGCCCTGTTAATCTCTGTGTGTGTGTGTGTGCATGTGTGTGCATTCTCAAGAAAATATTGGTGTCAGTGCCCACCTTCCACTGTGTTTGAGATGGGGTCCCTTGAGGTTGGTTCATTTGTGGTTTGCCACTGCATATGGCAGGTTAGTTGACCTTAGAGCTTCCAGGGATTCTTCTGCCTTTGCCTCCCACTTGATCTAGAAACACTGCTTGTCTGGCTTTACATGGATAATAGGCAACGCACTTTACCTACAGAGCCATCTCCCCAGCCCATTTTACTGATCTGAGAGACAGAATCTCACACAGCTAAGGCTGGCTTTGACTCTCTTGTGCGAATGATGACCCTGAGCCAGTGATCTTCCTGCCTTCAACTCTCGAGTACTGTAATTACAGTGAAAGCTACCTTACCTAATGTTTTGTTTTGTTTTTTGAGACAGGGTGTCTCTGTATATCTCTGGCTGTCCTAGAGCTTGCTCTGTAGACCAGGCTGGCCTCAAACTTACAGAGATCTGCCTGCCTCTGCCTCCTGAGTGCTGGGATTAAAGGGATGTGTCACCATGCCCAGCTTACCTAATGATTTTTTAAAAGATTTATTTAATAGGTATACAATGTTCTGTATTGAGATATGTATACCTGCACACCAGAAGAGGGTCCAGATCTCATTATAGATGGTTATGAGCCACCATGTGGTTGCTGGGAAATGAACCCAGGACCTCTGGAAGAGCAGCCAGTGCTCTTAATCTCTGAGCCATTTCCCCAGCCCTTACCTAATTATTTTTAATGATTGTCTTTTTTTAACCTTTCAAACCATATCTGGCCAACCCCTAGTAAAAGTGATTCTAATGAATTTTTGCTGCTAAAATTCATGTCATCATGATTAGGGAAGGAATCAGAGCTTTCCCATGCATCCTAGGTTTCCCATGATGCCAAATAACGTGAGCTTTCCCCCAAAGGAAAGCTCCGGCCAGGCATGGTGGTGCACACCTTTAATCCCAGCACTCGGGAGGCAGAGGCAGGTGGATTTTTACAAATTCAAGGTCAATCTGGTCTACAAAGTGAGTCCAGGACAGCCAGGACTACACAGAGAAATCCTGTCTCAAAAAAAAGGGGGGGGAGCTCCGTGGAGCCATGGCTCCTCTGAGCAGCAGCTCACGCCCTGCTCTTTTTATTGCTTCAGTCATCTTCTTCCCTCAGCACTTTCTCAATTTTGTTTATACAGAGTTGTGGTTTCCATATCAGATTTGCTTAGTCTGAGAAGTGTTTACTTTCATAACAATGTCAGACCTTCAGATAGCTAATTAAAGACTTAAACTAAGGTCAAAGTTGTATTGTTGTGGGGCCAGGGATGTAGCCCAGTTGGGAGATGCCTGCTCCCAAGAATGAACCGGAGTTCAGTCCCCTGCACTGAATACACTAGGTGTGGTGGGATAGCATTTGGGAGGTGGAGGCAGGAGAATGGGAAGTTCAAGGTCATCCTAGATACACAGTCAACTCAAGTGCAGCCTGGGCTGCATGTGACCCCACTTCCAAAAAGAAAATCAAAAGAAAAAAAAAAGGGGGGAAGTTTTATTTCTGTGATTTTGTAGTATTAATGCATAGCATTCTTCTATTAAGATTCCTGATTAAAATGATTACTTATAAATGTCTACCATGTCCCAGGCTTTTAAGATTTTGTTTTTAATTTTATGTGTATAAATGTTTGCTGCATGTATGTATGTACACCACATAAGTGCCTGTTGCCAGAGGTGTTGGATCACCTGGGACTGGAGTTACGTGTTTGTAAGCCACCATGTGGATGCTGGGACTTACACCTGGGTTCCCAGCAAGAACAGCCAGGACTCTTCACTAATGTGTCATCTCTCCATCGCCTCATTTAATGATTTTTTTAAAGATTTTGTGCGTGTGTGTGTGTGTGTGTGTGTGTGTGTGGTACACATATGCTTATTAGAGTATATCTGTGCCATGTGTGTGCAGGTAAATTTGGAGGCCAGAAGACTGCATTAGTTTACCTGGAATTGCAGCCACAGACCCTTATGAGTAGCCGTAGTAGACTGGCAACCAAACTCAGGTCCTCTACAAGGGCAGTTTGTGCCCTTAACCACTGATCCATCTCTCCAGCTGACACTTAATGACTTTTTTTTAAAAAATGAAATTCAAGTTAATAACTCATATAGCATATTGTGTGTGTGTGTGTTTTTGAGACAGGGCTTCTCTGTGTATCCCTGGTTGTCCTGAACTCACTTTGTAGACCAGGCTATCCTTGAATTCACAAGGATCCCCCTGCCTCTGCCTCCCTACTGCTAGGATCAAAGGTGTGCACCAGCACCCCCAGCAATTACAGACAGCTGTTAACTGCCATGTGGGTGCTGGGATTTGAACCCAGTTATTTTGGAAGAGGAACCAGTACTCTTATCTGCTGAGCCATCTCTCTAGCCCCTGCTACTTAAAAAAAAAAAAAAAAGTCAAATGCTGGGCATAGTGGCACACGCCTTTAATCCCAGCACTTGGGAGGTAGAAGCAGGCCTATCTCTGTGAGTTCGAGGCCAGCCTGATCTACAAAGTGAGTCCAGGACAGCCAGGGCTGTTACACAGAGAAACCCTGTCTCAAAAAGCCCCCCCCCCAAAAAAAGCTAACACATTACTATCCAAAGATAAAGTAAGTTGATACTTACATGCTTAGGAATGATGGTAGGGAAATATTAAGTCTTTTTTTTTTAACTGTAATTAATCTATTATGTTTCTATAAGAGCAGAAATTTCTGTTCATGGTGTAAAATAGTCTCAAATTTAAGCTGAGGCATTTCAGCCAGCGTTCACTAGCTTTGCACAGTGTATTAGCATATACCATGCAAAGTGCATATGTGTGTCTAGAACCACAGCTGTGGTGAAGTCCTCTGATGTCACACAGGTGAGTGGGACCAGAAACACCTTGGGTTTGTCACACATTTGATTTTTTATTTACTTGGAGTTGTCTGTTCAAAGCGCTTTTACTGTTGCCAAATTTTTCATAACCACAGTCCAGTTAGGAAACACTATGTAGAATCACAATCCACAACTGAAGAAGCTGAGATTTAATGAGCATGGGCTGGATTTAGTGGCACATGCCTGTAATCCCAGCCCTAGAAAGGCTGAGACAGGCAAATTGAAAGTCCAAGGCTAGCATCAGCAAGGCCATGTCTAGAAGAAAAAAAATTTATCTGAGAGGATATGCATAGATTATATGCAAATATAGCACCATTTGTATGAGGGACTTTGGCATCATCAGATGGTGGTATTCACAGGGGATCCTGGGACCAATCCCCACTCACACCATATAGATACCAAAGGATGTCTGTAACTGAACTTTTTAAATCATTAAGTATTTATTTATTAACAATATTCACTTAGCCGGGCAGTGGTGGTGCACACCTTTAATCCCAGCACTTGGGAGGCAGAGGCAGGCGGATCTTTGCAAGTTCGAGGCCAGCCTGGTCTACAAATTGAGTCCAGGACAGCCAGGG
>CAJQZJ010003646.1:9703332-9715403 GCA_907164525.1 Lophiomys imhausi
GAGTCCAGGACAGCCAGGGCTACACAGAGAAACCCTGTCTCGAAAAACCAAAAAAAAAAGAAAAAAATATAAACACTTAACTACTAACCCTATGAATGACTACAACCCCTAAGACCTAACCATTAAACCTATTGATAACTATTAGAACTATTTTCATAACCTTTTAGAAGGATACAGTCTCTGGGGCAGGTCCTCAGTCGTCAGGAACACAGTCTCTGGGGTAGACCCTTTGATGCACTTAGGAGTCTTTTTTCTGGAATATCTCAGACATAGATCCATCAGGGAAAATTGGCTATGGCGGTTTCACCTTAAATAAGGCTTGAGGCTTTCTTCTCTCTGGGAGACCCCAGCCGTCTGTAGGCCAACTTATTTCCTTCATATCAGCAACTCTGCTTCAGTCTTTAAAGCTGGCCACAGTTTCCTTTAGGCCACTGTTCAGACAGGTCAAACCCCCCTAGGCAAAAGCTGAGCCACAGGGTTTAGTCCTTGGCCTTTTGCTGTCTTGCTGAGGCTTTCTCTGCTCACCAGCTTCTTTCTGCCTCAGGGAGATCCCTTAGGGAGATCCAGCCATCAGTTCCCCAGCACTTTCTCCATCAGGACTCACTTTTTTTTTTTTTTTTGGCTTTTCGAGACAGGGTTTCTCTGTATAGCCCTGGCTGTCCTGGACTCAATTTGTAGACCAGGCTGGCCTCGAACTCGCAAAGATCCTCCTGCCTCTACCTCCCAAGTGCTGGGATTAAAGGCGTGCGCCACCACCGCCCGGCCATCAGGACTCACTAACATCGCCTTTGGCTCCATGCACTTGTTCTTAAATAGGAGTTCTGTTTCAGCTTAATTTGGGCTCTGCCCACTTAGCAGCTGAAAACAATGCCAGGCCAAATACTTTTCTAGTCCATTATTAAGTCTTTCCTGTTTTTCCTGGCTTTAACCTTGTTTTTAGTCCATTAAGTCTTTCCTGTTTGTTTCCTGTTTTCACCTGACTTCATTCTTGTTTTTCCACAAGCTGATAAACTAATCGCTCACAGCCAAGTTGATCTTCATGCCCCGAATTAAGAGACTGTATCAGAAACCTTTAGGTATTTTCTAAATCTAATTTAATTAATCTAACTCCCTACAGATGTCTGCATATGATACAGACTTATAGGTTTATCTCTCCAGCCCAGAGCTGCTTCTAGAACTCAAATTAATACACCCACCTGCCAACTTCACAGCTCCATACAGAGGTTTAAATAAGCATTTCAAACTCAACAAACCTCAAACTAAATTAGCTCTCTTCCACAAAAGCTTCATTATTCATTACCCCATTTCTCCATTTCAGAGCAACCCTTTGTTGCTCAGGCCCAAAACCTAAGTTTTTTTTTTTTTCCAGACAGGGTTTCTCTGTGTAACAGCTCTGGCTGTCCTGGACCCACTTTGTAGACCAGGCTGGCCTCGAACTCACAGTGATCCGCTTGCCTCTGCCTCCCAAGTGCTGGGATTAAAGGTGTGCGCCACCACTCCTGAGCCATTTTTAACTTCTCTATTTCTCTCAAACCTCAAACTGAAACTTGAAACTATGAGGAATCCTGGTGTGCCTACCTATCTTCAACATATACCCACAATGCAACTTCTTTTAGGTATGTGTGTATGTGAGTGTGCATGCATGCATGCGCATTAGTAAGTACATGCTACAGCACCTACGTGGAGATCAGAGGACAACTTTGTGGAGTTGGCTGTGTCCTTCCACTTTACATGGGCTCACACATTGAGCACTTTTGCCCTGAGCCATCTCGACAATGCACAATGCAACTTGTTAAGACCTATCAAGGGTCAGCTCCTTGGTCTGAGCTGTATGTAATCTCTTTTTCAGTTGTTTTCTGGGTTTTCTTTTCTTTTTCTTTCTTGTCTTTTTTTTTAGGTTTTTTGAGAGAGGGTTTCTATGTGTAGCCCTGACTATCCTAGAACTCCTTCTGTAGACCAGGCTGGCCTTGAACTCAGAGATCAGCCTGCCTCTGCCTCCCAAGTGCTGGGATTAAAGGCGTGTGCCACCACGCCTGGCTTTCTTTTTTAGTTATTTGATCTCATACTTGTATGTAATGAGATTTAGCCATTTTCACCTCTCTTCCCCTCTTTTGTTCTCTCCCTCTCCTGCTGAAATGCCTTTCCCAAAAAGTCGCTCCCCTACTTTCATGTGTTGCTTATTGTTTTTCATTACCCACCGAGATTAGTTCTAATTGTTTGCATGAGTGGAAAGGTCTTTTGCTGATAGTGGCTTTTGAGGCAGTGTCTCATGTAGCACGGGATAGCCTTACACTCACTATGTAGCTAAGTAGCTGTGTGGCCAAGGCTACCCTTGATCTCCTGATCTTCCTACCTCTACATCTCATGGATTGCTATAACAAGTGTAGACCTCTTCTAGTCTGGTCTAATTACTATAAAAAGCCTTCAGCGTGGCATCTAAAATGGACTTCGGATGGGGTTGGGGCTTAGTTGGTAGAACACTTGCCTGGTACACAGGAGGCCCTGGGTTTTACCCCCAGCATCCCATCCCATCAACCAGACACAGGCTTGTTCATCTGTAATTCCAGCACTCTAGAGGTGGACAAAGGATGATTAGAAGTTCAAGATCATCCTTATTTACCTAAGGAGTTCAAGGGCAGCCTGAGCTGGAGACCTTGCTCAAAAATAACACAATAAAGTGACCTTTTGACATTATACAGACTGTGTCACTCTTTTGCCCAAAACATTACAGTGAATCATTTTTATTTCTAATTTTGTGTGCATGTGTGTAGACGTGTACATGTGTGTGCACACATGCATGCACCTATGTATGGAGACCAGAAGCCTATATCTGATCTTTTCCTCAGTTGCTCTCCATTTGTTGAAACTGGGTCTCTCGGTGAACCTGGAGCTTACCAGTTGGCTAGACTGAGTAGTCAGCAAGTGTCCACCTACCAGCACTGGGATACAGGTGTGCTGCCCACCATGTCTGGCGTTTTCGGTAGATGCCAGGAATCCAAATTTAGGTCCTCATGCTTGCTTGGCAAGCATTGTACTAACCGTCATCTCCTTACCCCTTTAACTCCTAATCTATAAGTCCAAACAGGATTTAACCTCCACCTCTGCCTAGATTTCCCCTGGTAAGCCTTTTCAGCTCTGCTGCTGTTCCTTGAAAATTCTGTGTCACTTTTCTTTGAGGCTTTTGTTCTAGCTCTTCCACTAGGGAGGAAGATACAGGCACATTCAGAGTCAACCTGGTGTGCATAGCGAGTGCCAGGGCTGCATAGTGAGACCCTGTAACAGAATATTTTTACTTAGCACACTTATATATATTAATACTTATCAATTACCTATAAAATACCTAAATCCTATAACCTAAACCTTTATCATCTATGCTCTATCTAAAAACACCCCAATATATATCTAAGGACACTTTAATATCTACCTAAAAACATCCAACTAATACTATTTTAGCTTTCTTAAAGGGATATTAGTATTCTTAGCGTGGTCCAATCAGGATGGTTTGGTTTACTGCAAACCCATCATGTCTTTCAAGCTTAAAGTCCATTGGGCCTTATTTTGCCAGTTCATAAGGCCAGTTTACTTCTATCACAAAATTGTGGCCAGTTTATAAAGTCAGACTGTTCCAACCACCAACTGAGGGTGGCGGCTCTTTCAATCAGCCAAGACTCGCCTCCCTGGCCCGGAAGTCTCAAGTCCGAAAACTCATCCAAACAGCTTTCCAATTCTGATTGTCTCACTCACCTTTCCAGCACTCTGGGGCTCCAGGCAGAGGCCTGGAAAGGACTCTCCCTGAGCAGATCTATGCCATGCCTTTGCATTGGGCTGGTGCAAACTATGCCAATGGCAAAGCTTGCTATGCTCTTCCCCACTGTGGATTCCCAGTGGGTGAGGATAGGAGAGGTAAGACCGCATGGATTTCTTTTATATATCGTCCCATCTCACGATTCTCAGCGGAGGGTCTCTTAGCACTCCCTCTCTTAGCATTCCCATTGCTGCGGCTTTCCCAAGTCACGCCCCTTAAACAGGGCAGTCCGCGGTTTCATCTCCGTAACCTTCAGGGACACCAGTTTTGCCAGTCCAAAATCCCTATAAAAGGCTTAACTTTTACCACATATCCCCTTTCTATTAAATAATTAATTTTTCTCTAATATTAATATGTATCTACAATAAGAATAATCATAATAATATATAAAGCATCTCTTTTAAGGTATGATTAGCTCTTTCTATAATTGCTTGTCCGGTAGGATTGTGTGGTATACCAGTAAGATGCTTTAAATTATAATATGCAAAAAATGCTTTATTTTATTAGATATATATGCAGGAGCATCATCAATATTAATTTGTGCAGGTACACACATAAACGCCATTATTTCTAATAAATATGTCCTAACACAATCAGCTTTTTCAGAACTTAAAGCAGTTGCCCACTGAAACCCTGAATATGTATCAATGGTATGATGTACGTACCTTTGTTTTCCAAATTCTGCAAAATGAAACACATCCAACACCCTGTCTCAAAGAAATAAAATAAAACTTAAAACTATAAATCCTTGAAGAGTGCATTGCACACTTTCTATTCTGGGTTATATAAATATAGGTTTAACTTGGAAAGCTCTGAGCTTCCTGGGGCTGACCACAGTGGTGCCCTGGGTATACCTGGGATGTGCCCAGGTCCTACTGGATCACCCCAAATATACTGAAGATGGCTCTGCTTTTTTGTTTGGTTTGATTTCTAATTCAGCTGAACCCCAGGAAAATGGAACAATAGCCAGAGGAGAGTCAGCACCTCCTCCATCAGCTGTCTGTCTCCCAGGAGCCTGGCTTCTTCTCTGTTTATCTTTCCCTCTTCTCTGTGTGTCAGCATCCTCTGCCTACTCCTCAGCTTCCCTGAGGATACAGTTGGGTATTTTGACACAAGAACTGTGCCAAAATTTGGTTCAACTGGGGTTGGAGAGACCGAGAGCCACTCCCTCTCCCTCCGTGTTTGGAAACTGGGACAACACCATCCTTTCTCAAGCTGTAGCAGCTCTCACAGGCTGCCAGATAAGGCTTGCCTCAGCCACTGTGCCAAATGCTGGCAAGTCATGGTTGGTATTTAAGCTTCACAAAGCCAAAACCAGAAGAAGGCAAGGGGCCATACAGGTTTGACTGTGTAGGCAATACAATAAAGTAGTCATGGAATGGACTTCAGATTTCAAATAGTCCATCACCTACAGAATACTGAGGCTCCCTTCCTCCATCTATCCCTCCCCCCAACACCTAACATCTCTGATGTTTGAGAAAAAACAGTAATGCCAGAGTGGAAATCCTCCTTGCATCCTCCCTGAGAAAACCTGACCAGTGCTACTTTTTGTAGCTGTAAATGATGTCATATTCATACTAATTTACTTTAGTCTAAAGCTAGTTATGATTATTTTCACTATTAGGAAAGCAAACCTGGACTCATAATCTATTATATCCTGTACTTATGAAAATATCATATGGGGAGAGTATGAGAGAATTGTCCTGCTGGGAATTATTTGCAAAATTATGTTCAGTAAGACTCTGTGTCAAAACAATCAGGTGGAGCACAAGTACACACACATGCACCTACATACATACATACATACATACATACATACATACATACATGTACACACATGAACATATGCATACACATAAGATGAAATGAAATCAAGAAGCATTACTTCAGGCCTCTAAGACTATATAGACAGACTCTGTCTCAAAAAAAAAGGCAAAATTGTTCTTTCTAATCCTTCTGATCTTTTTTAAAAATTATTTTTATTTTATATGTATGAGTGTTTGCCTATGTGCATTTATATGTTCCAAATGCACGAAGTGCCCCTAGAAGTCAGGAGGGAGTGTCAAATGAAATTATAGATCATTAAGAGCACTTGCTGTTCTTCCAGAGTACCTGAATTCGGTTCCCAACACCCACTTCAGATAACTCACAACTGTTAGTCCAGTTCCAGGAGGTCTAATGTCCCTGGGGCACCTGCATTTATGTGCACCATACTCTCACATAGGCATAAACATATAATTAAAAATACTAAAAATAATTTTTTTGGTTTTTTTTGAGACAGGGTTTCTCTGTGTATCCTTGACTGCCCTGGACTCACTTTGTAGACCAGACTATCCTTGAATTCAGACAGATCCACCTGCCTCTGCCTCCCTAGTGCTGGGATTAAAGATGTGCGCCAAGCCGGGCGGTGGTGGCACACGCCTTTAATCCCAGCACTTGGGAGGCAGAGGCAGGCGGATCTTTGCGAGTTCGAGGCCAGCCTGGTCTACAAAGCGAGTCCAGGACAGCCAGAGCTGTTAAACAGAGAAACCTTGTCTCGAAAAACCAAAAAAAAAAAAAAAAAAGATGTGCGCCACCATGCCCGGCAACTGCAGACAGCTGTGAACTGCCATGTGGGTGCTGGGATTTGAACCCAGGTCCTTCAGAAGAACAACCAGTGCTTTTAACCACTGAGCCATCTCTCCAGCCCTAAAAATGGGGAAAAAAAAGCCGGGCGGTGGTGGCGCACGCCTTTAGTCCCAGCACTCGGGAGGCAGAGGCAGGCGGATCTCTGTGAGTTCGAGGCCAGCCTGGTCTACAAAGCGAGTCCAGGACAGCCAGGGCTGTTACACAGAGAAACCTTGTCTCGAAAAATCAAAACAAAACAAAACAAAACAAAACAAAAATGGGAAAAAAAATGCTTGGCCTCATTGTTTGGAGCCAAGTACAAAAGACAATGACTTACAGTACAAGATTCAGAACCAGCCTAGTTTGAGTTTAACTGAGCCTCTTAGTAGCTATAGCCTTGGTGTTCTGCTTCCTCAACTCTTACTGGGGTTATTGTAAGAAGTAAACAGACAAATACATCTGGCATACGGTGAGGACTCCATGTTAGTGAACACATATGGCTATTCTGTTCCTGTGCCTTCTTCCTTCTTGACTTTCTTGTTCTCTTTCACTCTTTTTATTCGGGGTCTCATGTATCCCAGGCTGACCTCAAACTGACTGTGTAGTAGAGGATGAACCTGAACTTCTGATCCTCCTGTCTACTTCCAGAATGCTGGGATTACAGGAAGAGCCTGCCATGCTTGTCTTATACAGTACTGAGGTCAGAACTCAGGGTCTCCTGTGTGCTAGGCAAGCTCTCTACCAACTGAGCTATAGCCCTAGCCCCTGGTTATTCTTATTTGAGATTTATTTATAAAGTGACTTTAAGCTGGGCATGGTGGCACACGCCTTTAATCCCAGCACTCGGGAGGCAGAGGCAGGCGGATCTCTGAGTTCGAGGCCAACCTGGTCTACAAAGCAAGTCCAGGACAGCCAGGGATACACAGAGAAACCCTGTCTCGAAAAACCAAAAATAAAAAAATAATAACAAAGTGACTTTATAGAGCAATTTCTATGTTTAGATGGCTTAAGTGGGCATCTAATTTGCTGTGATAAACACTCTGACCAAAAGCCATAAACTCTTATGTCCACTAGGACAGGACATTACACTTCCAGGTCACAACCCATCACTGCAGAAATCAGGGCAGAAACTGAAGCAGATCATGGAGACATGCTGCTCACAGGTTCATACTCTGGGTCACTCATTGGCTCATGCTCAGCTGGCTCTTTTGTACATTCCAGGCCCACCTGCGTGGTGATGGTGCTGCCCACAGTGGGCTGGGCCCTCCCATGACAGTTAGCAATCAAGACAATCCCTCCCAGACAGGGCCACAGGCCAATCTGATTTGGAAAACTCCTCTACTGAGGTTCCTTCTCAGATGTGTCAAGTTGAGGATAACTTGAATCAGTCATGACACACATGAATACCCTTGGACCCTCCTTAGAACCCAAACTCTGGCTCAAAAGGCCTGCAGTAGGACAGCAGTTTAGTTTTCAATTCTAGCACTTTCTGATAGATAGCCATAGCTGGACCACAAGCCAGCATTCCACAGCAGAAAGAAACAGGCTGTGTTGGTTTGCTTTGGTTTGGTTACAGGATCTCACCCTGTAGCTCCAGACTGGCCTGCAATTCAGTACCTTATAGGGTGACCTTGAACTCTCCTGGCTACCTTCCTACATCAGTCTCCTGGGCTCTGGGATTACACACTAACTGAAGTCATGTTACTGAGCTTACCATTTTCTTACTACTTTTATAATTGTTATTTTATTACTACTGAAACAGTCTCACTGTGCAGCCCTGGCTTCCTGTCTGGTCTGGCTGGAGCTTGCAATGAATATGATTCCTACGGTGGAGGGAACCACAAAACTTGTCAGATTATTTCCCTGTCACTGTGGCAAAACACCCAACAAAACCAACTTAAGGGAAAAAGGGGTTTGTTCTGGCTTACAGTTCAAGGGCACAATCCATCACTGTGGGAAAGCCGAAGGGGCAGGGAGCTTGGAGAGGCTGCTCATGTCACATCCACAGTCAGGAACAGAGAGGGATATATGGGCTGATGCTCAGCTTGTTTCTCCATCGATATAACCCAGGATCCCATCTCGGGAATGATGTCACCACAGCTGGTCTTCCCACCTTAGTGAAAACAATCAAGATCCGCCCACAGGCATGCCCAGAGCCCCTCTCCCAGAGTCCCTCTCCCAGAGTCCATCAAGTTAGCAATCAGCTCTAACAACCACAGACTTGAAGCAGTCTCATTGTCTCTGGGATGAGCATACATGAAACCATGAGGAAGTGTTGCTGCCCAGGTTCAGGAAGTGGGATCAAATTGCCCATCCTACACCTTAAGAACAGAGCTGGGCATATTGGTGCACGCCTTTAATCCCAGCACTTGGGAGGTAGAGGCAGGCAGATCTCTGTAACAAAATGGCTAATTAAATTATTACTTAGTCTTTATATTATGTTCCAGGCCATGTGGAATGATCTTTAATCTACCCCATGGCCATATGTAGAAAAAAAAAAGCTAATTAAATTATTACTTAGTGTTTAGATTATGACTAATTGTTTCGGCAATGTTAATCCTTAACCCGCCATTATAAATGAATACACACAGACACCGGCTGGATTTTAACAAGCCTTGGCCTGAATTGTACAATCCTAGCCCATCTAAGCTAGTTCATAATTCTATTACCCAAATATGACTCCATATATACATATGTCCCTTTGGACTGTTATTCTCCACACTATGCTGATGTTCCAGGCCATGTGGAATGATCTTCTTTAATCTACCCCATGACATGTGTTCCTCCTCCTTCCTGCTCCTGGCTTCTTCTTCCCAAGATTCTCTCTGTCTCAGAAGCCTGCACACCTTAGTCCTGCCTCCCTCCATCTTTGCCCAATTTTCAGGCCTCAGGATTTTATTCAACCAATCGGACACATTGTAAGTAACAGACAGCAAGCAGGACCAATTATTTAACATGTAGTATGCATAACATTACCCCATCAGATCTCTATGAATTCTGGTTTACAGAATGACTTCAAGGCCAAGGCAGCAAATTAACATGACCCTCTCAAAGTAAAAACCACAAAGCAGACTAAGGATATAGTTCAGTAGGAATCATTTCTTGAGCCCCTGTCCAAGGTGAGAACCTTTTGTTGGCCTTCATGCTTGAGTGTACATATACTGGATTCCAAGGTAAAGTTGGAGATAGAGTTTCAGAGTCTTTTCCTGGACCTAGAACAAAAAGAAATGAATACTTTTGGAGCCAACTGTTTGCCAGGCAACATACATCTCTCAGATTCTTTATATCATGTTTAATATGCTTCTTGCATTATCTCTTGAAGTCTTCAAAGACTCAAATAATCTCTGGGAACTAGATTAGCAAATGACAGAAGTAAGTGGGGTGGAATCCTGTTACTTCATAGATAACTATGCTGCATTGTAAACTTCAACCAATCAGAGACAATGTAAGTAACAGACAGCAAGCAGGACCAATTAATTAATTGGTAGGTAATTAAAGTAGGAGAGGTGCACTGTCCTACTCCCATCTCCCCATAGGAATACTGCAAGTACAGATTACTTGAATTACCCAAAACCCCAGCATGTGGCTTTGTATTTTTTAAAATACATTATTTTTATTTTATGCACATTGGTATTTTTCCTGCTTGTATGTCTGTGTCAGGGGTCAGGTCGTCAGGTCCCCTGGAACTAGCGAACAGTCGTGAGCTGCCATGTGGGTGCTGGGAATTGAACTCAGTTCCTCTGAAAAAGCAGCCAGTACTCTTTACCATTGAGCCCCTGGCTTTGGTTTTTCTTTTTTCTTTTTTTTTGTTTTTTTTTTGGAGGGGTTATTTTTTGTGTTTGTTTGTTTGTTTGTTTGTTTGTTTGTTTTTTAAAGCAGGGTTTCTCTGTATGTAGCTGTCCTAGAACTCACTTTGTAGATCAGGCTGGCCTTGAACTCATAGAGATCCACCTGCCTCTGCCTCCAAGTGCTGAGATTAAAGGTGTGCTCCACCACCTGGGTGCTTTGGTTTTTCTTAAACATGGGTTCCAGGGATTGAATTCAGACTGTCAGGTTTTTGGGACAAGCAAGCATTTTTACCCACCGAGCCACCCACCGAGCGAGACTTTACGATATGATTGTTGTAGTTTGCTTTCTCTTACTGTGATAAAGCTGATCAAAACCAATCTGTGGAGGGAGAGATTTGGCTTACAATCCTGAATCATGGTCAGCATTAAGGGATGGCAGGACAGAAACTAAAGCAAAGACAGCTGAAGAACGCTGCTTATAGGCTTGCTCCCCATGGCTTGTTCAGCCTGCTGTCTTATGCCACCCAGGACCACCTGCCACTCCCTCCAGTGTTCTGAATGCCCCACAGATTTCCCTGCAGGCCAATCTAATGGAGGCGTTTTCTCAATTGACATTCCCCTTTCCCAAATGATCTTGGCTTGTTTCAAGTTGACAAATAAAACAAAAACCAGCCAGCACAACAATTTCATTAACTCTGGTCCTCATGCTGTAACGAGATGTCTCAATCTGTTCATCCTGATCCTTCCATTCTAATTTTCTATTATTATTCTGTTTGAGACAAGTCTTAACCATGGCCCAGGCTGATCAGAGATTCTGTGTAGCCTGCTGTTAATCCTTTGATAATTCACTCACACACCTTCACCCTTCTCTTCTCTCCGTCTTATCCTCAGCCATCCTTTGCCACTCCCCTGAAAGCTCATCCCCTGCTTTCCCCAGGCAAGACAGCAAATCATTGCATAATCCTTTCTCTTCAGGGCTCCGATCAGCTGCTCTGGAGGTGGTAAAGAACCGGCCAACTGCAGCATGGGGAGTGAGGGGTTTATTTTTAGGGTACTGTACTGTAAAAAGCTCTTGCTAGACTGGCCTTGAAGGCAGGGGAATGTTCTCAACCCCCAGGGAAATGAGAGTTTTTTTCTATTTCAGCCAGTAATCAGATCGAGTTGTCTGTCTGTAAGAGCTGAGATCACTTCTATGCATGGTTTTCTTTTCTTTTCTTTTCTTTCTGAGACAGAATTTCTCTGTGTTACAGAGGCCTGGCTGTCCTGGACTCACTTTGTAGACAAGGCTGGCCTCGAACTCACAGAGATCCGCCTGCCTCTGCCTCCGCAGTGCTGGGATTACAGGCATGTGCCACCACACCCGACTCAAGAACTCGAACCCAGGCCGTCCACACTCAGAGTGTGGTGGCAGGTTTTAACTGGTCCTAAACGCACTAAGTGTGGAGAGCTTTAAACTATTGGGGTTTAGGGTGTCTTGCTGCTTGGTGGCCTTTATTTATGATGATAAAATCAATAGCCCTGATTCTACTATAGCTTTTCTGCTTTGTTTTGTTTTTGAGATAGGGTTTCATGTATCCTACACTGGACTCCGTCCCTCACCATTTAGCCAAACATAGCCTTGAGCTTCTGGTCCTTCTGTCTTCCCCTGTGAATACTTGGGTGCAGATGTGCTCCACTCAGCCAATTTCCTGAAGTGCTAGGAACAACCCAGCCTTCCTGTGCGAGCACTCCACCAACTGAGCTGCATTCCTAACTTATTTTAATTGTATTCATGTTTATGTGTGTGTGTGTGTGTCTCTGTGTGTGTGTGTGTGTGTGTGTCTGTGTGTGTGTGTGTGTGTGTGTGTGTGTGTGTGTGTGTGTGTGTGTGT
>CAJQZJ010003646.1:9715413-9756056 GCA_907164525.1 Lophiomys imhausi
TGTGTGTGTGTGTGTGTGTGTGTGTGTGTGTGTGTGTGTGTGTGTGTATGATAGCACATATGTCAAAGTGGTCAGAAGACAACTTTTGGGAGTCAGTTCCAGGAATCAAACTCACTTCATCAGGCTTGTTGGTGAGTGCCTTTACTTGCTGAGCCATTTCTCTGCCTCTTCCTGTCTGTCTGTGTGTCTGACTATTTATTTGTTTTAGTGTTCTGAGATAGTCTCATGTAACCCAGTCTTGCCTCAGATTCAGTATGTACCTAAGAATGACTTTTAATCCTGCCTCCACCAGCCAAATGCTGAGCTTTACAGGTATATACCACCATTCCTGGCTTCCATACCATATATTTTACTTAGGACTACATGGCTTATTTTTTAAACTTTTAAAATACTTATGTATGTATATAACAAATATGATAGGGTGTTTTGAATCTTTTTGAATGTTTGCTTTATTTTAATCATGGGTGTGTGTCCATAAGTGGCAGTGCTCAGAGAAGAAGACCATAGCCACTGTACCAGCCCCTGAGGTAGGGCCTTTTGAAACCCACTGTTGCCCTGCAAGCACTATTTAACTTTAAAAGCACAAATAGTTATTACTGTGGGCAATGGGGGGGGGGGGGGAAAGCAATTTGTAATGGTGTTAGTTACTTTTCTATCGCTCTGGTAAGACACTATGTTTACAGTTTCAGAGCATCAGAGCCTGTGACCATCAGTAGGCAGGCAAGCTCATGAGCCATAGCTAAGAGTTTACATCTTGAAACTCAACCAAGAGGCAGAGAGAACTAACTGGGAATAACGTGTTCTCTTGAAACGTCAAAGCCCACTCCCAGTGACACACCTCCTCCTCCAACCAGGCCATATCTCCTAATCCTTCCCAAATAGTTCCACCAACTGGGGCTCAACTCTTCAAACATAAGAGCCTCTGAGGACCATTCTCATTAAAACCACCACAAATGGCAACATTCTCCTTTATAGTTCCCATCTCCCCAACTCCTTACTAAGAATAAATGACGTCAGACTTTCTCTGTAGAATCAGCAAGTCTAGGCAGATGAGAGCATGGAAATGCCCCTGAAAACCGAGAAGGAGCATCTGCAAGTCAAGAGTCATGCAATGAAGGGGTGGCACTGATTCCCTCCCGCCAGTCAATTAAGCCCAGTGAGTAGGGAGACGACAGTGCAATCGTGGTGCCCACACAAGAGTTCTTGCGGACAAACAAGAGGCCCAAGTAGACATTGCTTTCACGCTGTCTCTGAGGAGACAAGAACACTTTTCTTATCTTTTTTGACTATAAAAAAAAAAAAACAGTACATCTTTTCAGTAACTATATAACACTTAGGAACTATGAAAAGCCAGGCATGTGGTCCACTCCTGTAATCCCAACACTCAGTAGTCAGAAGTAGAGAGACTCTTGCAAGTTTGAGGCCAGTCTGATCTATATAGTAAGTTCCAGGCCATCCAGGGCTACATCATAAGACCCAGCCACAAAAATTAATTAATTAATTAATTAATTAGAAGGGAGAGGCTATAATTTGTTTTTGCCATATTTTATTAATTCATAAATAAAATATACAAATAAATTTCAGATCTTTTTGTTGTTTTCTAAAACAGGGTTTCTCTATATACCCCTAGCTACCCTGGAACTCAACTCTGTAGACCAGGCTGGCCTCAAACTCACAGAGATCCGCCTGCCTCTGCCTCTCTGAGTGCTGGGATTAAAGGTGTGCACCACCACATCCAGCTCATATCTTTTTTAAATTTAATTTTTTCACCTTTTTTGGGGGGGGGGCACGATCTTATGTAACCCAAGTCAGCCTTGACCTCTCTCTACAGCTTTGGATGACCTTGAACTCCTGACCCTCTTGCCTCCACCTCTCAAGTTCTGGAGTGACAGCACCACCATGCCTGGTTCCAGATTATAATGGGACTTTCTTTGGACTGCCAACTCCCGAATAATGACATGGAGACTTTTTATTAATTATGAAAGCTTGACCTTAGCTTAGATTTGTTCCCAACTAGCTCTTAAAACTTAAACTAACCCCTTTTATATTAATCTACAGTCTGTCGCCACGGCTCATTACCATATGTCTGACTTCCTGTGAGTCTGGCTGGCAAATACCCCCCAACATACACCTAAAATTCTTTCTGGCCTGTAATCAGATACCTGCCAGTACAGACATCAGCATTTGAATATACAAGGACAACCTTACATGGTGCACAAAAGATTATCCCAACACCATTTCTTTTGTAACATAATTGTATATTGGAACTGGCTAAGACCCTTCTACATGTATGGCCTTATGTCCTGTTTCCCATGAATCATCTGTAAATTCTTTGAGTTGGGGATGAAGCTCAATAATGCGGTATTTGCCTAACGTGAACAAGGCCCTGGGTTTGATTCCTAGCACCACAAAAAAAATTTGAAATATTTCTATCATTTCAGTTATATTCCTGCACCTGGTTATATCATAAATCATTTGGCCATTTTTCTTTGAGTTTCTGTGACTGTGGTTAATACTTTTTTTTCTGTATCACTCAATGCCTGTGTGTTCCCTTATGGGATTACATGATCAAAAGATGGTGAATCCAGGGATGCTCAGTGGCTCTTCCAGGCTGGTTTCTCTATGGCTGTGATAAAACACTGGCTAAAAGCAACTTGGAAGGAAAAGCTGTATTTGGCTACATGTCCATCATGAAGGGGAAGTAGAGACCATGGAGGAATATTGCTTATTGCCTTGCTCCCCATGGCTTGCTCAGCTTCCAGGGGTGACAGAGCCCACAATGGACAGGGCTCTCCAACATCAACCACCACAATAAAATGTCCCACAAACTCGCCTACATACCAAAGTGATAGAGGCATCTTCTCAATTAAGTTCTCTCTTCCCAAATAACAGTAATTGCCAGGTTGACAAAAACTAGCACAGTGAGCCAGGTGTGGTGGCACACACCTTTAATGCCAGCACTTGGGAGGCAGAGGCAGGTGGATCTCTGTGAGTTCAAGGCCAGCCTGGTCTGCTAAGTGAATCCAGGACGGTTGGAGCTCTGTTACACAGAGAAACCCTGTCTTGAAACCTCCCCAAAACAAAGAAACAAACAAAACCAGCACAGTGGGCAAAGTGCTTGCTGGGCAAGCATGAGGTCCTAAGTTTGACTCTGTGCCATCTACTTAAAAGCTAAGCATAACAACATGTGTCTGTCACTGTAGCACTGGGGAGGTGAAGACAGATGCATTCTAGGGCCTTGCTAGCCAGCCAGTCTGTCTCTGGATTCAGTGAAAGACTCTATCTCAAAACACAAAGTAGAGAAGCTATTGAGGAATTTATCCCAACATCTACTTCCTGCAACCCTACACACAATAACACTGAGCATATCTACCCCACACACATATGCAACACATGCATATACTATATATATGTATATATACATCACACACACACACACACAAGATAGTGAGCCCAAACATTACTATGCCCAGCACCACATAAACTAGGCATAGTCACACATAATCCCAACATTTGGGAGGTGGACCCAGGAAAATCAGGAGTTCAAGGTCATCCTGGTTTACATAGCAAGTTCGAGGCTAGCTTGGGCTACATAAGACTCTGTGTCAAAAAAGAAAAACAAAAGTTCTGTCACACAAGGGATGACTTTCCTCCACTAGAGAGTACAGGCCAGGCCAGCAACACTCAGTTCTAGAATCCCCAAGCTTGCAAATGCCCTAGACAGCTCCCTTAACACTCTGTTTTCAGATGAGAACCAATGGCAAAGGCACTAAGTCATTTGTCATTTTTTGGCAATTCACCACTTGTCCCGGACACCCTCATCAGCCCTTGACAAACCTCTGAGAGCAGAGCCTCTGGTCCAGACTTGGCCAGGCCCTCAGACTCCAGGCTTAGATTGTTTTTAGAAACTCAATGGCATCATAACACAAAAAAGGGATATGCCCAATGGACCAGCCAGCCAACTGTGTTCTTCTAGTTCTCAGGAACCCAAAAACCTCCCTCATCAGCTAACCCTGCCTGGTAAAACAGACTGTCTTTTCCTACATTGGGATGAACCGTGTGTTTTGGAGGAGTGCCTGGGAGTTCAGGAGGAGCGCAGTGCACTTGTTGGAGAGCCAGTAAAACCTAGAGTGGGGCTGGAGTGGTGACTTGCTCAGCAAAGTGCTTTAAGCACAAAGACCTCAGTGCAGGTCCCAGAAGCTATGTGACATGAATGTGGCAGTACACACTTGCAATCCCAGCATGAGGAGACAGACACAAGTGATCTGGGGGCTAGCCAGCCAGCCACACTAGCTGAACAGGCTAGTGAGAGAGCTTGTCTGAAAAGACAAGGGCAGTGGGGCTGGAGAGATAGGTCAGTGGTTAGGAGTGCTGCTCTTACAGAGGATCTGAGTTCAGATGGCAGACCTGTATCAGGTGACTCACAACAGTGTGTCCTTTCAGCTGTAGATCTGACATTCTCTTCAGGCACCACTGATGAGCACATAATCCACCCCCCAACACACATGCACATACACTTAATTTAAAACAATAAAGATCAATCTTGATAACAAGGTTGATGGCATCTAAGGAGCCATAGGTGAGGCTGACCCTGGCCTCCATACACATGTGCACAGATGTGCAGAACACACACACACACCCAATACCAGAAAGAGCAAAACACCAGGCAACAGTACCTTGTCCTCCCTTGTTTGAAGACTACATCTCCCAGGTTTGGGGTGTATTCTGCAGACCTTGTCAGCGCTGTGCTCACATTACCTGAGCACATACCATTGCCAACAGACCACTTCTACTGCAGTGTCGGAGGCCACCTGCACCCTGGCTCTGGCTGCAGGTTTGCTCAGGTGCATCCCAGAAAGCAGATGAGGCCAGGCAGGGAGAGCCCCGACAAAACATGACCAGTGGGAACTGGGGTCAAAATGTTCCCGTTTCCTTGTTCCCGTGTACCTTTGTCATGTATGGCCCCACGTGCCTAAAGTAGGAGGCTATTCTTTACAATCCTGCCTTCGCCCTCTTCTCTCTCCATTTCACTTCTAGGGTTCCCCAGCACTCCCCTGCACCATCAGTCCTTGAACCAGGAGTGTGCAGCTGCGGCAGCCGCTCAGGGCTGTGACTGCAGGAACCTCTAGCTATTGATTCACAGCCCAAGGACTAGCTGGCAGAGATGGACCGGAAGTGGGGTAGGGCTATAGACCTCAAGACCAGCCCCTTCAAGATCCACTTCCTCCAACGTGGCTCCACCCATGGGCCTGTGGGCTACATTTTGTAAACCAACCATAACATCAGTTGAAGACTATGGTGGCCTTGGAAGAGTAATTGTGGGACACACCCCCCAATATAAAAAACCAGAGTCAGAAACACAAATTGATATAAATTTTAGAGCGTACAGACACATTGGTGAGGGCGTCAGCCGTAGCTCAAAGAGCTTTGTTCTGTACACAGAACACGGAAGTAGGAACTGGGAAGCTAAATTGCCATTCCAATGAGCTGTCAGGGATTCAGTTCTCTCTTTTTCATTTCTTTCCGTTTTTAATCTGTGTGGATGTTTTCCCGGTATGTATAACTATGTACCACGTGCCTGCAATGTCCACCGAGGCCATGACATCCTCTATAACTGGAAGTACAGATGGTTGTGAACCATCATGTAGGACCTGGGAGAACTCAGGTTCTCTGGAAGATCAGTCAGGGCTCTTAACCACTGAACCATCTCTCCAGTCTCTCAGTCTTCTCGTTCAATGCTACTATTCCTGGGATGCTCCAGCCAAGTTTCTACATGCTAAGCAGGAGGAAGGAAGTGCACAGGAACAAAAAAGAAACCCTTTCGGTAAGGCAGCTCCACTTCCGGAGTCTCTCTGGAGTGCTCACAGAATGCTTCCATTTAAAGCCCATTATATTTTCTGATCTGGCAGTTCCTCGTTACAAAAGAGATTCAGAAATAGCCAGCTTTTGTCAGGGAGATTGCTAAAATCAGAGCAATGCTACTAAGCAGGGAAACAGAACATTGGGTTCAGGTCGCGAGCTGCCAGAGACACAGGGATCAGCGACATCTACTGCAGAGGGTTTGGAGATCACAGGGAATGAGCTAAAGGAATTTCTATTTTCAAAATTCCGCACCGCTTACATTTCTATTCCCTCCTTCACTCATGTGGGATGGTGGCAATCCGAACAAAAGCAAACTGGAGAAGGATGAGTCTCCCACACACGGGGGCATGGCAAGTCATTCATAGGGCCACAGCCTAAAATAGCAGTGCTATAGGGGCTGGAGAGAAGATTCAGCCATTAAGGGGCTTTCTGTGCAATTCTGAACACCAGAGTTCAGATCCCAGTACCCAGGTAATAAATCCAGCATCCCATGTTGCCCCTGCGTGAAGTGGGCAGAGAAAAGAGGATCACTGAGGGTGATCTAGCTTCTAGCCAGCCTAGTTAGGAAAACATGAGCCCCAGATTCAGGGAGAGACCTTGCCTCAAAGGAATAGGTGAAGACTGATGAAGGAGAATACCTGATGCCTTCATGCGCACGCGCGCGCGCACACACACACACACACACACACACACACACACACACACACACACACACAACTTCACTCTTTCTCATGGGTTTATCGAGTAGCTGGACTCACCTGGTCTCTTTGGAGTTACTTATTCAAGTACAGTGCCCTGACGGAGTCACAGGCTCCAGAGAGTCTGGAATGAGCTAGGGCTTTACAACCGACTGCTAGGTTGCAGCACCTGCACCTGATTCCTCAAAGCTAACAGTCTACCTAGGCTTTTCTGTCTCATGGTAGAATATTCCACACATCAACAGGTGGGAGCTACAAGGCCTCTCAAGAAAACAAGGCTCTACAGGAACAGATTGCCAAGAAAGGTAGGCTGTCCTCACTAAGAGCTTCTACTTCTGAGTTCAGTCAAAAATAAGTCTTTTAAGAATAGCAAAGCTAGGCCGGGCGGTGGTGGCGCACGCCTTTAATCCCAGCACTTGGGAGGCAGAGGCAGGCGGATCTTTGCGAGTTCGAGGCCAGCCTGGTCTACAAATTGAGTCCAGGACAGCCAGGGCTACACAGAGAAACCCTGTCTCGAAAAACCAAAAAAAAAAAAAAAAATAGCAAAGCTCTCAAAGAACCTAAATAAATAAATAGAATAACAAAGCCGGGCATGGTGGTGCACACTTTTAATCCCAACACTCGAGAGGCAGGTGTATCTCTGTGAGTTCGAGGCTAGCCTGGTCTACAAAGTGAGTCCAGGACAGGCAGGGCTATTACACAGAGAAACCCCGTCTCAAAAGCAAAACAAAACAAAAAAACAGACAGACAAAAAAGGAATAAAGAGTAACAAATCAACAATCATATCTTGGAACAAAAGGTGGCTCAAGAATTTGAAAGCCATCTCTTCTGTTCCATTCAGTTGGCCAAAGCAAGTCTCAAAAATCATAGATTTGAAAAGATACAGGAGGAAAGAAGCAGGTTGCATCTTTGAATGGATCTGCAATTAAGTCACCCTGGAAAAGAAGCAGGGACCCATTAAGGAAGACACAACATGGGAACCAAGTACCAACCTTTCCTGAATAAACTAAGGACTGGTGGAATAAGTCCTGCCCACATAAGCAGCACCCGCTCTGTCCCAGTTAGCAGAAAGGCCATGCTAGGTGCAGTAGTGCACACCTATAATCCCAGCATTTGGGAAGAGAACGGTGGAGGCAGGAGGATCAGAAATTCAAGGTCATCCTCATAGTGAGTATGAGGCCAGCGTACTCACTCTCAAAACAAACATCAATAACAATGACAGCAAGAAGAGTTCTGGAGCAGAATAGACAAGTGTACTGGCTACTGAAGCATAAAGACCCAGGTTTGTATATCAGCATAAAAGCCAGGTTTGTATATCAGCATAAAGACCCAGGCTTGTATATCAACACCCACATGAAAAGCCCAGTGTAGTGGGAGCTGTAGACACTGCTCAGCAGTGAAGAGTACTGTTCTTCCAGAGGACCCGGCGTTTGATTCCCAGCACCCACACGGCAGCTCACAATCATCTGTAAATTGAGCTTCAGGGGGTCTAACAACCTCTATTGGTCTCTGTAAACATAGCACACATGAGGTGCGCGGATATGCATGCAGACAAAATACCATTTGCATAAAATAAAATATTTAAAAACTAAAGAAAAGGCTATAAAAATTAAAAACTCAGTGTGGCTGTGCATGCCTGTGATTTCTGTCCTGTGGGGCAAATAGACTCGGGAGGATCAGTTGACGGCTCTCTGGTGGCCGGTCAAGCTGCAGGTCCCCCTGTCTCTGGGAATAAGGCAGAGTGTGATAGAGCAGGGTACCCGATGCACAGACCCAGGCTCACACATGTACATACACCACATACACACACACAAGAAACAATAAATAAAAGGGTTTTTTTTTTTAAGTCCTGTATTGGAAATTTGATTCTACTTTTTTTTTTAGTTTGATTCTGACCCTTGAGAAAAGAAAACTGCCTTCAGCTTTATCCCTTAGAGCTGAAAACAGAGTCCCTCTCACAGAAAGAACAGCTCTTCCTGCCACGGAGCTCCCACTTCCTCATGGACAGAGGCTCCTGGGCACTAAAGAGATTTGTAAGCAAATGGCCTTTAGCCCAGTGAGAATCCTCCCACAATCTGTGCTAATCTTCTTACATGTTAATATTTAGCATTACCTTGTACTGCCCAGGTGTGAGGCAGCTGCCTGGATGCTTATCAGCCAAAGCCTTTAAAGGGTTTCCTTGCTGGACCTCTCAGGATGGCTTATTAGGAGCACAGAACAAAGGTCCTGGCACCCACAGATCTCCGGAAAAACCAGGATATTAAGTATTCAGAATTGTCCATTGTCAAGGGAATACATGTAAATCCTGTTGTTCCATCCAGAAGGCCGGGAATTGGAGGTTATTAACATCCTGGTGGTCTGCCTTATCTGTTAGGCCAGGCCATACTAAGTTCCTATAACCAGTTACAGCAACAGGCTCCCCAAGCTTCCACAACCAAGGACCAAAGGTAGCTAACAGCCCTGATGACCTCTATGCTCTCTGTATGTCTGAGACCAGGCCAGATCCTTCCTTAAGCCCTTAAGCTAAGTAGCACAGGTAGCCTATCTCTAGAACCCATCTTGAAAGAAATGACATACACTTTGAGTTTTTTGTTTTTTTTTGTTTTTTTCAAGACAGGGTTTCTCTGTGTAGCCCTGGCTGTCCTGGACTCAATTTGTAGGCCAGGCTGGCCTCGAACTCGCAAAGATCCGCCTGCCTCTGCCTCCCAAGTGCTGGGATTAAAGGTGTGCGCCACCACTGCCCGGCTTTGAGTTGAGTTTTGATGTAATTAAGTTTCCTTACGCACCAGGATCATATTACACCAGGAAACTTTTTTCCTGAAATTATACAGGGTTTAAATATGCTGGCATCAGAC
This sequence comes from Lophiomys imhausi, assembly GCA_907164525.1. Classification (NCBI taxonomy): domain Eukaryota; kingdom Metazoa; phylum Chordata; class Mammalia; order Rodentia; family Muridae; genus Lophiomys; species Lophiomys imhausi. The sequence continues at coordinate 9,724,829 of CAJQZJ010003646.1, forward strand.
CCCTCAAAGTCTTAGTCCAGGTTGATGAACTTTTCATTTTTGCCTCTTTGTGATTCACTTCCCCGCCTGCTGTGACAACCTGCAGGGTCTTCTCAAAGGCTCCGTGGGGAAAGGCACTTGCCACTAAGCCTAATACCCTAGTATGATCCTGATCCTGGGGACCAGAGACTCCCACAAATTGTCCTCTGTCCATCACATATGTACCCATATGTGTCTGCTCCCCCACACACAAGTAAATAAATGTAATTTATATTTTTGATTGTGAGCCTAGCCTTTAACGGCTGAGCCATCTCTCCAGCCCAATAAATGTAATTTAAAATGTTCTCTAACTTCTTCCCTCTGCTGGGTTTGCCTTTGTTGTTGTTTTGGTTTATTTATTTTTATTTTTTTGGTTTTTGGTTTTGGTTTTGGTTTTTCAAGACAGCTCTGTTGAGGGAAGGTCTAATATCATTGCTTCTGATAGGTTGAATTCAATGCTGAGATCTGGTTCTGCCCCTTCTGAGGCATTCTCTTGATTGGTTAATAAAAGTTGCTTATGGCCAATTAGCTGGGCAGAAAGAGTTTAGGAAGGCGGGACTTCCTGAGATTAGACAAGAACCCCCAGAGCACACACAGAGAAGCCCTCTCTTTCCACCAGGACACAGAAAGAGATAAGACCTCTTGAGAGCTGGAAGGTAATCGCAGGCACATGGCGGTTTGGGATTAGGTGATCCGGGTTAACTTAGAGTAGCTAATTGAGAGTCTGCCCAGATAAGGGTTAAGCATTAAAACATTAAAAGGTCTTGGTGTATTTAATTATTGGGGAAAAGACTGTGGTGGCTTCTAGGCCCTCAGTCCAAGCAGTCTCGGGCCGTCAGACTCCTGGACTCCCCTTGAACCCAGGCGAAGCTCCCACCAAGCTGCTGGTAATTCTACTGGCTTAATATAATAACTCATATTAATTAACAGAGTTTAGGTTACAGGTGGTGCAGGCCACCCTTGGACCCTGGGCTCTTTCCCCAGGATAAATCAGGCAACCGGTTAAGACATGTGGGCCAGGCTGCCCACTCCTCTACCAAGTTACCGACTGGCTAATCTTCTGGCCTCATCTTAGTTTATACTTACTAATAACTACAATGATTAATTAATTTGCAGTTGCACAGCTCTGTGTAACAGCTCTGGCTATCCTGGACTTTGTAGACCAGGCTGGCCTTTGAACTCACAGAGATCCGCCTGCCTCTGCCTCCCAAGTGCTGGGATTAAAGGCATGCACTACCACGCCCAGCAGTTGGTTTATTTTTGAACAAGTATCTCCTTACATGTCTCAAAAAGGCCTTAAACTCTTAGATCAAGTGACCATCCCACCCCCAACCCTGCCTCAGTCTTCTGAGTAACAGGGGCTACAAGTGCACACCTCCAAGCCTGGCCCTGCTGCTTTTTAAATGGGGATATCCAGGGACTGGAGAATGACTGAATGGTTAAGAGCAGGAAGAAACTGCTCCTCCAGAGGACCTAGGTTCACTTCCCAGCATCTGCATCAATTAGCTAATAACTGCCCTTTAACTCCAATTCTAAGTGGTCCAGCCCCCTTTGGACCATGAGGGCATCTATGTACATGTGGTGTAATAAATCCTCCATACATTGTGTGTGTGTGTGTATATAAAAGAGGGGGGATTTTTAGTCTAGCAAGTTATGAATAGAAATGATGCTTTTAATATTCAAGCATTTGGGTTCTAGGAGGATGGCTCAGTGGGTGAAGTGTTTACTGTGCAAGCATGAGGACCAGAGTTCAGATCCCCAGCACCCACTTAAAAGCCGAACGCAGTGGCATGCATCTGTCACTCCAGGGCTGAAAAGCACAGAGACTGGAAAATCTCTGAGGCTCACTATCCAACCAGTCTAGTCAAAACAGGAAACTCCTCGTTTGCTAAAAAATCTGCCTCAAAAAATAAAAGATAAAAACATAGTAATGTGGGTTGGAGAGGTGGCTCAGCAGTTAAGAGTGTGCACTTGGCTCCTAGCTACCACACTGGGCAGCTCACAACTGCCTGTAACTCCAGCACCTCTGGCCTCCACAGGCACCTGCATACATGTGCACATACCCTCACAAATACCCCACATATTCCACCCAAACACATACACATTATTAAAAAAATAAATAAATCTTTTAAAAAAAGATGTTCAGTGCAGAACACACAGTTTCATACACAGTCACATACCCACACTCTCACACATAGACATTCACCACACATTCACACACACACTCTCACACCATTTACATACACACAGTCTCACATACACACTACACATGGTGTCCTCACAGCAGTAGAAAAATAACTAAATAAAGACAAATGTTGGGCGGTGGTGGCACACGCCTTTAATCCCAGCACTTGGGAGGCAGAGGCAGGCAGATCTCTGAGTTCGAGGACAGCCTGGTCTACAAAGCAAGTCCAGGACAGCCAGAGCTGTTATACAGAGAAACCCCATCTCAAAAAAACAAAAAAAAAAAAAAAGACAACAAATAAGAGACTGGAGAGATGGCTCAGCAGTTAAGAGCACCGACTGCTCTTCCACAAGACCCAGGTTCAAATCCCAGCACCCACATGGCGACTCAAAACTGTCTCTAACTCCATGATCTAACACCCTCCCACAGATATGTGTGCAGACAAAACACCAATGGACACAAAATAAAAGTAAATAAATTATTTGTAAAAAAAAAGACAACAAATAAATAAGCAAACACATAAAAATAAAAAGTAATGTCAGGATTGCAGACCACAAAAAGAAAGCCACTGCATTTTTTAAAAAATGCTTCAATAGCTTTTTATCACAGTAACAAAATACCTCAGAAAAATCAACTTAAAGGAGGAAAAGGTCTATTTTGGCTCATGATTTCAGAGGTCTCCGTCTATGGTCACTTGTCTCCATTGTGAACAACCAGTGGAAGACAGATGGCAATGAGTGCACAGCAAAGCATAGCCTCTCCCCTCACGGCTGCCATGAAGGGGGTGGGACAGAGACAGAACATACTCTCAGGGTCACACTTCCTGCAGCTAGTTCCCACCTCTGAGTAGCTGGTCGGCTGTGAGCACCGGACTGGCTGAATCCATTGGTGAGCTCAGAGCCCTCCTGACCCATCACCTCTCAGGGACCCCAGCTCTGCCACTGCTGCCCTGAGAACCAAGCTTCAACATGTCAAATTCTCAGTGGCCAGTATACAGAGGAATCCATTCTGAGATTACATACTCTAGACCACTCCACTAAGTAATCATCACCCCCAAACATGGACAAAATTCTCTTTGATGAACTTTTTCTTTATGTCTTGTTTGCTCATGAGCAACCACTGTGGTAGAAGTTTATTGAAACCAATTGTGAGAATGTTTTTGTTTAATCCCAGATGGGATGCTTAAGACACAGGTGTAAAGTATTAAGGGTCTCCTGAGCTAGCAGGGGCGTGGCTTAGCCAGCTGAGCAAGTTTAACTTTGAGGACAAAGGAGGGAAAAAGGAGCCAGGACCCCAAGGAAAAGGGGGCTCTACAAAGGAGGGAAAAAAGCCAGAGCCCCGAGGAGAAGGGGGCTCCAAAGAGAAAAGAGAGGAGCTCCATAAAGAAGTAAGCTCCACAAAGAAGAAAGAGAATGGGGTTTATAAAGAAGGAAGAGTAAAGAGGCTCTACAGAGAGAAAAGACTTTACAGAGAAGTAGGAGAAAGCTGTACAAAGAAGAGAAAGGGGCCAGGGCCTTTAATCCCAGCACTCGGGAGGCAGAGGCAGGTGGATCTCTGTGAGTTCAAGGCCAACCTGGTCTGCAAGGTGAGTCCAGGACAGCCAAGGATACACAGAGAAACCCTGTCTTAAAAAACCAAAAAAAAAGAAGAAAAGGCCACAAGGTAGAAAGCGATTGCTGCTCTCCCAGTTGCTGGTGCTCCCCCAAACTGCTGCTTATTCTTCTTGCTGCTGTCTCCTGGTTTCCTGGTCTGCTGGTTTGCTAGACTTCTAATGAGACTGGTATTAACCCCAAATCCAAGACCCTAACCAGCAGGAAGCAGCCTAAAGAGAACTACACCCCCTTTCACCTTTAACCTTCTTTCCCTCCTGCAGTGTTGAGGGGTTGGGAGGAACAAAGCATGGAAGGGAGGTAGAGGTATTAAATACAGTAAAATAAATTAGAACGTACAATTTATATATACAAATTAGCAAAAGCCACCTTGCTACAAACCACCTTATTCTGAGCATAAACCTGAGGTGTTTTTTTTTGGTTGGTTTTCTCTAGTCCTGGCTGCCCTTGGAACTCACTATTTAGATCAGGCTGGCCTTGAACTCACAGAAATCTGCCTACCCCTGCCTCCTAAGCGCTGGAATTAAAGGCGTGTGCCACCAGCTAAAGCTGTTCTCAATAATATTTATGTGGGAATGTTTTTTTTTTCATTCTTGTGGATGAAGCAGCTTAATAATTTAGCATCAGAATTGAAGCAACTAGACGTAAATCCATGAAGTAGTCTTCAGTACTCCATACTCCTAATAGGAGAAAACAGAAATATCCCAAACAGCTAGGGGAACAAAACAAACACATATTCACACTCACAGTCTCTCATGCTGGGAGCCAAGGCTCATGGAAAATTACTAACCTTCCCTACTTACATTAGGGCCTAAGATACAGGCCTACAGAAAGTTATCAACTCCCCCCTGCTAAGCTTCCACCAGAGGAATTAGGTTCCGGTTTCCTGATTACCAGAACAATTCTCGAAAGTCACCTGATTCACCTGATTAGCCTGTGGCCAGTCAGCTGTAACCACGAGATATCCCAGACCTTTAGTCTCCTAGCAACCCGCTGACGTCTAGCTGACATCCTTGCCTTCTGCTTCCCTAACCCTGTTTTCAATAAAAATTTGAGAGCTTGATCACTGGACTTGCCCTCCGTCTCAGTGTCTTTTGTCCCTTCTCTCATTCAGGTCCTTCGAACCCCACTGGTCGGGGCACTCTCACACATACACTCATACATAATACACACTCACCCTTTCTCACACACACATATACTACCCACACGCATACACACTCACACACTCACAGACACAGAGTTTCATAGACACTAAGTTCCCTGCATCCCCATTTTGCCTGGAAGAACAGATAGATGGACCTAGCTGCTTTGAAGACATGAAACAAAGATGTTATAAGAGAAAGCAACGCTCCAGTGTCACAGAGTTAGCTTCAGCTGTCAGCGTCATACAACCTGAGAAGAGGAAACCTGAACAGAGAAATTGTCTCTGACAAGATAGGCCTCTGGCCATGTCTTGTGGCGTTTCTTGTTAACTGGTGTAGGGAGAGTCCAGCCCACTCTGGATGAGGGAGTGCCATCTCGAGGCAGGTGGGCCTGGCTGTGGAAATACAATAGCTGAGCAAGCCAGTGTGTAGCACTCCTTGAGGTCTCTGTTTCAGCTCCAAGCTTTGGGTTCCTCCTGCCCTGAGTTCCCCAGGATGGACTGTGATTTGGGAGTTATAAGATGAAATAAACCCTTTCCTCCTCAAGTTGCGTTTGGATACTGTTCCATCACCATGCTTCATCGGAGAACTCCACCAGGACGCTGAGCAAGGACATCTCATTATCCTAGGACATCTTTTGTCAGGAATTCAGGCACCTGACTATTCTGTAAAAATCAAAATGACAGCCTCCTCAGGGAGACAGTTGCCTGGTAACGCAGGCCAGAGTCTTGGCTTCTGATCCTCTGGAATACTGTGTGCCTGTTTTGGTTTTTCTGTTATGTTCATTTTTTAGCCCTCCATCCAGTTTATCCCTGAACAAATTTTTTAAACATTTTTTAAAAGATTTAATTATTTATTATGTATACAGTGTCCTGTCTGCATGTATGCCTGTAGCCCAGAAGAGGATACCAAATCTCAGATGGTTGTGAGCCACCATATGGTTGCTGGGAATTGAACTCAGGACCTCTGAAAGAGCACCCAATGCTCTTAACCTATGAGCCATCTCTCCAGCCCATCCCTGAACAATTTTGGGAGAAATAAACTTTCACTCAGAAGAAAGGCTTCCCTGCAAGAAGGTATCTTTGCTAGGAAGTACGGCTGCCTTTGTGCCTTTGAACCAATTCCGTATGCAGGACTGCTCTGAGAACATGGAAGGAAAGGGACCGGTAGAGTGACTGCGTGGGTATAAACTCCAGCACCACAGACACTGGCCATGGTGGTTCATGCCTGTAATCCCAGCACTCAGGAGGTAGAAGCAAGGAGGCTCAGGAGTTCAAGGTCATACTGAGGTACACAGCTGATTTGAGCCAGCCTGGGCTACTTGAGAGTTGTCTCAGAAAACAAGGGCAGAAGCCGGGCGGTGGTGGCGCACACCTTTAATCCCAGCACTTGGGAGGCAGAGGCAGGCGGAGCTTTGTGAGTTCGAGGCCAGCCTGGTCTACAAAGTGAGTCCAGGACAGCCAAGGATACACAGAGAAACCCTGTCTCGAAAAACCAAAAAAAAAAAAAAAAAAAGAAAACAAGGGCAGAGAAAAGAGAAAGAGGGGGGGGGGGGGGGAAGAAAGGATAATAAAGCAAAAGGAGCTGAGAGGAGTTTCAGGTAGAGACGTGTATTTCAGGTTTCAGCCAGACATAGGCTTTCTAAGAAAAACCACTGACATCAAGTCACACGGGGTCTCTCAAACATTCATTCACACAGCCCAGAGAGGGCAAGGAGCCTCTTCACCGGAGCAGAGAGAGCTGCTGTCCAAATAGGCCCTTCCATGTCACCATTAGAAGCCCAGAGTTTGTCATTCAGCCCACACGTTTTCGATCTGCACATGGACAGAACCCTAATTAGCCACACAATTTATGACTCTTTTCACTCAAATTCAAGCCAAGGAGTTAGAGAGGAGGTAACTGAAGGAAGCTGCAGTTTTGGTAGCTGTGGCCTGGGAGTTAAATATCCTTGAATATGCAGAGGAAGCGCCTGTTAGATCAGAAACCAAGGCTCCAAGAAATTCTCCCACACGTGGCCAGCATACAGTGTCCTGGGTGGGACCCCAGCACTCCTGTGATGGTTTAGACGAGAACACCTGGTCCCCAGCTGATGGTGCTGCCAGGAAGGCTATGGGGAGGTAAAGTAATAATATACCACTGGGTGTACAGACAAGCCGTTACCATGTCTGCTACCTGCTGCCATTCCTCCCCACCATGAAGGACCCTCATCCTTCTGGAACTGTGCACCCAAATAAACTCTTCCTTCTATAAGTCACATTTGGGTGTGGTGAGGTGTAGTAAGAGGCTTTCTTTTTTTTTTTTTTTTTTTTGGTTTTTCGAGACAGGGTTTCTCTGTGTAGCCCTGGCTGTCCTGGACTCACTTTGTAGACCAGGCTGGCCTCGAACTCGCAAAGATCCGCCTGCCTCGGCCTCCCAAGTGCTGGGATTAAAGGCGTGCGCCACCACTGCCCGGCTGAGGCTTTCTTTTCTTTTTTCTTTTTTTTTTTTTGGTTTTTCGAGACAGGGTTTCTCTGTGTAACAGCCCTGGCTGTCCTGGACTCACTCTGTAGACGAGGCTGGGCTTGAACTCATAGTGATCCAACTGCCCTTGTCTCCCAAGTACTGGGATTAAAGGAGTGCCCCACCACACCCAGCAAGTTTTGTTTCTTTCTTTTTTTTTTTTTTTAAGATTTATTATGTATACAGTGTTCTGTCTGCAGGTATATCTGCAGGCCAGAAGAGGGCACCAGATTTCATTATGGATGGTTGTGAGCCACCATGTGGTTGCTGGGAATTGAACTCATGACCTCTGGAAGAGCAGCCAGTGCTCTTAACCGCTGAGCCATCTCTCCAGCCCAAGTTTTGTTTCTTAAAAAAAACAGTTATGAGAACATTTTTGTTTTAATCTCAGGTGTGGGGCTACTTAAGTTTGTCCACACCTGTAAACTATAAGTGCCTTGTGTTACAGGGACGTGGCTTAGCCAGCTGCAGAAAGTTTAGTTCTGAGGGTTCAAGGAGAGATGTATAAAAGCCAGAGCCCCAAGAGGGAAGGGAGTGCTTCAAAGAAGGAAGAGATTGCTGCTGTTCCTGATGCTGTTCCCTCAAACTGCTGCTGGTTTGTCTCGCTGCTGTGTTTCCTGGTTTGCTGTACTGCTGGATGTCATGACTACTAAGATTAGTATTGTCCCCAAAGAATCTGATGACCCTAAACAGACCCTAAAGTAGTTCAAAAGACCTACATCCCTTTCTCCTTTAACCTTTATATCTTACCAAGTGTTTGGGGGGGGGGGAGAAAGGGTTGGAAGGGAGGTAGAGGAATAAGTATAGTAAGATAATTTAGAGTGTTTAATTTTGAAAAAGCCACATAATGCAGTGAGATTTTGTTGTTTTGTTTTAAACAGGCTGTCATTATGTAACCCCAGCTATCCTTGAACATACTATGGAGACCAGGCTGGCCTCAAACACAGAGAGGTCTACTTGCCTCTGCCTCCAGAGTGATGGGTTTAAAGGCTTGGTGCTAGTGGGTACCACAGCAGCAAAATTAACTAAAACAACCACTTAAACCTGCTGTGCTGGTGAACCTCGGAAGTTCAAGACCATCCTCAGCTACATAACAAATTCAAAGCTACCCTGGGCTACTTGAGACCTTGGAGATAGTGTGGGATTAGGAGGGTGGGAATGCTGAGATGAGATGCTATTTCACAGAAGAAAAGATGGACACAAGACAACGGTCCCTTTGACATTCATGGTCAGGGTATAAACACCTGGATTTACACTCACATCAAAACAGTGTACAATGGATAGAGGGGTCCCAAAAAGAAACTGCTGCCACTGTCAAGGGAGAATGATGAAGTCTAAGAAGGCAAAAGTGTCCCATGTTTGTAACTGTCTCAGGGTGGCCTCCCAGGAAGCAGGGATTCTTGCCATAGAGACATATTCAAGTTGTACCATGTGTTTCTAGGTAATTTGGATAACATTAACTAAGAGCAATTTTTCCAGACAAGGCTGTAAGTGTAGCCCATTAGGGCTGGAGAGGTGGCTCAGTAGTTAAGAGCACTGGCTGCTCTTCCAGAGAACCCAAGTTCAATTCCCAGAAACCACATGGGAGCTCACAACTGTCTGTGGCTCCAGTTTCAGGGAATCTGACACCCTAACACAGACATACATGTAGGCAGAACACAAATTCCCATAAAATAAAATTTTTTTAAAGTGTGGGTCATTAGCAGACAGGCAGTACTTATAATACCTAGGCTGGGAGTACTGACATCTAGGGCCAGGAGAACTGACAAAGGAAATCAGGATGGGATACTGACAGAGTCTACTCAGCTACAATCGTAAAGGCAAGGTACTGGGACTTGGTTTATTAAGTCCAGTACTTGCACCCTCTAGACCATGAGCACTGGGAGACTACCACCAACTCTGGAACACAGTTTATGAAGGAGATTGATCATTTATTGCATGAGCATCTTATCGGGAAAAATCATGCCATTAATCGAAAGATACAAACAGAAATAAACTAACAAAATAAAATTAACTTTTTTCTTTTTCTTTCCTATGGTAGGTCAAACCCAGGGCTGCTCATATGATGGAAACGCACTCTACCACTGAGTTATATCTCTAGTCCTAAACTTTCCTTAAAGGTAAAATACTTTCAAATTTATGGATGTTCACAAAGCACAGAGGCTAAAGGAGAAAGAGTTCCAGGAAGGAGGTTACTGGAGAAAACAAACTTTCTAATGCATTTGAAGAAACCTGCCAGGGCTGGAGAGATGGCTCAGTACTTAAGAGCACTGGCTAGTGCTCTTCCAAAGGTCCTGAGTTCAATTCCCAGCAACCACATGGTGGCTCACAACCATCCACAATGTGATCTGATGCCCTCTTCTGGCTGCAGGTGTACATGCAGATAGAGCACTCATATGCATTAAATAAATAAATCTTTAAAAAAGAAACCTGCCACACACACACACACACACAAAACCAATATTGAAGAACTGGTGGACAATTTGGGAGTAATTAGTGATAGGTACCCGAAAATTGAAGTAGATGAAGTTGTTTAATTGTGTGTGTGTGTGTGTGTGTGTGTGTGTGTGTGTGTGTGTGTGTAAGTGTCCAAAGCATCCAGAAAAGGGTGGCAGCTTCCCCTGGAGCTGGAGTTACAGGCAATTGCAAGCTGCATAGTATGGACGCTGGGACGTGAACTCAGGTCCTTTGCAAGCGTTACTCTTAATGAGGAGCCACCTCTCCAGGCCCCAAAGGTAGCTATTATTAACTCCCGGAAAAGCAAAAAGATGTACAAGAAAATGGCTCTAATTTTTACTAGCAACATTTATGACATATATAAGCAATGTTATTCATTACTTAATATTAACATTAAGCCAGGCATGGTGGTGCACAACATTGATCCCAGCATTCAGGAGGCAGAGGCTGGTGGATCTCTGTAAATTCCAGGCCAGGTTGGTCTACAGAGCAAGTTCCAGGACAGCCAAGGGTGTTACACAGAGAAACTTCGTCACGGGGGGGGGGGGTGGGGGGAGATCAACATTAATCACACACTTCATAATGATATTCTAGTCCACAGCAGACCATCCATATGACACCAGTCCGCTGAGATTATAATGGGACTGAGAGTCCCATTGCCTACTATTTTTTATTGTACTTTTTTTGTTTTTTTGGTTTTTTGGTTTTTCGAGACAGGGTTTCTCTGAATATCTCTGGCTGTCCTGGACTCGCTTTGTAGACCAGGCTGGCCTCGAACTCGCAAAGATCCGCCTGCCTCTGCCTCCCAAGTGCTGGGATTAAAGGCGTGCACCACCACCGCCCGGCTTTTATTGTACTTTTAAAAAAAGATTTTTTGCCGGGCGGTGGTGGCGCACGCCTTTAATCCCAGCACTTGGGAGGCAGAGGCAGGCGGATCTTTGCGAGTTCGAGGCCAGCCTGGTCTACAAAGCGAGTCCAGGACAGCCAGAGCTGTTAAACAGAGAAACCCTGTCTCGAAAAAACCAAAAAAAAAAAGATTTTTTTATATGTATTTGTGTTTTACCTGTATGTACATATGTGCACAATGTTCATGCAATGACCACAGAGGATCCTCTGGAATTGGAGTTACAGATGGTTGTGAGCCACCATGTGGTTGCTGGGAATTGAACCCAGGTCTTCTTTCTGGCATAGCAGCCAGTGCTCTTAACCACTGAGTCATCTTCTCAGCTTCTTACTGTACCTTTTTATGTTTAAATGTGTTCAGATACACAAATCCTTACCACAGTGTTATAACTGCCTGCCAGTACAGTCACCTTTCATTTGGTATGTAGGTAATGAGCAATAGACTATATATACTTTAGCCCAGGTGAAGGTGGGGTGGGGTACCATCTAGTCACGTGAGGATGATAGAACACATGACAGAATCACCTAACGATGCGTTTCACCAGCTTCACGAGACACACCAATGGATGGTTCATAAAGACAAAGGACAATGAACACTCTTTGGGAAGTCTGTTCTCTCCTTCCACCTTCCATGGGTTCTGGGGAATCAAACATGGGTTGTCAGGCTTGCTCAGCAAGTGATCTCACTCCCTAAGCTATCTCACTAACTCAGCACTGGATGAATTTTGATCTTCATCTACCATGATGAAAATGCTGAGTATTTGCCTGTTGGTGCTCAAACGTATTCCCTGCTTTTGGCCTTCTGGGCTCATATATTTCACAGATTTACTCTAAGTCAGGCTTCCTGGACCTTAATTATGGGTCCGAGGAGTTCAGCCGATTGTGGTAGAAGTCAGGCCTCTTTAGTGAATTAGAATGCAGTTCAACTTGGCCTCTGGCAGCCCATAAGGAAAGCTTGGTGTCTCCCTTTAGCTTGTTGAAATGGACAAAGCCCAGTTGAGGCCATAGTTCTGTGAACTGCCCTGTTGAAGGGGCGTGGCTAAGAAAATGCACAAGCTGTACCAATGTTGGTGGCTTGCAAGAAGCCACCAGACTGCTGGGTGTCGGGAGAAGTCTTGTGGACCCAAGGATCTTGAGGTAATGTGATATATAAGCCAGAGAGCTCCACGAGGTGCCCTCTTCCTCCTGCCCTCATGGACTGAGAAGACACCCTGGAGAAGTACACAGCGAGGTATACCATACCATTAGCAGAATTTAGGCTGTAATAGCCTTAGGCACATCCCATAGGCCGGCCTAAGAAAGCTGGCAGGAAATGCTTGGCATAAAACCTGTTGAGAAGCCGGATGTGGTGACGCACGCCTTTAATCCCAGCACTTGGGAGGCAGAGGCAGGCGGATCTCTGTGAGTTCAAGGCCAGCCTGGTCTACAAAGTGAGTCCAGGACAGCCAGGGCTATTACACAGAGAAACTCTGTCTCAAAAAACAAACAACAACAAAAAACCTGCTGAGAGAGAGTTCTTTAATAACTGTACATTAAAAGCAGCCATCTAGGGGCCCCAGAGTGAGTGAGGGGAGGCTTTTGGCCACAAGGCTTACATGGGCTGAACAGACCGTTGAGGCAAGTCTCAGCTGATGGAGGAAGCTGCCCTCGGTTTGGTATTTGGAAGAGACTGACTTTATAAACCGGCCACAATTTAACGGTTGAAATAAACTGGCCATATGAACTGGCAGTTAGGCCCTCGGACACTAAGCTTGAAAGGGACTGCCTGCTGGGACTGCGGTATTCCAGAACAACCGTAAAACCAAGTCATCCTGCACAGACCTATGCTAAGAATATTAATATCCTGCCGGGCGGTGGTGGTGCACGCCTTTAATCCCAGCACTTGGGAGGCAGAGGCAGGCGGATCTTTGCGAGTTCGAGGCCAGCCTGGTCTACAAATTGAGTCCAGGACAGCCAGGGCTATACAGAGAAACTCTGTCTCGAAAAGCCAAAAAAAAAAAAGAATATTAATATCCTTTTAAGAAAATTAAAATAGGGTTAGTGAGATGTTCATATAGGTATTAGGGTGTTCTTAAACTATAAATTATAGGTTTTAGATTGTATGTTTTAGGTTGTAGGATTTAGGTATTTTATAGGTGTTTGTTAAATACTAGTAAATATATGTTTATAAATAAAAATATTGTGTTACAGCCAATGGGAATTGGGGTGGGAGTGTGGTAAGTTCCATGAAGGACAATCCAGGATGTTGCTCCCTTTCTCTCCCCAGTGCTGGAAATAAAGACATACATTACAACTTCCAGGCTCTTTTAAGATTTTTTACTGTGTCCCTGTAGGTATCCATGTGCAGGTGCCCAACATGGCTACAAGAAGGCATCAGATATCCTGGAGCTGGAGTTGCAGGAGCCAGGAGCATGTGATCTGCCCACAGTGAGTGTTGAGAACGGAGTTCAGATTTCAGGAATAGTAGCAAGCGCTTTAAGCTCCTGAACATGTCTGTAGCAGGGGCTTAGACCACAAAACAGGCCAGGTACCACTCTCCAATCTTTTTTCCTTCTGCCCTGCAGACACTCATGTGACAGGCATGCGTCTTCATCCCAGGAGAGGAAGAACGTCTCCAGAAGCCAGCAAAAGTCTGAGCAAACAGCCTTGGTAAGCTCCCCTAGGCTAGCACAATGAAATCAAACCCTTCTGCCCTCCAAACCCCCTCTGCATGTCTATCTGTCCACAAAATACATTTCCCTGGAGAGATGGCTCTGTGTTCACAGTGCTTGCTGTGCTACTATGCCCATCTAGGAGGCTTCATCTAAAAATTCCTCCTCCTTGTCCCTTAGCACCAGCAATTGCTTACTAAAGCAAGTCTCTCTGCATAAAATTTCAATGTTGCAGGGTTTGATTAATCCTGATAATTGGGATTCTCCATGGAAACTGCAGAGTGAGATGGTATACCTCCCCAAAAGCATAAAAATAATGCTCTCCTTTTATTTGTTGCCTGGCAACAATACTTTTATGTTTTTATTTGCATGAAATTTTCTGAGATATTTACTGATCAGTGTAGCTTTGGCAAGAAAACAAGAAATAGGGTTTTTTTGTTGTTTTGTTTTTTGAGGCAGGGTTTCGCTGTGTAATAGTCCTGGCTGTCCTGGACTCGCTTTGTAGACCAGGCTGGCCTTGAACTCACAGCAATCCACCTGCCTCTGCCTCCCAAGTGCTGGGATTAAAGGCATGTGCCACCATACCCGGCCAGTAAACAATATTTTTAAAAGATTAATTTTACTTATGCATAACCCTATGTGTCTACATGTGTACTTGCACACACGCGTGTGAGTGCCCAGAGAGGCCAAGAGAGGTCATCAGATCCACTAAAGCTAGAGTTACAGGTGGTTGTGAACCACCAGTGTGGCCCTACTAGATGCCACTTGTATTGTTTGTGAGAGGCATGGTTTCAGATAGAAGCTATAAAACTCAGTGAACCAGGTATGGTAGCCTTTCCTGTAACCCCAACACTCCTGAGGAGAATCAGGAGTTCAAGGCCAACCTAGACTATTTGAGATTCTGTCTCAAAAAGCCAAAGTGGAGCTGGTCATGGTGACATAAACTTTTAATACCAGCATTCTAGAGGCAGAAACAGGTGGACCTCTGCAAGTTCAAAGCCAGCCTGGTCTACATAGTGAATTCCAGGACAGCCAGGGATACATAGAGAAACCAAACTAAACCAAATAAATCTTGACAGAGAGAGAGAAGAGAAGATAACTGGGCATGGTGATATATGTCTCTAATTCCATCACTGAGAAAATAAAGGTGTGAGGTCAGAAGTTCAAGACTAGCCTCAGCTTGGTGAGTTCAAGGCCACGTTAGACAGCAATGGTTGATAAATGTACTGTTCTCATCTGTCTTAGTCATGGTCACTATTGCTGTGATGAACCCCATGACCAAAGCAACTCAGGGAGGAAAGTGTTTATTTGGGTGACATTTCCACATCACTGTTCATCATCAAAAAAAGACAGAATAGGAACTCAAATAGGGCAGGAACCTAGAGTCAGGAGCTGATGTAGAGGCCATGGAGTGCTGCTTTCTGAGTTGCTCCTTCTGTCTTACTTAGCCTGCTTTCTTATCACCTCCAGCCCAGGGATGGCACCACCACAATCAGTCACTAAGAACATACCCTACAGACTTGCGTAAAGCTCAGTCTTATAGAGGCATTTTTTAAGTTGAGGTTCCCCCCTCTGCGATGACTTTAGCTTGGGTCAAGTTGACATAAAACTATTCACCCAGCCAACAGTACCTACCACAATCACAAGGTTTGTATAACTTTGGGTGGCCTTAAACTCACCGTGTAGTCAATGATGACTTGGAATTCCCAAACTTCCTGTTTCCACACCCTGAGTGCTGGGAGGCTAGGTGTGCACCATGACACCTAGATTTGAGAAACCTTTGCCTAACTCAAGGTCAAAAGATCATTTTCCTAGGCCAGTGGCACACACCTTTAATCCTAGCACTCGGGAGGCAGAGGCAGGTGGATCTCTACAAGTTCAAGGCCAGCCTGGTCTACAAAGTGAGTCCAGGACAGCCAGGGCTACACAGAGAAACCAAAAACCAAAAAAAAAAAAAAAAGATTATTTTCCTTCTCTGTGAACATTTTATAGGGAAAAAAGTAAATTTTCTCAAAATCTTCTAGTTTCTCAAAATGTTTACCCTAGAGTGAAACCTTTATTGTTAGTTATTTACTTGAGACAGGGCTTTATGATGTAGGCCTGGAAACCACTATGTCACTGTGTAGACCAGGCTAACCTCAAACTCACAGATATCTTCCAGCCTCTGCCTTCTGAGCACTAGGACTAAAAGTATGCAGCCAGAATGAAATGTACTTTAGTGTTATAATAATCCTCTAATGTTGAAATAAGTAATCAAATTATTACCAGTATTTATATTATAATTAGTGAGTGGTGTTAACCCTTAACCTGGCATTATAAATGACCACACTGAGACACTTGACAGGTTTTAACAAGCCTTAGCCTAGATAGTGCAATCTTAGCTCATCTAAGCTTTTAATTTTATCCTCAAATAAAACCTCATAACATATACAAATGTTTCCAGCCATGTGCAATGATGTTTTTCCATCTAACCCATGGCATGTCTGCCTTCTTCCTCTCTCCCCTGGCTTCTCCTTCCCATCATTCTCTCTGCTCCTAAAGGCCTACCATCCATTTCTCCACCTACCTTTCTTCTACCCAATCCAGGCTGTAACATTTATTCAACCAATCAATTTCAAATCAGAGCAAGGTTTCCACAACAAAGGGTGGCAACCAGATTCTGGGGCTAGTAATTAGCAACAAAATACAAGCAGCTTTCAGATTACCCCAACACTATAACTCAGGTTGAAAGAGAACAAAGAATCCAGATAATCAACCGGGCATGGTGGCGCATGCCTTTAATCCCAGCACTCGGGAGGCAGATCTCTGTGAGTTCCAGGTCAGCCTGGTCAACAAATCGAGTCTAGGACATCCAGGGCTATTACACAAAGAAACCTTGTCTTGAAAAACAACAACAACAAAAAAATCCAGATAATCAGGCCAGTGAGATAACTCAGCAGGTAAAGTTAAATGCATACAAACTTCCTGGCTTGAGTTCAATTCCCAGAGCCCACATGGCTTTCATCTGTAATTTCAGCAATACTACAGTGAGATGAGAGGCAGAGAAAGGAGGATTTCCTGGAAGCCTGTGTGCCAGAAACAAGACAGACCCTGCCTCAAAAACAAGACAAGTCAAAAACTGACTTCTGAAGGTTATCCTTTGACATCTGTATACACACAGATACACAGTCACACAAAATAACAATTGAAAAAAAAAAAAAAAGCCAGCCAGGTGTGGTGGCTCACACCTTTAATCCAAGCATCCAGGAGACAGAGGCAGGTGGATCTCTGTGAGTTCAAGGCCAGCCTGGTCTACAAAGCACAGGCAGCTGGAGAGAAATCTGATTAAGAGATTACTGTTCTCCAGAGGACCAGAGTCCATTTCTATCAACATGTTATGTACCTCACAACTGCCTATAACTCCAGCTTCAGGCGGGCCAATGCCTCTAGTCTCAGTGGAGTTTTTCATATGGGTTGTAGGGGTCAAGGTCTGGCCTCTTGATAAAATGGTAAGCATTTCAAGTGAATTGTCTTTCCCAGCCCAGCTTGGGGGAAAAAAAAACACACACACACACAATCTCTAAAACTCTCTCTCACACATTCATGTCTATTGGTTTCATTTTGTGACCCACCAAGATTAAAAAGGGCCGTTTGTGTGACCATGGCTTTGGACCCTGGTTAGAATGTGTGCAACTATTCCCCTTCTCCCAGAATCTATCCATAGCTAATATAGTTCAGAAGCAAAGAGTAAGGTCTCACAAACTTGTCTTCTGTGGGCCTGGCACAGGAACTACAGTTTTTGTGAGTTAATGATTATGGCAGTCATGATTCCAGGAAATAGCATCCTGTAGTTCTTTGCCCATCTCCTAGCTCTTCCATACTTTCTGAGCCCTCATCTGCAATGTTCTCTGAGATTTGGAGAGAGTGACGTCAGTGACTGGTTTAGGGCTGGGACCTCACCATTGCTTATTCTCTGCATCTTAATCAGGTACCAAGTCTCTGCATCCACCACTGTTCATTGCACAGAGAGTTTTCTCTGTTTCAGGCTAGAGTCGCTTCTGTCTCTGGGTATTTGGAAGGCTGAGCTCAGGTATTTGGAAGGCAGTCTGCTGCTGCATCAATGTAGTTCACCAACAGAAATACATTCCCTCAGAAAGAACATGGAGCATTTGTCCTTTTTTTTTTTTTTTTTTGAGACAGGGTTTCTCTGTGTAACAGGTCTGGTTGTCCTGAACTCACTTTGTAGACCAGGCTGGCCTGGAACTCAGTGATCTGTCTGCCTCTGCATCCCAAGTGCTGGGATTAAAGGTGTGCACCACCACCACCCAGCATTTGTCCTTTTAGGGTCTTGAAACCATACTTTTTAATTATTAAACACTTATTAATAACTATATTCACTTATAACAAATACACTTATTTAACTACTATTCCTATAAATTCCTACAATCCCTATGAATGCCTTCAACCCTTATGACCTACCCACTAAACCTACTGACAACTATTACAACTATTTTCATAACCTTTTAGAAGGATACAGTCTCTGGGGCAGGTCCTCAGTCGTCAGGAACACAGTCTCTGGGTTAGACCCTTTAATGCACTTAGCAGTCTTTCTTCTGGAATATCTCAGACGTAGATTTGTCAGGGTAAATTGGCTATGGCAGTCTCACCTTAAATAAGACTTGAGGCTTTCTTCTTTCTGGGAGACCTCAGCCATCTGTAGGCCAACTTATTTCCTTCGTATCAGCAACTCCGCAGCTCTGCCTCAATCTTTAAAGCCAGCCACAGTTTCGTTCAGGCCGCTGTTCGGACAGGTCAAACCCCTCTAGGCAAAAGATGAGCCCAGGGTTTAGTCCTTGGCCTTTTGCTGTCTTACTGAGGCTTTCTCTGCTCACCATCTTCTTTCTGCTTCAGGGAGATCTGGCCATCAGTTCACCAGCACTTTCTCCATCAGAGGATACAAACTACTCATTGTCCTTTTTTTTTTTTTTTTTTTTTTTTGGTTTTTCGAGACAGGGTTTCTCTGTATAACAGCTCTGGCTGTCCTAGACTCATTTTGTAGACCAGGCTGGCCTCGAACTCACAGAGATCCGCCTACCTCTGCCTCCCAAGTGCTGGGATTAAAGGCGTGCGCCACCAACGCCCGGCTACTCATTGTCCTTTTTAGCGTGAAGACTTGCTAGCATCGGAGCTCGCTAGCATCGGCTCTCTAGCATGGAGCCCCTAGCACGCCCTTCCCGGGCTCATCCACTTGTCCTTAAATAGGATCGCTCCTTGTTCCACCTGCTTCAGCTTAATTTGGGCTCTGCCCACTTAACAGCTGAAAACAATGCCAGGTCACAAAGTCTTTCCTTGTTTCACCTGGCTTCAACCTTGTTTTTCAGTCCAAAGAGACTCCCCTTGTTTCACATGACTTCATCCATAAGCTGATAAGCTAATTGCTTACAGCTAAATTGATCTTCATGCCCCAGATTAAGAGACTGTATCAGAAACCTAGATATTTACTGAATCTAATTTATATTAATCTATCTCCCTACAGGGTCTCCTCCTGCTGCCAATGTAGCTGTCACCTCCATAGTCCCGTCCCAGTTAAGGCAGCTCAAACCCAGTGAGCATAGCAACAGATGCTCCAGGTTCTTACAGGGAACTGAACCCACAGCACATGCTTCTCCTGTCCCATTAACACTATGTGACAATGAGCTGGGCATCACCATTGCCCTCGTTCTCAGAGGAGATACTGAGATTCAGGAAAGTGCAGGTAGGGCATGTGGGGGTGGTCTTATGTCCACTTGACACAAGCTAGAGTCATCTTAAAGGAAGGAACTTCAATTGAGAAAATGCCACTGTAAGATCTGTCTCTAAGCCGGGCGGTGGTGGCGCACGCCTTTAATCCCAGCTCTTGGGAGGCAGAGGCAGGCGGATCTCTGTGAGTTCGAGGCCAGCCTGGTCTACAAAGTGAGTCCAGGACAGCCAGGGCTACACAGAGAAACCCTGTCTCAAAAAAACCAAAAAAAAAAAAAAAAGATCTGTCTCTAGGCCTGGCCTGGTGGCACACACCTTTAATCCCACCACTCAGGAGGCAGAGGCAGGAGGATCTCTTTGAGTTAGAGGCCACCCTGGTCTACAAAGTGAGTTCTAGGACAGCCAGGGCTACACAGAGAAACCCTGTCTCAAAAAACAAACAAAAGATCCGGCTCTATAACATTTTCTTAATTAGTGATTGATGGGAGGTAATGCTGTCAGTGGGCTGGTGGTCCTGGGTTCTATAAGAAAGCAGCCTGAACAAGCCATGGGGAGCAAGCCAGTAAGCAGCACCCCTCCATGGCCCCTGCCTCAGCTCCTGCCTCCTTTGTTCCTATCCTGACTTCCTTAGATGATGAACAGTGATGTGGAATTGTGAGCCAAATAAACCCTTTCCTCCCCAGCTTGCCTTTTGGTCATAGTGTTTCATCACAGCAATAGAAACCCTAACTAAGACAGGGCTGCGTAGCTAAAAGATGAACTGCTGTGATAACAATGCTAGTAACGTTGCTTGCTTCTGCACAGTAGCTCCTGGACCGCCTCACTGTAACACCTCACCCACTGTCTTAGACTTCTATCGATGTGATAAACTCTGTGACTGAAAGCAAATTGGAGAAGAAAGGGTTTGTTTCATCTTATAGGTTATAGTCCATCAGGAAGAGAAGTCAGGCAGGAACCTGGAGGCAGGGACTGAAACAGAGGTCATGGAGGAATGCTGCTTACTGGCTTGCTCTTCATTGCTTGATCAGCCTGCTTTTGTTTTTGAAACAGGGTTTCTCTGTGTAGCCCAGGCTGTCCTGGAACTCACTCTGTAGTTCAGGCTACTCACTGCCTCTGCCTCCCAAGTGCTGGAACTAAAGGTCTAAAGGTATGCACCACCACTGCCTGGCCAACCTGTTTTTTTTTTTTTAAACAATTTTATTTTATTTTAAGATTCATTTTATTTATTATGTATACAGAGTTCTGTCTGCAGGTATATCTGCAGGCCAGAAGAGGGGACCATATTTCATTATGGATGGTTGTGAGCCACCATGTGGTTGCTGGGAATTGAACTCATGACTTCTGGAAGAGCAGCCAGTGCTCTTAACCGCTGAGCCATCTCTCCAGCCCCTGTTTTTTTGTTTGTTTGTTTGTTTGTTTTAATATTATCAGGACTACATGCCCAGGGGCATCACTATTCACTATGGGCTAGCCCCCCCCCACATCAGTCACAAATTAAGACATGCCCACAGACTTGCTACAAGTCAATCTGATGGAGGCAATATGTAAAAAGAATATGCCCTGCCCTAGCAGGCATGAGGCCCACCACAAAGGCAGGATGTCCTTGTTATCAGGTCATGCATATGGAGCTGGATGCTAAACAACACACATGGCTAGCCATGGCTAGGCTTCCACACAGAGACATTCCCTGCCCAGGCCCCTTGGAGACTGATGACATCACCAGGAAGTGAGATGTGAGCCAATGAGAAGGACCTACAGCAGCAGCTTGCTGCCAGGGAGCAGATGGGACAATGGGTGGGGTGTATAAAAGGGGACTTCCTCTTCCTAAATAAACCCTCCCAGGGGCTGCATGTTGACTCCACGCCTTCTTACCCACTCCCCCCAGAGCCAGGACGGTCAGTGGATTGCAGGCAACACCTTCCCTCTTCCTAGATGACTCTAGCTTATGTTAAATTGACAAAAAAAAAAAAAAAACAAACAAAAACAGCCTTGAGACCTACCCAGCACACCCACCCTTGCTGGGGCTGGACTAAAGGAAAATTAATGAATGGCCCTGAAACAGGCATCCAAAGCATTTGTCTTTTTATTTTTTGTAGAGTTGTGCTTGTCCCAATCCCAGCTATTTGTTCCAATCTGCATTTGAGTGGGAAGGAGAAAATATGGTTAACTTCTTCATTAGTCAGCCCTCCCCATGCTGACTCAGCCTCATAAACAATAGAAATAATTATACCAAACAACTGTGTTTATTCCTCTGTCTACACACAGCCTGCATTTACAGACCTAGGGAAGCAGTCAGGAAAAGGCAGTCTACTTTCTTTTTTCTTTTCTTTCTTTTTTTTTTTTTTTTTTTTGGTTTTTCGAGACAGGGTTTCTCTGTAACAGCTCTGGCTGTCCTGGATTTGCTTTGTAGACCAGGCTGGCCTCGTACTCACAGTGATCCACCTGCCTCTGCCTCCCCAGTGCTAGGATTAAAGGCGTGCGCTGCCATGCCTGGCCCCGGTAAACATTTTTCTTAGATCTATTGCTTCTCTTATGCCCAGTAATATGTACATTATAATATATACCATATTATACATACCATGTTATATATTCCATACTATATATTATATATGTATCATATATATTTTATAATATACCATGTATACATATTATATATGGTATATAATATATATTATTATGTATTATATATGGCATATATGTATACATATATTGATAATTATGTATATATAATATAATATAGTATATTATATATATATTCAAGACTATAAGGACTTTTGATTTTATTTTTGGGTTTTTTTTTTTTTTGGTTTTTCGAGACAGGGTTTCTCTGAATATCTCTGGCTGTCCTGGACTCGCTTTGTAGACCAGGCTGGCCTCGAACTCGCAAAAATCCGCCTGCCTCTGCCTCCCAAGTGCTGGGATTAAAGGCGTGCGCCACCACCGCCCGGCTGTTTTGTTTTGTTTTGAGACAAGGTCTCTCTACATAGCCCTAGCTATCCTGGAACTCATAATGCAGACTAGGCTGGCCTCAAACTCATAGAATGCTACTTTCTTCTGACTCCCAAGTGATGGGATTACAGGCCACCATGACGACTTCAGTCAGGTTTTTTACATTCCTATTGGGACAGAATCCACAATGTTTAAACTTGACACTCAAAAAAAAAAAAAAAAAAAAAAAAAAAAAAAAAAAAAAAAAAAAAAACCAAACTTGACACTCTTGGTCAGACCAAACACTCTCAAAGCTACCTCAAAATGCGCAATCTAATGTAGCATAGTCTGTGAGATGGTACCATCTAGTGGCCAATCGTAAATTTGGGGTTTTCTGTTAGGAGTATGTAATCAAAGACACATAGGTCTAAAACTGGGGCCTGTTAAGGCATGTGCTGCAGCCATGCATTAGATAAATGTAGAGAAAACATGCGACAAGGAAGACCACCTCTGAGGTCAGAATGTGCGGTCCTAGAACAGGTAACAGCATCATCTGTGGACACCGGTAATGTAGGCCTTGGTCCCTAGAAGCTTGTAGCTGGGAAATTGAGATAGTCTAAAGATCTTTCTGTTGGGGGACGTTTTGTGCACTTTGTAACCAAGTGCTAATTTCTGTACCCAGACATCTGGTTGCAGTCCAGACTTTGGCATTGTCATCTTTTTTTTTAAACATTTATTTTATTTATTATGTATGCAGTATTTGGTCTACATATATGCCCGGGCACCGGATCTCAATGTAGATGGTTGTGAGCCACCATGTGGTTGCTGGGAATTGAACTCAGAACCTTTGGAAGAACAGCCAGTGCTCTTAACCTCTGAGCCATCTCTCCAGCCCTTTTTTTTTTTTTTTTTTTTGGTTTTTCAAAGCAGGTTTTCTCTCTGTAACCCTGGCTGTCCTGGAACTTGATCTGTAGACCAAGCTGGCCTTGAACTCACAGACATCCACCTGCCTCTGCCTCCTGAGTGCTGGGATTGAAGGTGTGTGCCACCATGCCAGCTGGTATTATATATATATATATATATTTTATATATTTTTTTTTGGGTTTTTCAAGTCAAGGTTTCTCTGTGTATCCTTGGCTGTCCTGGACTCACTTTGTAGACCAGGCTGGCCTCGAACTCACAGAGATCCACCTGTCTCTGCCTCCCGAGTGCTGGGATTAAAGGCGTGCACCACCACACCCAGTGTATTGTCATTCTTATGAAGCATCTCCTGTCTAGATGTTGTATAAAAATTGTTCTCCATCACCTTCTGATTGCTTAATAAAAGTGCTGAGCAGCCAATAGCTGGGCAGGAGAGTTAAGGCAGGACTTCTGGTCCCAGAGAGAGAGAGAGAGAGAGAGAGAGAGAGAGAGAGAGAGAGACAGACAGTGTGTCACCATGGAGGGGAGTAACCATCAGAACACAGAAGAAGAAGCATGACAAAGATGGAAAGTAACAGGCTGGGAATTAGGGCAGTCTAGTATTAGAATAGCTGAGTATCTGCCTAGCTTTTTTTTTTTTTGGTTTTTCGAGACAGGGTTTCTCTATGTATCTCTGGCTGTCCTGGACTCACTTTGTAGACCAGGCTGGCCTCGAACTCACAAAGATCCGCCTGCCTCTGCCTCCCAAGTGCTGGGATTAAAGGCGTGCGCCACCACCGCCCGGCTCTGCCTAGCTTTTAATAAATATAAAGGTTTCAGTGTAAATATTCAGAGCAAGGACAGGCATAGAAAAAACACTTGCATTTACATCTTTCTCTTAAAAAATATTTTTTAAGCCGGATGAGATGGCACATCTTTAATCCCAGTACTCAGGAGGCAGAGGCAGGCGGATCTCTGTGAGTTCAAGGCCAGCCTAGTTTACAAAGTAAGTCCAGGACAGCCAGGTATACACAGAGAAATCTAGTCTCAAAAATAAAAACAAAAATTTTTTTCCAAATTATTTTATTTTATGTTTGCCTGCATGTACGTTTGTACACCTTTTGCATATATACATGCCTCATGGCTGCAGAACCCAAAAGAAGTTATCTCAGAAGGTAATGAACCACATGTGTATACTGGGGATTGAACCCAGTCCTCTACAAGAGCAACAAGTACTCTTAACCACTGAGGCATCTCTCTAGCTCCCTCCTCTGATGAGTTTTTGGTTGGTCTCTATAACCCTAGAACACTGAGACTTGTCCAGGATCACTGTTCTGAATACAGGAATGTTTTGGGCCAGGCTCTGTTTACCTGATCAGGAAGTGGGGTAAAGACTTTTTAACTGAGGGTGATGGGATGGTGCCCTGAACCCCTGGCTTAGCACACACCTAGGATACACACATACACAGAGAAGGAGGCTGGAAGTGAAGTTTCCTGAAAGCCTTATAATATAACCTCATCCTGCCTAGTTGTGATTGTTAGTTTTCACTGCTAACTTCACAATGAGTCTGAGTCACCTAGGAGATACATCTCTGGGTGTGTTTGTGAGGGAGTTTCCAGAGAGGGTGAACCCAGGAGGGGTGATCCAGACTGAAAGTGCATGGTTCCATCTGTCTTAGGGTTTCTATTGCTGCAACAAAACACCATGACCCAAAACAAATTGGGGAGTCAGGCCTGGTGGCACATGCCTTTAATCCCAGCACTTGGGAGGCAGAGCCAGGAGGATCTCTGTGAGTTCAAGGCCAGTCTGACCTACAAAGTGAGTCCAGGACAGCCAGGGCACTGTTATACAGAGAAATCCTGTCTTGAAAAAAAAGCATTAAAAAAATTGGGGGTGAAAAGGTTTATTCAGCTTATATTTCCACATTGCTGTTCATCACCAAAGGAAGTCAGGACAGGAACTCAAGCAGGGCAGGAACCTGGAGGCAGGAGCTGAGGCAGAGGCCATGGAGGGGTGCTGCTTACTGGCTTGCTTCACATGGCTTACTCAGCCTGCTTTCTTATAGAACCCAGGACCACCAGCCCAGGGGTGGCACCATCCACAATGGGCTTGCACCCTCACACACTGATCATTAATTAAGAAAATTCTTACAGCTGGATCTTATGAAGGCATTTTTCTCAACTAAGGCTCCTTTTTGATGATTCTAGCTCAGTGGTTCTCAACCTTCCTAATGCCACTACCTTTTAGAGTCCTCATGTTGTCATGACCCCCAATCATAAAATTATTTCATTACTACTTCATGATTGTAATTTTGCCACTGTTATAAATGGTAGTGAAGGGGGAGATCCAAGATGATGGTGACTAGCACTCACAGTATCTGAGTAGCAAGAGGTCAAGTTTAGTCACTGTGGAGTGATTGTTAGGCTGAGCTGCTGACTCCGAAATGCAGACCACGTCTGTGTTTACCCAGTGAACACAGCGACTAGCCACCTCCCCAAACAGGGTACGGGGCTCCAGCATCAACCACCCTCGGGCCTGCTGACTCTACCCTCTGCCTCAGAAGAGCTCCTATGGCCCCAGTCAATGGCCCTACCAGACTTCCTGAATTCCGGTCTCCACACAGACCTACACACCTGCCCTAGAAAACCAGCTGGACCACAAGAATGTCCAGGTCATTAAGAATTTCTTGCCAAGGTTTTCAACAGGGCGGCGTCCAGTGTGCCTGGTATCTAAGAAGTGGGAGGCCAAGCTCAGTCACCTCAGAGCAATCCAGAGGCCATGCTGGTGACTGCAAGAAACACAAACTACATCTATGTTTCTCCAGTGAAGGCTAGAACTGGCCACCTACTCAGTTGGCACCCAGGCTCCAAAATCAACCATCCTAAGGCCTGCCAGAGTATCCTGTCCACCAGCATATTGTAGAGGCCTTTGGCACTGCAGTCTTGCTGGAGAATCGGCCATAAGGCCCTCGGAGACATCTTTAACCAGCCTGATCGTTGGCAGCTACTCAACTCTTATCACCCGCCCTGAGATCCACAAGGAAATAATGAGAGTGACCTTCCAGTACTTTCTCAGGTATCACTACGTGATTCTGGAAACCCCCGTCCTATTTGAGACCAAGAACTGCTCAAGTACGTGAAGCACACAGTGGTAGTGTACTGTGACTGAGATACACAGCTGGCACAGCTGATGAAGCCGAACAGCCTGAGCCATGAGGCCTCAGAGGCAAGGATCAATGCCCAGTTCTCCTTGAAGGACAAGGCCCTCATGGCCCACCCTCTTCTAGACAACTTAGGCAAGTGAACCTCACCAGACACCTCTTGCATGCCAAGCTGGAATGCTCCATGGAGTGTTCTGCTACTGGGTTCCTTTTTTTTTTTTTTTTTTTTTTCGAGACGGGGTTTCTCTATTTAACAGCTCTGGCTGTCCTAGACTCGCTTTGTAGACCAGGCTGGCCTCGAACTCGCAAAGATCCGCCTGCCTCTGCCTCCCAAGTGCTGGGATTAAAGGCGTGCGCCACCACCGCCCGGCTCTACTGGGTTCCTAACGGGCCTTGCGGGCATTGCCAGCCTCCTCTACCTGCTCACCCATTACCTTCCTCCTTCCTCCTATATACTGAGGCAACAAGCCTTAGGCCTCCTCTTCCTTGTAGACCTAAGTCAGGTTCTATGTCTTCAACACTACAATCACTCTTACTCTGGGACAGGCCCCCGTGATTGGCTGCCTCTGGAAAGGATCCAGTATGGAACTCAGAGAGCAAACAGAAGTTCACTGCCAGTAGATACCCCTTCCCACTGTCCCTAGAGCCCCACCCTCCCCTAGTGCCACCTGCAGAACAGTATCCATGACAGCAGGAAAACAGCAGTTAGCAGCCTCCGTGGCTCTCCCCACCATTAAAACTGTGTGGCCAAGTTTCTTTTTCTTTCTTTCTTTCTTTCTTTTTTTTGTTTTTCGAGACAGGGTTTCTCTGTGTAGCCCTGGATGTCCTGGACTCACTTTGTAGACCAGGCTAGCCTCGAACTCACAAAGATCCACCTGCCTCTGCCTCTGCCTCTGCCTCCCAAGTGCTGGGATTAAAGGTGTGCGCCACCACCGCCCAGCGTGGCCAAGTTTCTTGACCTTGAATCTTCTTGGAGCATCTGCCCCATCATGGCCACAACCTCCACAGTGGACCACAACAAATCTTCCTAGACTGAAGGCCTTCTCCTTCAAACAGAACTGTCTCCTGGGTTGAAGCCTTTTGCCAGGGTGCAGTGTAAATCCTCTCTGGGGGATGCTGTGGCTAGGCTGAGGCAGGGCCCTTTGGAGAGATCCAGCTTCTGATGGGGCTTTATTCACAATTTAGCTGTACCTCCCATCACTCTGCCTCTGAGCCCAGTGCTTTTGGCATTCCCGAGGCCCCATGCTATTGCCTTCTGTGCCTTCCCTAGGTGCCCCCTGCCCTGCAGTATCTCACCCCTGGCTGCCCCGGGTCAGGAGCCAGTAGTCCCAGACTGAGTAAGATGTTCTAAAGATTATGCACCAATGTTTTATCTTAATCCCTGGAGAATAATCAGCAAGAAACTGATTGATTTCTTCTAGACTGTAAACCTCTAGATGGCAGGCTGACTTATCTCTTCTGCTCTACTGAACTACAGCCTGCTTGCCACTGGTGCTCAATAAATTGAATTGGTCTAAAAAAAAAAAAAGAGTGCAAATAGCCCCATATTTATCACCCTGCACAAAACTCAAGTCCAAGTGGATCAAAGACCTCAACATAAAGCCAGATACACTAAATCTAATACAAGAAAAAGTGGGGAAAATCTTCAAACTCATTGGCACAGGAGACAACTTTCTGAACAGAACACAAATAGCTCAGGCACTAAGATCAACAATTAATAAATGGAACCTCATGAAACAGAAAAGCTTCTGTAAGGCAAAAGACACTGTCAATAGAACAAAACAGCAGCCTACAGATTGGGAAAAGATCCTCATCAACCTTACATCAGATAGAGAGCAGAATATCCAAAATTTATAAAGAACTCAAGAAATTAAACACCAACAAACCAAATAATCCAATAAAAAAAGTGGAGTACAGAACTAAACAGAATTCACAACAGAAGAAAATCAAGAAGCACTTAAAGAAATCCTCAACGTCCTTACTTGTAGCTGCCTGAAGTGCATCAGAAGGTCTGGGCTAGGCCACAGAAGCAGGAGAAAAGTTTATTTTCACTGCCAAGTGTTGCAGCTCTCTTAGCTAAGAGCAGGAGAGTTAGGATAGCCATTTGCCGTTCTGTGGCTGCAGCAACTGGAGTGCTTCAGGAAGGGTTAGAGGCTGCTTTGGGGACAGCCAGCATGAGCATTGTGGGAGACTGGCATGTACACATGAGAAACAGCAGAGGCCCCGTGGGGGCCACTGGGGTGACTGGTGGCGGTGGCCAAGAATCGAACCTGACGGGGGCTGGAGAGATGGCTCATCGGTTAAGAGCACTGGCTCTTCTTCCAAAGGACCGGGGTTCAAATCATAGCACCCACCTGGCAGTTCACAGCTGTCTGCAATTGCCTGGTGTGGTGCGTGCCTTTAATCCCAGCACTAGGGAGGCAGAGGCAGGTGGATCTCTGTGAGTTCAAGGATAATCTGGTCTACAAAGTGAGTCCAGAACAGCCAGGTATACACAGAGAAACCCTGTCTCGAAAAACCAAAAGAAAAAAGAATCAAGCCTGACTAGACTGACTAGACAGCAGGGGGCAGCAAGGGAAGGGGGAGATTGGGAGAGGATGGACTACACCCTGGTTGGTCAGAGACCTAGGCTAGGCAGTGGCAGCCAGGTAGGAGCGAGCCTGGGCCCTGTGCAAACCTGGCCAGCCAGGCAGCAGCAGCAGATTCTTCATGGAAAGAAGAGTGCTTCCTTCCCAGACCCAAGTCTCAGGCAGTCATGGCAGGGAGAGAGAGAATTTATTTCATGAGTCAGGGGCATTATAAACCTTTGGGCAGTGGAGAAGGGTTTCAGAGGTAAATGTGTTTGATTCTCTGGGTATGGTCCTATCAGAAAAAAAAGAAATGTAATACCTAATTAACCCATGGACAGTGGGGGTGAGGGAAGAACTCCAGGTAGGCTAGAGCCATAGACAAATGTCATTGACTGAAAGCCAAGGCACTGACAGATCTCATTAGCATGGAGAAGTACTTTCAGAAATCTCCGGGTGTTCACTGGCCAGGTTTCTTATCAGGGGAGAGTTGGGCCACTCCATGAGAGGATCTGGTTTCCTCAGATCAGATGGAAGAGGGGGATCCTGCTAAAGGAAAGGATTCCACCAATTTAGCTCTGAGCTCAGAGGCCTTCCAGTAATGTCAGACTTCTGCTTTATCAGCAGAAATTCCCCACACTTAGTCATCAGGGAAATGCAAATCAAAATGACTCTGAGATTCCATCTTACACTCATCAGAATGGTTAAGATAAAAAAAAACTCAAGCGATGTGTTCACCACCCTTTTCTAGTTGAAAATAAATTTATTTTTTATAAAGAAAAAAAAAACCTAAAGTGACAGCACATGCTGGTGAGGATGTGGAAAAAGGGGAACACTCCTCCATTGCTGGTGGGAGTGCAAACTTGTACAACAAATTGGAAATCAATCTGAATGTATCTCAGAAAATTGGCAATAGTTCTATGTCAAGACTCAGCCACACCACTCCTGTGCATGTACCCAATAAAAGCTCCACCAAACCACAAGGACTTTTGCTCAACTACATTCCTAGCAGCTTTATTTGTAATAGCCAGAAACTGGAACTAACCTAGATGTCCTTCAACCAAAGAATGGATAAAGAAACTATGGCACATTTACACAGTGGAATACTACCCAGCTATTAAAAACAAGGAAACCTTGCAATTCGCAGGCAAGTGGATGGAACTAGAAAAGATCATTCTGAGGCAGGTAACCCAGACCTAGGAAGATACACATGACAGGACCCTAACATAACTATGCTCTGAGAGGCCCCACCCAGCATCACATTGAAACAGAGGATGAGACCCACACCTAAACAATAGGTAAAGCTTGGGGAGTCTTGTAGAAGAGTGGGAGGAAGAACAAAGTGACCCAGAGGGGACAAGAACATCACAAGAAGACCAACAAAGTCAACTAACCTATGTCCCTGGGGGCTTACAGAGACTGAAGCACCAACCAAAAAGCATGTATGGTCTGGACCTAGGTCCCCTACACATATGTAACTGATGAGTACCTCAGTATTCATGTTGATTACCTAGTAAGTGGAGCAGATACAGTCCCTGACATAGAGTCTGTTGCCTGTTTGAGGATCACCTTTCTCTAGATAGGCTGCCTTGTCTGCCCTCAGTGGAAGAGGATGCTCTTAGTTCTGATGTGACTTGAAGAGCGGGGGGTAGGTTGATTGGTAGGTTGATTCTCCTCTTTTCTGAGGAGAACGGGGTGGGAAAGTGGGAAGGGTGGGAACAGGTGGAGAAGAGGGAGGGGGATACATTCAGGATGTAAAATGAATAAATGAATAAATAGTAATATAAATATGTGATATGCAGGATATCTGATATTTGACACCCAAAAGGGGTCTTGAACCACAAGTTGAGAATACTACTCTAGCTTGTGTCAAGTTTATATAACCAACCAGTACACCACTCCATGGCCTGGGCTCCCAGACTGAATAAGTAAATGAAAGGAAAGCAGATACAGACATAGACCCTACATGGGGGCTCACACCTTTAATCCCAGCATGCAAGAGGCATGTGGATATCTGTGAGTTCAAGACAGCCTGGCCTACACATTGAGTTCCAAGGGCAGCCAGGGATATATGGTGAGACCCTACCTCTAAACACATTTTTAAAGAGTATACTGACACATCTGTATAAAAATATCAGGAGACAATGAGACGACACAATGGATAAAGGCACTTATCACCAAGTCCAACAACCTGAGTTCAACCCCTGGAGAGAATTGACTCCCAAACCAAAAGTAGTCTTCTAACCTACACACACACACATACACATACACATACACACACATACACACACATACACACACATACACATACACACACATACACACACATACACACACACACACACACATACACACACATAAACATACACACACATACACACACATACACACACATACACACACATACATATACACACACATACACACACATGCACACACATGCACACACATACACACAC
The DNA here is from genome assembly GCA_907164525.1 of Lophiomys imhausi. NCBI lineage: Eukaryota > Metazoa > Chordata > Mammalia > Rodentia > Muridae > Lophiomys > Lophiomys imhausi. The sequence continues at coordinate 9,756,027 of CAJQZJ010003646.1, forward strand.
ATACACACACATACACACACATACACACAC
>CAJQZJ010003646.1:9756456-9774571 GCA_907164525.1 Lophiomys imhausi
ACATACACACACACATACACATACACACACATACACACACATACACACACACACATACACACACACACACACACACACACACACATTTTAAAAAATGTGTATGAATGCCGGGCGGTGGTGGCGCATGCCTTTAATCCCAGCACTTGGGAGGCAGAGGTAGGTGGATCTCTGTGAGTTCGAGGCCAGCCTGGTCTATAAAGCGAGTCCAGGACAGCCAGAGCTGTTATACAGAGAAACCCTGTCTCGAAAAACCAAAGAAAAAAATGTGTATGAATATTTTGTTTGTGCACCATGTGCATGTCTGGTGCCTGTGGAGGCCAGATGAGGGCATCAGATCCTCTGGAACTGGATTACAGACAGTTGTCAGCTGCCATGTGAGTGAGGGAATAGAACCCCAGTCTTCAGAGAAATATGTCTGAGCTGTCTCTCCAGCCACACTTTTTTCTCTTAAGTAGAAAGCCAGCTGAGGGCTAGAACCTCTTCTTTTTTTTTTTTTTTTTTTTTTTTTTTTGGTTTTTCGAGACAGGGTTTCTGTGTATAACAGCTCTGGCTGTCCTAGACTCACTTTGTAGACCAGGCTGGCCTCGAACTCACAGAGATCCGCCTACCTCCTCTGCCTCCCAAGTGCTGGGATTAAAGGCGTGCGCCACCAATGCCCGGCTAGAACCTCTTCTTTTTGCTTCTTGATTCACAGAGCTGTGAGCAAGCAGCTTTCCACTCAAGCCATGGAGCCACCTGTAGCCAAGACATTCCCACTAAAACAAACTATATCCCCTCAGACTGTAAACCAAAATAAACCCTTCTTCCCTCGAGTTATCTCTTATCAGCTATTTGACCTAGAAGAGGACAAGTAGCTAATATATTAGTCTATTGCCATTCCCCTGTATCGAAGCTCAGCTCACGTAACCATAATGGGCTTTTATCAGTTTTGAAGCCTTCCATCTCTCCATCTTCCAAATAATACTGGTGATTCATTTGTATTGTCTGTTTGTTTTGTTGTTGTTGTTTCTGACTCTGCACATTTCTTTCTGTTTTCTTGAGGTAAGGAAAAAAAATCTGTGATTTACCCAGTGGTGTAATTTATCCAACCTGGCTTTTTTTCACTTGGAGCCAGCTGTTGACATTTGTCAATATAGTTGCCAATGAAAGGTCTCTGTGCTGGGGACAGAGCAGTCTCTTCTTGGCATGGAAGTCCAGGAAAACTCAAAGTTCACATCAACAATTCAGGGATATTGAAAATACTTGCTTAACCTCACCCTTTTAACTTACAGTGCCCCAGAAGTCCTGGGGACATAAGAGGACGTGACGAAGATCAATATGGAGAGGTTTTTAATAAACTGGGAGTTCCCAAAGGAAACTGGGGAAGAGTGAGGGAGAGAGAAGTTTCTAGAAAGATAAGTAACCAGAAGAGAAAAATCCTCTTAAAGATCCTGTTCATCTAAAAGGCATCTGCATCTGTTGTTTATTCCACCAGAGTCCTCCAGTGATGTGTCTGTACAGTGTGCAGAGAGAGACAAGTGACAAGTCTAAAGATACAGTTTGTGGCTGATTTAGCTTTACTGGTGGAATGCCTGCCTAGAATGCACGAAGGCCTGGATTCGATCCCCAGCACCACATAAACCAGGTGTGGAGGTGCACATCTGTAATGCCAGAACTTGGAAAGAGGAGGCAGCCTGTTTGATTGGAGGGTTTTTTTTTTTGTTTTTTGTTTTCTTTTTTTCTTTGTGTGTCTGTGATAATGTCAGTGAATGCAGGTACCTGCGGAGGCCAGAAAAGGAAGTTGGATTTGCTAGAACTAGTTGCAAGTAGTTTTCTGCTCTACTTGACATGAGTGCTGGGAACTGAAGTCATGTCCTCAGAAAGAACAGCAGGCACCCTTGGCCACTGAGCCATCTCTCCAGTCCCTGCTTTGTTCCCCCTACCCTTTGTTTGTTTGGTTTTCTGGTTTTGTTTGGCTTTTTGTTTTTGTTGCTGATGTTTATATCAGGGCCCCATGTATCTTCCCAAGATGTCCTCCAGCTGCCTATGTAGCTGTGGATGACTTTTACTGTCCTGTCCTCCTGTTTCTCTGCCTTCCAAGTACTGTGATGATGATAAAGCACACATGGTTTGGGTTGTTTGAGACAGGGTGTCAATCTTTACCTAAATTGTCCAGGAACTCATATTGATCCTCTGGACTATTATTTCCCAAATACTGGAATTAAAACTCCACATATATATATATATATATATGTATATATATATATATATATTTTTTTATGTGTGTGAGAGAGAATGTGTGAATGCACATATGTACATGTTGTTTATGCTCCTGCCATGGTACACATGCCACAGTGCACATGTATAGGCTCGAAAACAACTTTCAGGAGTTCTCTCTTTCTACCATGTGGGATCAAACTTGGGGCATCAGGCTTGGTGTGTGAGAGTCCTGAGCCATCTCCCCAGGCCTTATGTCTTTTCTCTTTCTCTCTTTTCTTTTGTTTTTGGAGACAGGGTTTTTCTGTGTAGCACTGGCTATCCTGGATCTCACTCTGTAGCCAAGCTGGCCTTAAAATCACAGAGATCTCCCTGCCTCTGCCTCCTGGCCATTATAGCATTATAGACAGTTTCAAACTGCCATGTGGGTGCTGGGATTTGAACCTGGGTCCTTTGGAAGAACAGCCAGTGCTCTTAACCGCAGAGTCATCTCTCTAGTTTCTTTCTTTCTTTCTTTCTTTCTTTCTTTCTTTCTTTCTGTCTCTCTCTCTCTTTCTTTCTTTCTTTAAATTTTATGCAGGGTTTCCTCTGTGTAGCCCTGATTGTACTGAATATTTTTTCCCACAAATTGCATACTGAAGTGTTTGGACTTGCTTCAACATTCTGTAGCCATAAAACACAAAATGCAAAAGAACATTGAGGAAAATAATATACAGCAAAATTACACTGTGCATATGGGAGTTGTGATGCTCACTGCTTTTCACATATATTTGAAATGTTTTAAATAAAATTTTAATGATGATGTCATTTGGCTAAGCCTCTCTTTCATTGTTTCCTTCCTAAATAATGGCTTTTATCTTTGTACTTGCTTAAGAATGGGATCTTCGTAGCAATGTCTTTAAACTGTAAGATTAAAAATAACTTCAACCTGCCCCTAGAGGCATTGCAGATGTGTCTGCTATGTCACATATGCATCCGTAGGTGGAAGAGAGGAGAAAGGCTATATCTACATTCAGTGTTCTGACCTATGAATATCAGAATGAATAGTAGCTTAACATTCTTGGAAGAAGAAAAAAGAAGCAAGGTGGATACTAACACCACTTTGGCACCATGGGGTAGCCTGTGATGACTACCAGACCAGTACCAGACAAGCACCAGATGGGTTCCCAAGACAGGGAACAAACCAGAAACTAGAAGAACTCTGCCTGGCCCTGGATGTGGGGGTTATGGGTGAGCCAGCCCTGCCTATGGTATGCTATGTGGTGGCTAGGGAGAGATCCCCTCCCCTCCCTTTTGCCCTGACCATCATTATCATTGGCCGACAGGAGATCTGACCCAGATAAGGTCACAAGAGCAAGAGAGCTGTCCCTGCCCCTCACATGCTGCAGCATTCAGGAGAGCAGACACTGCACCTTTCCATAGTAAAACTGGCCATGCAAGTGGAGGTTGCAGGTCCAGAATCAGGACTTTGAGTTGGCCCACCCCAACATCTACCCCATGGATGAACTGCTGGGGTACAAGAAGAGGTCAGTTCTGCTGAATCTCCATGACACAGGACAGTTACGGCATATCTGAGAGTTCCAGTGAGGTTCCAGTACTGATGGAGTAGTGGAAACCAGAGGCCTCGTATCAGACCAAGGAGTCATTATAATGAACATTTGCAAGCAGAATGTGTGGACACAGGGGAATATTGTGGGACATACTGAGGTACACTGCAGCTTACACAATGAGCTGTTATTTTTTATGCTGGGACAGATTGCAAGGGTGAGGGTGAGTCTGTGGGGAGGTGGGAGGTGGGAGGGAACAGGGTGCATGATGTGAAATTCACAAAATATTTTTTTTCAATTAAAAGAAAAAAATTACTTTAAGGAGAGATCAATAGAGAGTCAAATGTTTTCTTCTGAATCTTTTTTTTTTTTAAATTAGATCTGAGCCAGGATCTTGTTTCAGTCCAGGTTGCTCTCAAGTTTAAAATCCTCCCACCTCTGCCAAACCCCTAGGGGCTGGGATATTCTGTATATACCACCACATCTGACCTCTAAATCTTTTTGTTTTGTTTTGATTTGGTTTTGGTTTTGGTTTTTGAGACAGAATTTTTTTTCTGTGTATCAGCCCTGGTTGTCCTGGAACTCGCTCTGTAGACCAGGCTGGCCTCAAACTCACAAAGAGCTACCTGCCTATGCCTCCAGAGTGCTGGGATTAAAAGTGTACACCACCACACTTGGCTTTGATTTATTTTTATTTTATTTTATTACATTTATTTATTTGTTCATTCATTTGTGTGTGTGTGTGTGTGTGTGTATGTGCATGCACATGCATACATACATAGGTGTGCCGTGGCAAATGCATGTGGAGGTCAGAGGTCAATATTCGGGAGTCATATCTCTCCTACCATGTAGCTTCTGGGAATCAAACTCAGGTCATCAGGCTTAATGGTCTGTGTTTACTCTCTGATCTATCCTGCTGGTTCTTTGCTTAATTTTTTTTTTTTGATTTTTCAAGACAGGGTTTCTCTGTGTATCCTTGGCTGTCCTGGACTCCTTTTGTAGACCAGGCTGGCCTTGAACTCACAGAGATCCACCTCTTGGCTTAATTTTTAAAAAGCAAAATAAAATTTCAAAATCTTCTGAGGACTACTGAAGTAGCCATTCTTTCATAGCAGCCATTTGGTGACTTGTCACATATTCAGCTTTTCACTGTATTGGGCAGTTTGGCCAGGAAACCTGGGAATGTCCTTGTACCTGGAATTTGTTGTTGCTCGCTAACCTTGCAGAGAAAGTGGGAAGATTCTGAGGTGTGTGTTGCCATGGTTACCCTGTCCCGTATTTACAGGTTTTGTTCTGCCTGGTTCTCGAGACCCCAAAGATCACCCAGGAGCCAACTCCGATGTAAATATGTGAGGGTTGTTTATTCAAGCTCAGAGCTTGGACTCTCAACACACACTGACACAGCAGTTTGAGTTGAGAGCCCCCAGACCCCAAAGTACAGAGTTTATATAGAGACTCAGGCCAAGAAGCAGGTTCTTTACCATATGATTGGATGACATTTGGGTAGCTAGTCATGTCCATTTCTGATTGGCTCGTTGTTACTAAATAATCAGCTAAGGTCAGCTTGACCACCAGAAAGTTTGTTTAGACTTTTTGGGTGCTTTCTAAGAGTGAGCTGTCTGGTGATGATGAGGGAACACCCCTGGAATACAAGGTTGGGTACATTTTGTTGTTGTTCTGGAACTAGAGGTCAGCTCTGAGTCAAACTTAATACAAAATGGAATCTTTTTTCAAGATGGATTCAGTCAGGCTCCACAGTTTTAACTTTATAGTGAACTGATGAGTAATAAAGTTTGACACTTTGATCAGAGTCTGTCTTGGTGTTCCTCCTTGTGTTCTTTGTCTCTCCAAGTCCCCCCACCCACACACAAGCGGTATGCAAGTGAAAAGTCGCAGGCGAAGACAGACTATTTGGTGTGATGGTGTGTGCCTTTAATCCCAACCCTTGGGAGTCAGAAGCAGGCAGATCTCTTTGAGTTCAGCTACACAGAACATAGGAAAATGTAAATAAAATAAATAGGTTAATGTGTTTGTTTATTTATTTATTTATTTATTTATTTATTTATTTATTACCATGTTCCCATCAAAACACCACTCTGGGTCACTTTACAAATCAGTACTGTTGTCATGTAGACATGAAGTACTCCTCCCTCGAAAGGCTCCCATATGGAGGCCCAATCTTTGAGAGTGGTGATAAGATTCCAAGGATTTGGAACTAATCTTGGATTCATCCATTAGCGGATTCATAATTTGATGGGAAGTGATGGAATTTTGTTTGTTTGTTTTTTTTATTCTTTTAAAGACATGCTTTCTCTGTGTGGCCTTGGCTGTCCTGGACCTGCTTTGTAGACCAGGCTGGCCTCAAACTTACAGAGATCCACCTGTTTCTGCCTCCTGAGTGCTGGGATTAAAGGCCTGCACCACTACAGCTGTCGGTAAGTGTTGGAAATTAAGAAGGTGGGGCCCAGTGGGAGTAAGTATCTCCGTGGGATGTGTCTTCGGAGGCTATTTCTTCTCCCTAGCCTTCTCTGCTTCTAGGTGCCATGAAGTCAGCAACTTTACTCTGCCACATGTGTCCTGGCACAATGCACTGCTTAAGGGCCCAGAGACAATGGAACCAAGTGACTGTGGACTGAAAACTCTGACACCACGAGGCAAAACCCAACCTTCTTTACTTAAATTCTCCTCCAGGGTATTTATCACAGCAGCAAAATAACTAACACAAATGCCTCTGAAGTCTTTTTCTCTCAATGATATGAACCTCTGTTATTATAAGCACTGGTTTTTCTCTAGAAGGGAAAGGAAGGATGGAGTAGGTGCTTCTGGAGCCCAAGGCTGTGGTCATTGAACAAAACCAGAGCCAGTTCAGGGATAAACCCTTTGTCACAAAGATTGCCAGCCAGGGATACATAGTGAGACCCTGTCTCAAAAATTAAACAAACGGGCTGGAGAGATGGCTCAGTGGTTAAGAGCACTGGTCCTTCTTAGGAAGGACCCGGGTTCAAATCCCAGCACCCACAAGGCAATTCACAGCTGTCTGCAATTGCCGGGCGTGGTAATGCTCACTTTTAATCCCAATACTAGGGAGGCATAGGCAGGTGGATCTCTCTGAGTTCAAGGCTAGTCTAGTCTACAAAGTGAGTCCAGGACAAGCAGGTATACACAGATAAACCTTGTCTCAACCCCCCCCCCCACACACACAAATTAAACAAACAAGCAAAACCTGTCAAGATATGGGTTAGAGTTGAATGGCTCAGTGGTTAATAGTGGGTATTGTTCCTGCCAAGGATTTGAACTTGAACTTAAATCACTGTGCTTAGTCATAATGATGCACCAAACCGATGTCTTAGATGTGACTGACTATTACCATGGTAAGTTAACGATACAGGATTCACAATAAGGGAAACCGGATGCAAAATGCAGGAACTCTGGGATTTTTCAACTTGGTTACAAATAACAAAACGGCCCTAAAACTTAAAAAGGTCTTTTATCTGGTGGGGGGCCCCAACAACGCCTCCTTCATAGGGTTGTTGTGGGAAACCAGTGAGACAGAACAGGCTATGTGAGACTCAGCGATTGGCACACAAACGTATTGCGGGTCATTTTGGTGAAACGCGGAACAAAAAGCCCTGCCCCTTCTGCGTTTCACTCAGGACCTGCACTAGCGCACTTCCGGCTTCGCACAAGGACGTGCTTCCGGGGCCGGGGCCAGCCGCAGTTCTCACGCCCTGCTGGACTCGAAACTGGCCCCACCCCGGAAGTAGTGTGTCCCTTGGCCACTGTAGGGCGGAAGCTGCTGATGGCGGGGAAAACAGCCCTGCACAGGCGGGTATGTTGGTGCTGTTGCTAGACGACGGACAGACAGTAGCTTCATTTTCTCAGCCCGTGGTCTGCCCAGGACCTAACCAGAGGCAACCGGAGCAGGGTTGAGCTTAAGAGTTGTCCCCCGCCGTGCAGGACCCGCGGCCAGCCCGGCGGCGGTAGTGGGGCCACGCCACCTGCAGGGAAGAACTCGAGCCGAGGCGGGAAGATGGCTGCAGACAAGCCTGCAGGTGAGGAGCCCGCGCCGCGACTCAGGGGCTGACACACTGCGCGCGGGAACAGCGGGGTCTGCGTGGGGGACTCGAGAGCCACTTGACTTCGCTCCCCACTTCTGTACCCCACTCTTCTTAGCTGTCGCTACTGTGAGTCCAGTGGTTTTCTGCTGTGACCTGTCGTGAATCCACTGCAGACCTTCCTTGCTTTGCTCTCTCCAAGATAATTCTGGCCCAGGAATTTAAAATTTGTCACTCCGCTTTCCAGACGCTTCAAGGGAACGTCTTCCGGAGCATACACAGTTGCCCCAATGGCCCCAGGCGTAGCCACTGAAAGGGCCCTCTGGTCACCGGGTCCAGTGGAATCCTCCTTCTGAAAACTTTAAATAGGTGTGAAGTTTCAGTGTGTCTTCTGCCTGCTCTCAGCTATCTTGTCTCGCTTCTCGCTAGCCCCTCAAGATTAACTTCTTTTTAAAAGTCTTAATTATGTGTCTGAGTGCAGGTCCTGCAGTGACCAGAAGATGACGTTGTATCTGCTGGATCTGGAGTTACACAGTTGTGGGCCTCTTCTTGGGGGTGCTTGGAACCCAGTCTTGATCCTCTGTAAGAACAGCAAGTGCTGTTAAGCGCTGAGCCATCCTTCCAGCCCCAAAATTAAGTCCTTAATGGTTCCTGTGGTGCCCCCATAAAATTTTTCCCATTAGGGAATATAAGACTTTCTAGCCCATTCATTACCTGGAAAGTCTGCTTTTTTTTTTTATTTTCTTTCAAAGTAATATTCTTTGTGGTATTCCGGTTTTAGTGAAAGAAATGTAAATGACAAGAATCTAAATTGATCAGTATATTTTTTATTCTTTTTTTAATGTTTATTACTTCAGGTTACAGTACATTTTTTATGGTGAAATTTAAAAGAAAAAATCTTAGTGGGCATACATTTTAGGTGATCTTCATCCAAACAACTACAGATGAACTTTAAGTTAGAGTGAGCCTGTCCCAATGCAGGTACAGATGAACAAAGCCCCTGGAGAATCTTCTCAGTGATTCCTTAAGAAAACAGTAAAGTCGCCAGTCGGTGGTGGCACACGCCTTTAATCCCAGCACTTGGGAGGCAGAGGCAGGTGGATCTTTGTGAGTTCGAGGCCAGCCTGGTCTACAAAGTGAGTCCAGGACAACCAGAGCTGTTATACAAAGAAACCCTGTCTCGAAAAGAAAAAAGAAAACAGTGAAGATTTAGAGAATGTGGCTAATACAGGGTGTTGTAGAATTGATTGGTTGGTTGATTGATTGTTTGAGAGAGGTTCTCACTATATAGCTCTGGCTAGCCTAGAGCCTGTGTAGGCCAGGCTGTTCTCAAACTCAGACACTCCTAACCTCTGGACTAAAGGCGTGCATGGGCCACCATACCTACTGCTGTAGAATTTTAGATAGGTTGGTCAGAGAAATCTTTTTTTTTTTTTTTTTGGTTTTTCAAGACAGGGTTTCTCTGTGTAGCCCTGGCTGTCCTGGACTCAATTTGTAGACCAGGCTGGCCTCGAACTTGCAAAGATCCACCTGCCTCTGCCTCCCAAGTGCTGGGATTAAAGGCGTGCGCCACCACTGCCCGGCTCAGAGAAATCTTCTTATGAGGTGATTTTTTTTAAATTACTTTTATTAATTTATTTATTTTTTCGAGATAGGGTTTCTCTGTGTAGCCCTGGTTGTCTTGGACTCACTTTGTAGACCAGGTTGGCCTTGAACTCACGGAGATCCACCTGCCTCTGCCTCCTGAGTGCTGGGATTAAAGGTGTGCGCCACCATGCCAGGCCATTACAGACAGCTGTGAACTGCCATGTGGATGCTGGGATTTGAATCCCGGTCCTTTGGAAGAACAGTCAGTGTGTTCTTAACTGCTGTGCCATCTCTCTAGCCCCTAAAAATTATTTTTAATTGTGGATGGATGCACAAGACTACAGATGCCTGGAGAGGCTGTCCGAGGAATTGGATCCCCCAAGCTGGAGTTACAGGTGGCTGTGGGTGCTGGGAATCCAACTCAGGTCTTCTGAAGAGCAGTATGTGCGCTATCACCAAGCCCCAAGGAGGTTTTTCTTTTTTTTTTTTATTTGTATGTGTGTGTGAGTGTTCGTCTGTACATCATGCCTTGGCTTTCAAGGATCGAACTCAAGTCCTCAGAGTTACATCACAAGGCTGAAAGCATCTTTACCCACCAAGCCACCTGCTGAACCAACCCCCACTGGGATAATATGTGAGCAGAGATGAATAAAGTGAAAAAATGAGCCGTATGGTGTAACCGAACTTTTAAATTATTATTTAACACTTATTTATTTATTACTAAATTCACTTATAACAAACACCAACAATTTCTTAACTATTAATCCTATAAATTCCTACAACCCCATTAACCTATCCACTAAACCTATTGATAATTATAACAACTACTTTCATAACCTTTTAGAATGATACAGTCTCTGGGGCAGGTACTCAGTCGTCAAGAACACAGTCTTTGTTGTAGATTCTTTAACGCACTTAGCAGTCCTTTTTCTGGATCTTTCAGATGCAGGTTCATCAGGGTCAGTTGGTTATTGCAGTCTCACCTTAAATAAGGCTTCATGCTTTCTTCTCTGTGGGAGACCCCAGCCGTCTGCAAGCCAACTTACTTCTTTTGAATCAGGAACTCAGCTGCTCTGCCTCAGTCCTTAAAGCCAGGCACAATTTCTTTTAGGCCACTGTTCGGACAGATCAAACCCCTCTAGGCAAAAGCTGAGCCACAAGGTTTAGTCCTTGGCCTTTTGGTGTCTTGCTCAGGCTTTCTTTGCTCACCAGCTTTTTTCTGCTTCAGGGAAATCTGGCCATCAAATGATGGCCAGCACTTTTTTCAGCAGGACTCTTGGAGCTCTCTAGCATCAGGGGCCTCTTCTCTTTCTGGGCTCCATGCACTGTCCTTAAATAGAAGGAACTCTGTTTCAGCTTAATTTGGGCTCCGCCCACTTTGCAGCTGAAAACAATGTCAGGCCAGATACTTTGTTTCTTCAAGTCTGTTAAGTCTTTCCTGTTTTCCTGACTTCAACCTTGTTTTTCAGTCTATTAAGTCTTTCCTGACTTCATGCTGATAATGCTCTTCATGCCCCAAATTAAGAGACAGTATCAGAAACCCCTATATATTTTCTAAATCTAATTTATCTAACCCCTACAGTATGGTGTACGATGGGTGAAGGGTATGCATTGCCTGTCCAAGTCTAGACAAGGAACCAACATTGTCCTTGCTAATTAAGACAGTGCTTCTGTCCTGTCCCGTCGCTTCCCCCCACCCCCACCCCAGGGAGGCTGTTGCCTTCGTTTTCCTAGAACCATCTTACTAGATATACAGGACTACCCAGTTCAGGTCCTACCACGGTCATATAGCATCCCTCCACTGGCTCACTCATTCATGAAGATGCTGTGCAGGTGCTCCTTCAGATGTTGAAGTGAGTTCATACTGGCTGCCTGTGAGGACTTGCACTTCTGTGTGCTCAGAGCTATGTGACATGTCTAGTTGAAAGATCAGAGCAACCTAGTTGTTCTTGGCCTAGGACACTGTTCCTGCTGAGATGCTGAATTTGTATAAAGTAGATGAGTTTGGTTGGTAAAGTTCTTGTGAATCTCTGCTGGGGTCTTTTGTATGTTTGTTCATTTTTGGTTTTTGAGACAGGGTTTCTCTGTGTAGCCCTGGTTGTTCTGGAGCTCACTCTGTAGACCAGGCTGGCCTTGAACTCAAAGATCTGCCTGCCTCTTCCTCCCAATAGCTGGGATTAAAACACCACCACCACCTGGCCAAATCTCTGCTGTTTTAAATGACATGGTTCTGGCCTTCAGATTTCCATATTTTCTCTTTCACGCTAGTGGTTTTTAATTTTTTTATTTTTAAGCTTTTATATATTTTTAATTATGTGTGTGTGCATGTCTTTGTGTTGGTACATGCATATGTGGAAAGGTATTAGAGGATTCCAGAATAGGTTGTTTTGGTCCCTTGAGCTCCTGTGACAGGCAGTTCTGAGCCACCTGGTATGGTTTTGGGATCCAAACTCTGGTCTCTGGAAGAACAGCACACACTTTAAAAATCATATCTATTCACATTAGCTTTCAGAAAGTGTTGCTAGTCATGTGTGGTAGCACATGCCTTTAATCCCAGCACTGTGGAGGCAGAGGCAGGTGGATCTCTGTGAGTTCAAGGCCAGCCTGGTCTACAGAGTGAGTCCAGGACAGCCAGTACTACACAGAGAAACCCTGTCTTGAAAAACCAAAAGAAAAAAAAAATAAGTGTTGCTAGTCTCTTCCTATCCATTCTGTTTGCTTCACTGATCTATGTTATTCTCATTTTTGTGAATGTGTGTATATAGTGTGTATGTGTGCATGTTTTTATGTGAGGGGTACACATAGCCATGGCAGGTGTGTGGAGGTCAGGGAGAAGCCTTGGGTGTCTTCGCCTTCCACCATTTTTTTAAAAAGATTTATTTATTTATTTTTAATAAATAAATATGAGTGCTCCATCTGCATGTACACCTGCATGCCAGAAGAGGGCATCAGATCGCATTATAGATGGTTGTGAGCCACCATGTGGTTGCTGGGAATTGAACTCAGGACCTCTGGAAGAGCAGCCAGTATCTTAACCACTGAGCCATCTCTCCAGACCCACCATTTTGTTATTTAAGATTTATTTTATTTTGAATTATATGTCCATTTGTATGTCTGTGCATGGTTATATACCTGTGAGTGCAGTGCCTCCAGAGCTCAATCCCCTAAAACTGAAGTTACAGGCAGTGTGAGCCCCCTGACCTGGGTGCTGCAAGAACAGTATGCTGCTCTTACCCACCGAGCCGTCTCTGCAGCTGCCCACTTTGTATTTGAGGCAAGGTCTCTGTGGTTGTTTGCCACTGAGTTGCATACTCCAAGCTAGCTGCCCTCGAGTTTCAAGGGCTTCTTCACTTGTGTTCACTGCCCATCCATCTCACAGTGGGAGTGCTGGGATTACAGTCACATGCCACCCTGTCTGGCTTTAAATGGATTCTGAAGATCTAACTCAGGTTGTATGGCTGTATGCCAAGCATTTTTACCCATTAAGCCCTCTCACCAGTCTCTCGCTGCTCTTTATTTTTCTAAAATAATCATTGAATGTGCTGTTTTCTTCTTTATAAGTTTTCTAAGGTTGTCTCATTGGTTACCACCAAGTCTTTACTCCTAATAAGGTTTATGAGGTTTTTCGGTCTTCTTTCAAACTTGGGTCCTCTGTGGGAGCAGCAAGAACTCTTCACCCTGAGACATTGCTCCAGCTGCTGCTTTTTACATTTTTTTATTACACATCTATCCATCCATCCATCCATGCATCTATTGTGTATAAGAGTACATACCCTAATTCATGTGTAGAGGTCAGAGGACAACTTAATGGGAGTCATTTCTCTCTGCCAATTCTCTCCTTCCAAGAATTAAATTTGGGCTTCCAGTGGCTTGTTGAACCATCTTGGTGGCCTGAGAAACCTTTTTAAGCCTCAGTGTTCCTATATGTTAAGTAAAAAATGGTGATAGTATCTTTCTCCTAGAGCTAGTAAAGGCCTAAATGACAGCACCTGTAATCTGGTAGGGCTGGTTGGGTTTTTTGTTTTTGTTTTTTTGGGGGTTTTTTTTGTTTGTTTGTTTTGTTTTTTGTACTTTTTGAGCCACAGTCTCACTAATACCCTGGCTGGCCTGAGGATTCTCTATGTAGACCAGGCTGGCCTCAAACTCCCAGAGACCCATTTGTCTTTGCCTCTCAAGTGCTGGAATTAAAGGCATATACCACCATGCCCAGACTTTGGGGGGGAGGGGTTAGTGGTGATGGGGTTTTTTTGTTTGTTTGTTTTTTGAGACAGGGTTTCTCTGTGTATCCCTGGCTGTCCTGGAACTTACTCTAGACCAGACTGGCCTTGAACTCATAGAGATCTACCTGCCTCTGCCTCCACCTCGGAGTGTTGGGTTCAAAGGTGTGCACCACCACCACCACCACCTGGCTATGAACAGTTTATTCTTTAATGCCTGTGAGATGGCTCCGTGGCTAAAGGTAGTTTCTTTTAAACCTGACACCCAGAGTTCCAGTCCCAGGACCATGTAGTAGGAGAAAACTGCCTTCTCTAAGTTATCCTCTGAACTACACATGCACAAGTGAATAAATGTCACTAAGGAAACAGTAAATAGCAGCTAAATTTTCTTAGGGCAGTGGCTTGTGAAGCGAAGCCAGGCGTGTTAGAGTTGTAGGCCTGTAGTCACTGGTTGGATGAAGCCCCAAGCCTTGGGCGAGGTGATAGTTAGGTCTTGTTTTCTTCATTTGTTAACTGAGAACTGTAATAGCTTTCTAGTTTACTTATTTCAGAGGGTTATAGCTTGTTAGAATCCAGTGAAGTAGAGGATATGTTTTAGGTGACTCTTCTGGGTGAAAGTGAACTTAAATCTGGAAAGTGCCAGCCCAGGGTACAGGAAGTGAAGAAGAAGGCAACAAGGGAAGATGCAGTGCATTCTGCCCTAGTCTTGATCTACCACGCACTGGGAGAAACCATGGCAGTCACTTCCTATGGGATAGTTTTTAAGGGAGCCTCACCCTTCGACCAGCCTCTGAAGCAGTTTTTGAAAGTAATGCATAAGGGACAGAAAGAAGAGAGAAATTTGTCTGGGTGGCTCCTCCTGCTTTTTCCTGGTTGGTTAAGGTCATCTAACTGGGAAGTGCAGATTGTCTTGTGTGACTCCTTGGCAGTTGGTCAGCTGGTAGATCCTAAGCTGTCTTCAGACTCAGAATCTTGGGCTGGAGAGATGGCTCAGCGGTTAAGAGTACTGGCTATTCTTCCAAAGGACCCAAGTTCAAATCCCAGCACCCACATGGCAGTTCACAGCTGTCTGAAATTGCCTGGCGTGGTTGTGCACGCCTTTAATCCCAGCACCCCGAAGGCAGAGGCAGGCGGATCTCTGTGAGTTCGAGGCCAGCCTGGTCTACAAAGCGAGTCCAGGACAGCCAGGGCTACACAGAGAAACCCTGTCTCGAAAAACCAAAAAGAAAAACAAACAAACAAAAAGACTCAGAATCTTCCTTCCTCAACCTCCTGAGGTGCTGGGATTACAGATGTGTGTCATCATGCCCAGTTTACTTCAGTGCTGGATGCTAAATGTCCAAAATCAAGTGGCAGCATTTCAGCCTCTGGTGAGGACAGGGGTGCCTGTGTGTGTGAGAGTTCTGGTGATCAAACAGGAAGTCAACAGGGTGTGATGACACAACACAGGTCTGCAATCCCAGCACTTAGGAATCTGAGGCAGAAGAATTGCCCGAAAGGTTGAGGTCAGCTGGGCCGAGAAATGTAGTGAGTCCCAGGCCTTGCTGGGCTACAGGCTGAGACACTGTCTCAACAAAACCCAACACAGCCGCCATATGTGGTTGCACACGCTTTTAATCCCAGCACATGGGAGGCAGAGGCAGACGGATCTCTGAGTTCAAGGCCAGCCTGATTTACAAAGAGAGTCCAGGACAGCCCAGGGTTACACAGAGAAACTCTGCCTCAAAAAACTAAACAAGTAGACCAAAACCAAAAACAAAAAAACCAGCACAAAGAGCAGACTTGCTGTCCCCAAGTGCTTTTTATTCAGAGCTGGCCTTAAACTCACAATGTACCTGCCTCCATGTGCCACCACGCCAGCCACCCTGAGAATACAGAGTACCTTACTCTGGTCTCTGGAATGTGTGTTCTCCCATTTTTTCTAGCTCCTCTGGTCTTAGAGTAAAGGAACATGGTTTGTGGGATTGGAACTGTAGAATATAACTCCTTTGTTTTGGTTTGGTTTTTTGGAGGGTGTGTGTTGTATGTGTGTGTGTGGTACATGCACAGGAGTGGGTGAACCAGCCTGTGGAGGCCAGAGAAGGACATGTGTCTTTCACTGTCTCATTCTCTTGATACAGGGTCCTTCAGTGAACCAGAAGCTAACTGTTTTAGCTTAACTGGCTGGCCACTTAGCTCCTGGGACCCTCCTGTCTCTGTCCTATGTTTGGGTTACAACATGTACAGCCATTCCCAGCTTTTTATGTGGGGTCTGGGGATTCACACTCACATTGTCATGCTTGCAGAGTCAGCACTCTTATCCACAGACCCATCTTCTCAGGCACGTTATTCCTTTGGGTGTGTAATTCTCTACATCATATTCAAGCCATGTATATGTGCAGTTTAGATGAGTTCAAAGGAAAAACTTGGAATGGTAGAAGCCACATCTGAGCTGTCCTAAAAGCTCCGTGGTGACTTTAGTGAGGGTTGTCATGTCAGCACAAAGAAGGTGGAGGCAAGAGGACCTTCAGATTAATCTTTGGTTACGTAGTGAGTTTGAGGCTAGTCTGGGCTACATGATAGCCTGTCTCAAAAATAAAACAAAGTGAAAAGACATTGTTTAAACTTTGCCCTGCCAAGACATTGCAGATATCTTGTGGCCATACTGTCTATCTTACCCTTTCAACATTGTTGTGTTCTCCGTCTTTCCTTGATGGTCCCTGGAGATGCATTTGAACAGTACAGTTTGTAGTCATCCTCCAATCAGCTTTGACGCATTAACATTCTGTGTTGGAATATATCTGTGCTTTCAGTTAACTGACTTTCAGTTTGGAAGAAGTGCTACATTTCCTTTCTGTGTAGTTGAAACCTACGTGTGTGTGTGTGTGTGTGTGTGTGTGTGTGTGTGTGTTTAGAAATGAAGTCTTTTAGCTTAAAGAACGTCAAAGTCTGTGCATCCAAGAGCTCTGTCCACCTTCGTCAACCATGTTCCTTAGGCCAGGGGAGAAGGAAAATGAAGCTTCTGGAGGACCGGTCTTACTCACTCTCCATTGGCAATGGAGACTACTTTTGGAAAAGTAAAGAAAGATTGTGGGAATATGTGCAGACGCTGTCTGGTAAGAAGTCAGCAGCTACAAGTAGTGTTTGTCTCTTAGAATGCTTGAAAATCTGGTTACAACCTTGCAATGCACAATAAGTAAAAACAAAAAAAGTAATCTCATTGGAGTATTTTTTTAATTGTCGTCCTCCAGTAAAAGATGTAGATAAAGTATGGTTGACTATATGTAAAGCAGTATTTATACAGCTCAGTTCTCTAGGAGTATGCATAGAAATGAGATTCAGAGTTGGTTACTTTACCTTGAGGTTGGCCAATTTCCTGGGGAATTTTGAGATTTTTGTGTTTGCTAGGGATGATGACAGCTGTGGCCATGCGAGTCTGATTTTAGTTGAAGATAGATGCTTAAAATCTTCAGTGCTGGAGTGGAGAGATGGCTCAGAGGTTAAGAGCACTGGCTGTTCTTCCAAAGGTGCTGAGTTCAACTCCCACCAACCATATGGTGGCTCATTACCATTTACATTGAGATCTGGTGCCCTCTTCTGGAGTACATTTATACATGCAGGCAGAATACTGTATAGGAAGTAAATAAATATTTTTAAAATCTTCTGTGTTCTAGATGGGCATTGTGGCTCATCCTGTAAGCCTAGCACTTGGGAGGCTGAGGCAGGAGGATTGCCATGATTTTGAGGACAACCCTGGGCTACATAGTAAGTTCTGGCTAGCCTGAGCCAGTGTTAAGACTCAGGCTCAGGTGTATGTGTTTGTGAATATTGATTTTTGAGCCAGGCTCTCACTGTACCAAGATGGCCTCAGACTCAGTCCTCCTTTCTTCACCTCCCCAGTGCCAGAGTTACAAGAGTTCTTCACTATGTCGGGCTGTGATCTGTGAGCCAATGTCACTGATGTTTAGACCCCAGTGACTCATTAAAGAATGTCATCCAGACCTAGGGGTGTGCTGTACATCTGCAAACGCAGGACTTGAGAGATGGAGGCAGGAGAATCAGCAGTTCAGAGCTGGCTTTCACTGTATAGAGAGAATTCAGAGGCAGCCTGGGCTGTGTGAGATCCTGCCTCAAAAAATAAAGAGGTACAAGGTACACCAAAATAATAATAATTCATACTTAACTTTTTAAGTATTTATTTTACTATATGTGTGTTTTGCATGCCTGATACCCTCAGAGTTCGAAGAGGGTGCTGGATCCTGGACCTGTAGTTAAAGGTTGGTTGTGAACTGCTAAGAATTAAACCATCATCCTCCGCAAGAGCAACAGATGCTGTCAACTGCTGAGCCACCTCCCTAGCTCCCAGTTAATAGAATTTAAGGAGGACTGTCGACAGGAGGAAAGTCCTCCATCCCAGGGGCGACCATTTAAAGTTGGGTGTATTTCCTTGATTCTGTGCATGTTCAGATACACACACACACATACATACACACACACACACACACACACACACACACACACACACACACACACA
>CAJQZJ010003646.1:9774581-9818293 GCA_907164525.1 Lophiomys imhausi
CACACACACACACACACACACACACACACACACACACACACACACACTTGCGCGCGCGCGAACACACAGATATATGTATGCATATTTTTACAAAACATGGGGTTTTTTGGTTTGATTTGGTTTGTTTTGTTTTTCCCAGACAGGGTTTCTCATTGTAACAGAGCCCTGCCTGTCTTGGACTTTGTAGACCACACTGGCCTCGAAGTCATAGAGATCCGAGGGCTGGGATTAAAGGCATGCGCCACCATGCCCGGCTAACATGAGTTGATTGTACGAAACTATAAATTGGTGTGGGGGAAAGGATGTTGGTTGGTTTTTGAAGCTGGGACTTGAACCTAGGATATGCCACATATTAGATGATCACTCTACTTTTCAGTTATATCCCAGTCACTCTGCCACCCCACCCCTGTGCTTCTGGGACTAAAACCCAAGACCTTAACTGTTAGGCAAACATCTCTCAGCCACCATCCCCACCCTTTACCTTGGTTTGGTTTTGGTATTAAGTATGGAACCCTTCACAGGTCATTCATGGGCCTTGTTGATCTGCTGTCAGTCTGCTTTTAGTAAATGTGCTGCCAAAATGAGCACTTTATTGCATTTTATTTTTAAACAAGGTCTCACTATTTTCCTGGGGCTGGGCTTGAACTCCTGGTTTTTTAATAATCTTCCTGTCTCAGCTTTCTTTTTTTTTGGTTTTTCGAGACAGGATTTCTCTGTTAACAGCTCTGGCTGTCCTGGACTCGCTTTGTAGACCAGGCTGGCCTCGAACTCACAAAGATCCGCCTGCCTCTGCCTCCCAAGTTCTGGGATTAAAGGCGTGCGCCACCACCGCCCGACTTGTCTCAGCTTTCTAAACCAAGAGATTTTTGCTTTTGAGTTTGGGTCTCCTATCTTAGTCTGGCCTTGAATTTGCTGTCTGAAGATGACCTTGAACTATTCAGTCTCCAGACTTTATCTCTGGAGGGCTAAGCACCACTATGCTTGGTTTATGCAAGGCTGAAGATTGAACCCGGAATCTCATAGATGCTAGACAAGCATTCTGCAGCTGAGCTACGTCCTGTTTGTTTGTTCATTTCAGGGTTTCTGGGAATTAAGACCTTGTATGTAGTAGCTGAGAGCTCTTCCACTGGGTCACTGCAGTCCTACCTCACTATTGTCTTAATTCCTATTTATTTCATGAATTAGGAGGTTGCATTTCATTTCTCTTGAAATAGTTTCACAGGAAGCATATATGGTGTGTGTGTGTGTGTGTGTGTGTGTGCATGTGCACTTGTGCACGTATGTGTGTTTGGATGGAACTGCCTTGGCTATGGACTGCTTAGATATGAATATACTTTTGACTTTCTACTTAACCTCAGCCTAACCTCAGAGCCCTAAAGGTAGACAGGAGGAAGTTATTAGGACTCTTTGTCCCTCTTCCCAATGGGGCCACATCAAATAAATCCACTTTCTGCTTTTTACTTATTCTGGTGATTTTATTTGGCTTATCAGGGATGGGTGGCCAGATTTTGTTGGCATGTGACCTCAAGTCTGGTCACCAGAGCAAGTGCTCAAGAGCCTAAATCCACAGCAAACACACCTCCCTCCCTCCCCCCTCCCTCTCTATCTTCCTCTTTCTCTCTCTCCCTCTCTCTTTCCCTCTGTCTCTCTCTGTGTCTCATACACACACACACAGTGACAGGTGTAGGGGCACATGCATGTAATCCTAGTACTTGGGACGAGGAGGGAAGGAAGATCAGTGAAATACTGAGTTTGAGGCTGTCCTAGACTGACTGTATGAGACACTCTCTAAACCAATCCCCACCCCACTCCCCAAAACACCTAAATAGATGGAGAACAAATTGATAGCACAACTTCATTTCTTTTTTTTTTTTTCTTTTTTTTTGTTTTTTTGAGACAGAGTTTCTCTGTGTAGCTCTAGCTGTCCTGGACTCGCTTTATACACCAGGCTGGCCTTGAACTCACAATGATCCGCCTGCCTCTGCCGCCCGGCACAACTTCATTTCTTGTGCGTGGGTAGACATGTGATGAGCTATGGAACCCATGTGGAGGTCAGAGGGTAATTTGGAGAAGTTTTCCTCAGTTTTCTCCATCCTGTGAGATTCAGGATCAAACTCAGGTTGCCAGACAAGCATGCAAACTAGTATTTGTTTGGGTTCTCTTGCTGAACCATCTTGCCAGCCCCTGCTTCCATTTCTAAAGAAACCTTGTGTGTTTGCAGATCAAGGAGTGGAGAAACATGAAGGAGCAGGCCAGTCGTCTGGGGTCACTGCCCAGGAGAGAGAGCTGTCCATCAGTGCTTCCCAGGCCTTCACAGTAAGAACAGCTTCTCTCTTCACGTGCCTAAATCAGGGCTGTCGAGTAGGACTCTCCTCAAAAAAATCTGAGATTTATAAATTTTATTCTGTCATAATTCAGGTATTAACTTTAGGAAGAGAAGGTTTCATTTTATGTAAACGTGGTGAAAGATTGGAAGTACTTTGAGCCACCCCCAAGTTTTTGTTCTCACAAGCATGTTTTAACCCCAACGTTGTTTGAGTCTTTTAAATTTAATTTGTAAATGTGTGGGTGAGTCTTTCCATTTCCCTACTCTGTTCAATTTTTGTCTTGAATGTAAAACACCAAATATTTGTTTTCAGAATTACAACTTTTCTGACATTAAACAATATGAAAAAAACTTTTATCTATACATGTACGTACATTTGAAATATGCATTTGACAGAAGAAATTGATTTGCATTTTAAGTGTATATACTGAAATCCGACCTTTGGAATTATTACACTCCCTTTCTTGGCTAGCGTCTGCATCCATACACTGCCAGCAATATGTGCACATTATCATGTCTGCATGTGTGTGTTGTGGCTCTATTTGCTGATGGGAGAGTTTGAGCCTTAGAGAATGCATAACACAGCCTTCACCGACATGCCTGTTGCTCTGCCTAGGGCTTTGACTTAGAATACTAAGGGAACTCTCGATTTAAAACGGAAATGAAGGGGGCTGGAGAGATGATGGCTCAGCGGTTAAAAGCACTGGCTGTTCTTCCAGAGGTCCTGAGTTCAATTCCCAGAAACCACATGGTGGCTCATAACCATCCACAGTGTGCCCTCTTCTGGCTGTAAGTGTACATTCAGATAGAGCACTCACACATAAAATAAATAAATAAATCTTTTTTAAAAATGCAAGTGAAAGCCGGGCGGTGGTGGCGCACGCCTTTAATCCCAGCACTTGGGAGGCAGAGGTAGGCGGATCTTTGCGAGTTCGAGGCCAGCCTGGTCTACAAAGCGAGTCCAGGACAGCCAGAGCTATTAAACAGAGAAACCCTGTCTCGAAAAACCAAAAAAAAAAAAAAAAAAAAAAAAAGCAAGTGAAGATGAGAGAAACTTACTTGGAAAATCTATATTGTTTTTAAAGCTGATATGGAATTTTGTGTATATATGTGTGGTTTTGTTTGTCTTCTGTTTCTTTTTAGTCTGGAAATTATGATGCCTGTCTTCAACACCTTGCCTCTCTCCAAGATATAAACAAAGATGATTACAAAATAATTTTGAATACAGCAGTAGCTGAATTTTTTAAAAGTAATCAAACAACAACAGATAATTTGAGACAAACACTTAACCAGCTGAAGAATCAGGTGATAAATGAATTTAACTGTAAAAATTTGTTGTGTTAATTTCTGAAGTACAAATAGTTAAGGAAAATAAATGTGATTTCTTGCCTGATATTGCTGAATTTCTACTTATCTGAATCCTTTGTTATTAGTTTTATTTGAATTTAATTGTTATTCCAATCCCAACACAGGGGAGGCATTGACCAGCTAGCCTAGCCTACTTAGCAAGCCCAAGGCCCGTGAGAAGCCAGCTCAAGAAAAAGATGGAAAGCGATATGTGATGTTGATTTCTAGCCTCCTAGGAGCTTCATACACACTAGCACACAACAGAAAAAATTAAATAGAAGAGATTAATACTTCAAAAAGAGTTACCTTTCTTTGCATTTTCTCTATTTAAGACACTTGTTGTTGTTTTTCAAGACAGGGTTTCTTTGTGTAGCCCTGGCTGTCCTGGACTCACTTTGTAGACCAGGCTGACCTCAGACTCACAGAGATCCACCTGCCTCTGCCTCCAGAGTACTGGTATGAAAGGCCTGTGCCACCATGCTTGGCTTAAGACACTTTTTAAAATGAAGATCGTGGTTGGGTAAGTAATGAATAGCTCCCTTGAGCGGGTCCACCAGGGTCTTTCCCCTGCCCTGTTAGGCTCACCACATCGGTGACTGAAGTTTCATTATGACCCAGTGTGTTCTGACACTTTAGGTTCCATGCCATTAGCTACGCAAAAAGGTTAAATTCGTGCATACTAACCACTGCATGATTTGGGGAAATGTCAGTCTTAGAGTTAATCTAATAATGTCATACAATAATTTGTTATTTTCATGATGGTAAAGAAATGCTAGTTTTAGTGTGGCTAGAATTTTAGTTGCATGTGTTGTATAATTAGAGACTTGCGTGAGATGTAGAGAGGGTCAAGGACAGCCTGGTTTACAAATAATAATAGCCGGGTGTGGTGGCGCATGCAGACCGATCTCTGTGAGTTCAATGCCAGCCTGGTCTGTAAAGCTAGTCCAGTACAGCCAGGGCTGTTAACACAGAGAAACCTTGTCTCAGAAAAAAAGCAAAAAACCAACCAAACAAACTAATGTAAGCATATTGTACATACCTTTAATCTCAGCACTCAGGAGGCAGAACTCTGAGTTTGAGGACAGCGAAAGCTATACAATGAGACCGTGCCTCAAACAAACAAACATTAATAATAATAAAATATAAACCTGATCTATAATCCCAACACTTGTTAAGATAAGACAAGAGAATTGCTTTGTGTTTGAGGTCATCCTGGGCTATAGAAGGAGACCCATCTCAGATTTTATTCTTTAAAAATAAGCTCAGCGTTTAGAGTTGGAGCACTTCTCTTTCAGAAAGAAGACCCACCACTCACATGGGATCTGACAGGCATATGCATGTGGTATACATATGTGCACACAGGTAAAACATTCATATGAGTAAACAAAATAATAAAAAAGGGTGGGGAGGGGAGAAAATGAAAATGTTGGACCAGTGAGATGGCTCAGAGGGTAGACACATTTGCTGCAAAAGCCTGTCCTCTGACCACACGTGCACTGTGACACATATCCTTCCCCTCCTTGTGTGCACACATGGAATAGTACATTAATCTTTTAAAATGTCATTGGCTTGGGGCTACTGCGATTGCGATGGCTTAGTGGTTAAGAGCTCTGGCTGCTGTTCTAGAGAACCCAGGTTTGATTAGAAGCACCCACATGGCAGCTCACAGCTAACTGCAATTCCAGTTCTAAGGGATCCATTGCCCTCCTCTGCTCTGTGTGGGGACCAGACACACATGTGGTGCACAGATATACATGCAGGCAAAAGATCCACACACATTAAAAAATATATATATTTATATATGTGTATATCTATATAGTGTGTATATATGTGTGTGTGTGTATATATATATATATATTTTTTTTTTAATGTCATGACCGTGAAGTGGGTATCAGTTGTAGATTCTCATAAATCCTAACAAAGCCCATAAATGTTTTTGTGTGGAGGCTGAAGAGCTGCTCGGTGGTTAAAAGCATTGAGTCTGATTCCCAGCATCCAGGTGGCAGCTCACAACTATCTATAATTCTAGTTCCAGGGGATCTAATGCTCTCTTCTTGCCACTGAGGTGGTACACATGCATACATGCAGGCAAACACTGATACCCATGAAATAAAAACAGTAAAATCTTTATAAAAGGCTTATTCTAACCACCAACTGGAATGCAGTTGCTTGGTTTTTATTTCTTGGTTTTTTTTTTTAAGCATATTATTTTTAATGGGACTAATTCCTTAAATACATTCCCTTGGTCTTGGACATCTTAATTAAGACTCTGATTTCACTTATTTATAAGACAAATATCTGTATTCTCACTACATAGCTTTGGCTGACCTGGAAAGCTATGTAAGCCAAAGTCAAAATGTTTTATTTAACAGAAATTTTAAGTGTCTGAAACAGATGGAATAATTCCTAGTATTGAGGACTAATTAAAACCTGAAGGTATTATTTTGTTGTTTTGTATTTTGATTTTAGAGGCAGGGTTTCTCTGTGTTGCCCTTGTTGTCTTAGAACTTGCTCTGTAGAGCAGGCTGGCCTGAAACTCAGGGATCCACTTGTCTCTGTCTCCCAGTGCTGGGATTATGGTGTGTGCCACTTAGAGTGTAGAGAAATCTGAATAAGATGTGTTGGAGGTGGGCATGGTGGTACACATCAGCGCTCACAGCTGTTCAGAAGATTGGCCTGGGACTCCCTGTAACTGGTTTTGAACTTGTAGCTGTCGTCCTTCAGTTTTAGAGATTACAGGGGTGTGTCACACAACCTCCTGAATGACTTTTGCTCCTTGTTTCCTTACTGTTGTTAGAGCACATTCTGCCTGGATTGTTTTGTAGGTCCACTCAGCTGTTGAAGAAATGGACGGATTGGATGATGTTGAAAACAGCATGTTGTATTATAACCAAGCAGTCATTCTTTATCATCTGCGGCAGTATACAGAGGCCATATCTGTTGGTGAAAAACTTTATCAGTTCATAGAACCTTTTGGTATGTTATCTGTTGAGCCAGAAATGTCATCTTCTCTTTTTTTTTTGGTTTTTCGAGACAGGGTTTCTCTGAATATCTCTGGCTGTCCTGGACTCACTTTGTAGACCAGGCTGGCCTCGAACTCACAAAGATCCGCCTGCCTCTGCCTCCCAAGTGCTGGGATTAAAGGCGTGTGCCACCACCGCCCGGCATGTCATCTTCTCTTACTTGCAAAATTCTCTAGTGTATTTATCTTGATGACCTAAATCAGAGCTATATGTCAGCATTTAAAGGAAAAAAAAAAAAGAGTGGAGGAAATATTTCAGTCAGTAGAGTGCTTGCCTTGCAAATGTGAGGACCTGAATTCAGTGCCACATACAAATACCTGGGCCTGGTGGTATATGTTTGTAATCCAATGCTGGGGCAGGTAGATCCTTTGAGTTTGCTGGCTAGATGGCCTGGCCTGTTTAACGAGCTCAAGGCTATAGAGATACCTGTCTCAGAAAACTACAGTCAGGAAGGACATGGTTTTAATTCCCAGCGTCCACATAGCTGCTCACAATCATCTGTCATTCTCAGAAGATCTGATGCCTTCTTCTGACCTCATCAGGCATGTATGTGGCACAGACAGACACACATGTATGTAAAACAGCTAAAGTGAATAGTAGTCACTGGGGAGCAACAGCAGCGATGCCTCCATCTTCCACACACACACACAAGTTCAGCTGCACACCTGTGTGCACACATGTAAAGTAAGCAAAAATAGCAACAACAACAAAGCGGTTTCAACTTTTCTAAATTTGTTTTTAGACTAGCGAAGACCAGTTTTCCTTCCTATCTGTGTTTTAAAGGTGCCCCACATGCTATCACATGCCTATAATTGTAATATCCAGGACTCAGAAACAGGAGGACTAGATAGATATTTGGAATCATCCTCTCGTACACACTGGGTTTGAGGGCAGCCTGAGCTTCAGGAGACAATATCAAAAAGGAAGGGAGAAAGGGGAAAAATGAACAGTTGGGTAGTAGAAAGACTTTCTGTCTATTCGTTGCTATTAAATACTTCCTTAGTGACCCGGTGCCTTTCTTGCCTTAATTTACATGAAAACAAATTTGGGGGGGGCTGGAAAGATGGCTCAGTGGTTTGGAGTACTTGACTGCTCTTGTAGAAGACCTAGGTTCAATTCCCAGCCCTACATGGCAGCTAGCAACTGTCCATAACTTCAGTCCCAAGGGATCCAATGCCCTGTTCTGGCCTCAGCATGCACCAGAAATACACATACATACATGCAGGCAAAACACTTTTAAAAGAACATTTGGAATGCTAGAGGACAGTGTAATATTTCATTTTGCCCTGCTGAAATTTCTGCACACAGAAAGAGCTAATAAGGGTGTGTGTGTTTATCCTGATGCTGGCCTTGAGTGGAGTTTTGAGAAGGGTGAGGGCAAAGGATTAGGAAGGAGCAGCAGATCCGCAGCAAGCTGGTGGGTGGTTAGAGCACCACTGCTCTCCAGCCCACACAGTCCGCTCTTTCTGTTAGATTGAGCTCACTAATGAGACGTCCTAGTTCAGGAACACTCTGTTGTTGGTCACCGTGCAGCAGGTGATGGAGTGCGGCGATGCCCTTGCGGCACTTAGGGAGATGGCAGTTCGTAGCTGACTCTAGGGAACCATTTTAAGTGCTTGTCTCTTCAGTCCTGATGGCTTAGTGACTGGCTTGGCTGGCCAGGAGAGAGGCAACGGTCAGGACTAAGTCCCTTCATGAAGCTACCTATCAGAATGGGTACCCACATTGAACTAGAAAACATTGTCAGTGTTTTTCTGAATTCCTCTGACAGTTCACAGAATGCTGTTGATCTGTACTGTGGCTAAGAGAGTATAAAGCTCGGTATTAAGTCTGTGAGATCCATTTACTTTTGTGAGAATTGTAATTTTAATTTTTGAGACAGGATCTCACTATGTAGCCCTGGCTATGTGGGCTGAACAGCCTGGAACTCTCAGAGATCTTTCTGCCTCTCCTGAGTGCTGAGATGAAAGCTGTGCAATGTCATGTGCAGCTAATTTTTTACTACTTGGGTTTTATTTGTTTGTTTTATTTTGAGCAGTTTTGGGTTCATAGAAAACTGAGAGGAAAATACAGCTATTTCCTATTGCTTTCTTCATCAACATTCATAATTCTCCATAATAGCTGCCCCTCATTGGTAAATATCAGTGTGCATGTTACAGAGGATGAGCCACACTGACACATCACGGTTCTTCAGAGTCCATAGCTTACATAAGGATTTTCTCCTAATGTACACTTTGTGCATCTGGGCAAAGTACCTATCCACTGGGGTATTATACAGATGACAGTCACTGCTCTAAAATGCTGTTTTCTGGCTGTCTTCTTTCCCACAGACACAGCTCTCTGCCATCTCCATAATTGTACTTCCTCTAGAGTATCCAAGTTGGAGCCCTGATTATCTGTGCTCCGCTCACAGCACATTGAGTGCACTGGCCAATGCTATGAGCCAGGTATGGCTCTAGAGTGTGGGGGTTTATAGTGAGCTAGCCAGAGGAAACTGTGACCCTTGTTACCCTTACTGGAGAAAGAGCAACACAGACATATTATGAGGTAGTGGCATGCTGTGAAGTAGTGCTAAAATTGCCTAAAAGGATAGACATTGATTAGGCACTTTCAGATACAGTAATCAAGCAAATCCTCTGAACCACCATGCATACTCTGTGGTACACATATATCCAGAAATACACACACACAGTCACTGTCACACTACAATAAGTAAATAAAAATTGGAAGTTAAGTGGTATGTAAAATTACTGTATATTAGTAAGTAGTGGAGCAAGTACTTCAAGAACTGAAGAATTGAGACTTCTTCCCACCATATAGCTGGCTTTACAAAAAATGCTTGGTCACTGACTCCCTGAAAGAGGCCTGGAGACCCCAGTAGAATAACAGCAGTGCTGAGAAAGCATGCTGCTTTCGTTCATGGCTTTAGTGAAGTCCTTTGTTTGAAGATGTGTTTTGTTTTGCAGAGCTGTGTCCTGTTTGTGGGTAAACAAAGGTGTATGCTCAACCTTGGATTGTAACTTTTTCTATTTATTTGTGTGTTTATTTTGCCAGAAGAAAAATTTGCCCAAGCAGTGTGCTTTCTGCTTGTAGATTTGTATATATTAACCCACCAAGCTGAGAAAGCTCTACATCTTCTTGCCGTCCTAGAAAAAATGATTTCCCAGGGTAGCAGCAGCAAAAACGGGAAGAATGAGGTGAGTTCCGAGGCATTAGACTGAGAATTAAACGTGTGGCCAAGCCTGTCATGTGATGGGAACCCTAGCAGCTGTATGGAGACGTGATTCCCAGAAACTGGTACCTGTCTGACCCTTGTAAACTGCCTCTTAAAAACTTTTCATTTATTAGCATTTGCATGTTTTACATTTTTCAACCCAACAACTATGTATTACAGATTCCAGTTGAATACTCCCAGCATTATTCCTGAACTTTGTGTTATAAAATATTTCATTTTTGTGTTTGGTACTTAGTACTTGGTAAAGAGGCCTTAGTTCAGTATATGCATGTGAGTGTAGTAGGTTCTAATCTGACAGAGGAGGAGCATTGCATGCAGTCCTTGTCCTCCAGGCCCTCTGCTGGGAAGGGATGGGTGGAGTACAGTAAATTCATGGTAGACAGGAAGAAAATTAGGAAAGTCTCCAGGAATTGAGTGTTTGACTTGAATATTCAAGCATTCTATCCGGGTGTGGTGGCGCACGCCTTTAATCCCAGTGCTCAAGAGGCAGAGGCAAGCAGATCTCTGTGAGTTTGAGTCCAGTGTGGTCTACAAAGTTCAAAGCCTGTGAGTTCCAGGACAGCTAGGTCTGTTACACAGAGAAACCCTGTCTCAAAAAAAATCAAATAGTCTGAGACATCAGAAAAGGAGGGATGGAGTAGATTAACTGCCATGGTAGAGAAAACAGCCCAAAGGGATGAATGAGGGCCAGAGCCATTTCTGGTACTGATATGAACAGTGTCTGGAAGTGTGGAGAGTGGCTGGGATGAGGTCACTAGAGGGAAAGTGGGTCCAAGTTTAAGGAAGGTAGGAGATTGAATGCTCCCTGGGAGTTAGGGCTCAGTGGTGTTGGCAGAGTTTGTAGCGGAGAAGGGTATAAGTAAGTAGACAGGGTCTGCCTTGGGTTTTAGAGAGGTAGTCTGAGGGACACCTGCGGTCTTAAGGTGGTCTGTGGGTATGCTCATCTGTGAGTTTCCTGCTAGGCGGGCCACACTGGCTCTCACTCCCAGAGGGTGAGCTCTGGGGTGGGTTGTATGCGGAAGTGGCCTCTGGGTCCTTGACTTGGGCACTTTGTGCTTAGCTCACATGTAAACCAGGTGCAGTCACAACTGCTATTGACTTTGTTCCACTGCTGTGCAGACTGGCAGTAACAGCAGCAAAGATGGATCCAATGCTAAGGCGGAGAGTGGAGCTCTAATAGAGGCTGCGAAGTCCAAGATACACCAGGTAGAGTGCTCAGTGGGTGGGTGTGCATGAAAGCAGTGTGAGGTGCTCGTGAGCACTAATTCAAGGAGGTGTGTTTATGAAGCTTGAAAGGCTTGTAATTTAGAGTGCAGTTATCCCTCTGAATACCTTTGCTTGAGATTCATACAGTGTAACTTCTGTAAATTACATATAGAAGTTTGAAGTAGCCTAGAGTGTGTGATAAAATAATATATGAAGTTTAAAGATTATCTTGTGCAAGTTTGGTTTTTCCCCAGGAATAGAACGATGGATGGCCTGCAATGCACAAACAAAACCTTAATTTCTATCGCCAACACCACAAAAAATAAAGAGTTAACAAATATTTAAGATAATTTTAAAGTTGCATTTGCATGTGACTGGCTTCAACTATGTTGCAAGCAGATGAGATTTAATGTCCTGGACTGGGAAACAAAACTCGAGCATGCATAAATGACCCACACCCGTCTTACGTGTCTGCATTTCTCATTGACAGTACAAAGTCAGAGCGTACATCCAAATGAAGTCCCTGAAGGCATGCAAAAGGGAAATCAAGTCTGTCATGAACACAGCTGGAAACGTAAGTTCCTCCTAGACTTTCTCTTGGTTGTCAGTTCCTGGCTTTCTTATTTAGACTGTGAAGACTTGTCAGTTTGCAAAGGTAAAACACATGCCTGTAACCCCAGCTCTGAGGGAAACAGAAAGATTTCATGCTTGCTGGCTTCCAGACTGCCATTGGAAACATGTTCCAGGTTCAGGGAGAGACCCTGGGTCAACAGACTCGATAGAATAGAGAGAGAAAGAGAATAGGACACCTGCTGCCTTCTGTAGCCTCTGCACACAGACACACACACCTATACTTATATACATACATATACACATGAATAAATCTTGGGTTTTTTTTTTTTTTTCCTGGGGAGGGGTAATGGTATTTTGGTTGTTTGGTTGATTGGTTCGTTAATTTTTCGAGACAGGGTTTCTGTGTAGCCCTGACTGTCACTCACTCTGTAGACCAGGCTGACCTTGAATTCCCTAGTGCTAGGATTGAAGGCTAGCTTCACCACTGCCACCGCCCCAACTAATAAGTCTTATTTTTTTAAAAACTACTAATTGTCCAGTTTACTGCTTAAACCTGAGGCCATGGACATTTGAGGTAGAAATGCTGCCTCCACCTAGAGTAATCCCTGAGGCTATGATTTCTTTTTTTTTTTTTTGGTTTTTCGAGACAGGGTTTCTCTGAATATCTCTGGCTGTCCTGGACTCGCTTTGTAGACCAGGCTGGCCTCGAACTCACAAAGATCCGCCTGCCTCTGCCTCCCAAGTGCTGGGATTAAAGGCGTGCGCCACCACCGCCCGGCTGAGGCTATGATTTCTTAATGACCAGAAGACCTCTGGGCCAACAGAAGGCTGAACAGAGAGGGAAAGAAGTAGGTCAAGAAGGAGAGCATGTTTATGAGCGAGTAAGTAAATACTGGGATGGAGACTCTCAAAAGTCCATGTGCAGCCCTTTGTGTGTGCTTGCACTCTGAGTCAGTACTCTCTCTCAGGAGATGACGATTTGATGAGAGTGATCTGAAGTCCAAAACAAGAATTTTGGAGTAGAAAGATTGCTACCTGCAAACAAAACCTTGTTTGAAAATGCTTCTGTTCATACAGTAACATGGTTTGCTTTTATACTTGGAAGAATAAGTGGTTACCGGGTGTTAACAAAAGGTGAACTTGAATCCTAAGAAACAAGAAAAATTGAGGATAGCTCAGTGATAGAGCGCTGGCCTAGCATGCAGACCTCCTCGGGCTTAGCCTCAAGCTCAGACACACAAACACACAAATAGATGTGCGCACAGACACACACATACACACACACACACTCACACACACATACACACACACATACACATACACACACACAGTACAGTTCTGTCACTTAAGAGGTGGAGGCATGGACTGGAGAGATGACTCAGTACTTAAGTAAGAGCACTGGCTTCTCTTCCAGGACCCCGGTTCAATTCCCAGCACCCAGATCTATCTGTAATTCCAGTTCTAGTTCCAGAGGATCTGACATGGTTGGCCAAACGTAAATTCTGGCAAAACACTGATGCATGTGAAACAAAAATAAATAATTAAAAAAAAAAAGGTGGAGGCATGAGGATTAGGAACTCAAGGCCAACTTGGGCCACAGTGTTACCATCTTAAAAACATAGGCTGGAGGCACTGGAGAGATGGCTCAGCAGTTAAGAGCACTCACTGCTCTTGCAACATGAGTTTGGTAGCCAGCAACTCACAGTTGCCTGTAATTTCAGTTCCAAGGGATCTAAAGCTCGTTTATGATCTCCAAGAGCACTGTACTCTAATGCGCAAGCTACCACTTTCGTATATATACATATAATAATTAAAAATAAAATCTTGCCAGGCGGTGGTGGCGCACGCCTTTAATCCCAGCACTTGGGAGGCAAAGGCAGGCGGATCTTTGTGAGTTCGAGGCCAGCCTGGTCTACAAAGCGAGTCCAGGACAGCCAGAGCTACACAGAGAAACCCTGTCTCGAAAAACCAAAAAAAAAAAAAATAAAATAAATAAAAATAAAATCTTAAAAAATAACAGCCAAACCAGATGTGGTGTTGTACGCCTTTAATCCCAGCACTCGGGAGGCAGAGGCAGGCAGATCTCTGTGAGTTCAAGACCAGCCTAGTCTACAAAATGAGTCCAGGACAGCCAGGACTACACAGAGAAGGTCTCTCTCAGGGAAAAGAAACAAAAACAAAAAACCCAACAATAACAAAAAAGACATCCCTCCAAAGTGCTCACATAAATAAAAAGCCCAGGTGTGGTGGCTCAGTCCTCCAGTACCAGCACTTGGGTAGTAGAGGCAGGAAGATCAGAAGTTCAAGGTCATCCTTGGTTAGATAATAAATTCATGATGAGCCTGGGCTCCTATGTGAGACCCTGTCTTTAAAAGGAGGGGCAAGGTACTAGAAGGTTGTTCTAATTATAAGTGTTTATTGCACTTACAGGGGGGCCTGAGTTTTGTTCATATCAACCATGATTTGTGGCTGACAGCCAGCTATAAACCCCAGAGGACCTGACATCCTATTCTGGTCTCCATAGGCACCCATACTAAATGTGTCCCCAACTCCCACACATACATACACATAATGAAAAAGACAAAAAAACTTAAATATTTGTCTTAGTCAGTGTTTTATTGCTAGAACCATGACCAAGGCAACCCTTTTTTTCTTTTTTTTTGGTTTTTCAAGACAGGGTTTCTCTCTGTATGACTGTCCTGGACTCACTCTGTAGACTAGGCTGGCATTGAACTCACAGAGATCTGCCTGCCTCTGCCTCCCGAGTGCTGGGAGTAAAGGTGTGCATTTCCATGCTGCGCTTTAAATAAATCTTTGTTTATTTGTTTGTTTGGGTTTTTGAGACAGGGTTTCTCTGTGTAACAGCTGTGGCTGTCCTGGACTTACTTTGTAGACCAGGCTAGCCTTGAACTCACAGAGATCTGCCTGCCTCTGCCTCCTGAGTGCTGGGATTAAAGGCATGCGACACCACAGGCCACCCCAAGGCAACTTTTATAAACAAAAGCATTTAATTGGGGCTTGTTACAGTTCTAGAGGGTTAGTTTAGAATCAACATGGTGAGGAGAATGGTGACCCACAGGCAGACATGGCACTGGAAAAGTAGCTGCAAGTTCTACATCAAGATCCCCAGACAGCAGGAATGAGGGACACTGGGACTGGCTTGAGCTTTTGAAACCTCAAAGCTCCCACACACCCCAGTGACACACTTCCTCAACAAGGCCACACTTCTTTTTTTTTTTTGTTTTTTTTTTTGTTTTTTGTTTTTCGAGACAGGGTTTCTCTGTGTAGCCCTGGCTGTCCTGGACTCAATTTGTAGACCAGGCTGGCCTCGAACTCGCAAAGATCCACCTGCCTCTGCCTCCCAAGTGCTGGGATTAAAGGCGTGCGCCACCACTGCCCGGCAGGCCACACTTCTTAATCTGTATCAGGTAGTAATACTCCCTCCTGACCAAACATTCTGATATATGAGCCTATGGGGGGCCGTTCTTACTCAAACCACAGTCTTTTTTAAAATCAAGAAGAAATAAGGAGGATCACTCTTTAAGTTACTGTTCTCCTGCTGTGAGGGGACACCATGACCAAGGCAGCTTATAAGATTGGGGTGGGGGGGTCACAGTTCCAAAGGATTAGAGTTCGTGACCATCATGGCAGGGAGCATGGCAATTAAGTAAGCATGACACTGGAACAGTAATTGAGAGCTTGCATCTGATCCATGAGCGCAAGGCATCGAGAACTATCTGGGAATGATATGGGCTTCTTGAACCTCAAAGCCCAGTTAGACCTTCAATAATGCCACATCCCCTAGTCCTTCCCAAATGGTTCCACCAATGGGGGACGAAGTTTTCAAATGTATGAGTTTATGGGGCCATTCTCATTCAAGCAGCGTAATCATCAATTTTGCAATAACCATTCAAACAAAAGTCCTACTTTGTGGCGTAAAGTTGGCTTTCAGTTACACCAGGCCCAGGGTTCTGTGCTTGTGTCCCCAGCTGCTCCAGAGGCTAAGGCAGAAGATCACTTGAACATAGATCAAATAGGGTGCAGGGAGACTGCAGTGGATGAAAATTGTCAGTGGATACTCTGTGGGCTCTGGTCTTGTGCATATGTGTTACAGTAATTTTTTTAGGTGAACACTCACAGGCTGTTCTCTTAGAGATTTCAGTATTTTAAACAGCATGCTCAGCATGACATAGATATTATTCTCTGTGGCGTGATTCAGCTGAATGATTTATGCCCTGAACACTTCCGTGGTCACTTCTATGACCATGATACAGTCACAATCATGCAAAAGACCACTGAAAACAAATCACTTAAATCACTTTTGTATTCCTTTACAGTCTGCACCTTCCCTGTTTCTTAAAAGCAATTTTGAGTACTTAAGGGGCAATTATCGGAAAGCGGTGAAGCTGTTAAATAGTTCAAACATTGCCGAGCATCCAGGCTTCATGAAAACAGGTAAAAGAAAATTGTAAGGTTTTAGCTCTACTCCTTATTGCTTGGGGTCCCCCACCTATACACCACAGGTTTCTGCAGAGTGACTTCTTCCCTTTTGGGTGGAAATGTTCTAAGCCTGGTATGGTGGTACACTCTAATCACATCACTGGCTAGACCGGAAGCAGAGGGTCTCAAACCTGAGGCCAGCCTGGGCTGCCTTTCAAAACTCTAGCTTAAAACAAGATTTTCATTTCTTTCTGCAGAAAGTTTATTCACGTTTTGCTGTATAACTTGTTTCCACATTGAAAAAGGGCTCATCACATCCTCACTTTACTTTTCTTTACCTGTTCCTGCTCTGTTTTGTGTGTGTGTGCGTGCGTGTTGAAATGTTTGTATTTCTTGTTTTGGATTCCTTTTAGATGCATCCATAGCCTCTACCTACAAACCTGCTCGACCTTCCCCCATTTGCAGTCTGTTCACTGGAGAGTGGAGAAAGGCAGCTGTGCTCTTAATTTCCTCTTCGACATTCTTTTAAGCACCTGCTTCTTGTCCTCCTGGTTTGCTTAGCTTTGCGTCTTGTGTCTCCTGTACCCCAGGCTGGTCCTGTTTGTTAAGCTCACTGTATCAAGGATAGTCTCTGAGTTTTTTGATCGTATTACCTCTGCTTCCCCGGTGGTAGGGTTACAGGGGAATGCCATATACCTGTTGATGTGGTGCGAGGGATTGACCCCAGGCCTTATGAATGTTAGAAAGCACCCACCCTATCCATTTACATCCCTAGCCTGCCCTCCTGGATTTTATTTCTGATGTTTTTTTTTTTTTTTTTTTTTTTTTTTTTTAGTTTTTCGAGACAGGGTTTCTCTGTGTATCTCTGGCTGTTTTGGACTCGCTTTGTAGACCAGGCTGGCCTCGAACTCACAGAGATCCGCCTGCCTCTGCCTCCCAAGTGCTGGGATTAAAGGCGTGCGCCACCACCGCCCGGCTTCTGATGGTATTATTGTCATGGCACAAAAAGATCTCTCAAATCACTTACATGCTCCAGGTCAAGAGCTGAGCATGAAGTTAGGTCTCTTTGGTGGGAGAATTTTGTAGTTGTATAATTTATGTTTTGTTTCTGATGTTGAAATCTTTATCTCCTGAGTAAATTTTAGTTTTTGTTATTGATAAAATATGCTTATTAAAGAATATTTGGAAGATAAAATTTAGCTTTTTTTTTTGGAGACAGGGTTTCTCTGTCTTCTTAGCTGTCCTGGACTCACTCTGTAGACCAGGTTGGTCTTGAACTCACAGAGATTCACCTGCCTCTGCCCCCCTTATGCTGGGATTAAAGGTCTGTGCCGCCACGCCTGGGCAAAATTTAGCTTTATTTTTGTTTTTTGAGACAGGGTTTCTCTGTGTAATAATAGCCCTGGCTGTCCTGAACTTGCTTTGTGTACCAGGCTGGCCTCGAACTCACAGAGATCTGCCTGCCTCTGCCTCCCAAGTGCTGGGGTTAAAGGCATGTGCCACCATGCCCAGCCTCAAAATTTAGCTCTTAAATTGCCCATATGCCATACCTAGAGTGAGTCTGTTGAAGCATTTTTGCATACTTACTATTCTCTTTTGCTTGTTTGTTTTTTCTTTGAGATAGGGCTTTACTATGCAGCTCAGGCCAACTTTTCTCTTGCTGTCTGTGATGAGACCCAGAGCCTGATTCATGAAACTGCTTTTCCACCACTGAACTGAATTCCCAGTCCCTTTCTTTTCCTTTTAATATTACTGCCTATTTAAAACTCAGAGCATACAGCCTTGGTAATTTGGCAGTGAATATCCTGTTACCAACTTGCTTAATCTGGCATTTTGTATTATGAAGGTAAAGTAGGGCATGTTAATTAGTATATTTTAATTTAATTTTGTTTTGTTTTGTTTTGAGACAGGGTCTCATTTTGTAGCTCTGCCTCACTCTGCCTCCCTAGTACTGGGATTAAAGGATGAGCCATCACACTCAGACTCACATAGTCCAGGCTACCTTTGAATTGGCCTTCCACCTCAGGTACAAATATTACAGGCATGTACTAAACCACCTCTGCCACCACACAGGACTTGGGAAATGGTTTTGGAATGTTTGGGGGCTCATTCAGAAAGTGAAAGCTAAGTTTAGATTAGTTTCATTAAATCAAAGTTAAAAAAGAATCTTTAAAGGTAAAAGACTAGAATATAAAAATGAAATAAAAAGCTGGGCGGTGGTGGCGCATGCCTTTCATCCCAGCACTCGGGAGGCAGAGGCAGGTAGATCTCTGTGAGTTCAAGACCAGCCTGGTCTAGAGAGTTAGTTCCAGGACAGCCAGGGTACACAGAGAGACCTTGTCTCAAAAAACAAAAATAAATAAATAAATAATAAAAGTGCAGATGGCTCAGCAATTAAACGTGCTGACTGCTCTCCAGAGGACCTGGGGTGGATTCCCAGCTCCACATGGCAGCTCACAACTGCCGTGACCCCTCATATACACATGCATGTAGGCAAAGCACCAATGCAGATAAAAAATAAAGTGCAGCAGGAAACTGGAATTTACTTTGTGGTGGAGAAGACTTATTCAAGCATTATCTAAAATCCTAGTGCCAGAGAGTTTGGGGAGATGGCTAAAGATTTTGACCACAAAAAGATGTTCAGTTTTTCTTGATTATAAACACAAACAAAGCCAGGTGTGATGGTGCACCCCTTTAATCCCAGCACTCGGAAGGCAGAGGCAGGTGGATCTCTGAGTTCAAGGCCAGCCTAGTCTACCAAGTTAAGTTCCAAGACAGCCAGCCAAGGCTATACAGAAAAACCCTGTCTCAAACAAAACAAAACACCCCACAAATAACACATACATACAAGATCAAGTAACAAAACAAATGATGCAAGTTGATGGGCATGAGTA
Source organism: Lophiomys imhausi (assembly GCA_907164525.1). Lineage (NCBI taxonomy): Eukaryota > Metazoa > Chordata > Mammalia > Rodentia > Muridae > Lophiomys > Lophiomys imhausi. The sequence continues at coordinate 9,793,626 of CAJQZJ010003646.1, forward strand.
TTTGAAACATGTGACAGAAGCCTTCTCTGACGTACTAGTCAGGGGCAAGTGACAGGCCAGGTGACATAATTCATAAACCAAGAAGCATTGTCCAGGTGGCTGTGGCAGATTACACCTGTAATCCATGCACTAGGGGGAGGCTGAGCTGACATGCTTCAGCTGCGCAGTGAGTTCTAGGCCACCAGGACCACAGTGTGAGACCCTCTCAAAATAATGATAGCCCACGCCTTTAATCCCAGCACTCGAGAGGCAGAGGCAGACAGATCTCTGTGAGTTCAAGGCCAGCCTGGTCTACAAAGTGAGTCCAGGATAGTCAGGGCTGATAGAGAAACCCTGTCTCGAAAAAAACCAAACAAAATAATAATAATAACAATAGTGCTGGGGTTGTGTCCGTTGGTGGAGTTATCATGCAAAAGGCTCTGGGTTTCATCCCCAGCACCACATAAACCAGGTGCGCTGCCACCTATCTGTGATCCATACACTCTGGGACATAGAGGCAAGAGAATTAGAAGGTCATTCTTGACTGCAGAGAGTTCAGATGAGGCCAGCCTTTTCTATACAAGATCCTGTCTCAGGTGGTAGGTAGTGTGATGGATGGATAGGTGGTTAGATAGAGTAAATAAAGAATGGACACTCGGACTTAAAATGAAGCAAGGTTTGTGTACGTTGTCCTATTGCATACTTTTGCCCTCCTATCTTAATGTTTATTATCTTAGCTGTTTCCATCTGTTTGCACACATGCATATGTTCAACTCAGGACCCTATACATGCTAAGCTAGCTCTACCATTGAGCTAAACTCCAGCCTTCATGCTTAGCTTGCTTCATTGTTTGCAGTTTGTGCAGTATCTCATTGTGGCTATATGGCATATATATTAAGTTATTAATTTTTGTCACTTGCTAAAGAAATGAGAGCAGTAAAAATTTATGCAGGATTGTTTTAAAAATAGTATTATCCTTGCCGGGCGGTGGTGGCGCACGCCTTTAATCCCAGCACTCGGGAGGCAGAGGCAGGTGGATCTTTGTGAGTTCGAGGCCAGCCTGGTCTACAAAGCGAGTCCAGGACAGCCAGGGCTGTTCAGAGAAACCCTGTCTCGAAAAACCGAAAAGAAAAAAATAATATTATCCACCCAGGCATGGTGGCACATACCTTTAATCTCAGAACTCGGGAGGTAGAGGCAGGCGGTTCTCTGTGAGTTCGAGGTCAGCCTGGTCTACAAAGCGAGTCCAGGACAGCCAGGGCTCTGTTAAACAGAGAAACCCTGTCCTGAAAAAACAAATAAACAAAAAGTATTATCCACTAAAAGGGCTGTCTGTATCACCCTACCCAGTCCTCATGTTTTATGATTGTCCTGTCGGGACTAAGTGACATTCCAAATAGGTTAGTTAACTGACAGCAACTAGGTATGGTTTCATATGAGGGACCTCAAGAGAAATTCTATGGATAAGGTAGTTTGTGTTACTTCCAGGTGAATGCTTGAGATGCATGTTCTGGAATAATCTTGGTTGCATCCACTTTGCTATGAGCAAGCACAATTTGGGGATTTTCTACTTCAAGAAGGCTCTGCAGGAAAATGACAATGTCTGTGCCCAGCTCAGTGCGGGCAGCGCGGATCCAGGTAAGCTAACTGGGACCTGCAGTGTCCTACCTGAGAAACACATGACTGAAGTAGCAAGTATAGGGGAAGGGACCTGGGGTGGGGGTGATACGTTCAGGGCTCAGAGGACAGAGCCAGTTTTATTTTAAGATGTCCTGATAAAAGGAATAGAAAGAAGCTGAGCGTGGTGACACATGTCTTGAATCCCAGCACTTGGAAGGCAGAAGCAGTTGGATCTCTGAGTTTGGGGCCCGCCTGGTCTACAAAGTGAGTCCAGGACAACCAGGGCTATTACACAGAGAAAAAAAAAGGAATACCAATCATCCAGTCAGGGATGCAGACCCTGCGTATGTGAGAGTATGAGATATTGGCTCTGGAGAGTTGTAGTAGCTATTGCCACTTTGATGTTAGAAAGCTAAGAATAATTTTGAATTACCAAAAAAAATGAGAGCTGGGATAATGGCTCAGCAATTAAACAAGAGGAGCAGACTTTAGACCCTAAAACCTCCGTAAACGCTGTATGCCTGTGGTGGCTCACCTGTAATTCCAGCCTTAGAAAGCAAAGGTGAGATCCTGGAGCCAGTTGACTAGCTCTTTCAGGGAGTTTCAGTTTGATCAGAAAACCTGCCTGCAGGAATAAGGCAAAAAGAATGATCCTTGACCTCATGCTTGGGCTTCCCCACACACGTGCGCACACATGAAAACACACATAGACATGGAGGAAAAAGAAAGACCAAAAAATTCAGTCACCCTCAGTTTGTTATGGATTTGAATCAGGAATCCTGCATGGTATGTCGTCCAGTTTTGATTAGTCATTAGGGTTTCTTTTTTCTTTTCTTTCTTTCTTTCTTCCATCCTTCCTTCCTTTCTTTCTTTTTTTTTTCTTTTTTCTTCTTTTTGGTTTTTCAAGACAGGGTTTCTCTATGTAACCCTGGCTGTCCTGGATTCGCTCTGTAGACTACTAGGCTGTCCTTGAACTCACAGAGAATCTGCCTGTCTCTGCCTCCCGAGTGTTAAGATTAAAAGTGTGCACCTCGGCCGGGCGTTGGTGGCGCACGCCTTTAATCCCAGCACTTGGGAGGCAGAGGCAGGCGGATCTTTGTGAGTTCGAGGCCAGCCTGGTCTACAAAATGAGTCCAGGACAGCCAAGGATACACAGAGAAACCCTGTCTCGAAAAACAAAAAAAAAAAAAAAAAAAAAAGTGTGCACCTCTACACCCAACTCAGCTAGTGCTCTTAACTGCTGAGCCATCTCTTCAGTCCCCTATTAGGATTTCTTGACTGTCAGGCTAGCATTATTATAGATTGTTGGCAGAACTTCACAAGTGATGGATTGTGGTAGCTGACAACCTTAAAGCAACTTGCTGAAGTTTATTGCTTATATTCAGAATATATGGATCTTTTATCAGAAATGCTTAAAATTAAGCAACTTTCTAATTTTTTTTTTTTTTTTGTTTGTTTTTCGAGACAGGGTTTCTCTGTGTAGCCCTGGCTGTCCTGGACTCAATTTGTAGACCAGGCTGGCCTCGAACTCGCAAAGATCCGCCTGCCTCTGCCTCCCAAGTGCTGGGATTAAAGGCGTGCGCCACCACTGCCCGGCCTAATTTTTTTTTTTTTTTTTTTTGGTTTTTCGAGACAGGGTTTCTCTGTGTAACAGCTCTGGCTGTCCTGGTCTCACTTTTGTAGACCAGGCTGGCCTCGAACTCACAGAGATCCACCTGCCTCTGCCTCCCAAGTGCTGGAATTAAAGGCGTGCGCCACCACCGCCCAGCTAATTTTTTTTTCCATTTATTTATTTTTTTTGAGGCAGGATTTCTTTGTGTATCCTTGACTGTCCTGGATTCTCTTTGTAGATGAGGCTAGCCTTGAACTCACAGGGATCCTCCTGCCTCTGCCTCCCAAGTGCTGGGATTAAAGGCATGCACCACCATGCACTGCACAACTTTCTAATTTTTTTGTTTGTTTGTTTTTCTCTGTATTTTTTTAATTGAAAAAATTTCATTATGTGAATTTCACATCATGCACCCTATTCCCTCTCATCTCCCACATCTCCTCTTATCCACCCTCCACACTTGCAATCTGTCCCAGCATAACAAATAATCTCATTGTGGAAGCTACAGTGTGTCTCAGTGTGTTCCACAATATTCCCTTTTGTCCACACATTTTGCTTGCAAATGTTCATTAAAATGACTCCTTGGTCTGTTATGAAGCCTCTGGTTTCTGTTACTTTGTCAATACTGGAACCTCACTGGAACTCCTCTCAGATACCCTGTAACTGTCCAGTGTCAGGAGATCCTGTAGTTTTGGGTTGTGGGACTGGCCTCTTCTTGCACTCCCAACAGTTCATCCATGGGGTAGATGTTAGGGTAAGCCAACTCAAAGCCCTAGTTCTGGACCTGCAACCCCCACTTGCAGGGCCAGTTCTACTATGGGGAAAGGTGGAGGGCCTGCTCTCCTGAGTGCTGTAGCATGTGAGGGGCAGGAACAGCTCTCCTGCTCTTGTGACCCCATCTGGGCAGATCTCCTGTTGGCCAGTGGTGGGGAAGGCAAAAGGGAGGGGGGCATCTCTCCCTAGCCAACACCACTACATAGCAGGCAAAAGGCAGGGCTGGCTCTCCCACACTCGCTCCCTCAGGGCTGGCTCACCTACAACCCCCATATCCAGTACCAGCTCTAGTGTGCTACCTAGGAAAAGTGCAGGGCCTGCTCTCTCAAGTGCTGCAGCATGTGAGGGGCAGGGAGAGCTCTCCTGCTCTTGCAACCTCATCTGGGCCAGATCTTACCCCAGGTCTGGGTCTCCACAGCCCTCACATCCAGGGCCAGGCAGAGTTCCTCTAGTTTCTGGCTTGTTTCCTGTCCTGGGAGCCCACCTGGTACTGGTCTGGTAGTCATCACAGGCTACCCCATGGTGCCAAAGTGGTATTGGGTTTTTTTTCCCCGCAGGAATGTTAGGCTACTATTCATCCAGATGTTCGTAGGTCAGAACACTGAATGTAGATATAGCCTCTCTCCTCTCTGCCACCTACTGATGCACATGTGACATAGCAACCACATCTGCAATGCCTCTAGGGGCAGTAACTTTCTAATTTTTATAATCATAAACATCTATTCAGTTGGATGAAAAATATTTTAAATGGCAAGTGGTCATATTGTGAACCGTCTGTCTGTTTGGTTGGTTGGTTGATTGGTTGGCTTTTCTAGACAGGGTCTCTCTTGTGTATCCCTAGCTGTCCTGGACTCTGCTTTGTAGCCCAGGCTGGCCTCGAACTCACAGAGATCCACCTGCCTCTGCCTCCCAAATGCTGGGATTGAAGGCATGCGCCACCATGCCCGGCCTATATTGTGAACCGTGAGTCACTGAAAAAGTGTAGTGTGTAGTAACAAAATGGCCAAGCAAGCTGAAGCAGGGCAAGGTGCTATAAGGTTCAGAAAGCCAGTGGCTCTCAGCTCTGATCTTTGCCTCCCTGAAGTAATACTTCCAGAAGAATTGACACTAGCAAGGACATTTCTGTCTTCACTAGCACAGACATTTGACATGACTGGCAGGTACTTGTGGCAGGTGTAGACATAGAGCCATTAATCACAGTTTCAAGTTGGAGTTATTGGTACTAAACATGAAAGTGTTTAGTTGGAAGAATAAATGCCTTCATTGTAACTGAGCTTTAATGAGCTTTTCTCCAAATTTTATCACTAGGCAAAAAGTTTTCTGGAAGACCCATGTGTACACTGCTAAGCAACAAGAGGTATGAGCTGCTGTACAACTGTGGGATCCAGCTGCTGCACGTCGGGAGGCCTCTTGCTGCCTTTGAGTGTCTGGTTGAAGCTGTTCAGGTATATCATGCCAATCCTCGTCTTTGGCTACGGCTGGCTGAGTGCTGCATTGCTGCCAATAAAGGGGTGAGTGGTGCTTGGTTATCTCTTTGAACCTCTATTTCTCTTCTCCAACACTTGTTTCACGGAAGGCAAAAGATACTTGAGAATCTAAGAGGGCTGTGACGTCTGCCAGCGTGAGGATGGCATGTGTACCAGGTGGTAAGAGAACAACTGATACTGATAGATTATGGGCAGGAGTACATTAAACAGCACTCCCTCCAATGAAGCACATGACAGTTGAGTATCTTTTCCAACACTAGTCCTCAGTGTCTAAAAATAGACTGCCCTGCATTGTTATTGACAGGTTGGTAGCAGCCTTCTGAATCTCTGGTTGAGAGGGGTTAGTTCTCTTCCGATGTTCCCTGGGTGTGTGAAAGTTGGAGCAGTTGACTTCCTAAGGTCTTGCCTAGCCTCCCTGCCTACCATAGATTATGTAGAATTGCAGTGATCCCCGACACAGTGATGACCACATAAGGGGGTTCTCAGGGAAAGGTGAGTGTGCTGCCCACCCCAACCTCCAGCCTTCACTCCGAAGACAAACAGATGTGACAGAGGTGATGTCTAAGCATTTCCTGTTTTTTGTTTTTTGTTTTTTTTTTTTTCTTTTTGAGACAGGGTTTCTCCTTGTATCCTTGGCTGTTCTGAACTCACTTTGTGAACCAGGCTGGCCTTGAACTCACAGAGATCCACCTGCCTCTGCCTCCCAAGTGCTGGGATTAAAGGCATGTGCCACCATGCCTGGCAATTAGACAGCTGTGAACTACCATGTGGGTGCTGGGATTTGAACTCAGGTCCTTTGGAAGAACAGCCAGTGCTCTTAACTGCTGAGCCATCTCTCCAGCCCAGCATTTCCTGTTTTTAATGTTTCGTTCTCTGGTTTATATACAGAACCAAATGGGGGAGTTCCACATGGGGCTACGTAGGCCAATCACATTAAAGGTCATCCTATCACACACACCACATAGCACAAGCCTGGTAACATGGTGATCATGCACTGATCATGAGCATGGAATTCTTGCTCACTGAGATATAGTTGATATATCTATCTGCACTTTACCGATCATGGTGTGAAGAGAGACAGAGTGTGTGCTTGAGTAAGTGTGCAAGTACACACTCTGGTTCAAACTCAGAGCCTTGTGCACACTAGAAAAGCGCCCTACTACTGAGCTGCTTCTTTAGCCCTACACTTTGGGAGTTTTCATTTTTGTGTGTGAGTGTTTTGTCTGCATATATGTGCACATCACTTGTGTGTGTGCCAGAAAAGACCATCAGAGTCCCTGGAACTTGGGTTGCCATGTGAGTGCTGGAAATAACCTGGTCCTCGTGCGAGAGCGGCAAGTGCTTCTAACCACTGAGCCATGTCTCCTGTACTTGGGTTTAAAAGGACTTCAGAGTAGGGACAGGAGAATCAGAAGTTCATGGTGAGCTAAAACTTCATTTAGAAAACAAATGAAAGACAACTTTCTTATTTGAATCATTGTAAAATTAACTGATAAATTCTAGGCAGACTTATACTTGTTAAGAAAGTTTGTTAAGGGCTAGGCATGGTGGCGCACACCTTTAATCCCAGCACTTAAGAGGCAGAGGCAGGTGGATCTCTGTGAGTTCGAAGCCAGCCTGCTTTACAAAGCTAGTCCAGTAAGGACAGCCAGGGCTACCCAGAGAAACCCTGTCTGGAAAAGCCTCCCCCCCCCCCAAAAAAAAAACAAGAAGGAAAGAAGGCAGGCAAGCAAGCAAGATAGTTTAACTGAGCCTGGGCACTAGAGAGATGACTTAGCAATTAAGAGTACTTGTTCCTTTTCCAGAGGACCTGAATTTGATGCCAGCATCCACATCAGGTGGCTCACAAACTTCCTGTTATTCAAGTTCTAGACTCTAGACTGGATCTGATGCCCTCTTCTAGCCTCTTTGTACACTGCACTTGTGTGCATAAACTTCCACTGAGGCACATATACACATAATTTAAAAGATACACTTAAATAATGAATGAATGGATCCCTAGAAATCACTTATCTTCTGAGTCCTTTCATCAACTTCATTTGTGAGGATGTGAAAAAGGGCACAGGGCAGAGTTCATCTCCACAGTTCCTTCTGGCCTGCTCCAGGTCTTGCTGTAGGGAAGATTCTGGGTGTCTCATGTGATGAGACTAGGTGGGCTCTTACCTCACGTGAGGTGGAAGGAGAGGGTGTCACTGCTGTTATCAGCCTGCTCTGCTGAAGTAATTTGTGTCTTTTAGTTTAAATGTTTATTAATTTTATGGATTGGGAGTTGAAATTGCATGGAAGACAAGAATTATGTCAGTGTGAACTCTATATGTACCTTGTTAGATTGTTTCTGGTAATGTAGTTACTACTTTAGAGAGAAAAGATGCAGGGCAATTGGTGGTACCTATAATCTCAGCACTTGGGAGGCAGGCACAAGGAGGGCCATCTAAAGGCAACCCTGATCTACATAGCAAGTTCCAGGACAGCCAGGGCTGTACAGTGAAACCTAACAACACACACAGGGACAGGGGAGGTGGGCACTAGCTGGAGAGATGGCTCTAAAATATAGTGGCTGCCATAATAAACATAAGGACCAGAGTTGGTTTCTCAACACCAGGAATAGGGTGAGTGTTATTCCACACTGGAATGTCAGAGATGGGATCCCTAGAGCAGCTAATCTAGTCTTATCGACCAGCCCCAGGTTCTTGTCTTAGAGTTTCTGTTGCTGTGAAGAGGCACAATGACCATGGTGACTCTTTTTTTTTTTTTTTTTTTTTTAAGATTTATTTAAGCCGGGCGGTGGTGGCGCACGCCTTTAGTCCCAGCACTCGGGAGGCAGAGGCAGGCGGATTCTCTGTGAGTTCGAGGCCAGCCTGGTCTACAAAGCGAGTCCAGGGCAGCCAGGGCTGTTACACAGAGAAACCCTGTCTCGAAAAACCAAAAAAAAAAAAAAAAAAAAAAGATTTATTTATTTATTATGAATACAGTGCTTTATCTGCATGCACACCTGCAGCCAGAAGAGGGCATCAGATCACATTGAGAATGATTATGAGCTACCATGTGGTTGCTGGGAATTGAACTCAGGACCTCTGGAAGAACAGCCAGTGCTCTTAACCGCTGAGCCATCTCTCCAGCCTTGACCATGGTGACTCTTAAAAAGGAAAACATTTCATTGGGGCTGGCTTACAGTTTCAGAGGTTTGGTCCTTTACATCATGGTAAGAACACAGGCAGACATGGTGCTGGAGAAGGAGTTGAGAGTTCTGCATCTTGATTGCAGGCAGCAGAAGCAATTGTGTATCACATTGGGCATAGCTTAAGCATATATGGCCTCAAAGCTCACCTCCAGGGTGACACACTTCCTCTAACAAAGCCACATCTACTCCAACAATACCATACCTCCTAATAGTGTCACTTCCTATGGCCAAGCATTCAAACACATGAGTCTGAGGGCCGTTCCTGTTCAAACCACTACAATTCTGTTGAGAGATTCTATTTCAAAAAATAAGCAGGAAAAAAAAACTGAGAACAACTCCAGATATTACCCTTGGGCCTCCAGACTCACAAACTGACACATATGTATCACATATACAGATATGGGGGGGATGTAGCTTCACAATGTTGCTATGACAGTAATCCTAGCACATAGGAGGTTGAAGCAGGAAAATTACAAGTTTAAGGCCAGCTTGAGCTACATAATGACACCCTGTCTCCTAAACACTCACACTTGCACACTTTTATACACACAGACACACTTAATTTGGTACTGGAGAGGTGGACACTTGCTTGTCTTGCAAAGAGCGCAGGTTTGGTTCCTAGTAATGACATGTGGGACACAACTGCCTGTTCAGAGAATCTAATGCCCTCTTCGGCTTCTGCAGGTACCAGGCACACACGTGGTACACATACATACCAACAAGCAAATATTTAAGTACATAAAATAAATAAACTTATAAAACATAATAAGTAGCCGGGCGGTGGTGGCGCACGCCTTTAATCCCAGCACTTGGGAGGCAGAGGCAGGCGGATCTTTGCGAGTTCGAGGCCAGCCTGGTCTACAAAGCGAGTCCAGGACAGCCAGAGATATTCAGAGAAACCCTGTCTCGAAAAACCAAAAAATAAATAAATAAATAAAAAATAAAACATAATAAGTTAATTAATCATATTTTATGCTATATCTTATGGTTTCTTTAAATTTTTTTTAAATATTTTTTGTTTTGTAGACTTCTGAACAAGAAACCAAAGGTCTTCCCACCAAAAAGGGAATTGTACAGTCTATTGTTGGTCAAGGGTATCACCGTAAAATAGTTCTGGCATCACAGTCTATTCAGAACACCGTCTACAAGTAAGTATCTGCCGTGAGCCAGTGTACCTCTGTAATAGCACACTGTTCACACTGTGACAGTTTTAGTGGGAAGTAGCTTGGGCCCTATCATTTCACAGGAGGAATTGCTTTGTGATGACATTTAATTGCCGCATCTGAGTAAGTGCACAGTGAGTTAGTCTGTCCCCTGTAATTAGGATTAGTGAGTACATCTGTGGGTGCTGACGCTGTCCATATCCTAAAGAAGACTACTCATTGCCATGAATTAGAATGTCCACAAGAGGGGGCTGAAGAGATGGCTCAGCACTGTCTGCTCTTCCAGAGGTCCAGAGTTCAATTCCCAGCAACCACATGGTGGCTTGCAACCATCTATACTGGAATCTGATGCCCTCTTCTGGCCTGCAGGAGTACATGCAGATAGAGCTCTCATCTATGTAAAATAAATAAATCTTTTTTTTTTTTTTTTTTAATGTTCAGAAGATGGCATTTCAGTGTCTCCTTTTTAGATCATGTCTGCTTCTGGGACAGTTGCCTGCTCTCTTCACCCTTGTCTGTTAGTCCCCACCCATGGGTTCAACCAGCCTCAGATTGAAAACATTCACAAGCAAAAAAAATTGTAGCCATATTGAGCATGTACTGACTTAGTTCCCTGTTTGTTTGTTTTTTAAGATTATTTTATGTGTGAGTATTTTGCGGGCATTTATTTATGTGCACCGCAAACATGTCTGGTTCCCATGGAATTCAGAGAGAGCATCAAGCCCCCTGGAACTGGAGTTACAGATGATTGTGAGTCACCATGTGGGTGCTGGACATCAAACTCTGTAAGAACAGCCAGTGCTCCAACCTCCCCCACCTCACCCTCTTGGAATTCTTTTGTTTTGTTTTGTTTTGATTTTTCGAGACAGGGTTTCTCTGTGTAACAGCCCTGGCTGTCCTGGACTCGCTTTGTAGACCAGGCTGGCCTCGAACTCACAGAGATCCGCCTGCCTCTGCCTCCCGAGTGCTGGGACTAAAGGCGTGCGCCACCACCGCCCGGCTAACCCTCTTGGAATTCTTACAGTACTTGTTCTGCCCTTTGTTCTCAGGACCTCATCCACAGTTCTTCTCCTGCATTAGTGCTGGCAGTGCAGAGTACTTGAGAGCCGACATGGTTTGATGTATATATTTAACAGTACTTTGTGTTCTCGTATCTTGTATGAGATTCGGGATTGGGGTTCTTATAGCATATGCTTATAACAGCTTTTGTTAAAATTTTGTCCATCAGAGGAGAAAGTTTTTAGTAACAGTTAATAATTCCTTTTTTCTGTTTCTGTTTTGTTTTACTTTTTGAGACAGGGTTTCTCTGTAGAGCCCTGGTTGTGCTGGAACTCACTCAGTAGAGCAGGCTGGCCTCAAACTCAGAGGTCTGCCTACCTCTGCCTCCCAAGTGCTGGGATTGAAGGCCTGCGCCACCACAGTTAATGATTCCTTACAGCAGCAAAGTCTGCTTTATTTTTCTGCTGTCTGTTCAGCTTATTTGTCTTGATCTTTAAAGTGATGGGCAGTCTTCAGCTATTCCTGTAGCCAGTGTGGAGTTTGCAGCCATCTGTCTCAGAAATGCCTTGTTGCTGTTACCTGAAGAACAGCAAGACTCAAAGCAGGAAAATGGCTCCAAGAGCAGCAGCCAGCTTGGAGGGAACACCGAGAGCAGTGAGAGCAGCGAGACATGCAGGTAGGTACCCATCCTGTCCTCTGCTATTGCTCTCTACTGCTGAGATAAACACTGTGACCAAGTGACTTGGGAAGTGTCTTAACGTATTTGTTGTCTTATAAAGCATTTAACTGGGTCTTGCTTACAGCTCCAGAGTTTAGTCCCTTGTTGTCATGGTAGGAACTGTGGCAGCACACAGGCAGACATGGTGTTAGAGGAAGTAGCTTAGAGTTCTATATCTGGATCCATACGCAGCAGGAAGAGAGAGTCATTGAGACCTGGCTTGAGCTTTTGAACCCTCAAAGCCCAACGCTGGTGACACACATCCTCCAACAAGGCAACCTCTCCTAATCCTTTTAAATAGTATCATCTCTGTTAACTAAGCATTTAAACATATCAGTCTATGGGAGCCATTCTTTTGTTGTTGCTATTGTTTGAGACAGGGTTTCTCTGTATAGCCTTGACTGTCCAAGAACTAGCTCTGTAGACCAGTCTGGCCTTGAACTGCCTTTCTGCCTGCCTCTGCCTCCCTGAGTGCTAGCATTAAAGGCATGTACCACCACATCCAGACTTAAGGGGACCATTCTTATTCAACATACCATAGGAAGGGAAGGGGTTGGTCTTGATCATACACCATCATTGAGGAAAGCCAGGACAAGAACTCAAAGCAGGGACCGAAACAAGCCAAGGAAGAACCAGGGGTGTCACCACCCATGGTGGGCTTGGTCCTTCCATATCAGTCAGCAATCAAGAAAATGTGTCATGCAGACTTGCGTACAGGGCAATCTGATGGAGGCCATTTCTCAGTTAAGGCTCCCTCTTCCCAAGTTACTCTAGCTTGTGTCAAGTTGACAAAAAAGAAAAAGAAAGAGAAAAAAAAGCCAACTAATGCACCTCCCTTGGCAAAAGCCCTTCAGGACTTGTTTAGCAAGCCCGTCTGTCCTTTAGATGTCTTCCTAAGCTCCATCCAGCAGTTATAAATTTCATTCATGCCAAAGGAAGACTGTTTCTGAAGAGAGAAACAAAGTGAAAGCTAAGTGAACAGAGTGCTTTTGAGACAAGACAGAACAAACATGGGCTGTGAGCTCTTAGTGTTTAAAGGAGCAGCCTGGGGCCGAAGCCAGGTGTGATGGTACACATCTGTAGTCCGGTTCTGGGAGACAGGAGGATGACAAGTTGGATGCCAGCCTGAGATACCTAACAAAACCCTGTCTGAAGAAATAGGAAAGAAAAGAAACATCTGGTCGAGCATGGTGCCCACACTTTTAATCCCAGCACTCAGGGGGCAGAGGTGGATCTCTGAGTTTGAGGCCAGCCTGGTCTACAGATAGAGTTCCAGGACAGCCAGGACTACACAGAAAAATCCTGCCTGAAAAAACCAACAGCGAAAAAAGAAAAAAGAAAATTTGAAGCAAAGTTAAAGTATGTGAAGATACTTGGGTAGAAGAGATGTTTGTAGCTGGAGATTGTGTAGAAGTGCTGTTGGGTACTAGGGAAAATACAATAGTGGGTGTACAGCATTAGCGTGTTTGTAGTGTTAGGTCCTCACACAATTTTGTTGTAAGAACTGCATTGGAGTGGTGAAATAGGGATAGGAGAACAAACTGCACACTGGTTTGTTTGTTTTCACATCTGAGAGTCTTTCTCTATTTCAGCAGTAAAAGCCACGATGGAGATAAGTTCATTCCAGCTCCACCTTCTTCTCCACTGAGGAAACAGGAATTAGAAAACCTAAAGTGAGTATCCACTGAGATGAACACACTGCCTTTGACCTCATGTCACCACTGACACAGTAGAGTACATGCCTGCCCTGGCTGAGACCTCTGCACAGCATCAGCTCTGGCTGTGAATGTCCTGTGTGACCTAACAGCCCAGCCTTGCTGTCCCCCGCCCTTGCTGAAGTTCCGGGGTGCAGCCACGCCTACCTTTCCCATGGCTGCTGGGGTAGCAAAGTCAGTCTGCATGCTTTCACAGCACATGCTCTTACCCACTCTGCCACCCCAAGGCCCTGTAAGTTTATCTGAACAAACTGGGATGGGGAGGCCTTGATGCTGGGGATGTAGCTAGGGGCTTGTGGATGATGGGCAGAGGCTTCATCACTACTGCTGAGCGAGGCTCCAATCCTAGTTAGCAGATTCTGATTGGTTCTTACTGAACAACTGAAAAAGTAAGTTTCCAATGAGCTCAACAAAGGATGTTGGCTCATAAACCAGAAAAGAACTGAATAAAACAAAGACAAAAGTCTCAAAAATAGGAGCTGAAGAGATGGCTCACGGTTTAAGAGCTCTAAGTCTACTGAATACTTTTTTTGTTGTTCTTTTGTTTATTTATTTGTTTTCTTTTTTTAAATGTGGTCACTGGATCAGCAAGATGGTTAGCCAGTAAAGGCATTTCCCCCCAAGTCTCACGACCTTAGTTTGATTATCACACTCATGAAATAGAAAGAGAAAAGAAGTCCTCCTACAAATTGCCTGGTGTGGTGGCACACGCCTTTAATGTGCATGCACGCATTATTGTTTATATTCCACCTGGAGTCATGTAATAGTGCACACCTTTAATCATACCACTTGGCAGGTAGAGAACCAGGAGGATCAAAGGTTCAAGTCTAGTACCCCTTGGTACATGGTGACTTTGAGATATGTCTGAGTTTTTAAAAGAAAAAAACCCACTTGTATAATGAAGTTGTTATATTACATTTTTGTCCCAAGTGGAAACGTGTAAAAGCAAATTGAATTCTATAAAACTCACTTGGGAGCTGGGCTGTGGTGGCGCACGCCTTTAATCCCAGCACTTGGGAGGCAGAGGCAGGCGGATCTCTGTGAGTTTGAGGCCAGCCTGGTCTACAAAGTGAGTCCAGGACAGCCAGAGCTACACAGAGAAACCCTGTCTCGGAAAAAAAAAAAAAAAGACAAGTCTAAAAATTATTCTAGGGCCGGACGTGGTGGTGCATGCCTTTAATCTCAGCGCTTGGGAGTGAGAGACAGGTGGATCTCTGTGAGTTCAAGGCCAGCCTGGTCTACATGGAGTTTCAGAACAGCGTTGGCTACACAGAGAAACCCTGTCTCAAAAAAAAAAAAAAAAAAAAAATCCAATCTAAGCAACCTAAAGAAAGTCTACGGCCATACCTCCCTGAATGCGCCCGATCTCGTCTGATCTCGGAAGCTAAGCAGGTTTGGGCCTGGTTAGTACTTGGATGGGAAACCTAAAGACAAGTGACAGTTGAGGTAGTTGTGAGATTCTGTGTTAAATAAAAGTCTGTTTCAAAAATATCTTGGGGGCTGGTAATATATATATATATGTGTATATATATATATATATATATATATAGTTCAGTTGGTAGAATGCTTTCTTGGCATTCAGAAAGTCCTGGGTTTAATCCCCAAACCCAGCTGTGATCATGCAGGCCTGTAATCACAGCACTTTGTAGGTGGAGGCCAGAGGATCACTTCAGAGTCCTCCTTGGCTACTAAGCCAGCCTAAAATATAAGACCTTGTCTCAAAAAAAAAAAGACATAGTGGTTCCCACCTCTAATCCCATCAGTTCAGAAACAGAGACATACCTGATTTACACATAGTAAATATCAGGCCAGCCAGGGAATATACTATCTGAAAAACAAAACAAAAGAGAAACAAAAACAGGACTGGAGACATGGCTCCAAGTTTAAAGGTACTTGCTGTTCTTCCAGAGGACCCAGGTTCAATTCCAGCTCCCACTATCAGTCAGGTCACAACATTGTTAACTCCATCCAGTTCCAGGAGTTAATGGAATGCTGTCTTCCGGCTTCCATGTGCACCACGCACACACATGGCACATATTTATACATGGTGTCACGGGTTCAGGAATAGCCACATGCTGACTACTTGACCACCAGGCTCAGACTGATGGAAGATTATTGAACAATGAACCAAGACCAGTCAGGGACACAGTCTGGAATCAGAAACCAAAACTGTGACCCCAAGCTGTTCTCAAAGTGAGGTTTTAAAGGGAAAAATCGCCGGGCAGTGGTGACACACGCCTTTAATCCCAGCACTTGGGAGGCAGAGGCAGGCAGATCTCTGTGAGTTCGAGGCCAGCCTGGTCTACAAAGCGAGTCCAGGACAGCCAGAGCTGTTATACAGAGAAACCCTGTCTCAAAAAAAGAATAAAGGGACAAATCATAACCAACCAGGAAGAAACAATTCTATCCCAGGTATATTGTGCCTAACCAAGCAAGAAGAATCAATTCTATTCCAGGTACATTGTGCCTAGGTAAGTAGACAGAGCTTTTGAAACTGGCTGGCTGGGTGTTAAGGTAGGAGAAACTTGGGGGCTTTCCAGTTCCTTACTATTGTGGGAGAAAGGAACATAGTAGGGTATGGTGGTTTTGTCTAAGTAGAGCACACATCATTAATTCAAGCAGAACACCCAGCAAAATTTATTTCTTTATTTGTTTGTTTGTTTAGGTTTTTTGAGACAGGATTTCTCTGTGTATACCTGGCTTTCCTGAATTCACTTTATAGACCAGGCTAGCCTTGAACTCATAGAAATCTGCCTTCCTCTGCCTCCAGAGTGCTGGGATTAAAGTCGTGGGCCACCACACCTGGAAAAATTTATTCTTATGTCAGGCCAGCAGAGCCTGAGAACTTGAACTTAGTTTCACCTTATGATTAAGATGGAAACTAAAGACAAAAATGGCTGCAGTTATGCTAGGCAGTAAGGCCTGGACATGTTGGTGGTCATCAATCACAAACACAAACCATTCATACACATAAAGTAAAAACAAATAAACCTTTAAGAAATCAACTGATGAGCCGGGCGGTGGTGGCGCACGCCTTTAATCCCAGCACTTGGGAGGCAGAGGCAGGCGGATCTTTGTGAGTTCGAGGCCAGCCTGGTCTACAAAGTGAGTCCAGGACAGCCAAGGATACACAGAGAAACCCTGTCTCGAAAAACCAAAAAAAAAAAAAAAGAAGAAGAAATCAACTGATGGGTCTGGAGATATGGTTTAGTGGTTCAGGACACATGCTGGGAGATGGAGAGCAGACTCAGAGCACTTGCATTCTTACAGAGGACCCAGGTTCAGTTCCCAGCACCCACTGGGTGGTTCACAAATCTCCATAACTGCAGTTCCAAGGGATCTGATACCTTCTTGCCTCCAAGCACACCAGACACACTTGTGCACATTAATACATATAAGCAAAATGATCATACACATAAGATGACTTTTGAAAATCAAGGGAGTTGCTAGAGAGACGACTTGGTGGCTAAGAGCAGTTTTTGTAGAGGACCTGGGTTTGATTCCCAGAACTCAATAGTGACTCACAACCACCTGTAACTCAATTCCAAAGGATCTGATGCCCCTTTCTGACCTCCATGATTGCCAGACATGTATATGGTGCACATACATACATGTAGGCAAAACATTCATACATGTAATATAATACAAACAAGTCTTTTAAAAAGCACATGTTACTCTTCCATAGAACTAGTGTTCTATTCCCAGCACCTAGGTCAGGTTGCTCACAACCTCCTGTAATTGCAGCTCCAGGGGACCTAGTGCCCTTCTCTGGTCTCCAAGGGCTCCTACTCGTGTGTATATGACAACACACACAAAAATAAAATTTTAAAAAGGAAAAAAGAATGTGGGCTTAGGATGTCTCTTGCCTTACATTCCAGCATTTAGTAGGCAGAGGAAGGCAGATCTGAATTTGAGACCAGACTAGGATGTATAGTGATGACACTGTGTCTCAAAAACACAAAACAATGGATCTGGCTGTGGAGGTCAAGAGCTCTGGCTGCTCTTCTAGAAGACCTGGGCTCAGTTCCCAGCACACATGTGGTAGCTCACAACTGTTAATCCCAAAGATGTGAGAAAAACAAAGACACAAATCATGGCCAAATTAATTATTAAAGCAAGCTTTGTTTGTGTGTGTGTGTGTGTGTGTGTGTGTACAGGCTGCCTCCCCTGAAGGTAGGATTCCAGAGGTCAATTAGATGTCTGAAAGATAAGGTTTTTATAGCTCAGGGGTAAGAGGTTTCCACATGGGGGATTTGGCAGGCAAATTGGTGGAGTTACAGAAGCAGAACATAAATATAAGTTGGTCATAACAACTTCTGAAACAAAGACATGGTTGCTGTTTCCTGGAACAGGCAGTATAGAACGAGCTCTTGTGATGCTCCATCTGCTAAAGATAAAGGGGCCTTTTAGGATAAAGCAAAATGGATGGGCTGGAGAGCGGCTCAGTGGTTTAGATAGTGCACTGGCTGCCCTTCTAGAGGACAAGGGTTTGGTTCCCAGCACCCACGTAGTTGCTCACTGCCATCTGTAACTCCAGTTCCAGGGGATCTGACGCCCTCTCTGGTCTCAGGCAGACAGTCAGTAGCTGCATAAGCAGACAAAACACCATGCTTTGTTTTTCTTTAAAGAAAAAGCAGCAGATGGTGTTGATGCACATCTTTAATCCCAGCATTTAGGAGGCAGAGGCAAGTGGATCTCTTGAGTTGGAGGCCAGCCTGATCTACAGATTGAGTTCAGGAATAGCCAGGGATACACAGAGAAACCCTGTTGCAGGGGGAAACAAAGAAGAAAGAAAAAAGATCCTGAGAATGTGGTGGTACACACCTTTAATCCCAGCACTAGTGTGATACAGGTAAGCAGATTTTGTGAGTTCAAAATTAGCTTGAACTACATTAACAGGTTCCAGCCCTGGCCAGGGCTACATAGGAGGACCCTGTCTCTTCGTGTAAGGGTCATTATAGCCAGGCCTATACCTGTAACCCTAGAGCCTAGGAGGCTGAAGAAAAAGAATTCTGTCTCAAAATGCAGGCAGGGCCTCTTAGGGGTTGCAAATTTAGCTCATTTGGTAGTGTCTGCCTAGCAAGTACAAAGCCCTTGAATTTGATCCCCACCACAGCATTGAGGATATAGTAGTTACCCTCTGGAAGTAGAGGCAGGAGAAATCAGGAATCAGATGATAGCTGACAGCTTAATTTTTTTTTTCTGAATTACTTGTAGAGATGTAGAATAAGCTTGGTATTTGGGGGACTGTTGTTGTTGTAGTTTTCTTTGAAATTTTACATTTTTCACTTTGTTGTGCATTGGTTTTGTGAGGCAGTTTTTCAAATGGTATTAGTTGTGAAATTTCATTGTAAAGGCAATTTCTTTATAAACAGTGACTGGCTGATTTTGGCCGAGTCAGCTTCTTTACTGGTGGTTGGTGTTTGAGGTACCAGGACTGCATTCATTTTTAGTCCCTAGGATATCTCTTTGACAGTTTTTAATGCCTCGTCTTCTGCACCTGATTGTAACTTGCTGTTTAAGGAAGAGTCGCCATTTGCCTTTCCTTCCTTTCTTTTCTCTCTCTCTCTGGTTGTTGTCTAAGGACTTAGCTAGCTCCTCAGGCATGTGCCATGGAGTGAGGGTTTTGTCAGAATCTCCACAGGGGGCAGAAGCTAGAGCGTCTCTGCCCTTGCCTGTTCTGTCTTCTAGTCGGATGAGTTGTCAGATCCAATGAGCGTCAGGTAAAAGGAATTGGTCAGTGACTCCAGGGTGTGCTGAGTGCTGGGGAAGGGTGTAGTTAAGTAGTAATGATCGAAAGTAAAGTGATTTTCTGCAAGGGCTTAGAAGGTAGAGCCATGCATGTTTCTTTTCGTTGTTTTGAGCCTGCGGGAAATGCTGTTTTCTAACAGGAAACAGTGGCGAAGGCACTGAAGACGTGATTGGAGTGAATTATCAGGCTTCAGGAAGAGAACATCATAAAAGCTGGTGGCAGTTCAAGGCAGTGAAACTGCCTTACTTCCATGGCCCTTGATCAGGATGCCAGTCAAATTTGTTGTTTTGCCTTCTGAGAACCAACTGTTAGCTAAAGGATCTACCACCGAACCATCACTGGCCCCCAGTTTTATATTGATTTACTTAAATATTTTAGGAGGTTGGTTTTGCTAGTAGAGTCTTAATGGTGGCTTGGTAAAAGTTGGGGAAACATTCGCTTTTTTTTTTTAATGTTTATTATTTCAAGTCACATCTCCATCATAGTCCCCTCCCTCCACCCCAACATTCACTTTCTTACACATAGGTGTAATGTGGGCTTGCTGGGGATTGTCCTGTTGTGGAGCGTACATGACTGATTTTTGGACCCAGAGTGAGCTTGACAGTGGGCTAGGGCAGTAATAGCCCACCTACTGTCAGGAGAGGCTAGGGCAGGCAGTTACCGTGAGCCTGCCTCAGGTGGTCCTGTTCTGGGATCCAGGAGCTGCAACTGCAGGGACAGCCTCCTGCTGTGGGAGCCAAGGAAAGAGGGCCTGGGTGTGCCTGCTGGAGCCTGGGCTTTTGTTGTTTTTTTTGAGACAGGGTCTTGCTGTGCAGTCCAGGCTGACCTTGAACACTGTCCTGTCTCTGCCCCCAAGGGTTAGGAAGACAGGTGTGTAGCACCATGCCTAGAGCATAGATCATGTATGTCAGGTTAGATCGTGTATGTCAGGAGTTAACCTGTATGCCTCCTGGAGTAGAGGGAGATACTGTGGAAGTGCAGGCCATTGCTGCTGCTTTGAGAACTCACTCTTGCCTTGATGGTTGGAAGAGTCATAGATAAAACTGGATAAAAAGGCAGAGGCAGGTGGATCTCTGTGAGTTCAAGGCCAACCTGGTCTACAGAGTGAGTCCAGAACAGTCAAGGATACACAGGGAAACCCGGTCTCGGGGGGAGGGGGGAGGAAGGAATTGAAGAAAGCCAAGTTCTGTGACATAGAGGTGTCACCCAGCACTCTGGAGACAGAGGCAGGCAGGTCTCTCAGTTGGAGGTCTGTCTGGGGTATCTAATAAGTGCCAGAAACTGACTCATGCCTGTATCCTAATATCTGGGAGGCTGAGGCAGGAGAACTGCTGTGAGTTTTGAGAACAGCCTAGACTACAGAGTAAGATCCTCTCTCCAAAAAAGAAAACCAAACAGAAGTTGATATGGGGCTCATGCATGTCGTTCAACACTTGATGGGGCTCCTGCCTGTCTGTCGTTCAGCATTTGGGAGACTAAAGTATAAGTCCAGTTTGAGGACAGTCTGCTTTAGAGTAAGTCCTTGTTTCTAACCTCACTTTGGCAGCATATGTACTAAAATTGGGTCAATACAAAGAAGATTTAGCATGGCCCCTGTAAAAGGATGACATAAAAATTAGGGGGAAAGGCTGTGAATTTGAAAGGGAGCAAGGGAGGCAGTGTACGTGGGAAGGTTTGAAGGGAGAAGAGGGGGAAATGATGTAATTATAATCTCAGACAATAAAAATATATGTATATATTAAGGAATTGGAACCATTTTCATAAGCTCACCATGCAGCCCAGGCTGGTCTCAAACTTGAAACCCTCCTATTTTTCTGTCTCCCTAATACTGAGATTTTAGTGTGTTATCAGACATGGAAATATATATATCTTTTAAAAAATTATTTTGAGCCGGGCATGGTGGCGCATGCCTTTAATCCCAGCACTCGGGAGGCAGAGGCAGGGGGATCTCTGTGAGTTCGAGGCCAGCCTGGTTTACAAAGCAAGTCCAGGACAGCCAGAGCTGTTACACAGAGAAACCCTGTCTCAAAAACCAAAAATAAAAACATAAAAAAATTATTTGGAAACATGTGTCCTACATGTAGCTTCACTGTGGAGGAAATATTAATATTTATAATGGATACTTAGTGGTTATTAAGATGACGGAGTTATTTCTTCTTAGCCTGCAACTTATGAATAATCACACAAACACCTGTTAAATTTTTATAATGCCTTGTAACACTGGGGCTGGGTAAATCTTAATCCTCTGTGCTAGCTTTTTACCTCCCCAGATAAAACCCCGTGGTACTTGCATATGTGTTCCATGTTGTGCGTGTCCTCCAGGCCCCATGTAGTGTGGGTCCTCCAGGCCCCATGTAGTGTTGATCCACCCGACTGATGGTGGCCATTCTCCCTTTTCTTCCTGCTTCTCTTCCCGTGATCCTTTTCCTCTCAAACCCATCCCCTCAGCTCCACCTCCCTCTCTTTTGCCTCCCCAAGCTATATGCAGCTTCTATTCAATGAATCAGAGACAACTAAAAGGCAAGAGTTACAAACATCATTTGGTGTCACCAGACTTCATGGGGAGCAGTAAATAACATTAAACGCACAGCAGCCTAGGACAGCCCACAACACCCCACACTCTAATATAATGAGTGTCCCACTTACTCTTCCTCTATTTTTTTACTTTTACTTTTGAGCTTATGGTATAATTACATTATTCCCCCCTTTCCTTTCCTCTAACTCCTCCCATGTATCCCCCTCTTGCTCTCAAATCATGGGCCTCTTTTTCTTTGCTGTTAAGTGTGTGTGAATTCCTAAATACATAAATGCAGCCTGCTCAACCCTTACAATGTGTCTGGTTTTGGTGGCTGATGTCTGGAGTTGGACAGACCCGCCATGACATGTGTAACTTGGGCTCCGGCCTTGTCTTTGATGTTGTAGGTGCTCCATCCTTGCCTGCAGCGCTTATGTGGCTCTGGCCTTAGGTGATAACCTCATGGCTTTGAATCATGCAGATCAGCTCCTTCAGCAGCCCAAGCTGTCTGGCTCTCTTAAGTAAGTCTGGTTTACCTACATTGTCACTCATTTCAAAGTCCCTGGTTCCTCTCTACATGGTTTGCTTTTATTCTCTAGTGGGATACGCACTGGTGAACAAAGCACACACATGGTGGTATATGACTTCATCCTGGGACTTAGGAAATGGAGGCCGGAGGGTCGGGAGTTCAGAGCCAGTCTCAGATACATGCCGAGTTATCCTCAGCTACTTAACACCCTGTCTCAAGTTAAGAAAAGGAGGGTAGAGCCGGGCGTGGTAGCGCACGCCTTTAATCACAGCACTTGGGAGGCAGAGGCAGGCAGATCACTGTGAGTTCGAGGCCAGCCTGGTCTACAAAGCGAGCCCAGGACAGCCAGAGCTGTTACACAGAGAAACCCTGTCTCGAAAAACAAAAGAAAAGAAAAGAAAAGGAGGGTAGCCAGGTGTAGTGGCACACCCCTTTAATTCCAGCACTCAGGAGGCAGAGGCAGGTGGATCTCTGAGATTGAGGCCAGCCTGGTCTACAGAGTGAGGTCCAGCGGTACACAAAGAAACCCTGTCTCTAAAAACAAAAAAAGAAAAGAAAAGAAAAAGAATGAAGGAAGGAAGGACAGGCAGGCAATGGTAGCTCATAACTGTAATCCTAGAACACAGGAGTTGAGGCAGGAGGTTTAGTTGCTTTTAGTTCAAATCTAGGGCCCTATCTTTAAAAACAAAACAAAAAAAGCACAAAAAAATATCACAAATGTGTCTTAGTTGATAGTGTAGTTGGCCCTGCCTGGTTCATATAACATGCACCTAACATGACAAGAGGATCAGAAGTTAAAAGTTTGAAGCAGCCTGGGATACATGGAATCACATCTCAGATTTTATTTATTTTTACCCAGGACTTCACTAGGTGGCTTCACCTTGCCTGGCTTATAATATGGTGGCTTGCTTGTTTGGTTGTTTGTTTTGTTTTGGGGGTTTAATCATTTAATCATTTGTGTGTGTGTGTAAGAGCCACAGCACATATGCCACACTCATGTGGAAGTCCAAGGGCAGCTGTTGAGAGTCAGTCCTCACATTACACTCCACCTGGTTAAGCCGGTGTCTCTTGTGGTTTCTGCCATGATGCTGTGTGCTGTGGGCGGCAGTGGGATTAGGGCAGGACACCACTGGCGGGTGGACAGACAGATACCTGGGTGGGTTCATGGATGGATGGAAGGCATGCTTGGGAGCCTTCTATGGAGCTCATAGAGGACAGTTTGGTTTGAGATTTGTTCTCTCCTTCTGACTTTATAGAGTTTGATCTCAGGTCATCAGGCTTGCATTGTCGTACACCTTTATCATCTTCTAATCGATAGAATTGTTTTTTGTTTCTGTTTTTGTTTTTTTTGAGGGGAGGGACATGAGACTTTTTTTTACTTCGTATGTGTGGATCTCTTGCCTGCATGTAGGTCTGCACATGGCATGCATAGTGCCTACGAAGGCCAGAAGAGGCCATTGGGTCCCCTAGAACTGGAGTTAACAGCCAGTTTTGAGTCACTGGAAATTGAACCCAGGTCCTCCCAAGAGCAGTTGGTGGTCTTAACCATTTAGACATCTCTCCAGTTGTTCCACAAACAGAACAATGTTTCTGTTCTGGGGTTTTTGTTATTGTTTGTTAGTTTTTTGGTTGGTTGGCTTTTTTTTTTTTTTCAATACAGTTTCTCTGTGTAACAGCCCTGGCTGTCATGGAACTCAATCTGTAGGCTGGCCTTGAACTCACAGAGATCTGGCTGCCTCTGCCTCCTAGGTGCTGGGATTAAAGGCGTGTGCCACCACTGCCCTTTGGCTGTTGTTATTTTTTTTTTTTTTTTTTTTTTGGTTTTTCGAGACAGGGTTTCTCTGTGTATCCTTGGCTGTCCTGGACTCACTTTGTAGACCAGGCTGGCCTCGAACTCACAAAGATCCGCCTGCCTCTGCCTCCCAAGTGCTGGGATTAAAGGCGTGCGCCACCACCGCCCGGCTGTTGTTATTTTTTAATTGTATTATTTGTTTGTTTATCTGTAATATTTGTGTAAGTGGTGGTGTTTAGGGAGGTACATGTGGCAAGTGACTTTACCCTCTTTCTGGATTAGAATAACTGGCTTTCAGGTCGGGGACATGAAATATGTGAAATGCATGCCTAGTGTACATTAAGCATTTCTGTGATGATCTGTTCTTCAGACTGGAATCTGCATTTTCATTTCAGATTTTTGGGCCATTTATATGCTGCAGAAGCTCTCATCTCCCTCGACAGAATATCTGATGCCATTACGCACTTGAACCCTGAGAATGTCACTGATGTCTCCTTAGGGATCTCTTCAAATGAGCAGGACCAAGGTTAATGAGGACACATTTGATCAGAACCAGTCACTATTGCTACTTCCTTCCTGTTGTAATTCGAGAAATGTAGAGACCTCAGGGCATGGTTGTGAAGGGAAGGAAGTTTGAGGTCAGCTCTCCATGTTTATGGCTGTTCTTACTATGTAGTATTTGTTTGCTAAGTAAGCCTGGGAACTGATTGTCACATGGCCTGAATTCTCACTCAGAGGCTGATAATGTTAGGGTTCTTCCCTTCCCTTCCCTTCCATTCCCTTCTTTCCTTCCTTCCTTCCTTCCTTCCTTCCTTCCTTCCTTCCTTCCTTCCTT
>CAJQZJ010003646.1:9818303-9841184 GCA_907164525.1 Lophiomys imhausi
CTTCCTTCCTTCCTTCCTTCCTTCCTTCCTTCCTTCCTTCCTTCCTTTCTTCCTTCCTTCCTTCCTCCACCCCTTTTTTTTAGAGACATAGTCTCAATGTTTTCCCAGGCTGACTTCAAACTCCTGGGGTCATGCCATCCTCTGGCCTGGCTGGACCTTTGGAGTGCTAGGATTGCAGATGTTTGTGCCAACTCACCTGGCTTAAGAAGATTCATTTTGGTTTGGTTCTGACACTTTTTTTTTTTTAAACTGATTCCACCATGCACGAGGGAATGGAGATGTGGTTTTCAAACAATTTTCAGTCACATTTAAGTTTCTGAGTATGTGAAACCATGTGGTTGGTCCCGTCTTCATTGCTAACTCACATGGGGTGGTGGTGAGGTTGCATCCTGACATCTTTAGCAGAGCCTCCACAACACCAAAAGCAAGTACTTCCACACATTAACTTCCTACTTGGTAAGAAACTTAGGTATTTAGAAGATGTGCTGTTGTCCTGCCCTCAGATTTATTTTCATGTATTTGTAGGATCAGACAAGGGTGAAAATGAAGCAATGGAATCCTGTAAGTAAGAAGTTTTGTAAATCCTTAAGTAGCCTGGCCTGCATCCCAAAGATTTAGACCCTGCTCTTGTGTCCTCCGTGTACCTGTCAGCCTAAGGAGTAGTGCCTTGTTCAAGTGCTCAGCGGTGGAGTGGCGCCTGGCCCTCTGCCCAGCCCCTTCATCAGTGTCTACGCTTTCTCCTCAGCTGGCAAGCGTGCCCCTCAGTGCTACCCCAGTTCTGTCAACTCTGCCCGTACTGTGATGCTCTTCAACCTGGGCAGTGCGTACTGCCTGAGGAGCGAGTATGACAAAGCCCGGAAGTGTTTGCACCAGGTAAGAGGACATGGGGAGAGGGTGGCCTTCAAGGACCTGAGAGTTTATGGGGTTGTGATTTTATTTGAGGTTTGTGGTCAATTTATTAAACACCTGAAATATTTTTCCAGGTTTAAAGTATTCTTCGGTGCGTGGTAGGGCACACTTTTATTCCCAGCATTTGGGAGGCAGAGAAAGGTGGATCTTTAAGTTCGAGGCCAGCCTGGCCTACATAGAGTTCTGGAGAATCCATGGCTACATAGTGAGACCCTGTGTGCTGGGTAGTTTTTTTTTTTTTTTTTGGTTTTTCGAGACAGGGTTTCTCTGTATAGCCCTGGCTGTCCTGGACTCAATTTGTAGACCAGGCTGGCCTCGAACTCACAAAGATCCGCCTGCCTCTGCCTCCCAAGTGCTGGGATTAAAGGCGTGCGCCACCACCGCCCGTGCTGGGTAGTTTTATATCAGCTTTGTAGAAGCAAGAATCATTGTGAAAAGGGACTCTTCAATTGAGAAAATGCCCCCATAAAATTGACCTATAGACGACAAGTCTGTGGTGCATTTTCTTAATTAGTGATTGATGTTGTAGAACCAAGCCCATTATGAGTGGTACCATCCCTGGGCTGGTGGTCCTGGGTGTTATAAGAAAGTAGGCTGGCCTTTAATCCCAGCACTTGGGAGGCAGAGGCAGGCAGATCTCTGTGAGTTCAAGGCCAGCCTGGTCTACAAAAGCGAGTCCAAGACAGCCAGGGCTACATAGAGAAACCCTGTCTGGAAAAAAAAAAGTAGGCTGAGCAAACCATGGGGAGCAAGCCAGTAAGAAACATTCCTCCATGGCCTCTGCATTAGCTCCTGCCTCCAGGTTCCTGCCCTGTATGAGTTCCTGTCCTGACTTCCCCAATGATGGGCTGTAGGTGGAAATAAACCCGATTTAGTCATGGTGTTTATCACAGCAAGAGCAACCCTGACTAAGACAGCCTGTCTCAAAAAAACAAACAAACGCTGGGCAGTGGTGGCGCACGCCTTTAATCCCAGCACTTGGGAGGCAGAGGCAGGCGGATGTTTGCGAGTTCGAGGCCAGCCTGGTCTACAAATTGAGTCCAGGACAGCCAGGGCTACACAGAGAAACCCTGTCTCGAAAAACAAAAAAAACAAACAAACAAACAAAAACAAAAAAAGAAAAAGACATTATGCCAACCACTGATGACACACGCCTTTAGTCCCAACACTGAGGAGGCAGAGGCAGGCGATCTCTGTGAGTTCCAGGACAGCGAGGGCTACACAGAGAAATCCTGTCTCAAAAAACAGAAAACAAGAGAAAGATACCTTGAGAGAACCTCCCTTCTCACATGTTGTTAAAGAAACTGACACTGAAACTGACAGGACTCTGAAGACGTGGCAGTTTCCAGGCGCTGTTGGCATATGTGGGAACCTTCATGTGAATAAAAGTGATTCTAAGAGCTTTCCACCTTAGTGCTGCTTAGTCAGGGTTTCAAGTGCAAAATCAAAATCAATGCTGAGCTCTTCGGGGAACCCTGAGGAGCTGAGCATGTGAGCTGTGAACTGCAGAGGTGAAGCGTGTTTCTGTTGTCAGCGACAGGGCTTGGTGTTCAGCAGCCCTTCTGGTGCCTCTGACCGAGGCCCTGTGGCCAGCAGGATTCCTGATCTTTAGTGCACAGAGTCCAGCTCGGGCTCTCATGGCAGGTGGTCATGGTTGCTCCCATTCAGGAAGAGACACCTGAGGTCTGTCTTGTTTCAGGGTCTCAGGTTTGTTTTTAGTCTCTGTTTTCTTTGGGTTATTCAGTGGCAGGGCCATTATTAATTGGGAGGCCCGCCCTGTCTAGGAGGCAAAGAGTCAGAAAGGGCTCTGGGCTGATGCTTCCAAAGTTGTCGCCCCACCCCTAAATTCTGAACAGTTAGCAGCCAAATGCCATTAAGTTTTTACCTTACATTCTCATATTCTAGAACAGGCTACATAGGCTATCATCGACGTAAAGGACAGCAAATGACCTATGTTTACTAGCCACAATGAGAAAACAGAACTTTAAAAAAAAAACTTTCCCGAGTGGTTAGAGGCGCATGCCTTTAGTCCAGGATCAGAGGGACTGCTGGTGAGCTGTGTCACTGACACAGATTCAGTGGCAGCTTTTGCTTAAATCGGCAAAGCACTTGAGAAAGCACGTGGTGTTTGTTTGCGCAGAGCCTTATTTTATAGCCAAGGCTAACTTCAAACTTGTGGTCTTCCTCTTGCCTCCCTGTCCTGGGGCTGAAACCTCTCCCCCACCATGTCCGTCTGCGTGTGTACAGATGGTGCTGTAAGTGCAGCTGTCGTCTTTCCTGAAGAGGACAGCCAGGGCTGTACAGAGGGACCCCTGTATCAGACCAAAACAATTAAAGAAACAAACAAACAAACTAGCCGGACAGTGGTGGTTCACTCCTTTAATTCATCACTCAGTGGCAGAGGCAGGTGAATCTCTTTGAAGCCAACTTAGTCTACAGAGTGAGTTCAAGGACAGCCAGGCCTGCCAAAAAGAAATCCTGTCTCAGACCACCCCACCACCAAAAAAAGAAAATTTGTTCTGGACCCAGAGAGGCTGAAATGCTAGTCAAAGGCTGGGCAATGGGGCAGTTATCAGAAGCATCTGATTAGTCGATTGATCCAGGTTAAGGACAGGGAGCAATCATAACGGCTGGACTGGTTCACATCAGCTTTCAGGAAGTCCAGGGCTTAGCAGCCTGCGGTCCATGGGTGATCTCTGGATGAGATCACCAGGTGAGAATCTGCTGAGACAAACAAGCAGAGGTTAAAATTGTTTACTAATTGGGGAAGGTTAGGAACCCATGACCAAGGGAAAAATCTCATTTTAAGAACTGGCAGTTAGCCGGGCGGTGGTGGCGCACGCCTTTAATCCCAGCACTTGGGAGGCAGAGGCAGGCGGATCTTTGTGAGTTCGAGGCCAGCCTGGTCTACAAAGTGAGTCCAGGACAGCCAAGGATACACAGAGAAACCCTGTCTCGAAAAAACAAAAAAAAAAAAAAAAAAGAACTGGCAGTTGCCGGATGTGGTGGCGCACTGTGGTGGCGCACGCCTTTAATCCCAGCACTGGGGAGGGGGAGGCAGGCAGATCAAGGCCAGCCTGGTCTACAAAAGCGAGTCCAAGGCAGCCAAGGCTACACAGAGAAACCCTGTCTTGAAAAACCTTAAAAAAGCCGGGCGGTGGTGGCGCACGCCTTTAATCCCAGCACTTGGGAGGCAGAGGCAGGCTGATCTCTGTGAGTTCGAGGCCAGCCTGGTCTACAAAGCGAGTCCAGGACAGCCAGAGATACACAGAGAAACCCTGTCTCGAAAAAACAAAAAAAAAAAAGAAAAACCTTAAAAAAGAGAGAGAGAGAGAACAGGCAATTGTACTTATCTGGAATCTTGTTTGATCTGAGGCTGGTGGTTCCAGGCTTTATGACTATATCTCAGCAAGATAAATTATAATATGACAGAAACTTGAAAAGCAGCCTTGAGTTACTAGCATGACCAATCCTTAAACCAGAAGGAGATTTAATGACTAATCATTTTTTTTTTTTTTTTTTGGTTTTTTGAGACAGGGTTTCTCTGTGTGTCTCTGGCTGTCCTGGACTCACTCTGTAGACCAGGCTGGCCTCGAACTCACAGATATCCGCCTGCCTCTGCCTCCCAAGTGCTGGGATTAAAGGCGTGCGCCACCACCGCCCGGCTAATGACTAATCATTTAGTACTAACAACTTATTGGAACTTTAACAGTAACATAGCAAGGGGAAGAAGCCAACTGTTTCCTGAGTTTGGTAACAAGGTAGACTGAGAAAGCTTGGTTTTTGTGGTTAAACTGTTAAATCTTTCATTATTATAGTCTTTAGATTCATCAGGGATCTGAGAATAATAACTATCATCTGAGTAAGCAAGATCAATTGGCTTCCGAATCTATAAAAAAATAAGTCTTTATCTTAACAGCCATCCTATTGTTGCTCTGTGTCTGTGGGCATCCATCTTTGGCCACCGGCACCAAGGTGTGACAGACTTTTTGTGAGACAGGAATTATGAAGGACTTTGTCTTGGCAAAGTTCAGCAGGGGACTTCGCCCTCTGTGTCCAGCACATTCAGCTTGGACAGCATGCTGTCTCCTGTTGAGGCACAGGGCAATCTAGCCCAGTGGCCAGCTTTGCCATACTTAAAGCTTACCTATCTAGGATGGATCTTGTTTTTAGGTAGTTACTTTCTGTTTGACTGTGAAAGCAGGTATAGGAGGCTAGATAAAGCTTAACCTTGTAACTAACTGCATAACTTCTGGCATAACTACAAGTAAGATGACTATCAGCTTGTAAAGCATGAGATTTGTTGGTTTCTTAGTCTAAAAGGAGGCTACAGTAATGAACAGAGCCCATCAAAACCAAGAAGCTCCATAACCGTTGTCTTATATCGTGTGGTCATCTAAGATAGTGAAGTCATGTGGCAGGTTGTGAACCAAGCCGCCCATAGAATTGTCATCTAACAAAACCATAAGTTTGATTAACTATTAACTTGCATTTGCGTTATACCTTCAACCATTTTCTTGTCATCTTTTAACCTTTTTCTAGCCTTAGTAACTTGCATTTACCAAGCCTTAACATCTTTTCATATTCCTAGGCATGTGTCTAGACGCTTTTCTTTATAACTTGCATTTACATCCTCAGACCCTCACAACTTGCTTAAGCTTTTCATCCCTTCTTTCTGGTGGGGACCCCGGTGATCCCTGACTTCTTTCTCCTTTTTATTTTCCAGTCCCTGTTTTTTTGTTTGTTTGTTTGTTTGTTTTTTTCTGTCTTTGTTTTCCCCCTCTCTTGTATTTTTTATTTTGTCTCTGTTTCTGTTCAAATAATTAATTATGTAGGTGTCCTCAAACATCTGACATTCTGAACAAATTTTAGATTCCCAGTTGCAAAGCATAATTAAATCCAAGCCATGTTTTTTCTGACATACATATATTTTCATGGCCAGACCTTTATTTGTATCAACAACCTCCAGCAAACTTTCTTTTTATCTTTGTTGCATTTTTCAACAGGCAAAGGGGTAGGATTCAACTTTGCAGCGCTTGTCCTTGTGGGACCCTTTTTATCTTTCCTGATGTAAACAAACCTCCCTTAGCCTGTCTAGTTTTCATCTCTGCCTCTGGGGAAGAGGAGTGACCACCTAACTGGCCCAGCTCAAGGCAGCTTTTACCTTAGGGAGACTTTCCTGGTTTTTTTGTTCCTGTTTTCTTCTTTCATCATTCTGCAACAATGTTCCAGCTGACAGAATTTCGGAGCTGCCCTGGTGGAGAGGAGGGCCTTGTCCCCTCATAATGATTTTGGCAGGGGAAGATCAGTGAGTCCCCATTTCTTTCCCCATCTTGGCCCAGGTGCAGACAGTGGAAGAAGGGAGATCAATCTCAGTGTGGCACAAGGGGAAAAGCAGCCAAGGTCTAAGGCTGTTCCCGTCAAACATGCATGCACATTCAGCTCACATGTAAACTCACTCTCTTGTGTGGATTCAGAGAAAGACATAGACAAAAAAATATAAACAAGAAGACAAACATGAAACCAGCACACAACATCTGGCCAGGCAGAACCTGAACAACCCTGGAACCCAAATCATTCTGAGATGAAAACAAGGAAACAGTCACATAGATTATACAACGTACAGCACAACAGTGAGACAGTGCCAAGCTCGATCCAACCACCAGCTAGGCAAGACCAGTTCCCGTTCCCCCACTGCCATTGGGGATCTGGGCAAGAAGAGAGGCACCTCTTCCCGTTCTTTCTCAGAGAGAGCTGGAGAGTCCTCCAGGCTCCCACAACTGGCAGGATAATAGGCATGTCTGCCCCACTACTAGGTAGTCGCCTGCATTATCTGACATGCAGAAACCAGAAACTGTACATAATCTGACACCTATAAACGCAGAACACATATGCGTTCCAATTGTGCATTATCTGACACGCACAAACCAGAGCATTTCTGAACTCAGGCAAACCAAGAAGAAAACCAAAAGTAAGACAACAGAAGCCAAACCATAGAACACAAACAAAAGCAAATGGTCTCAAAAACAGTAAATCAGTCCAGACAGACTTTCATGGAGATCTTGAAAACAGCCAAAGTTGAACTTTCCACAAAACGCAAACAGACAAGCAGTCTCATAGACAGTCAGACTAGACAAAAATGAGCTCATACCTACATCTCAGTGGTCTTTCCTGGTGACTCAGGGTCCCTAAGATCTTGGTGGGACCTCCAAATGTAAAGGTCTACTGGAAATTCAGGAACGGCGCCCTGGTTTTCACAAGTACATATATACAGAGCCAGACACACATTAGAGACATAATAGCTTACCAGCTGGTTTGAACTCTCTGGGCAGGAGTCCTGGTGACCTTGGGGATCCCAGATGAGCCCCCAAATGTTCTGCCCAGTTCCCGAGACCCCAAAGACCACCCAGGAGCCAACTCCAATATAAGTACATGAAGGTTGTTTATTCAAGCTCAGAGCTTTGGCTCTCAACACTCACTGACACAGCAGTTTGAGTTGAGAGCTCCAAATTCCAAAAAATACAAGGTTTATATAGAGGCTTAGACAAAGAAACAGGTTTTCTTTTTTTTTTTTTTTTTTTGTTTTTTTTTTGGGTTTTCGAGACAGGGTTTCTCTGTGTATCCTTGGCTGTCCTGGACTCACTTTGTAGACCAGGCTGGCCTCGAACTTACAAAGATCCGAGAAACAGGTTTTCTATCATATGGTTGGATGACATTTGGATAGCTAGTGCTGGTGAAATGGGGTAGAGACTGGGTAACCTCCATGTTTCTGCTGTCCATTTCTGGTTGGCTCGTTGATACTGCGGTCAGTTTGACCATCAGAAAGTTTGTTTAGACTCTTTCGGTGCTTTCTCAGAGTGAGCTGTCCGGTGATGATGAGGGAACACCCCTGGAATACAAGGTCGGGTACATTTTGTTGTTGTTCTGGAACTGGAGGTCAGCTGAGTCAAACTTAATATGAAATGGAATCTTTTTTTGAAGATGAATTTAGTCAGGCTCCACAAGGGGACAAGAGTAAACTCTGTCATGTGACTGGAGTGTAGTCTCAGTAGTGTGTGATAGATACACTGGGATGCAGTGAGGACACCCAGGAGTCCAGCCGTGGTGGATGCAGTGAGGACACCCAGGAGTCCAGCCGTGGTGGATGCAGTGAGTACACTCAGGAGCCCAGGCGTGGTGGATGCAGTGAGAACACCCAGGAGTCCAGGCGTGGTGGCTCACGCCTTTAATCCCAGCACTTGGGAGGCAGAGGCAGGCAGATCTCTGAGTTCAAGGCCAGCCTCGTCTACAAAGTGAGGCCAGGACAGCCAGGGCTGTTACACAGAAAAAGACCCTATCTCGAAACACCAAAAAATAAAATAAAATAAATTGATCTAATTCTTTTTTCCCCCCTTTGGTTTTTCTTGAGATAGGGTTTCTCTGTGTAACAGTACTATCTGTCCCGGAACTCTTTGTAGACCAGGTTTTGAACTCTGCTTCTGAAGTGCTGGGATTAAAGATGTACACCACTACACCCTTTTAATTTTTTTTTTTAAACAGATATAGTCATACAGACCTTTAACTCTCAGCCATTGAGGAGGTAGAGGTCAAAATTAGATGTTCAAGGTCATCCTTGGCTACATAGTTTGAGATTGCTGTCTCAAAAAATAATAAAGTAGCCGGGCGGTGGTGGCGCACGCCTTTAATCCCAGCACTTGGGAGGCAGAGGCAGGCGGATCTTTGTGAGTTCGAGGCCAGCCTGGTCTACAAAGCGAGTCCAGGACAGCCAGAGATATTCAGAGAAACCCTGTCTCGAAAAACCAAAAAAAAAAAAAAATAATAAAGTTAGGGTAGGAGAATGGAAGGGTGGAACCGGGAGGGTTGGAAAGAGGGCACTGTGATGGAGATGTAAGTTGAAGTAATAAACATAAAAAATAAGTAAATAAATAAAAATAAATGGGAAAACTAAAAAATAATGAAGTGGGGGAAAGACCAAAATCAGTGCTGGTGAAATGGGTAGAGACTGGGTAACCTCCATGTTTCTGCTGTACATGGGAAAATATGTACTGAGTTTAGTATTCGGTAGGTCTTGGGAAAAGGCACTGCTAGGTGAGGTGCCATGTGCCATGTCCTATACTTGGGGGATAAGTCAGGAGTGTCACCCTGTGTTCAAGGCTTGTCATCCCCCTTTGGCCCCAGTTGCCAAGCATAATAGCTCCCAGCACTGGACAGGCACAGTGAAGCCATCTTAGGCTACAGTATGAGACACCTCTTCTCAGAAAAGCAAAAGTACCTGGGAGAAGACAGCAGAGGTGCCAAGGGATCCTGAGTACAGGAACCTGGAGTCAGCTTGCCAGTTTCTCCTGGAGAATGCGCTGAGGACTGTGCATCTATCTGTTTCAGTATTGGAGTTGTATTTTTGTTTGTTTGTTTTTGTTTTGTTTTGTTTTTCAAGACAGGGTTTCTCTATGTAGTCCTGGCTGTACTCGACTCTCTTTGTGGACCAGGCTGGACTTGAACTAGAAGAGATTCACCTGCCTCTGCCTCCCGAGCGCTGGAATTAAAGGCGTTTGGGCCAACCCTGGCTTGGAGTTGTATCTTAGGCTGTTGGTTTTCACTGGTCTGGTCTCTCTCTTTTGAGCAAAGGCGGCTTCGATGATCCATCCTAAAGAGGTGCCCCCTGAGGCCATCCTGCTGGCAGTCTACCTGGAACTGCAGAATGGTGAGTGATTCTCTTTAGGGTGTTCTTAAAAGTGCCCAAGATTTTTGGTGTCTGCCATCTCTCTTCAAATTCAAACTCGGGGCCAGCCATATTGGTTTGTGCTTATCATTAAAGCATTTGAGAGGCAGAGGGAGAAGGGTCATATGATCAAGACTGTTCTGTCCCCAAAACAATACAATTTAAAGTTTCACAGTCCTTGAGAACAGGTTTTCCTTTTTTTGTTGTTGTTTTTGTTTGTTTGTTTAAAGACAGGATTTCTCTGTGTCGCCTCGGCTGTCCTGAATTCTCTCTGTAGACCAGGTTGGCCTCGAACTCACAGAGATCCACCTGCCTCTGCCTCCCAAGTGCTGGGATTAAAGGCGTGCGCCACCACACTGGCCATTTACAGACAGCTGTGAAGTGCCATGTGGGTGCTAGGATTTGAACCTGGATCGTTTGGAAGAACAACCAGTGCTATTAACCGCTGAGCCATCCCTCCAGCCCTCCTCAAGGATCCTAAGACAGCCCAGGCCAACAACTTGTTATAATACAGGTGGGCCGTACAAAAGAAGGGTTCAAGGATTCAGGGTTACAAACTCATTGAGGTCTTGGCTTTCAGTCAACTAAGGCTCTCAGGGTGCCAGGCACTTAATGTTTCTTCAGCTATAAAAACAGAAAGGGATAGAGACATGGCTCAGAGGTTAGGGGCACCAGCTGCTTTTACAGAGGACCCAGGTTCGGTTCCCAAGTGCCTGGCTTTGATTTGTTTTGACAATTCTTGTAAAAATGGACCTGGAACAGTGACATTTGTCAGAGGCAGATGTAGGTAGATCAGTGAATTTGTGGCCAGCCTTGTCTACACAGTGAGTTCTAACTAGGGCAACATAGTGAGACCCATTTCAAAAACAAAAGAATAAAAATAACAACAAAAACCAAACAAAAAAGATGCTGCACTGTGCAACTCTAAGCAAGCAGCGGTGTGATTCATGTTCTCAGTTAAGACTCAATCAGCTGCCCAAGAAAAGCTTCATATTCAAGGACTAATTTTGAAGGTCAGAAGTTAATAATTTGCATTTTGCATAGACTAAAGGGGATATTTTAATTTGTGGGCAGGGATCTGTATGACATCAAAGCCTTGCTAACTCCTCTCTCCCATCTGTGCAATGCCATGGGCGTGTGTGTGTGTGTGTGTGTGTGTGTGTGTGTGTGTGTGTGTGTGTGTGTGTAATTCTGTAATTAAAGCTCAGGTCACAGGAGGCAAACGCCCTTTATCTGCTGAGCCGTTGTCCTTAGTTATACTTTTGCATGGACATGCACGCTTTTTGATTGATGCTTCAGTCGCCGTGAACCCTCGTGGGTCTACGTTAGTTGCCTCTGTTGGTCTTCTTGTTTAGCTTTGTGTAACAGCCCTGGCTGTCCTAGAACTCTCTCTGTAGACCAAGTTGGCCTCGAACTCACAGATCCGCCTGCCTCTACCTCCCGAGTGCTGGGGTTAAAGGCGTGCGCCACCACGCCTGACTTGGGGACCGTGTTTAGAATGCTATTGCTGCCCTGGTGATATAGCTGTCCAGGCCTGTGTTTAAGCTGTAGCTCGAGCCGGCGTGGTGGCACACGCCTTTAACCCGCCCTCAGGAGGCAGGGGCAGGTGGGGATCTCGGGGAGTTGCAGGCCAGCCTGGTCCACAGAGTGAGTCCAGGACAGTCAGGGCTGTTACACAGAGAAACCCTGTCTCAAAAAACAAACAAAGCAACCCTAGCTCAAGACAAAACAGAACATCACTCTGCCACACTACAGATCCTGTAACTAACTGGGAATGTGTGGCCTGGGCATCATTTGGTCATAGTGCACAGTCAGGGCTGCAGATGGCAGCTGTCAGGCTTCCTGCGTCTCCCTTCCAGGGTTCTGCCACCTTGCTCTCTGCAGTGGTGTGTGCTTGGTTTCTTTAATGGATGGTGTTTTTCTAGGTAACACGCAGCTGGCCCTGCAGATGATCAAGCGGAACCAGCTGCTCCCCGCGGTAAAGGTGCACTATGATGTGAGGAAGAAGCCGGTGTTCCAGCCTGTGCACCCCATCCAACCCATCCAGATGCCTGCATTCACCGCCGTGCAAAGGAAGTGAGAGCTTGCGTCTAAGGGAGCTGTCCCCTGAGGTCCAGGGTATGCTCAGTGGCCTTTCCGTTGTCCTACAAGAAAGCCAATAAAGAAAATACAGTGACAGAGGTGCTGGTTTTGAAGACAGTTCAAGACTATTGTACCCACTGGGTTTTTTGCCAGAGGATTACTTAAAATTAAGGACCCAGCTGGGCGTGGTGGTGCACGCCTTTAATCCCAGCACTTGGGAGGCAGTGGCAGGCAGATCTCTGTGAGTTCAAGGCCAGCCTGGTCTACAGAGTGAGTCCAGGACAGCCAGGGCTACACAGAGAAACCCTGTCTCGAAAAACAAAACAAACAAACAAAAAATTAAGGACTCATAAACCCACATTTACTTTTTATTTGAATCTGCCAGGCTTTTAATTGTGAACCATTGTGTGGTATGTCTGTCTAGGAATTAAATCATGATCTTATCAGAATAGTTTTATAGTTTTTTTTTTGTTTTGTTTTACAGCTGTTAGAATAGTTTAGCAACATATTTAGGGTCAAAGCTGAAAAAAACTAACAGAAAAGAACACCAACTCTAGCCATTCCAGAAGCCAACGTTGGGGTGAGGTGGGGTAAATTCATTCTCACCTCCAGGGTCTGTCTTAGTCACTGTTCTGTTGCTGTGAAGAGACACCATGACCAAGGCAACTTATGAAAGAAAGCATTTAATCAGGGCTGGCTTCCGGTTCAGAGGATTAGTCCATTATCATCATGGCAGGAACAGGGTGGCACATGTGTCACTGGAGCTGAGAGGTACATCCTGGTCCTGGCTGTTGGTATTCCTATCTTCTGAAACCCCAGAGATCCCACAGGGTGTGCAGTGTTTAATTTTGTGTGTACATGCACGTGCATACGGCCAAGGAGACAGCATCGAATTCCTTGGAGCCGGAACTAACTCTGGTCCTCTAGAAGAGCAGCAGTCTTCCATGTCTGAGCCATGTCTGCAGCCTGTACAATATGATACACATTATATCTGTTTATAAAAGGGGTTTCATGTAGCCTAGGCTGATGTAAAAACAAAACAACTAAAACTTTATTAACTTAGCTATTGCTTGGTCTCTGTTCTGTTGCTGTGAAGAGATACCGTGACCGCAGCAACTCTTACAAAGGGAAGCATTTAATTGGGGCTTGCTTACAGTTTCTGAGGTTTAATTCATTATCTTTATTGCGGAGCATGGCAGTGTGCAGGCAGGAGTGGTGCTGGAGAAGTGGCTGAGGGTTCTACATCCTGATCCATGTGCAGAGACTGGGCCTAGAAAACTCAAAAGTCAAGGCCATGGTGGTGCAGGGCTTAAATCCCAGCACTCCGGAGGAAGAGGCAGGTGGATCTCTGTGAGTTTAAGGCCAGCCTGGTCTACAAAGTGAGTCCAGGACAGCCATGGATACACAGAGAAACCCTGCTTTGAAAATCAAAAGAAAACTCAAAGCCCAACCCCAGTGACATACTTCCTCCAACAAGACCAAACCTCCTAATCCCCCTCAAGTAGTGCCACTCCCCAATGATCAAGCATCCAGATATGAGTCTATAGCAGCCGTTCCTAGTCAAACCACTCAGTAGTGGAGACTGAACCTCACACCTTGCACCTTCCAGTCAGACACTCTACTACTGAGCTATATCCCTTAGGAACTCGAGCTTAACAGTGTTCAGTTCCGGCTTCCCCCTTCCCTTCCTCCACTGTGTACATGGGTTTCAGTATTATCTCACCAGAATTAGTTCCCCTTTCTGCACAGATTTTGTTTTGTTTTCATGGAATTGAAACTCAGACTTCTCATCTCCCCACAACCATTTTTTTTTCTTGAGGGTGTGTATGTGTGTGGTGGTAGTTGTTAAAAAAAACAGGCACTGGAGCCTGGTGTGATGGCACACATTTTTTTTTTTTTTTTTTTTTTGGTTTTTTGAGACAGGGTTTCTCTGTGTAGCCCTGGCTGTCCTGGACTCACTTTGTAGACCAGGCTGGCCTTGAACTCACAAAGATCCGCCTGCCTCTGCCTCCCAAGTGCTGGGATTAAAGGCGGGTGGCACACATTTTTAATCCCAGCAGAAAGAACTGGATCTCTGTGGGTGTGGGTGGTCAAGCAAGTGAGTCCAGGGCAGCACAGAGAAACCCTGTCTCGAAAAAATTGCTACATGTGATGCACAAACCTTAAATCTGAGTGAGCTTGAAGTATATGAGGTTGAAGCCATCCTGGTCTACATGCAAATTCCAAGCCACCTAGGGATTCATAAGACCTGTCTAAAGGAGAAAAAGAAAAGAGGAATGAAAGAAAATGGGGGAAGAAGCCGGGCGGTGGTGGCTTTAATCCTAGCACTCTGGAGGCAGAGGCAGGCGGATCACTGTGAGTTCGAGGCCAGCCTGGTCTACAAAAGTGAGTCCAGGACAGCCAGAGCTGTTATGTTACACAAAGAAACCCTGTCTCGAAAAACCAAAAAAAGAAAAGAAAGAAAAAAAGGAAATGGGGGAAATAGGGTGGAGGTATTGCTCAAAGACTTAGACACTGTTCATGCAAGAGGACGCAGGTTTGATCCCCAGAAGCCACGTGATGGCTGAACACCATCCATAACTCCAGTTCCACGGATCTAACGGCTTCTTCTGGCCGCTGTGGGCACATAACATGTTGGCAAAACACGCATACTTGTAAAATAAAATAGCATGGTATTTTTCTTTCTGGGCCTAGCAGTGTTACAAGGAGCCTGAGATGGGGTAGCCTGTAACGTAACCCCAAGATTCCAGGCCCCTCAATATCCATGACCCTTAGGGCCTTGTGGAATGAGGGTTGAACAGTGGCCTAGGAAAGGTGCCTTAGTTATTGGTCAGACTGGGTCCTGGAAGCCAGCTGGCTCAGCCTAAAGTAAACACCCCTTGACACAAAGCCAGAGAGGGGCGCAGAGGCGGGTGTCAGTGGGTTACCACGGGAGGAGGCAGTGAAGTGCATTAGCCCCCTCATTTGGGGCAAAGCGAGTCCGTGTGGTGACACACAATTATCTTGTAAGATTTAGGGGGATTTGCGCGAGTGTCCCGGTGGGTCCCTAGCCGCCTCCTAATCCCATCCACATTTCAAACTACTTAGGAACGCATTATATGTCAAAGCCGGCGTTTAGGGAAATATCTACATTTCGTATGCATCGCCCAGGTCAAAAGAAAAGCTGAAACGAACCTTCCAGCATTTGGCTGGAGAGGCTATCTGTGTGGTCCCCAGTGTGAATGGGGAGGGGGCCCCATGCTCCCGCCCAGGAATGCGGCCCTTTCATACGGAGAAAACGCTAACGCTTTGTTCCTGCCTCAGCCTCCCCAAGGCGTAGAGGCGCCCAGTGCGAGATTGTCATCGCCACATTAGCATGTGAGCAGCCCCTGTCCCCACTCCCACCCCCCAACAGCGTGGCCCTGATTGGGACTTCTGGGACTGGAGCAATGGCCAGCTGCTAACATCTTGCCATCCATCGCCCAGATCTCCACCGCGAAACTCAGGAAGCTAAGAGAGGCAGCAGGCAGGTGGGGAGTTTTCACTTACGTGTTGACCCTTTAATGTATGGAAAACAACTTTACTGTGACTTTCCCACCAAGGAAGCCCAAGTCATTGAAACATCTGTGGTCCAGCTGCGATCTGTGTCCTTGTGACCAGTGTATCCTGCACACGATGTGATGCTTCCCATGACTTCCAAACAGTTCCCGGCGGGAACAACCGGCAAGGGGACACAGTGCAAAGTGGTACGGGCTGTCCTTGGGATCCCCTCGGGAAAGAGTAGAGAGAAAGAGGCTGGAGACGCCCCTGGGGGGACCCACGTGGACCCCAGGACGCCGAGCGCCACGTAGCGGCTGTTCAGCGCAGACCCGCCTATCCAGCCACCTAGCCCT
This sequence comes from Lophiomys imhausi, assembly GCA_907164525.1. NCBI lineage: Eukaryota > Metazoa > Chordata > Mammalia > Rodentia > Muridae > Lophiomys > Lophiomys imhausi. Next base: position 9,833,886 of record CAJQZJ010003646.1, read on the forward strand.
CCAAATTCTCCCAGTTTTCTGTACTGATAACTGAGCTTGCTTTATTCGTTTATTTCCACTTTATTCGTTTCTTCTACTTACTTTGTTTTACTTTTTTAACTGATCTTATATATATACGTCACTTCGTTGGTTAGTGATTTTAGCTGAGTAAATATCTTGGCAATTTCATCTTCAGCTTTTTCTTTCCTTTTGTTTTTCCTTTCCTTTCTTCTTTCCTTCCCTCCCCTCCTTCTCTCCCTCCCTCCATCCCTCCCTCCCTCCTTTCTTCCTTCCTTCCTTCCTTTCTGTCTTTCTTCACAGGGTTTCTCTGTCCTGGACTCACTTTGTAGACCAGGCTGGCCTCAAACTCACAGAGATCCACCTGTCTGCCTCTGCCTCTGCCTCCTGAGTGCTGGGATTAAAGGCATGCACTACCACGCCTGACTAACTTTTTGTTTTTTCATTATTTGGTTTTTATTTTTTCCCATAATACATTACTTAATGTACCTTATTTGCTTCAGTTCCTTGACTCATCTTTGCTCTGTATTCTCTTTTTTGTTGTTTGTTTTTGTTTTTCGAGACAGGGTTTCTCTGTGTAGCCCTGGCTGTCCTGGACTCACTCTGTAGACCAGGCTGGCCTCGAACTCACAGAGATCCACCTGCCTCTGCCTCCCCAGTGCTGGGATTAAAGGCGTGCGCCACCACGCCCAGCCCTACTCTGTATTCTTCATGGCTTTTCTGCCTGAGTTTTGAGGAACGATTAAGAGAAGAAAAACCACTCCTTTAGCTAAGTACTCCAGTATTTGCCAAGGACAATATTTTACGCTTTACACTGTCGCTGGGCCATGCAAGCACCCATTAACTGGCTAAATACCATTAATAAGGATTTGTGACACATGCCTGGAGTGCATGTAGTCGCTAGACTGAGGCAGGAGGTTCAAAGTGAAAACTTGGCTGCATAGTGAGTTCCAGATCAGCCTGAACTATGAAGTGAGAACTTGTCTCAAAAATCAAATGACATGGTGGCACAGGCCTTTAATCTCAGCACTCGGGAGACAGAGGCAGGCGTATCCCTGTGAGTTCGAGGCCAGTCTGGTCTACAAAGTGAGTCCAGGACAGTCATGGATGATACATTGAGAAATCCTGTCTCAAAAAATCTAAAAATAAAAATATTTTTTTTTTATTTATTTATTAGTTTTTCGAGTCAGGGTTGCTCTATGTATCATCCATGACTGTCCTGGACTCACTTTGTAGACCAGGCTGGCCTCAAACTCGCAGAGATCTGCCTGCCTCTTTCTCCTGAGTGCTGGGATTAAAGGCATGTGCCACCACCACCCAGCTTCAGTGGTTTTATTAAAAATTAAAAAATAAATGACAGGGACTGGAGAAATGGCTCCACAGTTGCAGTTAAAAACGCTGACTGGCTCAGATGGGGTCACAAGAGCAGGAGAGCTGTCCCTGCCCCTCACAATGCTGCAGCACTCAGGACAGCAGGCCCTGTACCTTTCCATAGTAGAACTGGCAAGTGGGGGTTGCAGGTCCAGAACCAGGGCTTTGAGTTGGCCGACCCCAACATCTACCCCATGGATGAACTGCTGGAGTGCAAGAAGAGGTCAGTTCCACAACCCAGGACTGCAGGATTTCCATGACACAGGACAGTTACGGCATATCTGAGAGGAGTTCCAGTGAGGTTCCAGTATTGACAAAGTAGTGGAAACCAGGGGGCCTCGAACCAGACTAAGGAGTCATTATAATGAACATTTGCAAACAGAATGTGTGGATAAAGGGGAGTATTGTGAGACATACTGAAATACACTGCAGCTTCCACAATGAGCTGTTATTTTTTATGCTGGGACAGATTGCAAGGGTGGAGGGTGGGTCTGGGGGGAGGTGTGAAGATGGGAGGGAACAGGGTGCATAATGTGAAATTCACAAAATAATTTTTTTTTCAATATAAAAGAAAAGAAAAAAACAAAACAAAACAAAAAAAAAGAACACTGGCTGGGCCGGGCATGGTGGCACACGCTTTTAATGCCAGCACTTGGGAGGCAGAGGAAGGTGGATCTCTGTGAGTTTGAGGCCAACCTGGTGTACAAAGCAAGTCCAGAACAGCCAGGGCTACACGGAGAAACCCTGTCTCAAAAAAAAAAAAAAAAAATGCTGACTGGAGCTGGAGTGATTAAGAACACTTGCTGCTCTTCCAAAGGATAAGGGTTCAAATCCCAGCACCAACATGGATGTTCACAGCTGTGTGTAATTGGGGGGGGGACACGCCTTTAATCCCAGCACTCAGAAGTCAGAGGCAGGCGTATCTCTGTGAATTAGAGGCAAGCGTGGTCTACAAAGCAAGATCAGGACAGCTAGGGCTGTTAAATAGGCCTTGTCTCGAGAAAAAAAAAGAATTCCAGTTCCAAGGTATCCGTCGCCCTCTTCTGGTCTCCCCAGGCACTGCAAGTGGTGCACAGACTTAGATGCAAGCAAAAATCCAAACACAAAACAAAAAATCCAATGAGGGAAGCTGGGCGAATTTTTTTAAATCCAATGAGATCAGGAAGGTGTGTTTGCCTGTGCCTTTAATCCCAGCACTCAGGAGGCAAAGGCAAGCAGATCTCTGTGAGCTGCAGGACAGCCTGGTCTACATAGGGAGTTTCAGAACATCCAGGGCTTCAATCTTGTTTAGCAATAATTGCGGGGCAGCAGTGGTGGCACACGCCTTTAATCAGAGGCAGAGGTAGATAAGAAACCTGTTTCTGTGAGTTCAAGGTTCCAGAACAGCCAGAGCTACACGGAGAAACCCTGTTTCAAAACAACCACAAAAAGGGGGGCCATGAAATTGCTGGGGAGTGTGGAGGAGGGATCCAGGATGAGTTGGAGGAGGGTGGGTTGGGGTGCAGGAGCCATGGAGGCCAAAAGAGGGCACTTAATCCCCTGGAACTGGGGACAATTGTAATTTGCCATGCCTTTGCTGGAGGTAGACCCATGTTTGCCACCCCCCCCTTGTAGCCAAAGCTTTTTAATTATTCAATAAATACATTCTGTTTTATTTTACTGTACTTAATTTATTGCCTTAATACCTCTACCTCCCTTCCACCCCTTGTTCCCTTCAACCCCCCCCCAACCCTAGGTGGGAGAGAAAGAAGGTTAGAGGGAGAAGGGTCGTAGGTCTCTTTGAGCTACTTCCTGCTGATTGGGGTCGTTGAATTCTTTGGAGGTAATACCAGTCTCATTAGAAGTCTGGCAAACCAGGAGACTAGCAAACCAGGAGACCAACAAACCAGGAGAGAGCAGCAGGAAGAACAAGCAGCAGTTGGGGAGCACCAGCAACTGGGAGAGCAGCAACCGCTTTCTACCTTGTAGCCCTTTCTCTTACTTCTTTGTAAAGCCCATTCTCTCTCTCTCTCTCTCTCTCTCTCTCTCTCTCTCTCTCTCTCTCTCTCTCTTCTTTTTTTTTTCTATCTAAATGCCTTTATACTCTCTTTTCAAGACAGGGTTTCTCTGTGTGATAGTCCTGGCTGTCCTGGACTCACTTTGTAGACCAGGCTGGCCTTGAACTCACAGAGGTCTGCCTGCCTCTGCCTCCCAAGTGCTGGGATTAAAGGTGTGCACCACCACCTCTGGCTAGCCCATTCTCTTTTACTTCTTTGTGGAGCCCCTTCTCCTCCTTGGGGCTCTGGCTTTTTATCCCTCTTTTGTAGAGCCCCCTTTTCCTCAGGACTCTGGCTTTTTATTCCTTTCTCCCAAATTCTCAGAGTTAAACTTGCTCAGCTGGTTAAGCCACTCCCCTGCTAGCTCTTGAGACCGTTAATACTTTATTAACGGTGTCTCAAGCAGCCCACCTGGGGTTAAACAAAGACATTCTCACAATTGGTTTTAATAAACTTCTCAGCCGGGTGGTGAGTGTTGGGATTAAAGGCGTGGCTTTCAGAGTTTATCAAAATAGTTTTTTTGTTTTTTTTAATTTTTTTTGTTTATTTATTATGTATACAGTATTTGCTCTACATATATGCCCGGGCAGATCTCAATGTAGATGGCTATGAGCCACCATGTGGTTGCTGGGAATTGAACTCAGGACCTTGGGAAGAACAGCCAGTGCTCTTAACCTCTGAGCCACCTCTCCAGCCCTCAAAATAGTTTTTTACTTCATGAAACATACTCCATATGTTCATTTCTTTGGAGACAGAAAATCACTCTGTAGCCGTAGCTGACCTCAAACTCAGGGTAATCTTTCTGTCTCAGCCTCCCTAGGGCTGGTTATCATAGACACATACAGTCAGCAGAATGTATCTGTTGGATTCAAATTCTAGTTCCTCAGCCCTCCACTGGAAAGCAGAGGTAAGTTGACAAAAGAAAAGGAAAAACAAACAAACAAAACCCCACCAAATGCTAGCTTTCCCTCTTCCTAGGTCTATGAGCCACTGTGTTTCTTGGCCTCTCTCAGCCTCAGTCTCCACTATAAAATAAAGGGTTCTGCCTACTTCCAGGGCAAGATAGAGTGAAAACCATCCTCAGCTATTCTGCCAAGTCAAGTGAGAAAGGGCCTCATAGCTGCCCCTGCCTGGGGAAAGGACAAACCCCTTTTTACCTATGTACCTATGTACCTTTTCGTAAGAACAATGTATAAAATCTGAAGCTGGGTCATAGTGGCCCATGCCTTTAATCCCTCAGTGATTGGCCTGTTGGTCCCCCCAGGTCACAGATTGTCTATGGTGATGGAGGATATACATTTGATCTTCTCTTCTCTGATTCAGTCACTATACTAACCAGGTGTCCTGGTGTTAAGTCTATAATTCCAACCCTTGGGAGGCTGAGACAGAATTACCATGAGTTTAAGGCCAGCCTGGGCTATGTAGGAAGACCTTGTCTCAAAACAACAACAAAATGTAACAGAATGTTTTTATTTATAGCACATATTTATTAATATTTAACAAACACCTATAAAATACATAAATTCTATAACCTAAAATCTATAATCTAAAACCTATAATCAATCTAAGAATACCCTAATATGTATCTATGAGCATCTAACAACCCCTTTTTAAATTTTTCTTTTCTTAGATTTTTCAGGACAGGATTTCTCTGTGTATCCTTTGCTGTCCTGGACTCACTCTGAGGAGTGAGGCTGGCCTTGAACTCACAGAGATCCGCCTGCCTCTGCCTCCTGAGTGCTGGGATTAAAGGCGTGCACCACCACCACCGCCCGACACCAAGCTCCTCTATGTGCTGGCAGATGCTAGTCTGAACTGCCTACTAGTTCACTAAAGAGGCCTAACTCCTACCACAACAAAACACAGGAGAACCTGGGAGATGGTTCTGTGGGTAGAAGCACTTTATGTACAAGTCTGATGACCCGAGTGTGATCCCTGGAAACCACATAAGAAAGTGAGATTTGGGGGGCTGGAGAGATGATGGTTCAGTGTTTAAAAACACTGTTTGGTCTTCCAAAGAACCTGGGTTCAATTCCCATCACCTACATGGCAGCTCACAAGTGTCTGTAATTCCAGTTCCAAGAAATCTGGCACCTTTGTAGATGTACATGCAGGCAAAACACCACTGCACATAAAATAAAAATAAATCTTTAAAGAGACTTGATGTGCTGGATGTGGTGGTGCACGCCTTTAATCCCAGCACCCGGGAGGCAGAGGCAGGCAGATCTCTGTGAGTTTGAGGCTAGCCTGGTCTACAAAGAAAGTCCAGGATACCAGGATAGCCAGGGCTGTTAGAGAAACCCTGTCTTGAAAAACCAAAAAAAAAAAAAAAAAAAAAAAAAAAAAGATTTGATGTAGCCCCATCCCCAGCATTCTTATGTCAGATGGGCCAAAGAGAAAGGAGAATTGGCCAGAAGCTCAAAAAATACAGTAATGAACCAAGAGAGACCCTGCCTCTAAAATCAAGGTGAAAGGGGAGAAACCACTCTAGAAGTTGATCACTCATTTTCACACATGTGTAATATGAAGCATGCACATGGTTAAGGATACACACAATCAAATTATTCTTTCTCTCTGTTTTTGGCTTTTTGAGATAAAGTTTCTCTGTGTAGACCAGGCTGGCCTTGAACTCAGAGATTTGCCTGCCTCTGCCTCCCAAGTGCTGGAATTAAAGATGTGTGCCACCATGCCTGGGCCTGGTGGTGCATGTCTTTAATCCCCACACTCTGGAGGCAGAGGCAGAAGTATCTCTGTGAGTTCAAGGTCAGCCTGGTCTACAGAGTGAGCGCTAGCTACATAGAGAAACCCTGTCACCAAATCCTACTACTACTACTAGTAATAATAATAATACTATAAAAAGATTTATTTATTTATGTTTATGAGTGCTCTATTTACATGTGGCCTTCATGACGGAAGAGGGCACCAGATCTCATTATAGGTGATTGTGGGCCACCATGTAGTTGCTGGGAATTGAAGTTAGAACCTATGGAAGAGCAGCCAGTGCTCTTAACCACTGAGGCATTTCTCCAGACTGCCTGGCCCCTTTGCCTTTTTTTTTTTGTTTGTTTGTTTTGGTTTTCCAAGACAAGGTTTCTCTGTGTCCTGACTGTCCTGCTCTCGATTTGTACAACAGGCTGTCCTCGAATTCACAGAGATCCACCTGGCTCTGCCTTCTGAGTGCTGGGATTAAAGGAGTCCACCGGGCTAGAGAGATGGCTCAGCGGTTAAGAGCACTGGCTGCTCTTCCAGAGGTCATGAGTTCAATTCCCAGCAACCACATGGTGGCTCACAACCATCCATAATGAAATCTGGTGCCCTCTTCTGGCCTGCAGATATACCTGCAGACAGAACACTGTATACATAATAAATAAATCTTTAAAAAAAAAAAAAAAAAAGAGCCAAAAGCCTTTAAAAAATAAAAATAAAAAAAAAAATAAAGGAGTCCACTACCACTCCAGGCTTCTGGCCCCATTTTTAATGAGTATTAAAATCCATTTAAAAAATTGCTTTGCAGGTACCGGTCAGGTCTTAACCTCCTGTGACTCTAGCTCCAGGGGGTCCCACATCCTCTTCTGGACTCTTGGGCATCTGTACTCATGTGGGCATATACCTACACACAGACACAATTATATGCAAAATTAAAAATAAAACTAACCAGCCGGGCGGTGGTGGCGCACGCCTTTAATCCCAGCACTTGGGAGGCAGAGGCAGGCGGATCTTTGTGAGTTCGAGGCCAGCCTGGTCTACAAAGTGAGTCCAGGACAGCCAAGGATACACAGAGAAACCCTGTCTCGAAAAACAAAAACAAAAACAACAACAACAAAAAAAAAACTGAGCCGGGCGGTGGTGGCGCACGCCTTTAATCCCAGCACTTGGGAGGCAGAGGCAGGCAGAT